>JALMGF010000104.1:1825000-2425000 GCA_023333645.1 Sceloporus occidentalis | reverse complement strand
GCAGGGGAAAACAATGACAAGGAACTTTAAAAAATCCAGCAGGTATAACTGCTTTTGCACACCCTAAAGGCTGGGGGGATGAGAAAATAGAGAAAGATCAGTGCTTCCAGGACAGACTACATGCCTGACTTCTACCAGGGGATGACTCCATTTAAATAAGAGTTAAAGTATAGTACATATATTGACCTGTAGATAAGTTGACTCGGAGTTTTTGGGTCAATTTTTGACTAAAATTTCTAGACATACATGAGTAGATACAATAGATGCATTTTTCAGTTTGTATGTCAAATCCTACCGTTTTATGAGAAACCATATATATATATATATATATATATATATATATGAGAAACACGGCTTTTTGGACAATGCAACTTTCCCTTAGTGCAAGGGCAGGATGCAGGGGGATGGAAGATATGCCAGGCAGTGCATGGTAGCTGATAAGCAACACTTATCTAATGAGTGCACATGGTTGGGTTGGGATGGTTCAAAACTGAAAGACAGAGGAACAGCCTACCCTGTATTTTAGAAATACAAGCATTTAAACAATGCAAATTGGGAAACAAAATTATAATTAATAGTTTCTTCAAATTAACCAATAAGAGGCTTCTTTGAAAGGCAGGGGGCCAAGGGAGTGATTTCACTAATGTTCACAGATCTCCACCAGGCTTTTCACAATCAGAACCAAAGACAGAAGCCTAAATATGACATTCTTCTAACAGTATGTAGAGAGATCTTGTAGCACCTTTGAGACTAACTGAAAAAAAGAAATTGGTAGCATGAGCTTTTGTAGCTTTAAGTCTACTTCCTTAGATGCATTTAAGCTTACAAAAGCTCATGTTGCCAACTTCTTTCTTTCAGTTAGTCCCCAGGGTACTACAAGATCTCTCTACATACTGACATTAGACACTAACACGGCTACATCTTCAAATTCTTCTAATAGGTAAGTGCTGTTCTGTTTGTTAGCTCAGTAGAAAGCAACTAGTAATCTAGTATAAAGTTACACAGGAGTTAACTATCTGATTTACATTTAACGGGTTAAAGGAAGAAGAAGAAAACCATCCGGATAAGCCTGCCAGAAGAGAGTGGTCTTTAATGCTCTTTTAAATTTGGACAGTGTATTCATATGTAAAATTTCTTCCCGCAGGTCATTCTACAGTCAAAGGGTGGCTAAAGAAAATCTCATTTGGCTGACAGCTACCAACCTAGTCCTGGCTGACTGGAGTAAACCAGCAGAGGACCTGAGTGTATGGGGTGGATTAAAGTGTATGAGGCGGATTTAAATCCTCCATATCAACGTATGAACTTGAATCCAAAGAGACACCTGGGAACCACTGTTGGTAGGTACTCATCAGGATACCAGCCAGTAGGGCTGTGACTGTGCCTCCTCCTCAACACAGCCAAGAATCCACAAATTCAGATTAAAACAACAATGGAAATAAACTACAGCTACCTGATTCTCAACTATCCAGACTAGCATATCACATCCTCACCAGGGTACTTTGATGACCCAGGCCACAAAATTGTCAGAAAATTTTCTGTACTGTTATTGGTGTGTGAGTGTGTGTGTGTTTGTGTATGGATTTATACCTAAACCACCCAAATCCTGAAGGCAGGTGGCTTGCCTGGCCCACATAAGAGACATTGTCACCCCAGTGTGTCTCAAAAGGCCTGACTAGGCCTCAGGATACAGACCCCTCCCAAATCCTCTGCTACTAAAATCAGTCCCAAAAGAGCAAAGGGAGCAATGGCCAGCAGGTGATGGGCCTCTGACATCAATGGACAATGGGCCTCACAACAAACACTGGGCCTACAAAAGCCTCAATAGTAGGGCCAACTAGGGAGCTAAGACTAAAAAGGGGGGGAGTCTAGAGAGCAGTGATTCCCAGACTTTGGTCTTCCACGTGTTTTGGATTACAACTCCTAGAAGCTCCAACAAGGTTGGCCAGCAGTCAGGAATTCTGGGAGTTGAAGTCTGAAGCAGGTGACTGGGAACCACTGCTACACAGCAGAGATTTCTAAACTTTGGTTCTCCAGGTGTTTTGGATTTCAACTCCCAGAAACCCCAGCCAGCTTGGCCCGCAGTCAGGAATTCTGGGAGATGAAATCCGAAAAATCTGGAGGACCAGAATTTGGGAATCACTACTACAGAGCAGAGCTTTCCAGACTTTGGTTCTTCAAGTATTTTGGACTTGAACTCCCAGAAGCCCCAGCCACCATGGCCGATGTCCAGGAATCCTGGGAGCTGAAGTGCAAAACATTTGGAGGACAAAAATTTGGGAATTGTATAAAGCATATAGGGGTCTACAAAGAAACCAAAAAGAGGGGGGGGGGGCTTACAATTAAACCAGTGAGGCCCACTGGGGCCTACTGAGGCCTACAATCTTCCCAGAGGCCAGTAGGCCTGCTCCAAATACAATAAGCCTACCAAGGCCTACCTTTCCCCCCAGTCCTCCCAATAGGCTTACTGGGGCCTCCAAAGGCCTCCAAGGTTTACCACCCATAGGCTTTCCTACACAGGGTGACCAGAGGTCCTCCTTTTCCAGGACATGACCTCCACATCAGCCTTCTTCTGTCCAGGAGGAATTACAAAACAGAAGATACATGAATGCTTATTTCTATGAATGTTTCTAGGTTTTATTTGGCAATGCCCAACATTTTTTGGTGCTGCTCCAAAGCATACAACAAGAAAGAGGAGGCAAAGGGAAACGGGAGGACATAAATATCCTCTGACTCTGCCTCCATCAGTTGATGTCCAGGTGAAGCTGCAACTTACACTTGGACTGTCCCCATTGGAGGCAGCATTAGCAGCCCCTTTTCCCTCAAAAAGTTTCATGCTCTTCATGGAGATGTATAATTAAGAGACCCATCTTCTTAAGAAATGGTTGCAGTCTATATCTGCTAGGAGCAAGTCCCTGAACGTTGTTGACAGAACAAAGTCTGCCATAAAATACTCATTAAACACAACACAGGTTTTCTCTCTGTGTATGTATATGTGAATACATATTTACGCACACACTTGCATAAATAACCCATCTGTCCCATAATTTCTGTCCAGGATACAGTTTGACACAAGCAAAGATGTTGAACCTGTGGCATCTTTTAATGGTGGTGGTGCTCCTGCATGAAGGGGCAAAGGGGACCCTTGTAAAGCTCAACAATGGTGGATTTGAGGACGTTGTTATTGGAATTAACCCTGGGCTACCTGAAGATAACAAAATCATTAACAACATACAAGTAAGATCACTAGTTTCTTTAATGTATTAATTTAGAAGTTTAGCCATTAGTGACTTTATTTACAATAATGCAGGAAAATATTCTATTAGCATGTATGTGTATTTCAGACTGTTTCAGGGAGGATCTACACTGGAGAAATAATGCAGTGTGACACCACTTTAAGTGCTGTATCTGCATCCTATGGAGTCCTGGTGCTGATGCCTCACAAAACTACAAACCCTAGGATTCTGTAGGATGGAGCCATGACAATTAAAGTGTGTCAAACTGCATTATTTCTACAGTGTAGATGCACCTACAGTCCCCTAAGGCTAATTCAAGGGTATAAGTGGGATCTGCAACAAAAAGTTGCAGTAAGATGTGCTTCAAGGAGCCAGTGTGTCATAGTAGTTTTTGTGTTTGACTACAAACTCTGGAAACCAGGGTCCAAATCCTGGCTTGGCCATGGGGTGATCTTGGACAAGTCATAGTCTCTCAGTCTCAGAGGATGGCAATGGCAAATCCTCTGTGAAGAAACCTGTCCAAAAAGACAAAAAACCCATGATAGTTTTGCCTTAGGGTCACCATAAGTCAGAAACAACTTGAAGGCACACAACAACAAGATGCGCTTCTGTGCACTTTTTCAGTCAGACAGCCATGTCCCAGGGCAATTTATCCCATTCTTCTTCCCACATATTCCTCCCTGCCCTGTTTTCTAACAGTTGGTTGCTCAACAGTTCTATGGCTGTTGAGCATGGGTCATCTTCATTACATTTAAGGTTTTTTTAGGGTAGGAGTTGTTGGAATATTTTTTATACTTTGGCAAACCTTTGAGCTGGGAGTTCTTCCAACTTGTTGATATTACCCTGTTATGCACAAGTAGTAGCAGGTATTTTTTTGCCGAGGAGAGACGTATATAAGCAATGCCATTTTGAACACTGGAAAGGGAGAGAATTATGATTATAATAAGCCAACATCCCTTCCTGTGCATGGTTATGTTAACCCTCTGTCTCTATCCTGTGAGGTAATTTTTTCTGAGTTTTGATTATTCAATAAAACATCACATTTACAGGCATTTCTATTAATGAGATGTTCATGCGCCAAATTTCAATATATAACTCAATATCAAAATATGTTAATTATTTGGGGGATAAAATTTGAAGGGGAAAAATATAAACGCTTCCCTTCAGCATTTTAAAGTGATTCATTTATTCGTTGATGTGTGGCTTTCTCCCCATACTGGAACCAAGGTGACTCAGAACATGATTTTAAAAGAGGTCAGGACTAAAAAAAAAAAAGCAATAATATTAAAACACAAAGAAAATGATTATATTAAAATAGCAACTGATTTTTTTTAAATGTTAATAGCATGCCAGGAGAAAAATGTTCTGCATTAAAGCCCACTTCTTCAACAATAAGTCAGTGGCCCAAAACATGTCCAAATGAGAAGGTCTTTTTTGGTGGCAAGAAATACAACAGAGATGGGGGCAGGGACCCAAGATAACCATCCCTTGCGTCTTCACAAAATTTGCCTGTAAGAGTAAATTGGTACAAAACCCAATAAACTCCAGATCAAAGAAATGTCAACCCAAGCTCCCAACAATCCCTAAAAGATTCCTACTGAAGAACAACCAGCATCCACAATTACAAGGGTCCAGCTCCACTGCCCATGATCAATACAGTGGGCCCTTGGTATCTGCTAGGCTTCAAGTTTTTCTTTCTGGAATTGTTATCTTTAAAGATACATTTTCAAGCTGTGGATGGTTAAATCCATGGATAAAGTATGTGTGGATATGAAAGTTGGCTGTACAATACACTTGGCCCTTCATATCCACAGATTTATTATCCACAGATTCAAGCATCCACAACATGAAAATATTTTAAAAATAAATACATGCCAAAAAGCAAACCTTGATTTTGCCATTTTATATAAGAGGTGCCATCTTACTATGCCATTGTATTCAATGAATCATAGAGTTGGAAGAGACCACAAGGGCCATCCAGTCCAACTCCTTGCCATGCAGGAATGATTTTGGTATCCGTGGGGGATCCTGGAACCAAACACCAGCAGATATCAAGGACCTACTGTACTTACAGAACCCCCCCCCCCCCCCAAAGGAGAGAGGGGTTAATATGTTGCCTTCAGCAGTTTTCATTCCTCAATCCCAGTTGAAACTGTTGGCGAATCCTCCTAGAGGAAGCATAGGCAAGGTGATATTTTCATGAAGGCCCTTCCCTTTCTGCTTTCCCCATCTCAGATGCCGCTGGTAGCAAAAGAGACCTCCATTTCAGCATGCAAGCATTCAATTTCCTTTGAGTGCTGGAGTAGATCAACTGTTTTGTGTACTCTTTGGCTTGCTTTCTGCTTTGGTTGAAAGACAGTCGTACAAATGCCCCATTGCAAACATTTCTACTAATTTAGCTGCTGTGTATATGCATATGCACCAAATCTCAGCTGCTGCCACACTGCAGAAGTAAAGTAGTTTGTCACCACTTTAATATCCATGGCGAATGCTATGGAAATCTGGGATTTGTAGTTTTGTGAGATATTTAGTCTTCCCTGTCAGAGCACTCTGGTGTCACAACCAGCTATAGATGCCAGAATTCCCATAGCACTGATCCATTGAAGTTAAAGTGGTGTCAAATTGCTTTATTTTTGCAATGCAGCAGCAGCCTTTAACTTGGGAATGTACAAATAACCACCCAACCTAAAATGGCTGGTTATATACTCTAGCAGTATAAACCTATATTGTTAATAGCCAAGTTACCAGTGCTACCAATGTTTTAATGGCCCTTCTCCTCTGCTTCTAACAGCAGATAGTAGCTCAAAAATGGCTTGTTCCCACCTGTTTTCTCAATACCAAGTATAGCTTCATGTGCTAAATCAGTGGTCCCCAAACTTTTCCGGTTTACTGCCCCTTTTTCCTCTTGAGTGACCATCCTAGTGCAGCCCAATGGCTATTTCTTGATATTAGGTCTATTCTTAGTGCAGCTGCCAACTGGCCAGCAGCATCTCCCTCAGCTGCACCCAGCTTGCCACTGCCTCTTCCTCCTCTGCCTCTCATGTGTGAATACAGCAGTGGCAGTGACCCAGGTTTACTCCTCCCTCTCATTTGCACTGGCCTTACAGCAAAATCAAGCCCAGAGAGCCAGCTGCTAAGTTGCTCCTCCAAGCGTGACCAGGAGCAAAGAGAGAAGCAATTGAGCAGCTGATCGAGCAGCAACTGAGGAGTCTTTCACCATGCTGGTCTTGTGTGCTTGACTGGGGCTCAGTCACTGCTCTCTTTGTCAATCACCTTAGGAGCAGCAAGGCAGCAGATGGTTGAACATTGACTGAAAAGCCTAAGATAGCCTTGTGAGTTAAGGCTGGCGTGGGCGAGAGGATTCTCAGTCACTGCTTGACTAGGTGCTCTGTAGCTGCTCCAAAGGCAACTGGGTGCAAACAGAGAAGCTTCTCCCTGATGAGGAAAGACTCTCAATCCTTCACCTGAGTGGAGAGGGGTGCAGCTGGCTTCCAACTAATCTCCCTGGCAAGGAAGGACTCTCTCTTCAAGAATAATCAACCCTGGATACTCCTCCCGCTCCTTTGTTTCTTCTGCTACCTCTTCTCCCGACCTGTCTAACAAAAGACAGTAGGACCAGCATCACAGCTCCAACCTGCCAGCCAGGTCCCAGAAAAGCTCACAAAGCTTAAGCAGGGTCCCAAATGTGAAAGCTCTTTTTTGCCACTGATTTTCCCCCACCGCCATATGCTCTAACCTCTTATCCCCACCACGGTTCTAAAGATGCTGGTTCCCTTTGCCTTTCTTGCACCCCAAGTCTTTGACTGAAGGCCATCCCCTTCCCCCCCGCCTACTGCCTCTCCCCAACCCCGATCTTTCCAGTACCCCCATGGGAGATGTACAGCCCACTTTGGGAATCACTATGCTAAATAAATTTCTGCATTGTCAAAGTGCTGTTGTAGTTATAGGGGGGAATCTAACTGTATGAGAGGTAAAGATGTGAATTCAGCCTACAAGCTTAAGAAAATGTGTCTGGGTCTCACTGGTTTCCATCCCACCTATTACATATTGCCTTTAAGAAATACATCATGCAAGAAATCCAACTAAACAATTGTTGGCAGATACAAATGCAAGTAATGTAAACTGTAACAAAAGATCCTAGCACCTGACCTGAATATAGCTCTGAAACACATTACGTACTCTTTTTCTGTTCCTGTTAGGATATGGTTAAAGAGGCTTCATCTTATCTCTTTAAAGCTTCAGAGCAGAGGTTTTATTTCAAGACTATAAAAATTGTAATACCTTCAACATGGACATCAAAACCTGAATACAGAAGAGTCACCAGAGAATCCTATGATAATGTAAGTGGGCAGTATAAAGCTACCTTTAAAATCTAAATGTAATTTTTGCCCCAATCTTCTTTTTAAAAAAGCACAAATGCAAGATAACACAGTGATCAGATACATGCTTAATAGAACAAAAATGTTTTGAATGCAGTGGGACTTTCTGGATGGAACTGGGCTGTATACAATTTAATGTTCCTATGGATACGATAATAGCTTTAAAGAAAGATTCATTAGATCAATTAATAGAGGATCGATAACAGTCATTGTTAAGGCCATAACAACCAAAGGTAATTTCCAGGTTTACACAGGGATCCCATACCTCTGAATACCAGTTGCTAAGGTGAGATAGGGAATAATCTGTGAAGTGTTGTAACTTCTAAATCCCACTACTTATAATCTTCCAGAATTATCTTGGAAACAAGATGCTAACAATTACACCCTTAGCTAGATCATGTATGTTCAAACACTGTGGTCCTTATTTGGATACAAGCTGGCCATGCTGAGACTTGTTTTTAAACAAATCTTCATAATGGTCATGATCTTCTTCCTCCTCTTCTTTTGCATCTGCTGCTTTTACTTCTGCTTCTGTTAGTGCTCTTTAAAAAGGTCTCATTTTATTTTAGGCTGATGTCATAGTGGCAGAACCTTTCCTGAAATATGGAGATGATCCCTACACCTTGCAGTATGGAGGATGTGGTAAACAGGGACGCTACATTCATTTCACTCCTAACTTCATGACAAATGACAGTTTGCATGATTTTTATGGATCACGAGGTAGTACCTCTTAATTCAAATTAAAATGTCGGCTTTTAGTCAAAGTTTCAAAAGATCTCAGAATTAGGAAAGCCATGAGAAAGCATTAATGCCTTATGTTCAGTACATTCTTTAATGGATATTAAATTTACATAAGAATTAGCAGAATTCCATGTTTGATTCATCACTACATTTTTCAAGCTGCAGAAAAAAAAATCTTTCTGAAGCCATGTGGATTGCTACTGGGTTACATTATTATATGTCTTCCAACTATGTGAAGAACAATAGGTGGGCTGGACAGCTTCCTTACATGACCTGTGCTAGGAATGAGGTGTGTCAGCATGATATTGGTAGACAGAACTGTATACACAGCCATCTCTATGTCCATTAAAGTAATCAGTACACAGTATGGGAGGGGGAGTGATATTTGCTTGAGGCAGCAAAATGTTTTTGGCAGTCTAACTGTGATAAAATCAGAATGCTTCCATGTAATGCACATGTTCTTTCCATTACACATTTTAATCTGAAGCCATCATCAATTCCTTTTGTTTTAATTGGCGATGTATATGTTGGTCAGAATCCTGTTGGGCCACTAGGCTAGTGTAAAAATAGTTGTACAAGCAGTTGCACAAGCGTGGTCTCTAGTGAATTGTAACATATATGGCTCTTGAATAATAGCAGTATAAGTATGCTTTCCAATATTCCCTTAGCAGCACATCTATTAAAGAGAAAAGATCATCAGCCC
The DNA here is from genome assembly GCA_023333645.1 of Sceloporus occidentalis. Taxonomy (NCBI): domain Eukaryota; kingdom Metazoa; phylum Chordata; class Lepidosauria; order Squamata; family Phrynosomatidae; genus Sceloporus; species Sceloporus occidentalis. The sequence continues at coordinate 2,415,944 of JALMGF010000104.1, read as the reverse complement.
AAACAATTGCATCTCTCTCTCTCCCTCCCTCCCTCTCTCTCTCTCTCACACACACCCCTACTGTATATACTCATGTATAAGTCTAGAAATTTTAGTCAAAAATTAACCCCAAAAAACTGAGTTGACTTATCCACAGGTCAATGTAAGTACTGTACTTTAACTCTTATAAAAATGGAGCCATCCCTTGGTGACTGGCAAAAGTGGAATCTGTCCTGAAAGCACTGACCCCACTTTGCTCTCTCATCCATCCAGCCTTTAGTGGGAGCACAAACAATTATGCCTGCTGGAATTTTGTTAAGTTCTTTGGCATCATTTTTCTTTGCTTCATCCTATAGAGCTTTTGTCATATGCCTCTAAATTTTACCCTTGACTTATACATGGGTCATACCAAAATCCATAATTTTAGCCCCTGAACCTGCCCTTTTCTTATACATGGGGTTGACTTATTGTTGAGTATATACGGTATTCACTTTCTGATGTAAATAATTTCCAATGTTATTTTAGACCTTCAGTGGGGGTTGCAGGAGAGTTATCATATTTAAACAACAAAAATGATACTGCTACAATTAGGTTTGTTTTTATTGGGTTTCCACAGGCAAAGTCTTAGTTCATGAATGGGCTCATCTCAGATGGGGTGTCTTTGATGAATACAATAAAGATGCACCTTTCTATTCTACTGGGGAAAAAAAGGCTGAAGCAACAAGGTACCATGGTAAAAGGGTAATTTTGAAAGAATTAATCATGTTAGCAGTGGCATCAGTGGGGGGTGCGGTGGTGTGGCCTGCACTGGGTGATACCTCAGAAGAGGGATGACACCTGACTGGGTTTACCACTACCACCACTAAATCAGTATGCACATAGCCAGTTTACAAAGTTCCTGTTTTGCTATGTTGGTTTTAATCCCCACAACAGGCTTGTAAGAAAGATATGTTGAGAGGCAGAACTGTCCCAAGATCACATGGCAAATTCCATGTCCAAGCAAGTATTTGAACCTGACTCTCTGTGCAGCACTCTGTTCTGAGTCCAGCATTTTCTCAGAAGAGTTGTCACTATTTTTTTAAAAAAAGTCACCAAGCTGCTTCAGGCACTAATTAAAAATGCGACTAAGGCTAAAACATAGTGATAGAAAATTAGAATGCAAACTAAAAATAGGTATACTTATAATAATTTGCATGAAATGTAGAATAGATTCCTGGGTTTGAGCAACCCATGTTTGCACAATTTATTTTCCTGCCTCTTCAGTCTTAGCAGCAGTGTCTTAGAGAATATTTTTATATTTTCTAGCTTTTAAAAAAATCACAATGAATTATAGCAGATCTGTTCTTTTTTGCTTCTAAGAAGCCTTTTGCTTTAGAATTGCTCCTTAAAATTGGCACTGTAGCTTGGACCACGACTGAGAAGGTTTTGACAAATTTTGAGTTGTTTACAATGATTACCTATGTGTTTTGGCAGGTCTTATGGTAGAGTTGTTAAAATTCAAAATTTTACTTATGCTCAGGAGTTGAAAATTATAGTACTGAAAGGAATTGAGGGCAAAGTTTGTCGGGATGAAGGATTCAGTTCATGTCAAATTTTCTGCTTTGGAATGTAAACAATTTGGAAATGGCTCCAGATTTTAAGTTGCTAGCCCAAATAAAAGGAAGTACTGCAAGAGATAGTTTAGGGACAGTGAAACAAAACATATCAATAAAAGATTGATTGATGGCTAACCCATGTGAGATAGAGACGTATGTTAGGACAGCCAATGAATATACAGAGGTGTAAATGTTTAATTCAATATAACCAATGAAAATGTGATTTCTATTTTCCTTTGTTCAAAATACTATAAAAACTTAGTTCATTTTAGAATCGTGTTTCCTTTCCAGTCAAGCTCCTTGTTCTCACTGCTGATTTCTGGGTTAAAATTCTGGTTTTAAAATAATAAATAATCAATAATCTATAGCAGTTCCACCATATTTTTCTAGTGATCTTCACACACACACACACACACAGAGTTAAGAGACATAGGGGCGAAGCAGACAGGCATGAAGGAGCAGCCTCTGACCATTCTGCCCACAATCAGCTTGTGATCGGGTGGGGACTGCACGACCCACTCTCAAAGTGGGCTGCTAACGTGGTCCCAAATGGGCCGCTGCCAGGAGCAGTTTTTCACTGCTCCTTTCTCTGGTGGCCTCGGAGCAGCTTCCAACTATTCTGGGGATGTGCACTCCTTTTGACCCTTCTGTTTCGGGCCATAGACACAGAAACATGGATGATTTGGAATGTTGACCTGAAACTCAGTACTGCAATTTGGAGAAAAACCTAAAAAAGCCCTGTCAAATACTGAGACATCTAGCATGATGCCCCAAGGATATATGGCTGACATAGACATAATTTTCTATTATTATAACTGAAGAGGTTTTGCTTTTTCACTTAGAGTACCTGAATTTAAATGGTTCTTAAGCTTATTGCACAGGCCCTGGGGAACGCAACCAGAGCGGAATGGAAAGGAGCGAGAAGGGAACGGAATGGGGAAATAACGCATATTACCGCATGGGAGAATGCCGCCAATGCTGCCAGAAGTCCCTGATCCATTCCCCATCTTTTCCATAGGAGCCGATTTTCAAGAACTGTTCAGAATCATTCTTGAAAATTGTTCTCCCGTGTGGTAATATGCATTTTTTTACATTCTATTCCGTTCCATTCCGTTCCTTTTCCGCTCTGTTCTGCTCTGGTCGTGTTCCCCGGGGCCTATGCAATAAGCTTATCTGTTAGAGCCTAATCAGCCCACAACCACAGGATGTTCAGTGTTACATTTAAGTTTTGAACAGACAAGAATTTGCCATCGATAAAAGCAGTTGATTGCACTATCACAAAAGATCATTAATACAGCAAAAGAATTTTGTGGGCAACGCTTAAAAATATATGTAGAATGAAGAATCCTTGTTTTCATATACAATTTGATTAATATGAAAACAGACATATATGGGGCTGCCTCTTGCAGAACATTAGCCTTTAACCTTTCTCAATGATTTTTATTTTACATCTTCATAACTTTATTATCTACATCTCTTACTATATATAGTACTCATTTGTAAGTCTAGATTTTTTTTGGTCAAAAATTGACCCAAAAAACCTCAGACAATGGGGGCCAGAAAATGGCGGTAATGGCTCTTTGGTGCTTCCTCTCAAATGAGTCCTGAGAGGAAGTGGACTTTGAATGATGTGAATAAGTCATTTGTGTATGTTTGACAACTTTTCTGGGTTAAAATTAGACAAAGTTATTACATTAAAGTTAAAGACTATAATTACTGCTAACATAGAGACTGTGCTGGATCAGGGCTGTGGCAACTGCACGCTGCGGCCCCCGATCTGGCCTTTCCAGGGTTCAAAAAGGAGCAGCAAAAAGCAGCTCCTTTTTCATCCTGGAAAGGATGTCCCCCCCCCCCCCCAATTTTTGATTACACAGTGCATAATACAAATTGTACAGTCATATTATAATTTTCTCCCCTCTCCCCCCTCCCCCCCCAAAAAAAAACAGTGTAGAGGAAGTTACAATCCAATCAAATTGGAAAGGATGTGATAGCCATGGCGCCACAGCTTTACAGTGCTTCTTTGGTTTTGTGCCTCAAGACTGACTTTTCCTGCGGGTATCACAGCCCCATAGCTCCAAAACAGATGGATCAAAAGAAGCGGCTTATGGCCACTGTGGCATTCAGATGGTGCATGCCTCCAGAGTAGACACAAGCTGCTCTGAGGCTGCCAAAGGCAGCCCAAATCCTCTGAAAAAAGGAGTGGCAAAAGGCCACTCCTGCCAACAGCTGGTTTTGGGATTCTGGTGGTGGCCTGCTTTGAGAGCAGGCTGTGTGGTCACCATGGTCATGGGCTGATTATGACCCGATTGCCTCCTCTGGCCGCTCCTTCATGGCTGTCTGCTTCACCCCATAGTCATTTTCTTTGGTTTGCTTTTTCATCCTTCTTGACATGAGTGCATTTTCTGAGTCCCACCTGTGCCTGCTAAATTTTACCCTTGACTTATCCATGGGTCATATCCAAATCCATAATTTTATCCCTAAAACCTGCCCTCGACTTATACATAAGGTCAATAGATAGTTGAACATATACAGTGTTTACAGTTTTATGAACTGCTTTTCTCGGAAAAGTAGAAGTAAAGAGAGCACCTAGTGAAAAATGCCAACCTTATTAGTGGGCACTGGATCTTGTTGTAGTCGCATGGTTGACACTTTACCTTTGCATCACCATAGCTATGTAACTATGTTACATTAATGTGATCAGCCACTTTTTAGTAATGTGCTTTCTCTTCTTTTTTTTTTTATCAAGAGCAATGTAGTACTATTTATAGCAGAATGTTATCAGTCTTGACTTTTTGACAGGGTAATTCTATTTGTTTCTAATACTCTTCAGATGCTCAGCTGATATCACTGGCCAATATATATTCCAAACTAGTATGGGAAAAACCAGAAAATGCAAAATTGTTCATGAAACTCAGCTTTATGAGCCTGGATGCCAGTTTATTCCCAACAAAAAGCAAAAATCTCCAGCATCAATAATGTACATGCAAAGTCTCTCTTCAGTAAGTATGTCAGTAGGAATGTTATAGAAATTAGTTTATTCTGCGTCCAATTTGTTGCTAAACAAAATATTTTCCAGGAGACTATAGTACAAATTCCTGCAGCTAATGCAAATTTGGCTGCAGGATTTTCTAATTGTTTTTATTAATGACCACAGATATTCATTCATGTTTACCTTTTCCTGTTCCTCTTATTGTTCCTTCTCCTAACTTCCCCCCTACTTCCTGTTACCATTTTCTTTTCTTTTTCAAGTAGTTTTATGTGGGATTTCAGATCAGTAGGTAAACTGGGACAGACTTGTCATTATGTTTTTATGAGACTGAGGACATACTATATTTCAAATCAAAAATTCAAAGAGTCTCTGTAGCCTTTTTATATGGCCTTTGTACCATCATTTAATAAAGCAGGAATGGCTGTCAGCAAATAGGAATTGTTAATGAGGTTGTAATCCTGACTTATTCTTACTATCTATTTAGATTACTCAATTCTGTGACAAAAGTAGCCATAACATTAAGGCACCAAATATGCAGAACAGAATGTGCAGCTACAGAAGCACGTGGGAAGTGATTATGAACTCCACTGATTTTGCCACTTCATCTCCAATTAGTACACTTCCTCCTGAACCCACTATTTCCTTGATGCAAATGCGGGAGAGAACTGTGTGTCTAGTACTTGATGTTTCTGGAAGTATGAGTAGGGTACGTATGTCTCCCATTTCTACTAGAAATGTTTGAGGTCACTATTTCTGTATCTGATTACCGGTAGATATGTTAATCTGGATATTTCTAAGAAGATTATCACACAGTTTAAAAAATCAATTTACCGCTACTGAATTCAATTTGAATTTGGGATACATCCAGATTTTATTGCATGTATTTTTGCCACCAATACCACTGGGCAGGTGCATCCTGGGTAACATCCAGCTAGAATCTGAGTTCAGCTAGCTGATTTGCAAAGCTGGGAGCTTCCTGGTTGAAAGAGCTGCAGCCAGGCTGCTAATAGGCAGGTTACAGAGATCATACAACACCCCTGTTGAAGCAGCTCCACTGGTTACCAGTTTGTTTCTGGGCAAAATTCAAAGTGCTGGTGATGACCTTTAAAGCCCTGCATGGTTCAGGCCCAGAGTATTTGACAGTATCTTCCTCTATGAACTGGCCAGGGCTGTAAGATCTTCAGGGGAGGCCCTTCTCTCCATCCCACCACGTTCACAAACACGGTTGGTGGGGACACGAGAGAGGTCCTTTTCTGTAGCTGGCCCTAGACTCTGGAATTAATTTCTGTAATTTTTATGTATTTCAAAGCTTTCAATAAAAATAGTATAAAACAATTTATGGACTTGTCTGTATTTTATTTTTAAAAAAATCAAAGTACAACAAACTAGAATTAAAAACAGAACCTTCTCAATAATTTTAATTCGTTCTCTTTCCTCTAATGCCCCATCTCCCCCCCCCCCCCCCAAGCAGAATAATCGCATTTCTCGTCTGAAGCAAGCAGCAGAACTATTTATTCTCCAGATTATTGAAATGGGATCCTGGGTTGGAATTGTAACATCCAATAATGAAGCAACAATAAAGACTGATTTGCAACATATTGTCAATGACAGTGTGCGCCAAAGTCTTACAGGCTATCTTCCTACTACAGCAAGTGGTGGAACTAACATATGTGATGGAGTGCTCACAGGATTTCAGGTGAAGGAGTACATTTTTTAAAAAAAACATTATGTATACAGTACAGATCTGTACAAACTCATTAAGGCAATCAAAAAAGTAATTTTTCCAAGCTCTGCATCTGTTTTATCTCTACCAAGGGAGAACATCCAAAGGAAATTTTGTTATTTTAGTAAATGTTTTATTAATACAAAAAGTGAACACACAATCTTAAACACTAACCAGAATCACTTAAACAAACAAACAATGAAACATAGACAAACTATCTCCTTTCCCACCATTCCCTGCCCCTTAAAACAAATAACAAAATACTTCCTGCCCATTCGCTAATTGATTTCCTAGCTAAAATGTCCCCTCTGTTAATCTCCTATTTTCCTCTTTTAACATAAATATTTACCACTTACCTATCAAATTCAATAACATTAAGATCTCCTTTTAGTTTTCTAATAGATTCTATAAATGGTTCCAATTATCTATAAATACTTTTGTTTGCTTTCTTCTCACCAAATTAGTTAATTTATCTAGTTGAGCCATCTCCATCAATTTTTGAGGCCACTCCTTATAAGTTGAGATTTCATTGGCTTTCCACTTTCTTGTGAGAACCAATTTTGCTTCAATTACTAAATAAGTTATCAAATTTCTGTACTGTATTTCACTTCCTTTTTGTTTTCTAAAATATGGAACTTATTTTAGAAAATAAGTAAGAACTTTAAAGTCTGGTGATGTTTGAGTCCTAAACTGTGAAGGTTAACTGGAAGGAGCCATAGCATATCCCTATATATTTTTAGCAGGTGCAATGCTACAGTAGTGCTTTTCTCCCTTTTAGTACTTTGGTCAAGGGAATGACTCTGACTCCCAGGGAAATAAGCAATCTGTTATGGCGGTTGTAACAGAGGAGGAGCTTGTTGCTGTGTGCCTTCAAGTAGTTTATAGCTATTTTGGCAACTCTAAAGTTGACCATCGAGGAGGATCATGGGGTTCTCTTGGCAAGATTTGTTTGAAGGAGGCTTGCCATTGTCATCCTCTGAGAGGCTGAGAGAAAGTGACTTGCCCAAGGTCACCCAGTGGGTTTACATGGCTGAGCTGGGATTTGAACCCTGGTCTCCAGAGTCCTAGTGCAATACTCAAACCCCTACACTACACTGGCTCTCAGCAACATGAAGCACAACAAAGAAGTCACTAGAAAAAGCTAGGACAACCATTTTGTGAAGCTTTATTTAGAGGGCTGCCCTGATCCATAATATAGCAAAATGTTCTGTGTTGTTTATTTATTAATACTGATGTTCAGTTATATTCACCCATCTCACCAAACAATGCATCCGTTAGAAGTAGGAAAGTATTCATCTTTATTTCACAACCAAACCCCACTATGTCCTAAATTGTTTAAACGTTTTTCTTACACATGAGTTTCAGCTAGCTTCCTGTCATTCCTATGTTATTTTTTTCATTATTCCTAACATTCTGAATCTTCTTTTCTGTCTAGGTGTTTTTACAAAAATATACGAGTACAGAAGGCTGTGAAATTGTGCTTTTGACAGATGGAGAAGATATGGCTGTAAGCTCTTGTTTTTCTAAGGTTCGAAGCAGTGGGTCTATAATTCATACCATTGCTTTGGGTCCAGAGGCTTCAAAAAACCTAGAAAAACTGGCAGAGATGACAGGTAAATGAGCAAACAAAATATCAAAGACTTTGGGGCTTGACAGACAGGGAGAAAGGGGTGGTGAGATGCCACCCCTTTCTGCCCCCAATGGACACCGCAGCAACGAAACGACACAGCCTCCGCAAGGCATAAAAGGGACCTGCTCCTGGATGGGGGCAAGCCATGATGGTGCCTGGACAGCGCAGTAGGACCTGGGAGAGTACGGACGTTCCATTCTCCCAAGCCCTAAAATCAGCCCCATGCCGGCACATAGCACCAATCTGTACTGGGCCTTTTTCTTATGTGCTATGAAATGTCAGCTGGGTGGTTCGTCAAAAGTGAAGTTACTACCCAGCCATTTTTTCAAGTTACTTTACAATGTCTTTCCTACTTTCTCTCCATATGGAACATTTCCTAGTAGCCATGATAACAAAATGAAATCTCCAGGTGCAGAAGAAATGTACAGATAAGTTTCAGATGCTGGGGACAAAAAAGCAGGAGAACACTGATGATTTTGTAAAGTTCTCATATGCTTTTGGTACAGATATTAGACTGAGACAAGTTATTTGCCCAACACCACATATTGAATACCTAACTAGATGTGATGCAGATGGCTTGGGTCCAGACTACCTGAAAAACTGTATCTTCTGATATGAGTCAGCCTGAGTTTTAAAATTCTTGGAGGGGGGGCACTTTCTCTTGATCCCATCAACATCATAGGCATGCTTGGTTGAGGACACAGGAGCGAGTTATCTCAATGACTGCTCCAGGACTGTGGAATTAGGTTAGGTTGCTACCCCCCCCCCCCCTCAATTGCTCTCTTTTCACTGGCAAGTGAAGGCTCAAGCCTTTGAACATTGATTGTTTGATGCAGAAGGTCTTTCAGCTTTGATATGTTGTGGGTTAGTTGTTGTTGTTGTTTTTTGTCATTTTAATTGCCTTTTAAAACTGTTTCAAAATAATTATTTTTCATATGATTCTTTAATTGATTTTTAAAGTTTGTTTTGTCCATTGTTTTAACTCATATTGTGAGCCACTTTGGCTCCTAAACAGAAAATGGCAGAATGCTAATTAAATAAATAAAATGAACAAATAAATACATTCAGATCTCTTCATATTTCCCCCCCAAACAGCATTTGGATCCCACCCACCCTGAATTGAGACTGTGATGATGGGTGAAAAATATTTTTTTTATTTGTTTATTTATTTATTTCATTTGTATGCCTCCTTTCTCACAGAAGGGATCCAAGATGGCTGACAGTAAACATATTTTTTTTTACAATTTTTAAAACAACAACAACAACAATCTGTCTTCTGCATTGTTACAGCACTATTGTTTATTATCTTCAGTCCCCCACGTTTCTTGGCTTTCTTATTTGGGGTGCTCCATCTTTGGAGCCCTCTGCTACTGGGAGTTTATACTGTATCTGGAGTTCTGAGAAACAGTACCTTTAAGGTAGCATCCTACATTTCCCATATTTCTTTCAAATCCAGGTTTTTAGTACAAAAGTTCATCCTTTCTGAACCTAAGTGCCTTTCTTTCATATTTCCAATCCATGCTCCAGATACTTCTGTGCTTTAGGTGTATTTAGCCTGAGCACATAGCAACATAATCCCATGATGACACGCTATCTGCTGACATGGGAGTTTGTGGTGTTACATGATCAGATGCAATTATTCCAGCTCATATATCTGTCCTTGGCTGCATCTGCACTGCAGAAATAATCTAGGTTGACTCCCCTTTAAGTGCCATGGCTCAATGCTGAGGATTCTGGAATTTGTAGTTTGTTGTGGTGCAAAGAACTCTGACAAAGAAGGCCAAATGTTTCACAAAACTACAATTCCCAGAATTCCATTGCATTAAGCCATGGCAGTTAAAGTAGTGTTAACTTGGATTATTTCTGTAGTGCTGATGTAGCTCTTGTGACATGAGTAGACCAAGATGTGGGAACAGTGTGTTTGGGGTGATTGGTTCCACAACTACAAAACATGCTATGTGCTATCTTTTATTCCATTTGGCAAACTATTCTTAATATTATTCCAATCACATTTCAGGAGGTTTGATGTTTTCGGTCACTGATAGTTTGGATTCCAATGGCCTCATAGATGCTTTCAGTGGGATATCATCAGGAAGTGGAATCATCAGTCAACAATCTATTCAGGTCTGTATTTTAAAGATTTTGAAGGAAGCAGGATTTGTTGGTAGCTGTAGAAATAAATAGTAGCATGCTTAACATTTCTAGGTACTAATCAAACATTTTAAAAGACACAAAATGAAATGAATTCTATAGTATGGTTTTTCCTACCATTGCTTGGTTCAAATGTATAAATAGATGGGCTATACATATACATTGTTTACCCCTTTCTATCTTTCAAAGTCAGATGTTTTAGATCATGTTGCTAAACTATAATTCATTACATTGGAAGTCAAACCTGTTCTGATTTTTACACATTGCTATTATCATGTATTGTACTATGAAACAGATTAATATGTAATTAGAATGTCTGTTTGAAATGTTCTACTAAGCTTCATCCCCTCCCCCCCCCCCGCCCTTTAACTGGCATTTTGTGCATTTGCTTGAATATCTCTTCCTTTTGCTTTAAAGCTTCTAAGACCTTATAGAGAATAATAAAATACAGTGCCCCCCCCCCCCCCAGATTCATTGGGGTTAGGAGCGCAAGATCCCAGTGAAAATGAAAAAAAAAAAAAAACAAAAAAAACCCACACCTTTTTTTAAACCTAAGAGAATATCTCTCTAGGAATCTCTAGGTCTTCCAGCACAACTCTGTGGCCAACATCTAGCAGAAGTTGACTACAGAATTATACTGGAGGACCTACTAAGCTTCATTAGAGAATTGTTTTCACTGTGAATCTCTATGCCTTCCCACATGGAAAGTCAATGTCTGGCAGAGATGAGCTGGATAAATCTAGAGATTCCTAGGGAGAACATATTAATCAAATTTGTGAATAATCAAATCTGCAAGGGTCAAAGCCACAAATGCGGAAGGCCAACTTTATATAAACACACAAACAATAGCAACAGACAAAAAATTACTTAGGACAGCTCAAAAATAGTGCTTTCGGATGTAGCTGTAATTGCTCTTAAGTGCAAGATGTGGCTGCTCAACAACTTAGCCATGTTTAGCTGTAAGACAGTGGCAGCTGATGATTCCTATACCAATGGGGCAATGAATCTACTCCAGCTTTTAGCTAGCTTTAAAGAAGCTATCCAGGGTATTGAATCTATTTATGAACAGGGTTTAGCACCTTGGAAAGTGCCAATGAAACCTGGGTTAAAGCCTGAAATGGATTCACAGCTTTCATATAGTAAGTTTCAGTTTGATCATTGATGGACCAATGGAATGTGTACAGCACAAGACAAATCTTATGGCTGCCTTACCAGCATTTATGTTTGTTGGAACATTGTGGAGTAGATATCTAATTGTACTAGAGCAAATTCTAGCATAACTGCAGGCGGGCACAAGGTGAACACTTTGCCGCAGTCATACAAGCACCTGAAAAACTTGTTCCAGACTGTCAGGAAAACCATCTGAAGCATGTCTTTGTCACTGTGGAGGGCTGCAAGAGGTACAGAGAGGAGCCAAAAGGCCAACACTGTTGCATGCCTCATGTTGGATCTCAACCTATGTGTTTTTGGTCCACCAGAATATGCAATGTGAGACCACTGAGGCAATGTCCTGATCAGTGTGTGTCGTGGTGGGGGGAGGGGGGCTATGTAATATACTTGTTTTTCTGTTACATCAAAGTACTCTTTATTCCTCCCCACCCACAACAGCTTGAAAGTAAGGGAGAAAGCATCGGTCCCATGAAATGGCTGGATGGTACTATAATTATTGATAAAACTGTGGGAAATGACACTTTCTTTCTGATTACATGGAGTGCGGGCAAAAAAGCACCAGGGATTTTTCTGACAGATCCCAAAGGAAAGAAGTACACTAACACAGACTTTGCAGTTGATAACACTAATGTTCGAACAGCTAGGCTGAAGATTCCTGGAACTGCAAAGGTAAAATCTGGATTTTATTTCAGTTTTATTTTAATTATATTTTATATATATTTAATTTAATATTTAGTCATTAAAATGTGCCTATCCCTTATGAGAGACACAGCAATCTTCCACAGCTGCTGGAATTACAGCATTGATCGCTACAGATAAAATAGCATGACAGATTATACCAATAATGGATAACTATTTATTTCCAGAAGTCCTATATGCAGCTTTTCATACTGTAACACTTTGATTTCCAGACAGGAAACTGGTATTATTCAATTCAGAATACACACACAGCAGCTCAAGTCATTTCGATAACAGTTACCACCCGAGCAGCATCTGCAAATGTTCCTCCAGTGACTGTGAAATCCTACATAAGTAGTAATACCAACAACTTTCCAAATCCAATGATCATTTATGCAGAGGTCACCCAGGGGTTTTTGCCTGTTGTTGATGCAAATGTCATAGCCACAGTTGAATCAGCATCTGGAATATCTTCAGACCTAGAGCTCTTTGATAATGGTTTAGGTAAGTTTATTTTGAAGTGTTTGGGATATTATGTGCATTTTATTGTTTGGTTTTTTAAGAATATTATTCACTTTAGTATTTGCCAGTGTGCATCTCAAAGGTGGTTAGTGCATAAAATAAGATCTTACTTAACCAAAGATGCTGGAGGTAGTTCTATCAATATGTAAACCAGGTGCTGTGCAACTGAGCTGGGACACTCCCCCTCCCATTGAGCTAAATGTACATATAAACCTCATTGAAGGCTTGGAAAATTAAGTATTCTTGGTCTATAACAGTTGCGACTTTCAGGATCCTCTCTTTGACCAAACTGTCACCTTTAAGCAGTCTTCCTTTTCAAACTCAGGAAGACAATTTAGTTTTGTTTTGCACTATATAAATTATATTGGCTGAAACCAATACATAGCAGATATGTATATATTTATATATGTGTGTGTGTGTGTGTGTGAGAGAGAGAGAGAGATAGAGAGAGAGAGAGAGAGAAACACTTGCTTACCAAAGTTGCTTTATGCATGTGGAAAGACACAAGACAGTAACAATTAACAACAACATCAGCAGCAGCAGCAACAACAAACTAAATAAAAGAATGCAAATTCCCTCAATAATTGTATTACTTCATAGTTGGAACACAGTAAAGATCATCCCATGACATTTTGTTGCCTAAGGTATAGGACACAAGGCTACTCCTCCATCCACTTAAAGAAGATTCCGATTGGCAGTTTACAGATTCAGAGTAGCAACTGAATCATAGGATTTATAGTGTTATATAGTTTATTTTGAAATTTTTGAAATACTGAGCAGTTTAGAATTTTCTTGAGAGATATTAAGCAGGTTTTTAAAAAATTTCCTGTGTATTTTCTTGGAAGTTGTAAACATATAAGACAAGATCATCTTTAATTGAAGATGCTGGAAATGGATGCTTCTGCATGCAAAGCATGTGGTTTGCCACTTAGCTTTGGCACCTCCCCTTCCACTGAGCTTTTAAAACTGTAGTTGGGCACACTAGGCTAGCAGGTAGCTGACACACTGGAGTGATTAGGACATATGACTGCTTATCAAAATTATGTTAGACATATGCTGTGTAAAGTAGCAAAAATCAACCCCTCATTCCACTTTTATAACCTTTTTACTTTATAGATGAGGTCAAATACACTGTACCAACATAGGGCCAGGCCATGATATTTTATTGCCATTTAAAGAAGTGGACCAGGTTGGCAGCTCATTCGTACTTTGACACAAGTGATGTGACAGTATCCTTTTTTGAGGGTAGCAGCTTAGAACCTTTTCACACTGCCCAGTTTATAGCTCTGTGGTTCCTCTTTAACTGCCACGGCAGCTCACTCCTATCTGTGTCTCCCTGTTACTCCAGGATTTGGCTCTCAGTCACCCCTCTGTGAACACTGATATCAAATTAATATCATAAGGGGTATTTTGGGCAAGTAACCAAAAGGGGTTTTTCTAGTGCAAGAAATGAACCATACCATATTAGGAAATCTGGATGTCTCAGCATGGGAGAAGCCAAAGGCGCTTAGCTGGTGATCACTTTTGAAATCAGTATAATGCCTTCACTGAGGAAAGTGGTATTGAGAAGCTGGACTTGGTGATTGTTTGCATATAGCAGACAAAGGGAGTTCCCTTCCAAGAATGGAACCCTTTTTGTCTGAAGACATTCATGCTGATTATCCCGTAATTCCCACATATTGTACCCTATTCTTCTTGCATGGGAAAGTAGTTTAATTTCTGGAAAAGCCATTTAACTCCTGAACACTGGCCTCGGACCCATCCCGCACTATAAATACATGTGCCTACGCACCAGCAAATTGGTCTAGTCTGAAACTGGACAAAAACTCTGTTTGATTTCAGCTCTTCACCTTAGTAGTTGGCTATCCCACGTGTCTCAGGCAGCTACTGATCCATCTTCATTCCAGTAACCCCGCAATTGGAGCTACATGTCAGGATCAAGATAGTATTACCTCTTAGCCACCCTGCAATTAGCTATCATTTTCTACCTTTGCATCATCAGTTTGTGTGTGCATGTGAATGAGAGAGTGTATTTGTGTGCTTGTTGATTCCCCCTTTTAAATAAAACTACATTAATTTGGAAACTGCTTCTAGAGTTCTCGGGGTCTGGAAATGTTAGACATAGGCAAGATTCCTGCTGTATATTACTGATCCCCTCTCACTGCTTCCTATTGAGCTAAATAAATCTTCCCACTGAATATAATTCATGGGTGCCCTCTTGGGACCCCCTGCAATTTAGGTAACACCCCCTGGGTTAGGTGAAGTTTTGGTTGAAGAGGAAACCCATGCTCCACTGATGGGTATGTACACTGATTGCAATGTCATGCTGCCAAAAAGAACCAAAAATACACATTAAATAAGTCTCCAGTTAGAGCAGGGACTCCTGTTTTCAATGCTAACTTTTATTTTCTGATCCCTGAGCCACATACCTGACCAATACAGTGGGCTCTTGGTATCTGCTGGAGTTTGGGGATACCAAAATCCATGGAATATAATGGCACAGTAAGACTATACCCATTATATAAAATTGCAAAATCAAGGTTTCCTAATATTTTCAAACCATGGATGCTTGAATCCATGAAAAAAAAAATCAGTGGATTAAAAAAATCAATGAATATGGAGGGCTGACTGTACATACACACCGGGGATTCAGGACTGTACAGTACATACACACCAAGGATTCAGGGAGGGACCTGCTTGTTCTTAATATTTCTCCATATGTGAGGGAGAAACTAAATTCAGAGACAGGAAGAAGGATGAGGATAAAGAATCAGTGGTGTCTGTAAGGGGTGTGTGGTGATATGGCCCACACCGGCTGACACCCCAGAAGAGGGGTGACACCTGGTTGGCCCCCCATGCCATTTTGCGTGTGCTCCTCCCGTGCCGTCCTGACCTTCTCCTCCCCCAGAAGCCCCACCTCCAGAAATCCCATCCCCAGACCAGGTGCTGGGACACTACAGCTAAGAATGAGAGAGACTCATTGGCTGCATGTTAAAGGAAAGAAATCTTCAGAGGCAAGGATCTTTAACTAAAACATATCAACCTGAATTGCTTAATATTGAACAAATACAATCACTTTTGAGGGTTTTAATTTTCCCCCACAACATTTCTTTTCATGTACACATTTCTAATTTTCTCTTTTTACAATTTTTTTTTAAAAACAGGTTGTTAGTACCACAAACGCTTCACTAATATATTGGATCTGTACTATTCACTATTTAGGTTTTGTTTACAGCCTGAGTAATATAATAATTTGATGAATCGAATAATACTAAATACTATATATGCATTAATTTGACTTTTCTTCTAAAGTCTAGCTTTTCCATCATGTTTTTGTAAACTAGACCCTGTTATTCATCTCATATGTAACAGTATGGTCCTACTTCCCACTTCTAGCACATTCAAGTTTTAATTCTATCAGCCCAGCACTGTAAAGCAGTCTACATTTTTGGGCCTTTCTATGTTTAGGTTCATCAAGTCATACCCTGTAGTCTATGTGAAATGTTGGAAAGTATGATAGCCACTAATCTGAACAGAGTCACTAGTTATTAATGCCATTACTTGGCAATAATGCCATCACTTGGTTTTATTGTCTGTCTGTGACTGCAGAAGATAGGGATGTGCCAAGCCAAAAGCCATGTTAGTATAGTATGTTTGGTTTTATGGATCCCACGCTGTATAGATATGTGGTATACTCACATTAATATAGCAATCTGTTATGGGTTCATTCTGGCATTTCCATTAAAACAGGGGAAGAATGAACATCTCATGTTACGATGTTTTTTTAAAAAAATAACTAATAGTAAGACGTTTATTGCATATGTTAATTCTCAGTATTTTATGTACTAAGGTGCTGATATTATAAAGCATGATGGAATCTATTCAAGGTATTTCACATCTTTCAAAGAAAATGGCAGATACAGCATCAAAGTACGTGTACAAGGAAAAGAAAAGACTGTTAGAAGAACTCGTAGGCAAAGTCAAGCTATCTATGTACCGGGTTATGTAGACAATGGTAAATACTGAAATAGCACTGAATTCAAAAAAAACTGCAGAGAATAATGTTAAAGTGTGACATAAGATCCAAAGCACACTGCGGAAATGATCCAGTTTGAGACTGCTTTAACTGCCCTGGCATAGTGCTAGAGAATCCTGGGAATTGTGGTTTATTGTGAATTCTTTGACAAAGAAGGCTAAATGTCTCACAAAACTACAGTTTCAAGAATTGGACCCTGGGGGTCTCCCTTGTCCTTGCCATGCTTGGATCCAGCGATCCAAGCATGGCACGGATCCGGAGAGGACCCCGGGGATCTCCCTCACTTTTGCCATGCTTGAATCCAGTGATCCAAGCATGGTACAGGTCTGGAGAGGACCCCTTGGGGTCTCCCTCTCCTCTGCCATGCTTGGATAGAGCCTGTGGGTCCTCCTTCTCCAGGACATGCCCTCCGTTTCAGCTCCCCCTCCAGGCTTGTAAATCCAGGCTGCTTATATCCCAATGATTGACATGTCTTTTGAAGTTGGGCAACTAGTGGGAACAACAACCAAGACATAAATAGAACCAGTTTCATAGAGGTAAGGAAAAAAACACCTTTCATTGTGAGAAGGAGAGTCCTTTAGGAATCAAATTGCAAAAGGCAGCGAGAGCGAATCAAGATTCGCTTCAAACTACAAGTATGAATGTTCCCAAAATTAACATTTTAGTACTACTGCATAAAAACCCATTGTGAGTGATCATCAGTCTGTGTTTCTGCAACACATTTAACAATGCCTGTGAGCTTTTCTGCTAGCAAATATTTCCAGTATCTAATCAGAGTTTAGTTTTCTTGCAAGTTTTTATAAGCCAGAGTTCCCAAATCTTGGAAGTCTTCTTGATATACAGTTGACCTGATGCCATTTTTAACATGAGCCAGAGGGCCTCCCCACTTCAGCTATAGTCACTGTGAGAGTGCAAAAGACGTGCAGAATTGCACAGACATTTGGAAATAAGCTTGAAATGTTACATTAATGAATCTTATTTAAGAGTCGCAGTGTTTCCAAAGTAGTATCTCCAAATATAAACAAATGAATGGCTTCAGATATCCCTATTGTGGCATTAGAATGGTGCTCTTCAGTGAATGACAGAAACTGAAAATTATCATCATGTGAAGAGGCATAGCTTCATGTTTCATAGGGGTTTACTAAAATGAGATTGATGGCAAAATTTTTCCTATTAAGTATTATTATTAACCTTTATTTATATAGTGCTGTAAATTTACACAACGCTGTACATACAATCTTTTAGTTAGACGATTCCCTGCCCTCAGGCTTACAATCTAAGTATATAGCTAAATTAATTCATAATGAAATATTCAATAATAAAATATGAGACCAATTTGTCCTTATCATTAGTAATGTTTTTAGAAAGCCAACATTTGAGGAAAAAATGGCAAACTGTAGCAAGTATCTGAGAACTGAAGTTATCAAAGATAATCCACAAAAATAAATAAATGAAATTAAAGGAAAGAACAGTGAGGGCTTTTTAGGTTTCTAGTCACATATTCTGCTAACTCTTTATTTCAACCTTTCCTCATAGGTGTAATAATATTGAATCCCCCAAGACCTAACACTACTGTAGATGAAAACCCAAACATAGGATCTTTCAACAGAACAACATCAGGAGGTTCTATTGTGGTAACAGACGTTCCTACTGTAATTCCCTCAGATGTCTTTCCACCAAGTAAAATCACTGACCTTCAGGTTGACCTTAATGATCATGGATTCTTTTTGACTTGGACAGCTCCTGGGGATGATTATGATTCAGGAAAAGGTGGGTAAAATTCTGCTTCAAACAAATGCTCTTATGGGTTCATTAAGAAAAAAGGTGGCCTTTTCTGCACGGTAAAGGGGAAATACAGTTTCCAGTTCTATTTATACCAGCATTTCCCTCTCCTTAATATCTTAGAGTACAGTGCACCCGCGTCATACGTGGGCATGCTTTGAAAGCCGCGCAGGGAGGAAGGGGCGGCATGTCCCATAGGGATGAATGGCGCGTGTGCCACTGGCACGTGTGCACCGCCATGCCGTTGCACCACATTGTGTACGAGCCGCATACATTTAAATGGGGCTTGAGCATAGGCGTTTTTGGTTTATGCAGGGGAGCCTGAAACGGATCCCCTGTGTAAACAAAGGGCGCACTGTAGTATGACACTGCTGCTGTGGGAGAAAAGGTTTCAGCCTTTAAGTTGGTACAGTGTTACTGCAAGGAATGTTAGGTTTATTATAAGGTAGTGGTGGGCAAAATGTAGTCCCAAAATATTTGCAAAGCCCTGCGACAACCACCACCACCAATATATATGTGTGTGTGTGTGTGTGTGTGTGTGCGCGCACGTGTGTGCACGTGTGTGCACAGACCTATATTATCTAATATAGTAGGAACTAGGGAAGGTTTTTTGAGAAGAAGTCTTGGCACAGCCTCCTTAAGGCATGTTGGGACCGTGCCTTGTGGTTAAAAAGGCATTAATCACTTTCTTTACTCGTTCAGCCAGTTCTCCTCTTGCCTATATACATGTGGTAGCGCTCACATCTCCAGGTATCCTGTCCATGTCCTCAGGCTGCACACATTGAAAAGTATCCATCAACAGTGGACAAGCAAGTGCCAAGGTTACATCCACTGGAATTGTATCAAGTTTGGCATCTAAGGAAATTATCGCACCCAGGAATTCCAGTGGGAGAGATGCAGGATCTAAAAGACAAAAACGGATGTTATCACATTTACCCATGTCCAGGCTGTAGGCAGCCCATATCTACTTGGACAGCCTGTCTGCAAACTGAACTTCTCCCATGCCTTTTTCAAGAATGAGAAAATCTCCACTCAAGGCTGATTGGCTGCCCAAGCGGATACAGGCTTCCTACAGCCCAGACATGAAGTAATGCGATAACATCAATTTTTGTCTTTTAGATCCTGCATCTCTCCCGCTGGGAGTCCTGAATGCGATAATCTCCGCAGTCAGAGTGAATCTGAGAGAATTTTATCTGTGAAATGGTGGGCAAATTCTTCACAGCAAACTGTTAAGTTGCTTACATTCTCCTCTGAACCAGATTATAACAGATCCTTGATCACTCAAAACAGTTCCATTTTCCATTTCCAACAGTTCTAGAACATGGCCGCATAGCCAGAAAAACCCACAAAAAACTATAATTCCATTTTCTGCTGAAAGGTTCTGTGCAGATGCAAGAAAAGCCTTTTCAGCTACTTTTCATGCCCCATCATAGGCTTTAAAATATATTTTAGCCTGTTTCTGCTGGAGTGTTTTCTGCCACTGTCTCTCTAATCCCCATTTCATTTCATTTCTTTCTTTCTTTCTTTTTTTTTAAAATAATCTTTATTAAATTTTTGTAAAAAAACCAAACAGAATATATGAGATCTGCTTTGTACATTTCAAAACACCAAGCTATAACACATAAATTTAAGTTTCAAAGTCTAACATCTTCATATCTTCTGTGACCCTTCTTTAGGTTGACTTCCTCTTCTCTTGGAGCGTGAAAAAAAATTCCGCTTCATACAGCTGTAATACACCTTCAATCTTAACTGAGCTGACTAAAAACTCTATGCTTAAAAATATTTGCACGTATAAATCACTTAATCACCTATTGAGGCATACAAAATACTGGTTTCCCCAGAAGCAAAAGTGATCTAACATAAAAGAAACAAAGTATCTTTCTCAGCCTATTTAAGTTATCATGCAGGCTTAAATATACAATCAGCTCATACAAAGTATCAGGTTTTCCCCCTGGGCTGCCGCTTCTAAACACATTCCTTTCCCCCTAATCCTTTAATGATTTCTGAGTACCAGGTAGTTGTAATATCCATTAAGTCTTGTAAACCCTTGAAAAAGAAAAGCACTGAATCAACCAAGTAGTATAGAATAAAAAGCTCTCAACCATAATTGCTTTATATAAGCTCATTAACCTCCTCATTTACATATCAAGGAGTCCTTTTTCCACATTCCATTCTGTTTCCCAGTATCTCAGTAACTTCTCCCAGCCTTCTTTTCTTTTCTTTGTACTAACATTTTTAACATTACAGGAGAGTGTATCTAATATTCTATAATCGTTGACTTTCAACATCCATTTATCCAAAGAGGGGGCCTTATCCGATTTCCAAAGCTTGGCAACTTCTATTCTGGCTGCTGTTACCATGTAAAGAATTACTCTCCAATATTTTTTCTCATCATCAGGTTTTAGGACTGTCGTCATATTAAGGAGATATAGTTTTGGATCTAGAGAAAACTTAATCTGTAATATATCCTGGATTGATCCATGGACTTTTTTCCAAAAAGATTGTATAATACCACATCTCCACCATATGTGCACCAGGTTTCCTTTTTCATGGTTACATCTCCAACAATTACCCTTCTCTAATTTGTACATCATCTTAATTTTCCATGGAGTATAGTACCATCTATTCATTATTTTTAACAGATTTTCTTTAGGATCCTGGGCTATCGTGAAATCCTGGGTTTTTTTCCATGCGTTCTGCCACTCATTCAAATTAATTGTTTGCTTTAAATCCTGCGCCCATTTTAACATATATTCCTTTACTGTTTCTTGTTCCAATTTACGGCTAAGCAATAGCTTATAAAATTTCGATATTTTTTTCTTTTCTGATTGCCAAAATATATTATCTAGTTCGTTTCTTTTCTCTTCTATCCCCATCTGTCTATTATCTTCCAAAAATTTATTTCTTATTTGCTGAAAATTAAACCAGTTCAAATCAAACCCTTCCTTTGTTAGTTCTTCCTTGGATTTGCATATCAGGCCCCCATTATGATTTATCTTTATGCAATCTTTATAGGAAAGCCATTTATCCTTTCCTCCTCTTATCCATCTACCGAAAAAAGCTTCCTGGGCCGAAGTCCAAACGGGGATTTTACAATAAAATATTTCTTTAACCTTCCGCCAAACTTGTAACAGAGATCTTCTAATTGGGTGGTTATTAAAATCTCTGTTTTTCCCTTCCTGATTGTAGCATAAAAACGCATGCCAACCATATCGGAATTGTACGCTCTCCAAATTTAATACTTCCTTATCCTCTAATTTCACCCAATTTTGTAGCCACAACAGGCTACATGCCCAATAATACGTTTGAAGGTCTGGCAATGCAAAGCCACCTCTTTCTTTTTGATCTTTCATTATAGCACTTTTAATTCTGGGTTTGGAACCTTTCCAAAGAAACTTATTTAACTCTTTCTCCCATTCTTTGAATTTCCTAGTTTCTATTCCAATTGGCAAATTTAAAAAAAGAAACATAAGCTTAGGGAGAATGGCCATTTTTATGACCGCTATTCTCCCTAAAATTGAGAGATTAAATTTGTTCCACCTACTCATGTCTTCTTTAATTTCTTTCCATTTGATGCCATAATTATTATCATACAATTTCAAATTATCTTTAGATATTATAATGCCTAAATACCTAAATTGCTTCTCAATTCTAAATCCAGATTTTTTCTTCAATTGTTCTTCCTCTTGGTGGGATAGGTTTTTTGTAATTATTACAGATTTTTCTTTATTCACTCTTAATCCTGCCAAATTTCCAAAGGTATTCAGCTCAAATTTTAAAGGTTCTATGCCTTGAAGTGGTTGTTCTAAAATTATCACCATATCATCTGTGAACACTTTAGACTTTACCGAGCAATCTCTGATCTTAATTCCTTTTATATCTTTGTTGTCATTAATTTTGGTTACTAACACATCCATTACTAAAATAAATAAAAGTGGCGATATAGGGCATCCTTGCCTAACTCCTTTCTTAATCTCAAAATCGGATGATTTTTCCTGATTTACAATCAAGGAGGCTTTTTGTCTATTATAGATTTGTCGTATTGCATTCAAAAAATTTTGACCCATATCTCTTTTTTACCCCAAATAAAATACCCCAAATAAAAATTTCCATCTTAACTTGTCAAACGCTTTCTCAATATCAAGTGCTATTATAGCACCCTGTTTATTGTTGTTCACATGAAAATATTCCAAACTATTTAAGACCGTTCTTATATTATATCTTATCTGCCTACCCGGCAAAAATCCATTCTGTTCTTTGCCTATTATTTCGTTCAATATTCCTTTTAATCTTGCAGCCCAAATCATAGTATATATTTTATAATCAACGTTTAATAAACTAATGGGCCGGTAATTTGCCATACACGTACTGTCTTTGTTCTCCTTCAGAATAAGCGTTATACAAGCTTGTTCCCATGATTGCGGCACACCCTCCGTTTCCACTGAATTGAATAGCTTTACTAAGGGTTCAAGCAATTCTTTCATAAAAGTTTTATAGTACAGCGCCGAGAAGCCATCTACCCCTGGGGTTTTTTCTTCTTTTAATTGGGATATAGCCTAGGACCTCTTGCTTGGAGATCTTAGTTTCTAAGATTTCTTTCTGCTCTTGTGATATCTTTTTTAACAATTTAGAATCTAGATAACTATCAATTTTACTTTCTATGTCCTCCCTTTCTTGTTCTAAGTCATACACAGATTCATAGTAGTCCCGAAGCAATTTTATTAAATCTTCTTGTTTTGTATAATCCTTCTTATCTACTGTTAATTTTGTTATCCCTTTTCCCTCTTTATACTTCGTTAGTTTCTTAGCCAACCACTTTCCTGCCTTGTTCCCATTTTCAAAAAAATTCAATCTATTCTTTTTTAATTCTATCTCAATTTCTGTGTCTAATTTACTTTGGAGTTGCCTTCTCAGCATTGTAATCTCATTTAATAAACTTCTGTTCCCAGGTTGTCTTTTCAGAATCTCCTCTTTCTTACTCAATACCTCAATAAGATTTCTCTCTTTTAGCTTTTCCGCTTTCCTTATCTCACTTTGTTTTTTAATCAACAGACCCCTAACTGTAGCTTTGCTCGCATCCCATATTGTCTTGATATCGCAGCCCGATGTTTCATTTACTTTAAAATAGAAATTAATTTCTTCTTTTAGGAGCTGCACAAAGTCTTCTTCCTTTAAAAGTTTCTCCTGCAACCTCCAAGACCAATTCTTTCTAGTATTAAAATTTAGAGACATATCAATCAAACAATGATCAGAGTATGTTTTAGGGTCTACTTCCATTCTTCTAACTTTACCTAGTAAACATTTAGAAACCAGAAAGAGGTCTATCCTAGACCAAGATCTATGGACTCCGGAAAAAAACGTAAAGCCAGCTTTTTCATTATAAACATGCGACCATACATCTTCAAGCTCATGTTCCTGCATAAGATCAAAGCAACTCTTTGGGAGTTTCCCCTGGGAGTCTTTTAGCTTTTTAGCTTTCTTTTTTTATTGGATAGTTATTGTTTATTGACACAGCTTACAGCAATATTTGTTGTTACATATTTCATATTGCTACATCATTGTGTGCAGTCCTGTTTATCAATATTTTTACTAGGTCATCCTCCCTCCCCCCCCCCCCCCATATATCATTTTATTAATTTTGTTTGGTTCTTATCTGAGCCAATATGAAACATTATTTTTTCTTTTATTTATGCTATTTTGTTTTTTATCCGAGTTTTGTCACAATAGTTTCGATTGTAATTGTTGTCTGAACTTCTGAATAGTTATCTTTCTGTTTTCTTTATATCACATTTTCTCTGTTTGTGATTTGATATTCTATATCTTGTAATAGTAAAGTTCAGAGATGAACATATTTGATTTTTTGTAATTATATTTCTTGTTTCCAACAGATATCTTAAGTATTTTATTCACTCAATGTCTTATTTCCTGTCTTGTTTTTCTACATTCTCTTTCTGATATGTCAATTTTTATCTATTTTTATACATATTTACATACATGCATAAAGATATTTACATACATACAAAGAGACATACATAAATTGTATTCTTAAACCATACTATATTTTTATCATTTATCTATTGTGCTTGTTTCTTTTTTGTATATAGTTCATTTAAAACCAACGTGTTTTGCAAATGTTTGCTAATAAGTCCCAATCTTTGTTCCATCCTTCTATCCATTTTCCATTTATTATAATAGTTTGTCTGTCTAATTCTATCATATCAAGACATTTTCTTAACCATTCGTCTAAAGTTGGTGTTTCCTTTAACTTTCATTTCTTTGCACATGCTAATCTGGCTACTGTTATCATGTATAGTATGAATTTTAGATGATTTATTTTTTCCTTTTCTTCAATGATATTTAACAAGAAACTCTCGAGTTTAAATTTAATTTGAATTTGTAATATTGTTTGTATTGTTTTGTGTATTTCCCCCCAGAATTTGGTTGCAGTTGGGCATGTCCACCAAATGTGGTATAATGATCCTTCATTTTTGTCACATTTCCAGCATATACCTTTTTCGTATTTTTTTTTAATTTTTACTAATTTACTAGTGATGTACCATTTTATAGAAATTTTCTTTTATATGCATGGAAGACGTGAAATTTAGAGCTTGATCCCATGCCTTTCCCCAGTTTTCTAATTTTATTGTATAGCCTATGTTTTTCACCCATTTGATCATATATTCTTTTATAGTTTCATTTTCTAATTCTCTTTTCAGAAGAAGATTATATAATTTAATAATAATAATAATAATACTTATTTATTTATATCCTGCTCTTCAGCCAAGGCTATCAGAGCGGCTTACAATTTGTTAATTAGACATTTCCTTGCTCTCATGATTAATTGTGGACTTTTTTGAGTTTAAACTCATCTAATTCATTCTCTGTTTTGCAGAAACCTTCTCATTTTAAATCCATTTTGAATCTTTCGCTGATTTGCCGGTACGAAAATCAGTATCAAATGTATCTCTCTTCTTCCAGTTCTTTACTTGTCTTTAGTGTTGGTTTCTTTTCTTCCCATTTAAGTAAGTCTTCTTATTTTAAAGGTCTTTCTGCTTGTGTTGCTTGTCTGATTTTCCATGCTCTTTGAGGGGATAGCCAGCATGGTAACTTGTTGTAAAATTTTAGTTTGATTTTGTTCCAATTGTCAGTAAAGATCTTCTTACAATGTGGTCTTTAAATTCTTTGTTAACTTCTGATCTTCTATACCACAAGTAACCATGCCAGCCATATCTCATATTAAAGTCTTCTAAGTTTAGTGTTCTTGTATCTTTAAGTTTTATCCAACAGCTAATCAAATCTAGAGTGCATGAATAATAGTATATTGCTAGATTTGGTGTTCCTAAAGAGCTTCTCTTTTTTGTATCTTTCGTTACTTTCCACTTTATTCTTTCTTTTTTCTTTGCCCAAATGAATTTCGAGATTTCCAACTCCCATATTTTAAATATATTTTCATTATATAATATTGGCAGGTTTTGGAATAGAAATATAAACCTGGGAAGAATGGACATTTTTATTGAGGAAATTCTGCCCAGTAAAGACAAGTTTAAGTTTTTCCATCTGTTTAATTCTTCTTTTACTTTTTTCCACATATCTGTGTAATTGTTGTCAAACAATTCAGAATTATTTTTTGATAGTGTAATTCCAAAATATTTTATCTTTTTACAAAGTTGAAATCTGAATTTGTTTTATTTCTTTGTCTTCTTTTTTGGATAGATTCATTGTCAAAATATTTGATTTACATTTATTAATTGTGAGTCCCGCATATTTTCCAAATTTTTGAATTTCTTCCATTAATTTTTGTGTGTGTCGTTTTTTTTTAGGGTTTTCCAAATTTATTGTCTAATCATCTGCATACGCTCTGATTTTATATTTGTTGCCTCTGATTTTTGCACCCTTAATCTGATTGTTGTTTCTTATCTTGTTGAGGAGGGTTTCTAGTGTCAAAATTAATAGTAGTAGGGATAAGGGGCAGCCTTGTCTGGTACCTTTTGATATTTGACATTCTTTTGATTTTTCTCCATTTACAATAATTTGAGCAGTTTGGGATTTGTAGACAGTTTATAAACATGTCACCCAGTTCCATACCTTTCATTGTTTGGATTATAAAGTTCCAGTTGACAGTGTCAAACACTTTTTCTGCGTTGAGAAAGAGAATTGCAGCTTTGTGGGGCTTGTTGTTTTTATTGTTGTATATTGTATTTTCTTTGTTACCCGCCTCGATCCTCAATCGAAAGAGGCGGGATATAAATAAATATTTATTATTATTATTATTATTATTATTACTATTCTTACTTGAGTTTTTGTCATAATATTCTATTAGATTGATCATTGTTCTTATATTTTGTCTCATATGTCGTTGAGGTAGAAATCCACATTGATCTTCAGATATGATTTGTTGTAGAATTAAAAAAATCTTTTTGATAGAATTGCGGCAAATAATTTATATTCAGTATTTAATAACAAAATGGGTCTGAAATTTTGTGGTTCAGTTGGATCTTTGTTTGGTTTTGGAATGAGAGTTATGTATGCATTCATCCAAGAATTTGGAATTCCTTTTTGTTTTACTTTATTAAACAATGTAGTATGGGGCTCAATTCTGCCAGAAATTTTTTATTAATATATGGCCGAAAAACCGTCTGGTCCTGGGGCTTTCCGTTTTATTTCTTTTATTCCTTCTATTAGTTCCATCATTGTAACATTTGAGTTTAGTATTTCCTTCTGCTGTTCTTGAATTTTGTTTAATCCATGTTTTTAATGTAATTTTCAAGATCTTTGTTACTTTTTTATCTTTTCCTCTTCTTTTAACAAATTATTAAAATACTTTTCGAATATTCTTTGGATTTCTTTTATGTTTGTAGTTAATTTGTTACTGTCTTTCATTTCTGAGATCATTTCCCTTCTATTTTTCCTGAGTTTATATGCTAATCATTTTCCAATTTTATTTCCTGATTCAAATTGGGTTTGTCTTATAATTTTGAGTTTCCTTTCAATTTTTTCCATTGTTATTTCAGATAGTTGATTCTGAAGCAATTTAATTTGGTCTAGAATTCTTTTACTCCTTGAGTTTTTTGTTAGTTCTTGTTCTTTTATTTTTATTTGTTCATTTATTTATTCTGATGTCTGTGCTTTTTTTTTGTTCCATTCTGGATTTTTTTAATAAAAAACCCACACATCACTGCTTTGCTTGTTTCCCATACTGTTTGTATTCCAGTTTCTTTGTTTAGGTTTTCTGAAAAATAAAATTTTAAATGTTTATTAGCCTGATTTATTATTTCTTCTTTATTCAAAAGATATTCATTAAGCCTCCATGACAGCTCTTTTTTCTCTTTTTTTAGTCTCATCATGATTGGATTGTGTTCCAAAATTTTTGGGGGCATGATTTCAATTTCAGTGACTTCTTTATACATATCAGTTGAAACTAGGAACATATCTATCCTTGATGCTGATTTGTGTGCTTCTGAGTAAAAGGTGTACTCTTTCAAGTTTTTGTTTTGCACTCACCATGGATCAAAGAAAGGATTGTGGCAATTTGCCTTGATCTTTTAAAAAAGATTTCTGGGATAGGCCTCGGTCTATAGTCGGATTCATTATCCCATTCAACTCTCCCATTAGTATTATATTTTTGTAGTCCAATATCTTTTTTGAATGATTTTTGTAGAATTTGATTTGTTTTTCAATGGGCTATATACTCTAACTACTAATATTTGTTTTCTTTCATGGGTAATCTCAACAGCTATACAATCATCCCTCCATATTTGCAGCTTTGATATTTGCGGATTTGATTATTCATGGATTTCATTAATATGTTCTCTCTAGGACTGTCTAGGTCCTCCAGTGCAACTCTGTGGTCAACTTTAACTAAAAGTTGCACTGAAAGACCATTTGTAGCTACTCCAGTGCTATTCTATGGTCAGTGTATGTTGGACATTGACTACAGAGTTGCACTGGAGGACCTAGAGATTCCTAGAGAGGTGTCCTCTCAGGTAAAAACAGTGTTTTTGTTATTTGCAGTTTTTCCATATTCACGGGGGCCTTGTTCCTCTAACTCTAGCGAATATGGAGGGACAACTGTATATTTTCCTTCATCATTGTTGATTATTTCTTTCACTGGTATTTGATTTGGCACATATATAGCCACCCTGTTTTTTTTTTCCTTAGCTGTAATGAAACTCTGTCCTAATTTTGGATTATTTAGATACTTTTGATCTTGTTTCCTAATGTGTGTTTCTTGTATGCTAATTATTACTGCTTTTTCTTTTTCCAAGGGATGAAATATTTGCTTTCTTTTATGGGGGAATTCGTTCCCCTCACATTCCAAGAGATAATCTTTGTCATGATTTTCTTTTAGCTGAATAAAATATTAACTAATATTTCAATATTTCATTTAGTTCTGTAATTCCATAATTTTGTCTATACCAATTTCTTCTTATTCTTCAGGATCTACCTCTTCTGTCAAATTTAACCCTCCTGCAGCAGCTAATAACTCTTTGTCTTCTTCATCATCATCTTTGCTATATTTTGATATATCTTGTCATCTTTTATCTTCTTTGGTTTTCTGTTTCATTTCACTTTGTGTTTCTTTCTCTTGTTCTTTTTGTTGGATTTCTTAATTGTTTATGTCTGGTTGTTTTTCCCCTTCTTGTTTATTTTTTCTTTTTCTCTTCCTTTTCCTTAGTCTCTTCATATATTTGGATTTTGTTCAGAAATTTGCTTGATTTTTCTACTGTATTTAATTTATACATTTTCTCTTTCCAAGTAACTGTTATTCCTTACGGTCATTACCCATCTGAATCTTATGTTTCATGCTTGCAGTTCTCGAGTTAAGAACAGGTAGTCTCTTCCTCTGCTAAGTACCACTGGGGTACTTAGATATTTGACTATCTTAGTTTCTGAGTCATTTACTCTGACATCTCTTCCGTAACTTGCTTCTATTATTTTGTCCCATATTCGTTCTCTCATCAGGTAAACTACTATATCCCTTGGAAGTTCTCTTTTCCTAGCAATTGCTGAGTTGATACAAAAATCTACAGTATTTCCAGATCCATCACTTCCAGGGTTATAGCTATTAAATCTGCTAAAAACTGAATTATTGTTTCATATATATCTTCATTCGATGTTTCGCTTAGATCCCTTATTTTCAGACATTTTTTCTTGCTTTTAGATTCTGTCATCAAATTATCTTTACTCTTTTGCTTTTGTGTCATTTCTATTTCTTTTGTTCTTTTCTCTAGATCATCTGTTTTGTTTTGTAAGGTGTCATTTTTAGTATGGGCTTCTTTTAAGTATTCTGTCAATGTTTTAGTTCATCCATCTCTTTTTAAAAATCATTTCTTATTTCTTCTCTGGGGTTTTTAAATTCTTGTCTGAAGGTTTTTTTCCCATTTTCTCTATCGCTTCCAATATTTTTGAATTGGAGTCGGTTGTCTTCGTCTCTACTGAAGGTCTTCTTGTTTGAGAGAAACTTGTAGCTTTTGTGCCATATTTCTTGTTATTATAGACATTTTTTTCTGTCCACTAGTTAATGAGTCCTTAATGAGCTTAAACAGATGGTTGATTAAACATATAACCAATTGCCCAAATATTCAATTATTCTGTTTTCCTTACAACCAATTAATTCAGTTATTCTCTGATATATTTCCAACAAGAATCACTTAAAGAATTATATATAATTATTTATATATAAGAAGATATGTATAAAAATGATAATATTACCCCCGAGTCCCAATATATATACTTATATTAAATTATTTTTTCCTATATATATTCTAAATTGTCTTATTGCTTTCCAACTACTTGGCCAACTATCTCATTTATTACCTGATATTTCAATATCTTCTCTTTTTTTAAAATAACTTTAATATTTTACTTAATTACTGTATATTAATCCCTAACACTTAATTGTTCTTTTTAAAATATACTTTTTATGTCTATTTTTCAACAATATTTACTGTCTTACTCTCAGTGGGTGTTATCTCCTTTCCAGTCCAGTTTCAGCTATTTTCTTTCTTATTTGATTTTATTTGTCTTTCTGGGCAGCTTTTATCTCCTAGTCTGTGGTCTCCATCTCATTTGTTTCATTGCTTCCAGTTCCTTAGTAAACCAGGGGGCTGGTTTAGCGCCATTCCATGAGATGGGATGCTTAGGAGCAATCATGTCTACCGTTATTTCCCCATTCCAGAGATCAACTAGGGCTTTGACAGGATCACCTTCCATGGCAGTAGGAAACACCCCAAGAACCATCAGGAATCCACCATGATCCATAAACCCCCCAGGATGGACCATTTTAATGGGTTCCCCACCACTGCTAAGATTTGGTGAATCCCAGAAAATCTAAATCTGACCAAGAAGTGATCTGCTCATGAAAACGGAACAGTAGAAAGTTCCTCCATTCCCAGATCACCATCATCCCCTCTTGTACAGAAAACAAGGTCTAGAGTGTGTCCAGCAGTATGATTGGGGCCAATACCTTTTGGGACAGACCCATGGTTGTTTTCGCAGACATGAAGTCCTGGGCCACTCCTACCAAGATAGCCTCAGCTTGGATATTCAAGTCTGCCAGCAGCACAAAGTAAGGAGACTGCAATACCAGTCCTGAAACCACCCCAGGTAGCTCAGGAAGGAAGACTATCGAGCAACAGCCTCTGCTTACTCTGAATTGTAATCATTTAGGGATCATGTATGGTTGCTGGGAGGGGAAAAATTGGGAGCAAAGAAATAAATAGGGAGCAAAGAAATCCCAGGTGTGCACTAAGTATATGCAATGTGTCTCAGCACTCAGGTCATGCTTTCAATTGTATAATATGACAGCAAACCTCAATGAATTCAGACAGAACCCCATGCAGACTGAAAGAATGCCCAAAAAGGCACACCAGACCCCCCCCTCCCCGGGCCTCTCTCACACACATGAAAATAGCGTATTCAAAATCAATAATATTTCTTGAAGGAAGTAAATTTGAGATCCACCAAAAGAAATGCTTGTCATTCTGCTATCCACTATTATGCAGAATCTGCCTGCCTAATCAGGCAGCAGATGCTGGGGTTTGAGAAGTGATGGCAATGTCCTGGAAGATAGAGCTGCACCACATGCCATGTGGCTTATCTTACCTTCCTTCTTTCCCCTCAAAGGCGGAGATGTGGCCAGGTGCCTTCTGGCAAGGGTAGAGTTCCTTTGTGCAGGGCAGATGGGAAGCCTTACCTTCCTTCTTTCCCCTCAAAGGCGGAGATGTGGCCAGGTGCCTTCTGGCAAGGGTAGAGTTCCTTTGTGCAGGGCAGATGGGAAGCCCTACTTTCCTTCTTTCCCCTCAAAGGCGGAGATGTGGCCAGGTGCCTTTTGGCAAGGGTAGAGTTCCTTTGTGCAGGGCAGATGGGAAGCCCTACCTTCCTTCTTTCCCCTCAAAGGCGGAGATGTGGCCAGGTGCCTTCTGGCAAGGGTAGAGTTCCTTTGTGCAGGGCAGATGGGAAGCCCTACCTTCCTTCTTTCCCCTCAAAGGCGGAGATGTGGCCAGGTGCCTTCTGGCAAGGGTAGAGTTCCTTTGTGCAGGGCAGATGGGAAGCCCTACCTTCCTTCTTTCCCCTCAAAGGCGGAGATGTGGCCAGGTGCCTTCTGGCAAGGGTAGAGTTCCTTTGTGCAGGGCAGATGGGAAGCCCTACCTTCCTTCTTTCCCCTCAAAGGCGGAGATGTGGCCAGGTGCCTTCTGGCAAGGGTAGAGTTCCTTTGTGCAGGGCAGATGGGAAGCCCTACCTTCCTTCTTTCCCCTCAAAGGCGGAGATGTGGCCAGGTGCCTTCTGGCAAGGGTAGAGTTCCTTTGTGCAGGGCAGATGGGAAGCCCTACCTTCCTTCTTTCCCCTCAAAGGCGGAGATGTGGCCAGGTGCCTTCTGGCAAGGGTAGAGTTCCTTTGTGCAGGGCAGATGGGAAGCCCTACCTTCCTTCTTTCCCCTCAAAGGCGGAGATGTGGCCAGGTGCCTTCTGGCAAGGGTAGAGTTCCTTTGTGCAGGGCAGATGGGAAGCCCTACCTTCCTTCTTTCCCCTCAAAGGCGGAGATGTGGCCAGGTGCCTTCTGGCAAGGGTAGAGTTCCTTTGTGCAGGGCAGATGGGAAGCCCTACCTTCCTTCTTTCCCCTCAAAGGCGGAGATGTGGCCAGGTGCCTTCTGGCAAGGGTAGAGTTCCTTTGTGCAGGGCAGATGGGAAGCCCTACCTTCCTTCTTTCCCCTCAAAGGCGGAGATGTGGCCAGGTGCCTTCTGGCAAGGGACCTGGCCACATCTCTGCCTTTGAGGGGAAAGAAGGAAGGTAGGGCTTCCCATCTGCCCTGCACAAAGGAACTCTACCCTTCCCAGAAGGCACCTGGCTCCATCTCACTCTCCTGCTGGTCCCACAATTCTCCACAGGAAGAAGGACATGTATAACCTGTGCTCCCTGGAAGAACTTCCTGCTTGCATCGGACTCCTACCCAGAAGGCCTGAGCTGGCAATATTATTATTGTTTTTGTCATTATTGTTATTGTTGTTGACCTTTAATTGTAAAGCCAGCTACACCTCTTTCTTTTCTCTGTGAACCCCATCCTTCCCTTGGCTCGCCACATTTCTCCTAACCTGATCCCCATTCGGCCTCTCCCTGTCTCCCTGCTTCCCTTCCTCTGTTCCCTCTGGAACTGCCGCTCTGCTGCCCCTAAAGCAGCAGCAATCCACGACCTTTTTCTCTCTAAATCCTTTAACCTCCTTGCTCTCACAGAAACCTGGCTCCCAACCCATGATACTGCAACCTCTGCTGCCCTTTCTTTTGGCGGTCTCTCCTTCACGCACACAAGCCGTCCTGAGGGTCGAGGAGGAGGGGTTGGTATCTTGCTATCTAACTCCTGCCAGTTTCAAGTTCTATCTTTTCCCCCCAGCTATCATTTCTCTTCCTTTGAGTTTCATCCTATTAGACTCTTTTCTCCTCTACAGCTCCGGGTTGCAGTCATCTATCGCCCTCCTGGTTCTGCCACCCAGTTCCTATCTGACTTTGAATCATGGCTGACATTCTTTCTTTCAGACTCAGTCCCCACCTTGATCCTAGGTGACTTCAATATCCATGTTGATGAATCCAATAACCCTACAACTTCTCGCTTTAACTCTCTGCTAGCTTCTTTTGGCCTCCAACCACACTCCAACTCTTCAACTCATTCTCTTGGTCACTGTCTTGACCTAGTTCTTGCTGCAAACTGCGCCATTTCTGACTACCTGGCACTTGACTTTCCACTATCTGATCATCATTTAATCTCCTTTGCTCTCACTTATACTCCTCCTCCTCGCCATACTATTCAACGCCATTTTCGTGATCTTCAATCTGTTGACTTTAACCATCTTGGTCTGACCCTGGATTCATCTCTCTCTTCCCTAAATCTCGGGGATTCTGCTGATTCAGCAATGTCTTTAACTCCACTCTTTCCTCAACTCTCGACTATTTTGCCCCTGTCTCTGTACGCACTTCTTCCTCTAAGACTAGACCTCAACCCTGGCTTACCCCCAACATTAAGTTTCTCCGGTCCTGCTCTAGAGCGGCCGAACGTCTTTGGAGAAAGTCCAAAGAGTGGGCTGATTTTATCCATTTCAAATTTGTTCTTTCTTCCTTCTCACGCACCCTCTCTATGGCAAAACAGAATTATTACAAATCATTGATCTCCGCCAATGAGAGGCGCCCGCAGCGTTTGTTCTCCATCTTCAACTCGTTGCTTAAACCTCCCTCTCCTCCTGTCTCTTCATCATTCTCTCTTCATCATTCTCCACAGAGACTTTGCTAACTATTTCATCTCTAAGATTACCACTATTCGCTCTGAGATAGTCCCTCCTGATTCTTCTTCTGCTCTTAATCTTCTATCGCCTTCGCCTAACAAATTTTCTGTCTTTCCTCCTGCCTCTTTGGATGAACTCTCTACACTTCTGAACTCTTCCAAACCTGCAACCTATCCTCTTGATCCAATTCCTACTCGTCTTCTAATCTCTATAGCTCCCTCCTTTCTGCCCTCGCTTCTCCATATCTTCAATCTCTCTCTCTCTACAGGCTCCTTCCCTTCGGACTTCAAACATGCTCTCATTTCCCCAATTCTGAAAAAACCTTCTCTTGACCCCTCCTCTTTGTCTAGCTATCGTCCGATTTCTCTTCTCCCCTTTCTTTCTAAGGTTTTGGAACGGGTTGTTTATTTGCGCTGTCTTAAGTTTCTTGAAACCAACTCCATCCTTGATCCCTTTCAGTCTGGTTTCCTCCCAAGGCATTCCACAGAGACAGCTCTCACTAAGATCTCGAATGACCTTTTACAGGCCAAGGCTAATGGCCTTTACTCTGTTCTCATCCTTCTCGATTTGTCTGCAGCCTTCGACACTGTTGATCACTGTCTCCTAATTGACATACTCTCTGACCTTGGGTTCTCAGACTCTGTTCTCGACTGGTTTAGATCTTACTTGTCTGGCAGATCTTTTGCAGTAGTTGCAGGGGGTCAGACTTCTTCTCCTGTTCCCTTATCTGTTGGAGTTCCCCAGGGCTCTGTTCTGGGTCCCCTTCTGTTTTCTCTCTACACACTGTCCTTAGGAAAACTCATCAGCTCTTTTGGTTTTTCCTACCATCTGTATGCTGATGACACCCAGCTGTATCTTTCTGCCCCTGACCTTTCTCCAAGGCTTGAACAGCAAGTCTCGTCTTGCCTTACAGTTGTCTCGCAGTGGAGGCGCCATCGGCGTTTGAAGCTCAACATGTCCAAGACAGAGCTTCTTGTCTTTCCTCCTAAGCCCACCCTTCAACACTCCTTTTCTGTCTCTGTGGACAACATTTCTATTCAACCAGTCCAGCAAGCCCGCAGTCTTGGTTTTATCTTTGACTCTTCTCTGTCGTGTATCCCTCAGATCCAGACCACAGCCAAGGCTTTTAGATTCTTTTTGTACAATATTGCCAAAATCCGACCATATCTCTCCGCCTCTACTGCCAAGATCCTGGTCCATGCCCTAGTGATCTCACGACTCGATTACTGTAACGTCCTCCTGGCTGGGCTTCCTCTTTCTCACCTCCGTACTTTAATCTCTGTCCAGCATTCAGCTGCACACGTTATCACTTCCACCCACCGCTCTGACCACATCTCCCCTGTGTTGGCATCCCTTCACTGGCTCCCTCTCCCTTTCCGCATCCAGTACAAGCTCCTGCTGTCGACATTCAAAGCCCTCCATGGACTGGCCCCTCCTTACTTATCAGACCTTCTTTCTCCTCACCTTCTCACTAGGGCCCTCCGTTCTGGTAGTCAAGGGTTCCTGTCTCAGCCCAGGATTTCCTCTGCCCCATCCCGGATTCGCCCCTTTTCACTTGCTGCCCCTCACTCCTGGAACCTTCTTCCCCCACAAGCAAGAGCCATCACTTCTTTAACCAGCTTCAAAACGGAGTTGAAAACCATCCTGTTCAGAGAAGCCTTCCCAGGCATTGCATAATTGTCGCTTACTATCTGTTGTTCTTTTGTTGCCTGTTTATCGAACCATTTCCTGTATTGCTATGTATTGTATATGTATTGTCCTACTTGAGAGTATGTATTTTCCCTGGATGAAGATTAACCTTCCATTATGAAGCCTCGCCCTCCCTCCAGTCCATCTGCCTTGGTCCAGGCCTCAGAGGTAGAGAGGAACTGCTGGACCTCTTACCCTTTCCCACCACCACTCCCTTCTCCTTCTGTGTCATGTCTTTTTAGATTGTAAGCCCGAGGGCAGGGAACCGTCTAACTAAAAAGATTGCATGTACAGCGCTGTGTAAATTTACAGCACTTCATAAATAAAGGTTAATAATAATAATAAAGACCTAAGATAGCCTGCTTTCCTTCAGGTACTGTCCCATGAACATTGTCAAATTAAGATTCAGCTATCAGTCTGCTTGGCTGTTTTGTGTGTAGAACTGGGGATCAAGGGAGAGTTTAGAATTATGACTGAGTATCTGTAGTCTGATGGGCATATGTTGTCTGTGTCTTGTCTTTCAGCTGAAAGATATGAAATAAAAGTGAGTGAAAACCCCTTGGAATTAACAGATGCTACATTTCCTAAAGCTACCTCTGTGAACACTTCTGGTCTGATACCTAAAGTTGCTGGAGCCAAAGAGTTCTTTTGGTATATGCCAGAGAACTTTTCCCAAAAAAATGCCGCCTCGGTCTATTTTGCCATTCGTGCCATCGATGACAACAACAATGTTGGAGAAGTATCTAATATTGCAAAGGTGTCTCTGAATCTTGGTATATTGCCTAGTACTCCTACTAGTTTCACTACTACTGCTCCTACAAACAGTCCATCGAATACTTTTACCACAATTATGATCATAGTTTGTCTCCTTGTAGTTATTAGTGCCATTGTTCTCATAACGATATATACTTCACGTAAGCCAAGAAACAGGCATCCTGAGACTAACATATAAGATAACTATCATGGGTGAAACTGTTTCCTAGTGATAATGTGAAGTGAACACCTACATAGATGTTTCCCCTGCATTGGTGGTTCTGCATATACTGTGTCCAAAAGAGTGACAGCATGAAGTTCATCTGTTTTTTCTTGTATGCACACATGGATGGCCTAAATGTACACTCTGAAGGCAGCAACCAGAAATCAAATATCAGAGGAGAGTGATGGTATTCCTGCTGTGTTCCTGTTCCTATACAAAAAAGATTGGGGAATCCCATTTATAATTAGCAGAAAACTGTGAGTCTGTTTCAAGAATTCTTGTAGAAACAACATGTTTTCAAAGCTACAAGAATAAACTGCCAATTAATTTGTGAAATTTGTTTTCATCATTTGGTATTTAAAGAAATCTGAATTTGAAACTAACCTTAAATTATCTTCTCCCATGACAGAGAAAATCTACTTGATTCAGGTGAATTAGTGTTAAGGCATCCATATTAGCCAGTATTTCACCTAGTATTTTTACATCATCATTTATTAAAGAGACTGGTCTGCAGTTTTCACTATATGTAACATTTACCTGGTTTAGAAATAAACAGAAATGAAAGACTAATTTTAAAAGATGGAAAACAGGTTGACTCAAAAATCTTTTTTAAAATGTTATATTTATTAAATTTTGAAGTATTCAAATATAGTCACTACATCCAATAATAATTAGTCAACATACGTAAGCAAAACAAAGAAAAAGGGGAAAGCCAAAAAAGAAAGGAAAGAAGACATCCTATATACGCACAGTAGCTATATAACTCTAAAACGTAAATTTAAACTAACTAGCACGATTCAATAAAAACAGAACAAGCCCCAAATACCTTTAGCTACAACTTAAAACTCTTTTGATGCAAATGGAAAAGATAAGAATTAGCAGCTGTGAATATGCTTTATATCATTTGAGAGAAACAATCTGGACATGAGTTTTCAATGTCTCATAATATCAACTATCTCTTCCATTTAAAGAGAATGACACACGTTGCTTATGTTTTATATCCAATTTTGCAAGGTTAACATTTAAAAAAACAATATTACATTTAAATTTTCATATCTTCAACTTACATATAAACTGT
Source organism: Sceloporus occidentalis (assembly GCA_023333645.1). NCBI lineage: Eukaryota > Metazoa > Chordata > Lepidosauria > Squamata > Phrynosomatidae > Sceloporus > Sceloporus occidentalis. Next base: position 2,378,176 of record JALMGF010000104.1, on the reverse strand, counting down.
GGAATAAAACTAATGAAATGTACTTTTGGGATGTGCTATAAAAGCTATATATAAAAGTTACAATCTAATTAAGACATGATACAAAAGTAAAAAAGGATGGAGGGATTTTGATTTTGCCATTTTATATAAGGGATACCATTTTACTACACCATTGTATATAGTGGGACTTAAGTATTCACAGAGTTTGGTATCCATGAGGTGTCCTGGAACCAACCCCCAGTGGATTTCAAGGGCCCACTGTATACTTTTCCATCTCATATATGTTTTACGTGCATCCCATTTACAGAGCTTACATTGATTTATGGCATACAGCTGACTTTGACTTATGGCAATCCTATGAATGAGAGCTCTCCAAGCTCCCCTGTCATTAACAGCCCTACTCAGGTCTTGCAGTCTGTCCATCTATAATGTGGTCTCCCTCTTTTCCTACTGCTCTCCATCTTAACAAGCATTATTGTCTTTTCTAGTTAGTCTAGTCTTCTCATGATACATCCAAAGTGCAACAGTCTCAGTTTAGTCATCTTAGCTTCTAGGGAGAGTTTAGTCTTTATTTGCTCTACAACCCATTTATTTGTCTTTTTAGCAGTTGATGGCATCTGTAGAACTCTTCTCTGGCAGCACATTTCAAATGAGTTGATTTTTTTTCCTATCAGCTTTTTTCACTGTCCAGCTTTCAAATCCATAGTACATAGAAATGGAAAACATGATGGTGTGGGCAATGCTAACATTATTCAATGATATATCTTGATACTTCAGGATGTTGTCTAGTTCCTTAATAACTGCCCTTCCAAGTCCTAGTTTTCTGATTTTTTTTAATCCCGGTCTCCATTCTGATTCATGACTGAGCTAAGGTATGGAAAATCTTGAAGTATTTCAATGTCTACATCGTCTACCTTGGGCAAATCACACTCACTCAGCCTCAGAGGAAGGAAAGGGCAAATCTCCTCTGAACAAAGTCTGCTAAGAAACCCCCATGATAGGTTTACCTTACTGTTGCTATGAGACTTGAAGGCACACAACAACAACAACAACAATCTTGTGAAAGAGGTCTCTTGTTTTTTGTTTGTTTGTTTTTTTGGTCACTTGCTATTTCTCTGCACTGATTATTATAGTAGTTCTCTTTGTCCCTGTGCACAAGTCACCTCATTCAGGGTTCTTACGCTATTTCTGTCACCTTTTACTTTTGCATCGTGTCTGTCCTTAACTGCTTGAAGTGTTTTATCTGTCATCCATTGAGATTTCTCTTTCTTTTTGGTTGCAGATAGTAGACTTCCTTCACCAGAGACCCCCACCAGTATTATTCTGTTTGATGCAATGCAAAGATGCTTTTATTTCTCCAATATTTTTTAGCACTTATCCAGTCAGATGAAAACCATCTGCATTAAGTGATGTATTTACTGACCTGGTGGGTATTCCAGTGTACATTAAGGGATAGAACTGATGTGCCCAGAAGAGCATTTGTTGGTAAAGAGTGTTCTGTGATACCCAGAAACCCAGAGTAAATAATGCATATTCACATGGGAAGAAACAATTGTTTTAAGTAATATAAGTAGCTGACAGACCTCCTTCCATTAATACATATTGACATATTGAATATACTTTCTTTGTCTAAAAATACCACCACTATTATTTTCAGCTGAAACAAATGAACAAACACACTTTTCTGGAAAATTAGGAAATGGACATAAACCCTGAAGCAAGACTGGGTATGCTTAGTATTAATAGTATAGTGTGGAAATATGCTGCCTTAATAACAATTATTGCCTGCTGGGGGAACACTCCCACAGTGAATGGTCACTCTTTGTGTCATTCTAAGCATACCTCCCATGCTTCATTGTCTGTTTGTTTATTTAAAAATCTGGTGTGTCAGTGCAAAAGAAACAGGAGGTAGGAATACATGGTTTATTCTATTGAATAAATATAAAATTACATCCTTCTGCCAGTACTAAACTGGTGAAAAAATGGACTCCCTCCATATCTTGTCCACTATGTAAATATGGTTCAACTAATGTTGTAAGCACACTATAACCAAATTGGAATTCGTGTTGCGTATCAGGCTGCCTGCTAAGGTATATATTTTCCTTATTTTACATGGCATATACTTCCTGAATGGTTATTTATTCATTCATTGAATTGCTTATATCTTGGTGGCATTCAATTAAACCTTCCAACAAATGTAAAACAATATAAGTAATATAATTTTAAAAGGCTAAAACATATTAAATTATTGACAAATTAAAAACACATTTAAAACGTTAAAATATCTGCCTCTTTTGTGCCACATTTTCCTGGTTTACATGCCGTATATTCCCAGAATGGACATTTATCTCTGAACTCAACCAGCAGTTCATCAGTGGTTGGATCCTTTTCTGGTGTGTGCTGTGTTTGGAGCTGTTCAACAAACATGGAGTCTAAATGTCCTGAAAAGCAGCCACTTTGCCAGTGACTTTATGTGTTGCTCTTATTTCCTTGTTGTTGAACTTGACACATCCTGTGAATGCACAGAATCTCTTCAGGTGCATCTGTTGCTTCGAAGTGGCAGCACCATGAGACTGGACGCCATGGTTCCTTCAAAGCTTCATGTTGTCCATAATACAGTATTACCACCAGGAACAATAGGGCACTATTTATCTTCAGCTCAGTGCTGTCAGAGGGCTTTCAGACTTTGACAAGGTTATTCTCCTCCCATGCCTTGAATGCATCTTGCACCTCTCTCTTTGTTCCACAGATTATGTTGTAATAAATGCTCCCTGTGAGGAGCAGTTCCAAAGTTTCTAGCCTGGTTTTCTTTTCCTTTGATTTTTTGAATGAAGTTTCTGGTTACTTTAGGATGTCTCTGGAGGTCTGCACCAGATCTTTCCATCCCTCCCTCTCCTGACCCCAGCATTTTCACTTGCTGTTTCCTCAACTTGAGCAAGCAAACATGTACTTGCTGCCCTCTCACCTCTGAGTAGAAAAAAGGGTTGTTTCCCATCTGAACATTCACAGCAACGTAGGTGTGGTAAACAATGCTGTGGATTGCAAGGAGAATAAATGCTTCAAAGAAATTGGATAAAGACATAAATGTCCCAGAAGAAAATGGGTAAGTACAGATAAGCTTATTGAGGAAGCGTGCACACACACACACACACACACATTGATAGTCAAAGGAAATCAATCAAGAGGCTGAACACATGGAAAGGATTAAGAGAAGGAAAAAAGATAAAGAAAATTCAAATTGAATAGGCAAAATCTGTCACTTCTCATATATCACAAGGATCTGGGAGATGTTTATTTGGACAACCTCCAGAGCAGCCTGGCCCTCTTTTAGCCATCTGACTTTCGTTCTTCAAAATGCTTCTAGGACAGGAGTCCCATTCTATAAAGTTTATCACATTGTTGTTCAATTAACCCAAACAGAAAGTGGACAAAACCCTCAAAAGCAGGTTGCTTTTCACATGACATAAGGATTAATGAGCATTAATGTAACAATAGCCCGAATGAAAAGTAGACAAAACCCTCTCTTTTTTACTTTTGGGAAATCCTGTAAATAATAAGGAGCGGGCTTTGTCGACTTTCTGTTCGTGTTATTGTTGCATTGTTGCTTATTAGCCCCGACGTGTCTAAAAATCAATCCACTTTTGTGGGTTGTTTCTGGATTTTTACATCCCGTTTCTGCACGGGATCTGTCCTGTGTGATAAACTCCTATGTTTCCATAGTATCTTTCTAACCTTTGCCTCAGTTCTTGTCTTGCACCAGCTCCTAGACGTCATCCTTTCTAGTTGGAGCTTCCTACTGAAAGGCCAAAGGTTGAAAAATACTGATATAGAGCTACTGTACATCTGTCAGTGAAAAGAACAACAGCGTAAAGGGTTTCACAAAATTGTATACAACAATGTAGCGGAGACTTCTGTGGTGAATACAATTTCTCGCTACCTCCATATTTCTGTGTAAATATTCATTTCCCACAAAACATTTCACTTGAAAAATACAAAGCTCAATTTGCCTGAGTTATGCAGCTCTCTCTCTCATATTCTATCTAAGTGTAAACTCTGTATTCTTGTGCAAAGGTCATGGTTTCATGCTGTAAACTAATTATATCATGCTATGAGATAGCATGAGTTGATATTACAGAGTAAAGGATCGTCTATATTATTCAAAATCTAAGTTTTTTTCTAAACATTTTATTAAGTTTTAAAACATACATAACTTAAAAACCCATAATCATAGGCATACCATAATCCTAACCTGAACTAAAAACATAACCCAGGTTCTACTTTTCTACATTACTTGCCCATCCTCCCACTTCCCCAATACCCCCCTACAAAATCAATAATTCACATATAATTGACTAAACAAAACACAAACTATACTTGACTTCCCACTTCCCAAACCTGAAAATACTAACGCTCAGTATATATATTTTCTCAGCAATGCTATCTTGTTTTAATGACATTTAATGGCTGGCATCCTGTCAGTGACATACAGGCATAGGTCCAGCTTACCCCAGTGTATGTCTCTTTTTTGTCATTGCAGTAGTTGCTCCTCCCTCCTTCCTTCCACAATGACCAAAGGGCCAACCCTGATTTAGGGTTGAGCTGTTGTAGACCCTCATCCATTCCATGGCTGTTGGAAAGCAAGAGGGGATCAGAGAAGTATTGGGCTATGTTACCATAGCCAAGTATGAAATGATGACATCTGCTGAGACTTCAGCTGATCTCAGTGAATGATGTAATCATTTTGCGTCCTGCTAGGGGGACATAGCCAGACGCAGTGGCATCCCTGGCCAGGGTGTCACTGTCCGGGAAAGCTGCCAGCAACACTGACCGTAGCTGATAACAGAGCCTTTAGTTTAGTGGAAGTAAAGCAGACCCTGCAAAGAAGCAGTCCGAGGGCAGGTCAAGAATACGAGCCGAAGTCAGGATTCCAGAGATTCCAACGTTCCGAAAGTCAAGCCGAAGTCAGGATACCGGGAAACAGCGTAGTCAAACAGTCCAGGGTCAAAACAGCCAAGAGATAACGAAGTCCGGTCCGAGGTCAAGGTAACAAAGAATCTAGGAGCAATCACGCCGAGGGATCATGCAATAAACTCTAGCAACCAGCATTAGTCTCTCTCCCACTTAAGTAAGGGAAACTCTCCCTCGTGCCACCTGAGGCTGGTTGGCTAATTGCCTCTCGGCAATTCTCTGTGATCTGCGCCTGCAAGCACTCTCGGCTCTTCTCTCTTTGAAAGAAGGCACCTGCATGCAAGCTTCGTCCCCAGAGTCCCCACTAGGCAGTGGTACCATAGAAGGCCTCTCTTCGGCACTAGGACCTGGTTGAATCTCCTCCTCTGGGGCTGGAGGATCACAGCTGGGACCTGGCAGGGCAGGAACAGCACCTGGCGTTGCCTCAATCAGCCCTTGCTCTGGAGGAGGCTCATCCTCCTCCTCATCCTCCGAGAGCTGATCTTGGCTGGCCATGACAGTCACTTGGTGCAGGGAGTGGAGCTTCCGAGGGGTGGGGCTTCCAAGGCAGCCCCACACCCCACTGCTGCAGCAAATAGAATGGCACCATGACAGTGAGGTGGGAAGCACACTCAGCCCTCTCAGTAGCCCTCAAAGCCTTCCATGTCTCAGGTAGCCATGGCTGTGTGGGATCAGGAAGGCAGCTGCTCCCCCCCCCCCCCCAGCCTTCTGAGACCCACATGGGACCCAGAAAGTAACTGCCTGCCTGCTCCGGCCTTCTGAGTCCCACGTGGCCATGAGTCCCACACGGTACTTGGAAGAGAGCAGCAGCTGCCCACTCCTCTACTGGCTGTACTATCCCACTGGGTGGCATCCCCTTCTAGGGTGCCACTTGGTGTGGTCTGCACCACCACACCCCCCAGTGATGCCACTGACCAGTTGCTTTTACAATTCTCTTCCTCCTCTGCACCAGCCACCAAATGGCTGTGGCAGGCTGCAGTGGCTTAATGGTAAGTCCAGGGGGAATTGAACAGTCAGATGCAATATACTGTAGTTCCATATACTGATCATTTATGCTGCTCTGTGCCATGCTGGATTATGGCTATAATATGTTAACTTGTTACACATATTCAAAAGGAGGCAAATCATAATATTTACCACCTGGAAGGAATTCTCTTTTTCTTCCAAGACTGCCAGAATCAAGAAATTCACCCATCCCTCAGCTGCTGCTATTGTGGAGTGGGAGGTGGAGGTGGGAGAGAAAATAGCTGAAGCTATATTTATTTATTTTAACCAGTGCTAAATATATCACTCTTTCCTGTTCATCTTTACTTATTTAATAAGTCACCAGATATGATAGGATGGATACAGAATCCAGGTTTCTTCTGTTCAGCATGCTTAGCTCTAAAGCAATCCAAAAGTTCTAAACTGCTGCTGTGATTTTCAGTTTTCATGTGCTAAGAAATGCTTACATAGCATTTATGATAAGTGGAGAACGAGGAACTACGGATTTGATTTATTTATGATCTCCTATAAAGAGTTACTCAGACTGTTAACATATAACCAGAATTAACAAAATAGCTGACTTTCCTTAACAGAACAGAGTCTCGTCATAAAACGTAACAGGGTGGTTTGTGTGTGCATGTGTGTGTTGCAAGAACTTGTATAAATGCATAAATACTCCAGCCCCATACACATTTATTTCTTACCAGGATACAGGTTGGCACAGGCAAAGATGGTGCTGAATCAATGCCATCTTTTAATGGTGTTGGTGCTATTACATAGGGTGGCAGGGACCAATGTAAAACTCAACAATGGTGGGTTTGAAAATATTGTTATTGCCATTAATCCTGTGTTACCTGAAGACAATAAAATCATTGACAACATAAAGGTAAGATAAATATTTTAATATATTGATGTAGTACCTTAATCATTACTGAGTTTGACAAATTATCATAAAGTTGAAAAAAATCTGTACAATTTGTAACCATAGATGTATGCTGCTGCTACTGAGCATTCACCCCTCCCCTACAGGATTCAAATAATTATTGTTTGTTGTTGTGTGCCTTTAAGTAGTTTCCGACTTACGGTGACCCTAAGGCGACTGTATCATGGGATTTTCTTGACAAGATTTGTTCAGAGGAGGTTTGCCTTCCTCTGATGTTGAGAGCATGTGATGTGCCCAAGGTCACGCAGTGGGTTTCATGGCCAAGCTGGGAATTGAACCAGTGACACCAGCAACAAAATATTCCAGTATGGAGTGATATTGTTTCTGTTTGTTCAGTCAGCCATGGCCCTTTCCAAAGTATGGTAGAATGTTCCATACCTCTTCCTGCTCAGTTTTCTTATTTTTCTTTATTTTTACTGATGTGAACATGTCAATTAAGCTGTTTTTTATTATTATTATTATTATTATTATTATTATTATTATTATTATTATTATTATTTTGGAAGGGTGGAACTCATTCCCCCCATTACAGTTTTTGTTGTAAAGATTTTCCTATACTTCTACAAACCTTTGAGCTTGAGACTCCTCCAACCTACTGATTTCTCCCTCCTGGTGATGTTTTGGCTATCTTACAGTTGTAAACCGCTTAGACACTGCTTAGGCGGTATGAAGTGGTATATAAATGAAGCTTGTTTTTTTAAAAATCTAATCCATGTTGCTGGAAAGAGTGGGAACAATGATTACAACAAAGAGCAACAGATTGCCTGAAATCCAACATTCAATCCTGCCTGTGGTTTTCTTAGCTTTCTAACAGAACATTGCCTCTACTATATGAGGTAGTTTGTGTGAGTTTTGCGTATTAGATTGGAAAATGTCCTATTTCCAGAAGTTTGCTAATGAGAATGATTGTACAGGGCTATTGTAATCCACAGGATGGCCTCTAAAAATTATTTGAGTCCACCATATTCCTTTTTCTCCCCTAGTATTGGAGGATCTCGCTGTATTGTCCTCCTCTTTTCCATGCCCTTTAAAGTAAAAAATCTCACATATATCAACCCAGAAAATTATTTTGGTCTAGGATGATGTGGACATAGTGCAGTTTGTGGGGCTGCATTTGACATCCCAGTCTATTTTTATAAGCCCTCAGTCCCTCCAAATTCTCTGGACTACCCTTGGCTACAAAAAGAGCGATTATCTTCTACTGAGAGTCTCCAGGAACAATTTACTTTTTAAATAGATTGCAGGGCCCCTAACAGCAAAATCTATCCATTTCTTTCTATTTCTGGTGTTGTTTCTTGCTTTTGTTTATTTGGTAGTTCATGCCTGGAGGGTCTCTGGCAGAACATTGATTGCTGGATAGTGCCCCTCTCATGCTCTAGTTCTATATGTATGTTTACATATGTGCCAATGTTCAACTTAGTAAGTCTTGGAGAAGTGCTTCCAAAAACAGGCCTACATACTATACACTCTGGTACCGGGGGTTGAACAATGTAGATAGAAGAATAAACATTGTTTTTGGTGGTGCTACCTTCCAAATCTGGTTTCATTTCTATGCCCTTAACATCAGGTGATGCCAAAACAATTAGTAGGGAACAGTTTCTTTGCACCCATTTTCTGTGTACCAGCAATAATACTGTGTGCAAGATAAAGCCTCATATGCAAAGCTATAGTTGAATGTACAAAGTCACAGGAGGATATGTTCAAGTGCTACCTGTGCACAGTTTTGGATTTGTCCTACCAGCTTCTAAGGATCAGAAGATCAGAGTTTCTGAGAAGAGTGTCCCCATTCTTCTTAAAGCTAAAATTACAGACCTACAGTTAAATAACACTTAGCAAAGTGTTGGGAAATAAAAACATGAAATTCAATTCCTCGCTATTGACTTGAACATAAATCTGTAACACATAATATACCCTTTCTTTTCTTTTCTTGTTAGGATATGGTTAAAGAGGCATCTTCTTATCTCTTCAGTGCAACGCAGCAAAGGTTTTATTTCAAGACTGTAAAAGTTGTAATTCCTTTGACATGGACAACCCAGGATGAATATAAAAATGTTACCACAGAATCCTATGAAAACGTAAGTGTGGAGTGTACTTTAAAATGAAATACATTTGTGCTATTTTTTAAAAAAACTTTGGGACAAAAATTTCAGAATAAGAGTATGATCCAGTACCTGCCACTAAAAATAAAATGGGGTTGACTTCTGAGTAAACAGGACCTGAGTTGGGTAGCACACAGTTTAATGATCTTAAAGATGTGGTGATGGCTTAAAAAGAGGATTCCTAAGGGCCCATTCACATTATGAAATAACCCGGTGTGGAACACTTTCGCCAACTGCACTCAGTGCAGTTTGCGGTGGGTGGGAGTGACACAAAAACACCCCACTTGGCCTAGTATATTTGGCACCGGGTCATCTAGTGAGTCTTTTTCACAGCGCTGCAATGGTCCGGATCTTTGGTAGTGAGAACTCACTACTGGATTGATCTGGATCACACGGGATAATTTTGAAAATGGAGGCACCTCCATTTTCAAAATGATCTAGTGAGTCTGCTGTCTCTTCCTCCTCCCTCCTCATCCTCTCCCTTGCCACTGCTGCATCCTCCTATGTCCTACTTTATCATCCCTCCTCATTCTCCTTCCTCCTCTCCCTCCCATCATGCTATGATCGAATCCCTTGTCACATTTTATTCCTATGGTAATTCCCTCCCTGAGTGTGAACAGCAATAGGGATAAAATGCCACTGAGAGATTTGATTATGGCAAACAATAATGAGAACTTCAATCTGATATGGAATCTGAGGAGACCCAGATCTCCTCACAACAAAAAAGTAAGTGTGAATGACCCCTAAGACAAATTTCAGGGCACAAAACTTTGTTAATGGTTAGAAGCCATAACATGTAATCTCCATGATTAGAAAGACGCTTTAGACATCTAAATACCAGTTGTGTGTACAAGGAGAGGAGAGAACAAACACTGGGGAAGGATTGTTCCTTCAGGTCTTGCTTGTAATTTCTATAAAGTGATTTTCCATAAAATGGACTATTTACAGTCTTGGTCTTATACTAGGGAGCTCTTCTTATATACTATAATATGTAGTATATGATATATTATTATGTATATTAGTATATTAGCAATACATATTTTATAATATAAAGAATATTGTATATTTATTCTTAATGTACCATTTAAACTTTTCTTGAACCTTGCAATTGCTGTGGGCACTAATCTATAATCGGATTACATTGAAATTGCACTATTGTGCTACTCCTCTGATATTAAAGAAAATCATTTAAAATAATGTTTTGGGTTTTTTTAATAAAAAAAAAACCAAACCATGCCGGAGAATGGCAAAGGAATGTATAACAGTAATCTTGGGAACTTTTTGGACTCCTGTTGTCCTCCCAGCCCAACCACCAAAAGTAATATTGGGTTTCATTTTTGTAGATCCCTGGGGAATCTCCAAAGGAAGAGTAAGGAAAAATGAGACATTTGTACCTAAAGTCATTACTAAACAATGGCAGGCTAGAGGGACATTAACAGATTATTTCCAGTGGTAAAAGAATTTCCAAATGGCCCAACAACAGTACATCAGGGCACATCACTGGCCTGACCCCTGCAAACCTGATAGAAACATTATTGACCCATATATTATACTATGTAGCTTATGTAGAATACTGGTGGTTATTAGAACGTAGTTGTTCATTGTTTTCTTAGCTGTATTCCTAATTTATTTTAGGCTGATATCATAGTAGCTGATCCTTTCCTAAAATATGGAGATGATCCTTACACCTTGCAGTATGGAGGGTGTGGAGAACAGGGACGCTACATTCATCTCACATCTAATTTCCTGACAAATGACAGTTTGCACGATGTTTATGGATCACGAGGTACTGTCTGTTAATTTAAATTCAGTTTTTAATTAATTAAGGGAAGTCCTGTGAAAATTCATTTCACATCTAACTTCTTGAGAAATGACAGTTTGCATGATGTTTATGGATCATGAGGTTTATTTTCCTGTTAATTCAAATGCAGTTTTTAACTGATTAAGGGAAGTCCTATGAAAACATGAATGACATTTATTCAATACTCTTCTGAAGTGTCCTAAGTTTACATAGGAAATGGCAATGTTAGGTTTATTAGTACATTTTCAAGCCATAAAATCGCTAACTGTAGCAGGGTATGCTCTTGTTCAGATTCAGCAATGTTAATACCATGTACCTTCAGATTATATGCCACCAGCCCAGCTATTAGCAGGCTGAAGCAAGTGTGTCATGTTGCTGGTGGGGTGTTGAACACAGAGCTGTCTCTAAACAGTCATCACTGTGCCATGTAGGCATGAAGCTGGACAAAGACCCAGCCGGATAAATTTTCCTTCACGGCCATTATGGGGTATAGGGTATAGTTGCTAAAATATTATTTCACTCCAAAATGTTTTTGCAACTCTTTCTTGGTAAACTTGCACACCATTATTGTGTGCAAATTAGGCAACAGCCCTGTGGCAGTGAAAAATGTTTCTGCTTTGGAATGGATGTATTTGCAACAGTTACTATCCACACTGCTTGGACAGTCTGCGCCTTGAGCATGCTCTAGGTCTCCTAAATATGAAAATCTTTTCCATCTCTGAAATTGGCTCTTGCAGCTCCTTAAAAACATTAATTTGCTCAATGTTTATGTGCTTTGGACATGCTACATGATCACTTTCCCTCTCTGAAATGGGCGCTTTAAATAGAATGATGGAATCATAGAGTTGGAAGTGACCTCAAGGGCCATCAAATCCAAACACCACTATTTTATTTTGTTTTATATTTGCTGACCTCAGCTGAAAATTTTTCCAATGTTGATTTTGATGTTTCCAAGCTTTAAAGAAACTCCACTCCTTGGACCCTAATATATGTTGAATATCTCCATCTCTTGCAACCATTAAAGGCACAGGAGTGTTGTAAGGAGATAAGGGGGTAAAGATAAAGAAAAGGGATTATAGGATTGCCCCAGACACCTTGCATTACAAATTGTGCACCCTGGGTTATCTGGAAAGACTCTCAGAAAACATAGCTTAATAATGTATATTATCATTCTGAAAGGAATGTTTCTGAATGGAAAATTAGTAGTGCATGATATGTGTGTGTCGATCAATTATCTTTCATGACTCAGTATGTGATTTGCAAAAATATGCAAAATAAGAATATGCTGCTGCCTGACTTTGGAGAATCAGAGGAGTTTATCACACTCGGGCTAATTTCAGCATTAAAGAGAGATTAAAGTGCACTTAAAGCATCCCGCAAATAAAGCGAAAATGGCGAGTAAATGCATGAATGATTATCACATGCAATTGCACAAATAACGTGATATCGGAAATGCATTGTCACTGAAATCCCGAAAGTAAAAAGATATGTGTTAATGCTTCCTTGTGACCACTTTAGTGACGGGTTTTGTGCGACATCATGTGAAATAGTTTTGTGTAATTACGTGATTTTTCCGGGATATTCACATGATAAACTCCTGATCTCCTTCATGTGATAAACCTAAGAGTTTAGTAACTCTTAGGCAGAGGAGAGAAAAACACATGGTACTAGGAGAGGAAAGTTAGGAGAAGAAGAGGCTGACTGAGCACAGGGATGGAAGGAGAGAAAGACCAGCAAGGAAGAAAATGGGGGTGGGCGAAAGAGAGCAGAGGGAAATAGAAATGTCTCCGAAGGAAACAAAGGTGCTTCTAACCCAGACAAAGCTGGCAGAGGCTGAATGAGGGAAGGGAGGCAAAGATCAGTTGAAAGGGAAAAATGATTCGAGAGAGTGAGAGGAAAAGAAGGGAAGGAGCACGACAGTGAAGGTAGAATTAAAAGGTTTTTAACCCAGTGAAGCTGGATACTTTCACATACTTTTTGACAAGTTGTAAATATAAATCATAGTGGTAATTGTTTCCTTACTCTTCACAGGCAGAGTTTTGGTACATGAGTGGGCTCACCTCAGATGGGGTGTCTTTGATGAATATAACAATGATGCACCTTTCTATACTACCGGATTAAACAAGGCTGAAGCAACAAGGTACCATCCTGGAAGGATATCACCAGTGGTCATGAAAAGTCATTACTATAGCAAGGATCTTTGTTGACAGTTCTTCTAAATGCATGTAGAATACAGGTATTTTACATACCTGTAAAATATGATTAATATTAGAATAGATACCTAATATTCAATGCATGGCTGCTCTCTGTAGGAGATAAAGCTTCTTCTACTATTTATAGATTACTCTTTCATCACTGTATGGTCCCAAAGATAATGAAGTGACAAATTAAAATGCAATTACCTGTAAAAAGTAATTCAAGTTTTCTTTCTATATTGAAAACACAGCAGAGCTAAATTTCAAAAGTAATTTCTAGAGTGGCATTACTTGTTTTGTTGTACAATTAATGTATTTTCTCTATTTTAACAGTTATTTTTATAGGGCATTATTAGACATATTTAGAGGCATTTTGAAGGCTCCCCCCACTCCCTAAATGTAATCCATTCTTTCATGGTATTTGAACAGTGAGTGAACAGCATACATTTTGTTGTGGTTTGTGAGGATGGAAAGCAAGGAAGAGAAGCAGCAAATGAGTGTTGTACAGTTTCTCAGTGGGCCTTGGTTCTCATTTTAGCAGTAGTGTTGTGTTGTTGTTGTGTGCATTCAAGTTGTTTTCAACTTATGGTGAGCAGAAGGTGAATTTATCATGGGGTTTTCTTGGTGAGATTTGTTCAGATGGGGTTTGCCATTGCCTCCTTCCAAGGCTGTGAGAGTGTGATTTGCCCAAGATCATCCAGTTGACTTCCATGGCTGAGCATGGATTCAATCTCTGCTCTCCAGAGTCATAGTCCAGCGCCCAAACCATTGCACCACACTGGCTCTCTGTAGTGGTGTGACATAATCCATATCCTTGCAGCATTCGCATGAAAATGTTTTGATATTATCAATCAACTTATTAGCAAGGTTTCTTCTTGGCTGTGTTAAATCTCAAACATCATAGCACAATTTGTGTCAAAAATAATTTGTGTCAAAACATGATCATTTCTTGATCATTTGGCCTGCTAACTATATTTGTTCCTAATATTACTTAGATGTTCAGAGGGTATCACTGGACAGTATATATTTCGAACTAACAAAGGAACTACCAGAAAATGCAAAGTTGAACATCGAACTCAGCTTTATGAAGCCGGATGTGAATTTATTCCAAACAAAAAACAAACCTCATTGGCATCTATAATGTACATGCAAAGTCTCTCTTCAGTAAGTATAACTAACGTTTCTTGGAAAGATATTTCTTTAGTCCTTTGTCTTCAAGAATACAAGATATTTTTGAATTTTTGCCATATTACATACTGTATGAATTTAAGACACTGTAGTTTGCATTCCTGCAGCTAATGCAAAAGTGAGATTTTGCTAATTACTTCACCAATAATCCCAAAAGTTCATTCATATCTCTCATTCTCCTTCTAGTTTCTTCTCTAGTTTTTCTCCCCCTGTTCTCTCTAGCTTGTTCACTTTCATTTTCATTTCTGCTTCTCTTGATTGCCAGTGCAATTCTATGATATTCTAAAGGTGCAATTTTTTTTTGTTTTTCTCCTGCTCTTTTTTCTTTATTTTTTCTTTAGTTTTCTCATCAGTTTTATTAATTATTTGTCTTCTTATAGCACCCATGTTCATTTTGTTTTTATTTGTCTATGATGGTAGGTCACCATTACACTTATGGCATGAATTGCAAATGGGCTTCAGAAACTGTGGTTTTTAAAGATATTCTTGTAATTGGGAAGAAAATTGTTAAAATTACATGTCCCTTGCTTTCAGAAGAAAATTGGTGAAGAATTGTATTCTTATTGGAGGACCACAGGCTAGTTGCAATAGAAAAGCAGACAATGCCAAAGAAAGCCCCCAAGAGCAGAATCCATCTTTCTGGAACAGCACTCTTGAAAGAGCCAAGAACAATATGCCATTTGGTGCCAATTATTGTTGTGTGCCATTTTTTTTCCCTTTTAAGTCTATGAGTTTTAATAGTAATGTTAATGACTGACATGATGACAACTTAAGGTGCACAGGTCATAGACCTTCTTGGCAACCATATGTTAACATAAAATGGACTGGATTTTTGAGCACACTAATAGTTAACAAAACGTATTAGTACAAGGTGGGGACATCAGCACAAAAACAGCTCCTTACAGTTCTGTGGCTTGGCACTGTTAGAGTAAAAGTATTGTACAGCTTCTCAGTGTGTCTTGGTTCCCAATTTAGCTGTAGTGGTGCGTTGCTGTTGTTTTTGTTGTGTGCCTTCAAGTCTGTGCCAACTAAGCAGCCACTTCACTCTGGCTAGTGGGAGTCCTCATTTCCGGCATGGCCATAACACAGCCCTGATGACAGAGATGCCATTTGAATAAGGACTACACTGCTGTCTCTAACCTAGGATTGCATATCTTTCCTCAGTTCTGCCTCCAACTGTCCACAAACAGCACACTGAGCTCTGTGCATGAACTTCTATGTGTGTCAGCATCCTGTCCTCAGAAACCAGACTGGGTTCTAGGTCTCATAAAGTGGTGATGGAGCCTGGGGAGTTCTTGGAACGGTTGTCCAAAAAGTAACTTTTCTAAGCTCAGCTATAGGAATTCATCCCTAAAGTGTGAGAGCTGGAGCAACAAGAGCAGGATCACAGAAGCAGCATGAATCATGCAACCCTGCTATTCCTTGGTTACATGTGGACTCCTCACATGAGAACCCCTTCACATGCATATTGTGTGAAGTGGGCAATAACAGTATAAAAATGTAAATCAAAATAGCATGATTGCATAAACATAACTCAACATTAGAATAGCAAGAATGGACAATACATTAGGAATATCAAACATCAAAACTAGGAGACTGTCCTTAATACAGTAATGCCTGAACCTAAACTTATGTCCAGGTAGAAGGAAGCAGGTGGTGATTGTTGAACTTAAGTGACTCTTGGGGAGTTTCCAGAATGGAAATTTCTTTGTTGTTGCTAACTGCCCTCAAGTTGACTTTGACCTCTGGTGATCCCATGAATGAGGCATCTCTAAGACAATGACCCTGCTCAGTTCCTGCAGACCTAGGAGCTAAGCAGACTGTCTCTTCTGAGTGGCCTGCTGCTGCCCCTTTCAGGGCCAGAGTGGGACTGCAAATAAATAACTACATGCCATGGTGCCAATCTGGCCTTTCCACATGCTGCTCCTTTTTGCACCGAGGGGGAAAAACACTTTTGGCGCCGTAGTGATACTTCTGGCACTCCTTTTGGCGCTGCATCATCTGGAGTGCTGTGACACCACCTGCCATGTGGTTGGGTACACGGCATCAGGGCAGCATCGAGGTGTGTGTGTGTTGTGAAGATGCCAGGCCCCCACTCTGGCCCAAGGCTGGTGTATAACACTGCCTCTTAGGGTCATGTCCTATTTGATTGAGTCTGTCTATCTGGTATGTGATCTAGCTCTCTTTCTACTAAGCATTAAAGTCTTTTCTAGTGAATCATGTCTTCTCATGTTGTGGCCAAAATAGAACAGCTTCAATTTAGTAATCTTGGATTCTAGGGAAAATTCAGATCCGATTTGCTCTTGTACCCATTTGTTTATCTTTTTCTCTGTAGTATCTGCAGTCTTCTCCAGAGCCACATCTCAAATGAGCTGATTTTCTTTCTATCCACTTTCTTCACTGTCCAGCTTTTGCACCCATGCATAGTGATGGGCTAAAATTTGCTATCTAAAATTTCTATTGCTATCTAAAATGTGCTCTTCCATAGTAAATAAGCAGAATTGTAATGGGCTTTCCATATACTGGAGATGTTGTGCTTTTTCTGTTTGTATATCCTGTTGTTTTCCCACACTCATAGGCATGAGTGGGGAAGGGATAATTCACCCGAGTAGGCACTATGGTTTTAAAAAAACAAACAGAAATCTTAAAAGGATACTATATAAGGCTAACATATAGCTACAGTGACCATGACACTGTGGCACTGCCCCAAACTTCTTTACAGTATTTCCCTTTTTAATACCCTTTTACTCCTTTGTCACCTTGTGCCACAGCTGCCACCAATCCATGGTGAAGTCCTACTTTTTTCTCAAACTGCTCAATCGGACTTAATACCAAAATATTTTGCTCAATGTTGGTAGAGTGTAATTGTATCTTTGAAAACACTACAGAAAGTAATTTATTGAAACAACGTTGTAAGTTTATTTGCAGATTAACTTAAATATAGGATCACTTATGTGGGACATTGCTCACATTTGATACGTTATTGACATACACTTAAGCTTACCGCACAGCCCCCAGGGACACTCCCGGTGCGGAACAAAAGGGAGCGGGATGTGAACAGAATGGGGGCTATCATGCATTTTATCACATGCTGGAACGCTGCCACTGCCAGAAGTTCCCATTCCATTCTTGATCCGTCCCATAGGAGGCAATTTTCAGGAACTGTTCAGAAGGGTTCCTGAACATTGCCTCCTCTGGGACGCATATGGAACAGAATGGGAACTTCCGGTGGTGGCAGTGGTGTTCTGGAGTGCGATAAAATGCGTGAGAGCCCCCATTCTGTTCTCATCCCACTCTCTTTTAATTCCGCACCAGGAGCGTCCCTAGGAGTGTGAGGTAAGCTTAACTGTTTTACCTTTGTGATTTCTTGTCCTTATACTTGTTTGTAACAGTAACCCAAAACTATTCAAAATTTTAATTATACTTTTGTTCCTTACACTTTTATTAACTGTTTGTGCTTCACTTTTCACTGTCTACTATTCTCAGAGACTAACACTTCACTTTCCCCTAGGACACTCTTAGGCCATGTTCCCACGATGATTTAAAGTGAATTGCTAATCGGGTTATATGACTGTTGTTCCCATTTGAAACCAGTTCTGATCCTACTATTATTGGTTTCAGTCATAATGTAGCAAATACCAAAAACCCCACTCTTTCCTGACACTAGTTCTTTGGTGGTTCTTTTGAAAAGAATCGATTCTTGAACGTGTTCAACAAGTGAGAATGATGGATCTGAAAACTTATCAATACGGAGGGAAGGAACTAATGGCAGAGGGATGTTTACCATCCCTCCTCAGTTTTTGGTAGATCCACCCCCCCCCCCCACACTGTCAGTGTTGTATTTGTGCTTGTGGTGTGACCTATGGACACATGATTTTAAAAAAATTGATAGGTGATTCGATTCATTGATTTTGCAACTACTTGCAATCAGTGAGGCAAGTAGCTGCAAAACCAATGAATTGAATCTTCTATCAATTTACACACACACACACACACACACACACACACACACACGGGCCCTCAGTATACACTGGGATATGTTCCAGCCCCCCCCCCCCCCCATGTATACCAAAATCCGTGCATGCTCAAGTCCTATAGAACTCAATGGTGGTATGGCGCACGCACCTCAGCTGGAACAGCCACAGCCCCATCTGCACAAGGAGAAAAGAGTCTTTGGGAAGAACAGGCACGGTGGGAGGAGGTGCCTGGATCCTGCAAGAGCTGCCCACCTTCCTGGTCCCTGTGCTTCCTGGCCTCCCAAAGGCCCCCCCCCCCCCGAGCCTGCTGCCCCTCAGCTCCCGGGGGTCACTCCCAGCCCACCCACCTCCTCTGCCTTCCTCCTGCTCCTCTTCTCTCCCTCTATCGTGCTGTTGTCGCTTGTCCTTCTTTTCCTTCCTCCTGCTTCTCCTCCTCTTCTTTGCTCTTCCTCCTCCTTTTCCTTCCTTCCTCCTTTTCTTCTCTGCTTTTCCTTGTTCTCCTTCTTCCTTGTTCTCCTTCTCCTTCTTCCTCCTCATCCCTGCCACTCCCTCCTCCTCTGCCAATGCCACACCTCCCCTGCACTGGCTTGCCATCAGCATATGCTTAAGTCCGCGGGTGGCAAGTCTGCATATACAGAGGGTGTAGTTCCCAGACTGGGCTGCTGCTTACATCACTGATGATGCACAGATGATTTTGCATTTTGCAATGCCTTTTGAATGGTGCAAACTAGTGGGGATGACAATTGTGCCCCAAAAGAAGCAAAGGGATAATGAAAAGATCCACTTTCATAGTGGGAACCTTTTGGAATTGATTTACCAACACGGAGCAAAGGTAAATTGCAAAGCGGTTTAAATGTAAGTGGTAATGAGCCCTTAGTCCTCTCTTGGATGCTTTTTAAACCTTTAATTGCCTTTCTGTGCAGTATAATCTAGCCTCTCAGGCTCTTCACCCCCTCAGGGTAATTCATGTCTTGACCCTCACTGGTCCCTAACCAACTGTCTATCTTGGGTACCTAAAACTATTTTAACTGCCTTTCTCCGCAGTATAACCCAGCCACCAAGGCTCTTCATCCCCTCAGGGTGCACTAAAACATCGCCTCTAACTAATGCCAAACACTGCTCTGTTCCCCTTTATATCCCTCCTGACTCCACTCTCATTGGCTGGCACTTGACCCATCCTGACTGGATGCTGCCAGGGCTTCCCTCTGCCTGCTCAAATCTGCCTTATCTCCACAGATACTAACATAACATGAGAAACATTTCTCTGTGATCTTTCAGAGCAGCAAGTAAACTTGGGCTGTTGGACACACTGCAGAATTAATGCATTTTGACACCCTTTAATTGCTAGCGTTCAATGTTATGGAATTCTGGGATTTGCAGTTTTGTGAAATACTTAGCCTCCTCTGTTAGAGAGCTCTGATGCCACAAAAACTAGAAATCCCAGGATTCCATTGGCTGCAGTGATAATAGCGAAAGTAGTGTCAAACTGCATTAATTCTGCAGTGTGGCAGCAGTCTCGGATAGACTCTTTGGTCACACATTATTATATTCTCGTGAGATTATGAAGAAAATCTTTTCAGAATTTAAAATCCACATAGCCCCTGTAGCTACCATTTCTTTCCCACCCACACATTTGTACCAGCATTTTATATGAAAGAAATGACTGTACGTATTCAGATAGAAATTGCTAGTAAGGCTGTAATCCTGACTTTTCTTTTCTTTTTATTTAGGTCACTCAGTTCTGTAATGAAAGCAACCATAACATCAAGGCAACAAATATGCAGAACAAACTATGTAACTTCAGAAGCACCTGGGAAGTCATTAAAGATTCCCCTGACTTTGCCAGTTCATCCCCAATAAATGCACCTCCACCTGAACCCAGTATCTCATTGCTGCAAACCCACGACAGAGTTGTATGTTTAGTACTGGATGTTTCTGGTAGTATGGCTTCAGTAAGTTCATTTCTTTCCTATCTGGAATTTAATAGTAATGCAAACACCAACACAAAGGAACTATATCTCTATTCTCTCTCTCTCTCTCTCTCTCTCTTTCTCAAACTCTAACAACTCTAACTCTTCATTACATTAGAAATGTTAAGGTTGTTTTACTATATCTGATTAGATATGTTGATTTAGATGCTTCTTCTTCGTGGTCTCTGCGAATCACACAAATGGGTGGGAAAAGGGCTCCTTTGATAAGGTCAGCAGGATCTGTTTTCAGGGAGTCTCTCACCTAAAGATGTGAAGGCCCCCCAAAACCCCAGAAAAGTTAAAACAACAATAACACTTTCCCCAGGTTTTTTCCTGACACTTTTCTTGTTTTTTTCTGAAAAATTGAAATAAGGAAGAAAATTTAAGACAAGGTGCTCACATATTTTCTAAATCATTTCTAAAAACTATGTACACTATCAAATTATTCTAATTTCTGTGCATTGAATGAGGACAAGCAAGTCCTAGGTTACAAAGTGAACACTCCAGTGGAAGAGCAAGATGCATTTCTTCCTTTAGGGGGCACCAAAAGAATCTGGTCTGTGGAGTTTATCACAAAATTGTGTATTTATGCGGAACAATTTCACACAACATCGCACAAAACCCACCATTAAAGTGGCCACAAAGAAGCATTAACGCACATCTTTTTACTTTTGGGATTTCAGTGACAATGCATTTCAGATATCACTTTATTTGCACAATTGCACACGATAAACATTTGCACAATTACTTGCCATTTTCGCTTTATTTGTGGGATGCTTTACATGCACTTTAATCTTTCTTTAATGCTGCAATTAGCCTCAGTGTGATAAACTCCTATGCTTGGAAACACACACTAAATCAAGAAATAAGCTGACATGTGAAAGGGTAGATAAGCTTATTTCAGTTTGGGTAAACCTTTGGTTTTTGGAAGTCCATGATAACTGTGATGATGACAAACATACCAAAGCAGAAGCAGAGACTGATACTGATAGCCAGTGTTGCATCTGCACTGCAGAAATAATGCAGTTTGACACCAGTCTAAATGCCATGGCTCAGTGCTATGGAATTCTGGGAACTGTAGCTTTTTTAATGAAACATTTAGCCTTCTCTGTCAGAGAGTTCTGGTGCCACAACAAACTACATTTCCCAGAATTCCATAGCACTGAGCCATGACAGTTAAAGTGGTGTCAAACTGGAACATTTCTGCAGTGTGGATGCAGTTCAGAGCTTGGAAAATGAATTTGGTTGAATTTCATGCCTTAGTCCCTCCTTCCTTCCACGTACTCTTCCCTCCCCCCCCATTTTTTTTATGGGAATGGATGCTTTATGTCTATTTGATACTGTGGAGAGGAAATGTGAATAATTTTCTTTGTTACTAATGTTGATGATTTCTTTCTTTCTTTCTTTTCTTTCTTTCTTTCTTTCTTTCTTTCTTTTTTTGCCTGCTCCACATAAACTAAAAGTTCAGGAGATTATTACATACTCCATTTGTTTTAAAAAAGTAAATTCCATTTGTAATAATTGTTTGGATACATAATATTTTAATATACCAGTTGTGATAATTTAGTGCCATATCATATTGTACATAGTCATAATTTATGTTCCTAAAATAATAGAGTGACTTTCAATCTGTAAAAAGGGCCAATGTTGTATTTTCTTCAATTTTTTCCTTCAAAACCTGGAAAAAAACCTGTTTCCCCTCCATGGCTTCAAAATTTCTGGACATTTTACCGAATCTCTACTCTCACTCCCCCCGCCCCCAGCACCACCATGGGCCTTAGTTACTTGTAAGTTTGTACTTCTAGAAGACTTTCATGTTTTCTGACCAAACCCACATTTCCTATGTAGGAATAATTCAATATATTTTTGTACAAGTGAATTTTTCTCTGCAAAGCTCCAAAGTACAAACAGTGCTCAGAAGGAAAAGAATTCCTGGTTAAATTGTTTTAACATGCAGGGATGAAATAAGTGAACATTTAGATCCCTGGTGGAGTGCATGAACCTGCTTTTAAAACAATTGTTCCTACTGCCAGGCCCCCAGCTCTTGCTGGGTGGTAAAATCCTATATCCCTGACCATCCTGACTGGGGCTTCTGGGTGCTTATTGATGGATGGAGATACTGAAATCATTTGATCTGCCTATGTTTTATTAACAAAAGTTTATTAATTTCAGTTTATCCTAAATAGAGCTACATGTCATTAAGAACAGAATCTTTTTAGTAATGGATTCTCTCTTATATAGTATATGTATTCAAGACTCTACATCTTCTCCCCAAATGCAGAGCGACCGAATTACTCGGCTGAAACAAGCTGCAGAACTTTTTCTTCTACAGATAATTGAAGAGGGTTCTTGGGTTGGAATTGTCACATTCAATCAAGCAGCAACAATCAAGACTTATTTACAACAAATTATCTCTGACAATGTGCGTGAAACTCTTAAAACCTATCTTCCTACTACAGCAAGTGGAGGAACTAGCATATGCTCTGGAGTGCGTACAGGATTTCAGGTAAAGGAGAAAAATGTTCAGATACTTATTTATTTATTTATTTATTTAGGTATTTATATCCCGCCCTTCAGCCCTAATGGCTCTCAGGGTGGCTTACAATATTATTTTTAATCAGACAGTTCCCTGCCCTCAGGCTTACAATCTAAAAGACACGAAACAAAAGGAGAAGGGAATGATGGAGGGAAAGGGGATGAGGTCCAGTGGTTCTTCTCTCCCTCTAAGGCCTGGACCAAGGCAGATGGATTGAAAGGAGGGCTCTTCCTTCTTCCAGGCTAGTCCTGATGGAACTGGACTTCATTTCTTTTCCCCCCGCTAGTTGTTTTGGACTATATCTTACTTATCCAGTTGTCTTGGAAGCAGTTATTGGAAAGCCCAGGATACTGTATATACTCATGCATAAGTCTAGAAATTTTGGTCAAAAAATTGACCCAAAAAACCTGAGTTAACTTATCCATGGGTCAATGTAAGTACTGTATCTTAACTCTTAATTAAAAGAAGGAACCATCCCCTGGTGAAAAACAAGAGTATAATCTGTCCTGGAAGTACTAGTCCCCTCTACTCTCTCATCCCTCCAGCCTTAAAACTAAAGACAAAGTCTACTGAAATTTTGTAAGTTTTGACATTGTTTTGCTTTGCTCCATCTTTTAGATCCTTTGCTATATGTCCCTATATTTTACCCTCAACTTATTCACTGGTCATAGCAAAATCCATAATTTTGGCCCTAAATCTTATCCTCGACTTATACATGCAGTTGACTTATAGTCAAGTATATATGCTGTGTGTGTGTGTGTGTGTGTGTGTGTGTGTGAGTGACTTGGAGGGGGAAATTTAATGAAAGAAGACTGACATCCAGTTATTAACCACCATGTAAATGCTGACCAAAGCAGAATATACTGAGAAGTAATAGTACTAATTCTCTATATAGCTGCAGCCCCAGTCCCTGGAGCTAAGCTTTTGGAAAGGCTGACAGGCATTTTGTATGAGCATAGTAAAAGAAAGAGCATAAGGTGAGGTTGTGCCTATTGAGTTAAACATCCCCAGCCCTAGAGAGTCCTTTGAGAGAGTTTGGGCCTGAACAGATAGGTTAAATGAAGCAGCTTTGAATCACTTTGAAGATGTGTTTTTTAGAAGACATATGTGTCCTAAGAGACCAGAAGCTGTGTTGAAGCTATGCTCTGGTCCTAAGGACTGGAGCATGGCTTCAGCATGGCTTCCAGCCTCTTAGGAGGTGTATGTCATTTAAACAGCATACCTCCAAAATGGTCTGAAGCTGCTTCATTTGGTCCATCTGTTTAGGCCCATAGTTGGATTAAGGCTATTGTGTCTGTTTGGGTAATGCTGTTTGTGTGAACTGGGAAGGGGATTGCTTATGTGTTTGATAGTGTTCTATTGCTCTTTTGTGTATACACTTAGGTCCTCTGCCTGAGCACATGGCCATCTGTTGAAAGGAAGTGAGTCAGGTTAGGGTAGGAGCTAGCAGCCACTCACTCTCTATATAGTAACAGCCCCAGACCTTGAAGCAAACTCCTGTCCTTAAAGCATGCTAACTGCTTGATCAGGGGAAAGATTATCACACACCTGCACACCTATCCCATCTTTCTGCTATCCGGAAAGAGTAATGGAGCAATTATTTGGTATTAATGGGAGTTTCCGTTAATACCAAATGATGGCTTCATTTCTGGATGTGAGAAGGATGGGATAAATGTGCGAGGGCGTGATAATCTTCCCCCTGATCATGCAATTAGCATGCCTTAAAGACAGGAGCAAGCCGCTTTGCTCCCATATGATAATCTCATTGGTGAACAGGCAGAAAGCCCAATGGGTGTTTTGTGTGAGTGTTTAGTGGGGAAGTTTGAGGGGGAAACCCCATAGTTTTGTTTCAAAGCTTGCTTAAGACTACTTATTATGGATGATGAGAGAGCTGCAACAGCTGTGGCATGTTTGGGCATTTGCTAGAATATGTGAGCAGTTTCACCTGCAGTAAGTGCAAATTGATTGTCTTGTTGGAAGGGAAGGTCCAGCAACTTGAGGCCCGGGTATCTACTCTTCAGGATATTAGGGAGCATGAAGTTTTCTTGAACAGAGTGGAGCAAACTGTCCTGGGTGAGGAACACATAGGGGAGATCTCTAAGGAGGAGGTCAGTCCCCAAGCACAAGAGGCATTTGGAGGAATGTGGCATGTAGAAGTAGAAGGCCCAGGAGTTCATTCCATGAGTTTGGAACTAAAGATTTCAGTCAAAGCTCTCTTTCTTATCAGGGATGATGAGAAGCAGCATCAAGAGCAACAGTGTCAGTCCTCAGAGAATGTACAGGTGACCCTGGAAGATTTGTCACATTTAATGGTCCCTTCCAATCCTCAGAGGAGTCATGTGGTGGTGGTAGGGGATTCCCAACTGAGGAAAACAGAAGGAGTGGTTTGCAGGCCTGTCAGGATGTCTCAAGAGGTGTGCTATCTCCCTGGGGCAAAAATCTGTGATGTAACAGAGAGGCTGACTGGACTCATGAAACCCATTGACTGTTAACACCTTCCTTTTGGTCTCTGTGGGAACCAATGACACTGCAAGGCACAGCCTCGAGAATTTCACGAAGGTTTATGAGGCTCTGAGTAGGAAACTCAAGGACCTTGATGCCCGGATTGTCATTTTGTCTCTCCTCCCAGTTGAAGGACATAGCTCAGGAAAAGAGAGAAGAATAATAGAGGTAAACAACTAACTACTTCTGCAGATGGTGCTGCTGGAAAACAGTTTGGCTTCTTGAACCATAGTCTGTGGTTTTTGGAAGATGGATTTCTGGCAAGTGATGGGTTGTCCCTCACAACAGTTGGCAGTTTGCTAAGAGTCTCACAGACCTGATCAGCAGGGCTTTAAACTGAGTTATGTGAGGAAGGGAGGCAGTATTCTTGAGGACAGGAGTTCAACAAGTGCTGGAGTCAATAGCCTGAATATTATAGAGGGAACTGAGTGAATAGTAGAATACAACAGTGAGAGGAGGAAAAAAACCTTAAATAAACAGAGAAAATGGCCCAAAATCATAGATGTCT
Source organism: Sceloporus occidentalis (assembly GCA_023333645.1). Taxonomy (NCBI): domain Eukaryota; kingdom Metazoa; phylum Chordata; class Lepidosauria; order Squamata; family Phrynosomatidae; genus Sceloporus; species Sceloporus occidentalis. The sequence continues at coordinate 2,352,526 of JALMGF010000104.1, read as the reverse complement.
ACATGAATGCACAGAGCACAAGAAGTGAACAAGATGAATTTAAACAGAACACAGCAAAGCAAAGCAAAAATGATAGAATAGGTATAACTGACAGTCTCATGACTGGAATGTTTTAATAGAGTGATTCAATAACATATTTCAGAGAAATAGACCAAACAGGAAAGAAGGAGTAGCATTATATATCAAGGGTGTTTACATCCATAGACCCATGACTTAAATCCTGGGAACCAGGTTGAGAGCATCTGAATAAAAATTAAGGGGGAGAGATACAACAATGATGTCATTGTTAGGATCTACTACAGAACCCCAAGCCAATCTAAGGACTTGGATGATGCCTTCCTGTAACAGATTACAGTCGGCCCTTCTTATACGCAGATTTGCCATCCGTGGATTTGAGCATCCGCGGATGGCAAACCTGGAAGTTGTTCCTGGGTGTTGGTGCTGGGGGCCTCTTGGCCTCCAACACTGCCATTGGGCACTTCCGTGGCGGCAACGAGGAGGCTGAGGCTTGGCCTCTGCTGCTGCCACTGCCACACGGCTTTTCCTGCGGTGGCTGCGGCGACGAGGAGGCCAAGCAGTCGTGCCGGAGGCCTCCCAGGCCTCCAGCACTGGCACTCAGCTGGAAAGGTAAGTAAGAGGGAGGGAAGGGAGGGAGGGTTGCAGGGAGGAGGGAAGCGAGGGAGGGAAGGAAGGAGAGGAGGGGAGGCTAGGAATTTTTGTTCCCAATAGCAGCATGTGTGCATGTGCACTGCCATTGGGAACAAATGGGACTTGAGGATACGCGGATTTTGGTATACGCGGGGGGGGGGGGGTCTGGAACCAAGGGCCCACTGTACCAAACATTCATAAAGAAGAAATGTGGTAATAATGGGAGATTCAGCTAGCCTGATATTTGTTGAAGTTAAACTCTATCAAGAATGTAAGGTCCAACAAATTCCTCACTTGCCTTGCAGACAACTTCATTGTCCAGGGGTGGAAGAAGTACCAAAGGGATCAGCTATTTTAGATCTGAACCTAACCAGCAGGGATGACCTGGTTAATGGAATGGAAGGGGTGGGATCCTTAGATGGGAGTGACCGTGTTCTCCTGGAATTTGTTATACAGCAGAAAGGTGACATTAAGTGTAGTCAAACACATATTCTAGTTGTTTTTCAAAAGCTGATTTCAGTAGACTTAGAAAAATATAGGGGCATTACCATGGTCAGGAATACTAAATGTAAGAATGGATGTTTTATGAATTCAAGCTACAAGAAAATAAAATCCACCTAAACATTAGGAAGAATTTCCTGATGGTAAAGGTGTTCAGCAGTAGACTAAACTGCCTCAGAGTGTGGTGGAGTGTCCTCTTTTGGAGGTTTTTAAACAGAGACTGGAGTGCTTTGATTGTGTATTCCTGCATGGTAGAGCATTGGAATGGATGGACCTTGTGGTTTCTTCCAACCCTATGATTTCATGATACTGCTCCATTCTACTTTGACCAGACCTCACCAAGAATACTATGGCCAGTTCTGGGTATCACAGTTTAGGAAAAATATTAAGAAGCTGGGATGTCTTCAGAGGATGGCTGTCAAGATAGCCAAAGATTTTTTTAATGAATTGTAACATTGTATTATTGTGTTGTCGGATAGATTTGTTTTCTTTCTTTTAAAATGCAAAATTTAATAAAGATTATTTTAAAAAAAGATAGCCAAAGATGAGAAATGACTGAGAAGCAGAGTATGTTTAGCCTGGAGAAGAGTGGGAGGTGACAGGATCATCATTTTGAAAGAATATGAAGCGCTGTCATTTAGAAATTTAGTGAGCTTGTTTTCTGCTACTTAATATGGTAGGATTTAAACTCACAGATTCAGATTACAAGAAGGGAAATTCCAATTAACTATTAGAAAGAAATTCCTGATTTTAAGGGATGTTTGTCGGTGGAACAGATTAAAGTAGGGATGGTATTATAAATGCTCCATACCTTTTAGCATTGTGGTCAGGTAATTTTGCCAAGCTGGGCATTTACCAAATATGTCTCCTCCAGAAGAATGCAAAAATGTGCTACAGCTGTTGAGTGGATAAACAGAATCTAGGGAGAGAAGAGAAGGGCAATCACCCTTATGATGATTTATTTAAAGTCTGTCTAGCCCCCAGTGTCAAGTTTGATTTTCCACCCTCAAGATAAAAAAGTAGCATATGGTGTGCTTCTGTAAATAGCAAACTACAGTGCGTAATCTTACAAAACCCTGATTCTGACTCTTACAAAAAGGAGATTAGTTGATCCATATTTCATGCTATAAACTGGCTGTTTCTGAAGAACTTAGAAGATGTTTCTCTTATATTTTAACTCCAGGTAACTTGTTCTTGCATCTGCATTATTTCTGCTAAATACTTTTAAATACTTTTTTCCATCTAGGTGTTTTTACAAAAATATGTTAGTACAGAAGGCTGTGAAATTGTGCTTTTGACAGATGGAGAAGATGGGACTGTAAGCTCTTGTTTTTCTGAGGTTCAAAGTAGTGGATCTATAATACATACCATTGCTTTGGGGAGAAATGCTGCAAAAGAACTAGAAATGCTGGCAGACGTGACAGGTAAACAAGCAAAAAGGCTGTAAATTTGTGCTCTTAACCAACAAAGAAGATAATACTATGCATTTTTGTTTTACTGATGTTTAAATAGTGGATCTTTAGTCCATATCATAGCTTTGGGACCAGATGCTGCAATAGAACTAGAAATGTTGCCAAACAAGACTAGCGTGCGAGTAATCAGAATATTGCTCATCATATAGCACTTCTAAGTATATCAGCTCTGACAGATTTAAAATCTGACCATTATGATTTAAACCTAAAGACTGAAAACTGAGTTCTGCTGGTGGAACAAGGATAATTGCACCCTGCAAAATATTCAGGAAACACCTTGGAAAGATATGGGATATCATATGGAAGAAGAAAAAGAGAGAAACTGCATTTGCCATTTTCTTCTTCCATGAGCGCACTCAACCTTGGTGTTTAGCCAACTATTTTGCTACCATGTCAAAGCATGCTTGATCATTTGTCAAGGCTACAGTTGCCTAGTAGGGGCTTTTTCACAATACATAATTATAGTCCTACACTACCACTTTAACTGCTGTGGTTCCATCCTATTGAGTTTGGATTTGCTATTTAGGGAGGAGTATTTAGAGAGATCTAGTGATTCAACAAACTACAAATAGCTATGGCAGTTAAAGTGCAATCACAGCACTGGGTAGTGTGACATTTGTCCTGGGCCATCCATGTAAATGTACACGAGGGTGGCTTTTGTCGGGGACAGGGAGAGATGTCTTTATAATTCTTATATAAGATGTCACAATTTGTAAAATTTCTTACATTAATCTGGATGTCGAGCTAGTTGTAAATGTACAGGCTTTGCCAATAAAAATAGGGGGATTACTTTTGCTGCATTCTTTTGTATAATAGAACAATGCTGTTTTTTAAAGAAGTTATGGAGCCTAATACAACTATGAGGTTGTCCACGCAGGTCAAAAGGCCCATGTTCCTCATGGCTTCATGTCATCCTGTTTAGATGGCACAGGCCAAAACCCCAGGGGCAGGATTGGGCTAGATCCTAGCAGACCAGATACGGATCTGGTGGATCCATCACAATCCGGAGGTAAATGGCCTTTATCCTAGGTCAATTTGACACCAGATTTCCTGGAAACTTTGCAGCAAACCCTAGCTGTTTAAACACACACACACACACACACACACCAGTGCTCCTTACCTTGCCATGCTATTGCTCTCCATGTGGGTGCAGCCAAGCATCCCGTTTCCATGTCAGTCATGGTGACAGGGGGCTTCACAGTAGGAACGTTGGTGCGGCAAGGTAAGAAGTGTGTGCTAGTAGCAGGTCCCAGTGTGCCATGGGAATGGGCATGTAAGGACATACCTGTCCCCTGCTGACCTGGGGACCAACCTGGGTGAGCACCCAGGCCAGCATAGCACAGGTTCAACCCATATCCTGGCCTGTCTGTTCAGCCCCATATCTATGTATAATAGTGGGCCACTGGATGTGCAACTATTCTTGCACAATCTCACTTTCATACATTACTATATATGTACATTTTATTTCAGATTTCAGCTTATCATAATTACTCTTCTAATCATATTTCAGAAGGTTTGAAATTTGCTGCCACTGATACTTTGGATTCCAATGGCCTCATAGATGCTTTCAGTAGAATTTCATCTGGAAGTGGAAATATCAGTCAACAGTCTATACAGGTTTGGATTTCAAAGATTTGGGAGCCAACCAACCAACCAACCAAAGAAGCAAGCAAGCAAAGCAATCAAGTAGTTGTGTTTTGTAACTACTGCACAAATTTTGTTGATACATCCTCATTAGTTCCACAAGTGACATTCTACTGGCAGTGCTGTTACTTCCAGTCACTACTCTATTTCTATTTGCTTGTTCCTTTGTTTTACACTTTACTATTATATGGAATCATGCTAATGAAATATCTGCTGAACAATTCAGACATGCCATCGAAACATGCTACTAAGAAATATGCATCTTTGACTCCAGAGTTTTATATGTGAGCATGAATACCTCCATGTTTCAATTTCAATTTCAATTTCACTTTCAATTAAAAAATTCCTAGGCAGCATACAGACAAAAACCCCTTATAAACACACGGATACTACTACTAGTAATACTACTAACACCCCATCTTTCTTTTAATATGGGGACTCCCAACAAATTTAAAACAGTACAAATAAAAAAAAATACAAAAGTATTAATAAGTGTAACTATACATTAAAAACATTTAAATGATTTAAAACCATTATACATTAAATCTTTAAAATGTATTAATAATTATATACTAACCTCAACATCTGATTTGCACAGGATTTAAAAGAAGTGCCTTTTCTTCATTCCCACCAAATGAGCCTGAGAGGGTCAGAGAGAAGTGCCTCTTCTGATTATCTTAGGGCTTTAATGGGCTCATAAAAGGAGATACAGTCCTTCATATAACCTGGACCCAAATAAATATATTTCATGAAGACAAAGAAGATTAATTAATGATTTATATAATAAATATATAATATAATATACGAACGATAGATAGATATAATTTATATTTATACTAGGGAATTTTAGAGCTCTTTGACAGAGAAGGCTAAATGTCGTATAAAACTACAGTTTCCAGAATTGCATAGCAATGAGCCATGTCAATTAAAGTGGTATCAAACTCGATTATTTCTGTACTGCAGATGCAGCCAGTGACATCACAAGTATCTTGAGTTGAGATCAAAAACATATTGTCAGTCTGTACAATTATTTTAAGACTGGCATTGTGTACTGTTTTGATGATATCTAGTCAGTAGTCAGGCTGCTGCATTTTGCACTAGCTGCAGCTTAGTATCTTCTTGATAGGTAGTCTCACATAGATTTCATCATACTAGTCTTACCAGAAGATTACAAATGCATGAATTTATATGGCTGGGTTATCTCCAAAAAGTCTGCAGCTGGCAACCAATTGAATCTGGCCCTAAGGATTTCAAGCCACAGAGGCCAAGTGGGCCTCCAGTGATAGGGACTACTTCCAGGCAATGCACTTGCTCCCTCAGAAAAAAACAAAACTCCATTCAGGACAGGTGATTTACCTAATTCAAGAATCACCTGTCCACAGAGCCTCCAATTTGTCAGAATTCAGCTTCAGTTTATTGGCCCTCATCCAGCCTATTACAGCATCCCAGAACTGGTCCAGCACCTCATTTGACTCCAATGATAAGGATAATTATTGTTAAACATCGAATGGCATACCAGTTTCTCCCAGAGATATATACCAAACCCCCTATGATCTAAACCTATGGCTTCATATAGCCATTTAATAGCAAGATGAAACCATCTGCTACTCCACAATTTAATGGCCATGGGGCTGCACAGGAATCCCCTTAATGCTTCTCTCTGCAACTGGCCCTGCAGATATGAGTGGTGCCACTCTGAGATAGTGCCTATCAGTGTTGTCTGGACTGGATTTTAAGTTATTCCTATATACTAGACATAGCAGTTTAACAGATTAGTTATGTCTGGGAATAAGCTATTGAGGGAGGTAGCACATGGTGCATATTGCCATGCACAGTGTAATGCTCTGCAAGCACAGTTCACTACTCTGCTTCTGCAGGAAAGCCCTTTCCAAGCCATGCAGTTATTTAGTGGCCAGTGGAAGGAAGGAGCCATTCAGTCAGTATTCAGCTGCATCTCTGGGAGAAAGGAGCTGACACTGTACTTTCCAGTGAGTACAAATGTACTTACTGGCAATCTGGTAGGTGAAATCAGCTCTCTTTCTGACTGTAAAGCTGTAGCTGGACACTGCTCCAGATGCTATTGTTCTTCCCAGCCAAGTGGCCTTCCCAGTGGCCAAAGCAGTCGCTCTAGTGCTTTAAAGCTGCTCTGTGTGTGCGCGTGTGTGCATGTGCACACGTGTGTGTGCAAGACACTGCATGAAGAAGAGAGAAAAAGACATCCTGCTTGTGCAATCCCAGTTTAAACCTATACTTATCACCAATGGAAGTCAGGGCATAGTCTGATTTCAGTTTGACTACCACTGGAAAATCACGATCTATAAAGCACAAAACAGCATTTGTGTATTTAAGACAATTATGGGGTGGTGGTTTTGTTTTTGTTTTGTTTTTGTCCATTAGTGTATCTACACCACAGATACCTTCCTGGCAGTGTATCAACTTAAGTACAGTATAAGAAGTGAAATAAGATACACAGTCTAATAGATATTTCCTTTTCTGCTGTATTTACTGCTGGTATTGAATTTTATTTTATTTTATTGCAACAGCTTGAAAGTAAAGGAGAAAGCATCAGTCCCCATAAATGGCTGGATGGAACTGTGTCCATTGATAAAACTGTGGGAAATGATACTTTCTTTGTAGTTACATGGAGCTTGAGCACATATCCACCAGGCATTTTTATGATAGATCCCAAAGGAAAAAGATATTCTCAGACTGATTTTGTAATTGAGAACACCAATGTCCGAACAGCTCGACTCAGGATTCCCGGAACTGCTCAGGTAGAAACTGTTTTTTTGTCTTGATTTTTATATTCAACTTAAGTCATTAAAAATGTATCTGTCTCTTCTCTGAAATGGGAAAATGGCTGTCTGATGGAGCTGTTGAAATTGCAGCTAAGTACAGATAAAGTAACATGACAGACCATACTAGTATGGGACAATCTTTTTTCCCCAAAAGTCACATATGCAGCATTTCATATTTTAACTCTTTCATTTACAGGCAGGAGAATGGACTTATTCAATTCAAAATACACACACAACAGCTCAAGTCCTTACAATAACAGTCACTACCCGAGCAGCGTCTGCAACTGTGCCTCCAGTAACTGTAAAGTCTTATATGAACAAAGATACCAACAACTATCCCAATCCAGTTGTCATTTATGCAGAAGTCAGCCAAGGATTTTTGCCAGTTATTGGTGCAAACGTCACGGCCACAGTTGAGTCAGAAAAAATATCTACAGAGATCGAACTCCTTGATGATGGTTCAGGTAAATTTATTTTGAAGTGTTTGTGGAGTTACATGCAGTTTGTGGTGTAGAATTTGAAGTATTATACAGTTTAGGATTTTCCACTGTACATCTTAAAAATGTTAATGTATAAAATATGATTTTCCTTTGTATTTGTGGTTTATTTTGAAGTATTTGAGATATAAAGCAGTTCAGAATTTTCCTATGTTCATATCTCTTGGAACTGGAGATGCTGGCTGTAGCTAGATAATGGATATGACACCTATATCAAAATTGCTTTAAGCATATGCAAGAATGAAGAATCAACTCATTCCAATAAAAGACATAAAATATATATCTAAACATTTATCCAGTAGCATCACTGTGGGCATGCTGGGGGTGAAGGCCATACGGGTGGCACCCCAGGAGGGGGGTGATACCCCAGGAAGGGGGTAACACCTAGTCAACCCCACGCCATGCTCTGTCCCCCGCTTGTGCTGCTCCATCCTCCCAGTGTGTGCTACTTTATCCCCCCCATGCACGCTCTGTCTTGCGTCCACTGTCTGGTGCTTTTCCAGGGGGCAGAGTGGTGTTCATGCCCTCTCCCTGTGCCACCTCCATGCATGCCACTCCATGCCTCCATGCATGACCAACCCCCATGCTCCATCTCTTGCCCACCTTTCCCTCATTTTCCTGACTGGTGTGTGGGGATAGAGTGGCATGCACAGGGGGGTGGTACAGGGAGAGGGAGTGCGTGCCATCCCGGAAGTCCTCAGAAGTCCCGCACTGGAAGTCCCGTTCCCTCTAGCCCTGCCCCCCGCACTGGGTCACATCTGGTGTGGGAACACTGCTGCATTTATCTATTTCCATGAAAACAAGGTTGGATTTCTTTTAGACATGCTGTTTGTTGTTGTTTTTTACTGATCATCAGTACGATTTTTAAAGATGTTCTCTATGTTTTATATACTAAGGTGCCGATATTCTGAAGCATGATGGAATCTACTCAAGGTATTTTACAGCCTTCAAAGATAATGGCAGATACAGCATCAAAGTGCGTGTCCAAGGGAATGACAAGATTGTCAGACGAGTCCGCAGGCAAAGCCAATCTCTCTATGTACCAGGTTATGTGGAAAATGGTGAGGATTAATTATGAAATAACATTGCTGTAAAGGAATGGTGGTAAAAATGAAGCTAAATACTTGGGGGGGGATGTAAAATAGTTATTCTTATAGAAATACAGGTTCCTTTTTGCTATTTCTGTGCCAGGGCCCATACTGGGAGAAGGGCAGGATATTAAATAAGTAAGTAAGTAAATAAATAAATACCCCCTTGTCTTTGAGTAGGTCTTGTAGGCTTATCGTATGGCACTCGAAGGAACAGGAACAGAAGGGAATGGAACAGGGGAAAACAGCCAATTTTGAAGGATGATTTTGAACCGTTCTTCAAAATCGGCTGCTGTGGTATGGCTAGGGAATGGTTTGGGGACTCCTGGCGGCATCGATAGCGTTCTCCTGTGCACTAACACACATCCCCCCCATTCCATTCCCTTCTGTTCTGTTCCCGTTCCTCCGAGTGCCGTGCAATAAGCCTATTGATTTCATAAGGACACTGAGTACACATTTAGATGTACATGCCTACATATACACTCTCACATACAGTAACAATGGCCTGTTACAGACAGCCAAAATAAAGCTGCTTCGAGTCACAATGGAGGTATGATGTTTCAATGATGCATGCATCTTAAGAGTCCAGAAGACACACCAAAGCCACGCTCCAGTCTGGAGTGTGGCTTTGGTGCGACTTCTGGACTCTTAGGACGCATGCATCATTGAAACACCATACCTCCACTGTGACTCGAAGCAGCTTTATTTTGGCTGTCTGTAACAGGCCAATAATTACTTTTCTGCTACAGTGGGCCCTCGGTATCTGCAGGGAACTGTTTCAGATCTCCCTGTGAATACCAAAATCCCTGGATGCTCAAGTCCCACAGTACTCAATGGGTTCTATGAGCCTCTCTACTCCCACCATGGCAGGCAGGAGGGGCTAACTCTTCTTCCTCCTCCTCTTCTTTCTCATCTTCCATCGCCACTGCCATGGCTCTTCCTCCTTTTCCTCCTCCTTTTTCTTCCTCCTTCTCCTCTTCCCCACCTCCTCCTCCTCTTATCTCTCTCTGTCGCCGCTGCCACCACTCGTCCCCCTTTTCCTTCCTCCTTCTCCATCTTCCTTGCCTTCCCTGCCTTCTCCTCCTCTTCCTCATCCTCCACTGCTGCTGCCACCACCACTGCCCCCCCCATGAGCTTGCCATTCATGGATGCTCAAATCCATGGATGGAAAGTCCATGGATACAGAGGACAGACTGTACAATACTGTAATCAGCCTTGTCCCTTCTAATTCAAGAGATTATTGCACCTGGGAGCTTGCTGTTTTTGAAAAGCTGCTGGATAAGTGTGGCTGCGGTCCAGGTTGCATACAGGATGCACTCACCTGGCTGTAGCTGCATGTGATAACATCTGGTTTTGACTTTTCAGTCCCACGCATATCCCAGCAGAATTTTCTGGTGTGATAATCTTATTGTGTACAGAATATGCTGAAAATTGATGAAATATCCCCCTAATTCACAAAAAATAAAAAATATAATAGCCTGACATCTCTGCCTCAGCTATATTGATGCATCTTATGCAACAAACTGCTTGCTGATTTATGTCATCACTGGGGAGGGAAGAATGTGGGGAAAGATACAGATGTTCCCTTACAATATTGTTTCTTTCCATTTACCACAACCATGCAAAGACCAACCACACTATTCCACTACACTCTTATAGTGCTGCTGTTCCACTATTACTGCTCTGGCTGCCTCTTGTTGCATACTGAGGCTTGTAGTTCAATGAGGCCTAAGAGCTCTCTGGCTGAGAATTGTAAATGATCCTCCTTAAACTGCAAATCCCAGAATGCAATAGGAGGCAGCCAGAGCAGTTATAGTGGAATAGCAGCCACTGTAGTGCGGTAATGTGACAGGTGTGCAAAGCTTTCACTGTCAGCCTTCCCACTGAAAGAAGCTGTGATGAGCTAAATTGGTCCAACCAGTATGACTCAATTCAGCAGTTGTTGTTGTTGTTGTTGTTGTTGTTGTTGTTGTTATTTATAACGGTATTTATACCGTTATGATCACAGAACCACTGGTTTGGGTCAGATCTTCAGAGAGCATTTGCCTGACCTTCAAACTCATAAAGATACAAAGGAAGCATGTTCCTAGAGAAGGACAAAATATACAAAGGTTTAAGATATATATAAAGGTTCTGAAGGCTCAGAAAAGAAAGACAGTAGTGCAGTACAGACTGCACAAATGCGCCATGTTGGTGTCGATTTTAGGGTTAGGGACCACGTGGTAACTGCAAGGTCCGTAACCCTAGCATGATGTGGTGGCATAACAATGGTGGCATCACATGTACACGGGTGCCACCGTTGTTACGTAAGCGCCATGTGGCATCCACACAGCACCATGCATCGTTTACATCATGAGTGCACCATTGGCGCACTCGTGACGTCTGACCTGCAGCGCAAAAAGAACCAGGTTCTTTTAGGGTTAGGGACTGTGCAGCCAATGGGACACCACCATTGTTACACTGCCGCACCATGCTAAGGTTAGGGACTGTGTGGTTGCCGTGCAATCCCTAATCCTAAAATCAGTGTCAGCATGGCACATTTGCGTGGTCTGTACCGTGCCAATATCACCATAACTGATTCTGAGACAATAAGATAGCAGGTAAGCACACTTGTCAGCTCCTTAGTTAAGAATGGGAATATTACGAATGTTTCTTTCTTATGAAGCTGCAAATGAAACCAGAAATGTATCTTTAAGGAATATTTTAAAGTAAATTAGAGAACGAATATGAAAAAAAAATTATTTAGTATCTGTAGCGAGAATAACTTTAGTGAAAAAGTGAAAAACAGAGTCCAATCCTACTCAAGAAGAATGGTTATTAAATTATATGATATAACTGAAATCGGTAGAATAACACAAATAATTAAATACAATTCATTAGCAAAATTTGAGAGGGAATGGTCCACAGTACCCAAATATTTAAAGGAGAAATAAGGTACGATGGCAATACTTAATTATCAGGACAGGATAATATGCTAGAAGAATAACAGCATATACTATATATGGAATGTATTGTTTAATGAACTTAGTGTTTTTGTGTGGAATGTGTGTTCTATGTGATTGATTATATTTTATGTGCTTAATAAAATTTAATTAATTTTCTTATAATCTTTATTAATTTTCCATAGAATCATTACATTATGAATTGAAGAATTACTACATCCACTACACATTCAAAACATAGATATGCTATTACAAAACATCCACATATTCTCATACTCTCCTTCAACAATCAGATATACTATGTTAATTTCCTTAAACCTTTCCTTATTACAGTTTTAGATATGGCACCTTCTCATTTTCTTTTGTCTTAAATAAAATTTAATGTAAAAAAGAACGTTTCTTTCTTAGTCAAAAAAGAAAAATGACAAATTTTAGCAAAACTAGACTGGACACATCTGAGGAATAGAGTAATAAGAACATTTGGAGGTTTGTAACCACATAGTCTGATAAGTTTTCGTTTCAATATAACTTTTTCTCTTAGGTATAATAAAGCTGAATGAACCAAAGCCTGAACCTAATGAAGATGAAATCCAAACAAATCTAGGAAGTTTCAGCAGAACAACATCAGGAGGTTCTTTTGTGATGAGTGGCGTTCCTAGTGGGACTCCCCCAGATTTATTCCCGCCAAGTAAAATCACTGACCTTGAGGTAGAACTGAATGAGGATGATGAATTCCTTTTGTCCTGGACAGCTCCTGGGAATGATTATGATTCTGGAAAAGGTAAGTGCAGTGCTGCTAAAGTATGGGACTCTTCTTAGTTCTTCTGAAAAACAGATATTTCTTTCTGCATAATAAGGTGAAAATTCAGTACCAGATTCTGTTTATACAAGCAATTCTATCCCTTCAAGATCTTGGAGCAGCAATACCCTGTTCCTATGGAGAGTTTCAACTGGCACATGGGCCCACCACTACCTGTCTCCCTTGGGATTTGCAGGAAGAGGTGCACATATTTTAGGCCAGTAACAGGCAACATGTGGCCCAGCCTTTTGAGGCACAGAAAAGGAATTGAAGGTTCACATACACTGTAGGCTGCATTTCACACATCCTTGTTCTAGATTAAGGTAAAATCAGGATCAGAGATACTGAAAGGGCAGAAAAGAAGGAGTAGAAATTCACACAACAAAGGGATGTGCCAGAAAGAATCTTTCAGTCAGGTTTTTCTTTAATTCCAAAATCACTATCAAATAATGTTTTGGTAATAAAATTCAGAATAAACAGGGAACATTTAATTCTAGGGAGTAAGGAGCCCATTATTATTTTTATGAGCACTTAAACAACATTGTACACATGTTTACTTAATGTTCATATATTTTTAGAATAGCCAGGGACATAAAAAACATCCGCTCTGGGAGGTCTTCAGTCATTAATCTGTGTGCAACACAATGTTGATTAATGTTCATCATGCCATGACCACTAAAAGACAATGGGTTTTTCAAAAACAAATCATGCCAGCCAAATCTTCTCTCTCTCTCTCTGTCTCTCTTTTTGATAGAGTTACAGTCTTGGTAGATGAAGGAAATGCTGTGGATGTACTGTATCTTGATTTTAGTAAGGCTTCCAATAATGTCTCCCATTATATTCTTGCATATAAACTAGTAAAATGTGGGGTAGACTGTGTTCCCAGTGGCATTGCTCGGGTTGGTGTCCCCCTGTGCTGGGGTGGGGGGAATTGCCTTGAAGGCCAGATCACTGCAACCTTGCCTCAAGACCTCCAGAGTCTTGTATGGGTTGTGCCATGCAGGGCTCCGAAGGCACCTCTACCCCAGAAGCTGCTGCTATAGCAATAGCAATTGCAGCTACATTTCTTTAGTGCTTCATACTGAACTAAGCAGTCTCTAAGCAGTTTACAATGTCTAAGCTTATTCCCCCCAACAAACTCATATTAGTAACCTCAAAAGGGTGCCAGGCTGAGGTGACCCTGGAGCCCCTGTATGGAATTGAACTCACAACCTTGTGGCTGTGAGTGAGTGGCTGCAGTACAGGCATTTAACCACTACACTAACAGGGCTCTGCTACTGAAGGGGACGATGCTACAGGGTCTAGTAGGGCTGCTGGGCAAGCAGGAAAGTCCTTTCTCACTTGACCAGTAGCCCTACTAGATCCTCCAGGTGTACCACCCAATCAGGTGACATTCCCCTCTGGGGTGTCACCCAGTGTGATCCACACCCTCCACACCCACCTAGTGATGCCACTGTATGCTACTGTTAGGTGGATTTGTAATTGGTTGACCAATCGCTCCTTTTCATCTTGAAGAGAAGTGACTAGCAGGGTGCCATCTTTATCATTGACTTGGATGATAGAATAGAGGGTATGTTTATCACATTTGCAGATGGAACCAAATGGAAGGGGTAACTAATACTCCAGAGGGCAGGATCACAATTCAAAATAATCTTAACAGATAGGAGAACTGGGCCCAAACTAACCAAAAGAATTTCAACAGGGAGAAATGTAACGTGCTACACTTAGGCAGAAAAAAAAAAAATACACAGATATAGGATGGATGACACCTGGTTTGATAGCACCAAATGTAAAAAAGATCTAGGAGTCATAGTAAGACCACAAGGTGACATGAATCAGCAGTGTCATGTGGCAGCTAAAAAAGCCAATGCGATTCTAGGCTGCATCAGTAGGAATATAGTGTCTGGACTGAGGGAATTAAAGTACCACTTTTTTTTTTATTTGGTCAGACCTCACCTGGAATACTCTGTCCAGTTCTGGGCACCACAATTCAAGAAGGGTATTGACAATGTGTCCAGAGCAGGGTGACAAAAACGGTGATATGTCTGGAAACCATGCCCTATGAGAGTCAGTTTAGGGAGCTGGGTATGTTTAGCATGCAGAAGGAAAGGTTAAGAGGTGACATACTAGCAGTATTTAAATATTTGAAAGGAAGTAATACTGAGAAAGGAGAAAGATTGTTTTGTGTTGCTCCAGAGATTAGAACACAGAACAATGGATTATAGTGTCATTAATCTTTTCTGCCAAAGAGTGCAAAACTGCAAATCCCAGGATTCTGTAGGATGGCAGTTAAAGTGGTATCAAACTGCATTATTTCTACAGTGTAGATACAACCTCAAAAATGAGATAATTTAACTGAAATTTCCTCTTTATTTTCCTCCTGTTGATGGTAGCAAGAGTATCCTTTCTGTCAGCAGTGAGGACTGAGGACAGTAGTGGCACAGGAAATAAGGCCCTCTTTGCTGATATTTAACAATTTGAGTTTTCACTCTGTCTGGTGTTTCCTTTGCCAGATAAAACTAGGTGTGTACAATGTGTTTTGCTGTTTAGGTCATGCTTTCAGTTTGTAGAGAAAACAGCTAATCCCATCATGGCTAGAGGGGGAACATGATTAGTAATGGTGAAAAACAAACAAATCATGTCTCAGGCACACATTAGAGCTGTATGTGATGGACAAGATATTCACAGGGTTCTGATAAGACTATAAGTCTGAAATTCACAAAAAAAAAACCTGTGGGGCTCTACAGACCACCCCAAGGGGGCAGCCTGCAATTGCCCCTTTTCACGCTGGATTGGGACTGTGGCAACCCCATGCCATGGCCCCAATCCAGTCTTTTGAGGGTGCAAAAAGGAGCAAAAGGGGTGCTATAGCCATGGTGACGTGGCTATATGGCACTCCTTTGGCACTGTGTCATATGGACGCAGTGCAGGAGGAGTGTCATGGTGCCCTGGGGGCAGAGTCAGGGCATGAGTCATTTGGATGCAGTGCCCAACTCCTCCACCAGGCCAGCCTTTCAGGCCGGTCTGTACAGGGCCTTAGTCATTCAAGGACAAGTGAGACGTCCAGCTAGAGCAGGTATTGCGATGGTGGTGGTGGTGGAAGTTTGATAAATGGTGGAAAGATACTTGAAGACAGGGCTGTTAAACATGCCACAAAACTTACCTTGCAAACCCTGAGCTAGTCAACTGTTTTCAGGTGCTCTCCCATTACCAGTAAATGTTGGTATGGCCAGCTTCTATATGGAGAATTGAATGAGGACAATATCCTTCAACTTTGACAGCAAAATGCCCAGTTGTCATTGTTAGCTTTGAAGTATGAGAAGACATATTTTAACACACACGTTGTTTACTTTTTATTTTGCAGCTGAAAGGTATGAAATAAAAATGAGTGAAAATCCCTTGGAATTAAGAGATGTTAGCTTTAATACTGCTACTTCTCTGAACACTTCTGCCCTGATACCAGAAGTTGCTGGGGTCAGACAGTCCTTTCTGTACAAATCAGAGAACTTGACAAAAGAAAACGGCACCTCCATCTACTTTGCCATGCGTGCCATCGATGACAGCAACAATGTTGGAGAACCATCTAATATCGCAAGAGCAGTTTTGCTGCTTGCTGCACTGCCTGTTCCCACTGGTCCTGCTGGAACTACTTCAGATGACATACATACTACTCCCCAAAGTCCACCAGGCACACACACTACTCCTTCTCATGTAAAAACCACTTACCCAGCTGATTCTGATGATGGAAACAAGAACAGTGTGTTAAATATGACTACTGTAATTGTAATCATAGTATGTCTTGCTGTAATTGTTATTTGTGCCATTGTTAGCATAACAATATGTGTTTTAAATAAGCGAAAAAGCAGACACCCTCAGACTGGAATGTAATATAAACACCATGGATGAAATTGCTTCCCAATGAAATTGCTTCCCAATGAGTAGCCAGGTGTATTTTCCCATTTGTTGGTTTTGCACAGATCTGTGGTCCAAAATAAGTGTAACATCATTAGTGCCATCTCTTAAACCAGGGTCTCCTCTATTTGCATATAGCACAGGCCTGCAGAACTGAGGATCATAAAAACTTATTTAAAAATGTATGCTGGTTTTATAAGAATGTGGCATTCTAAATCCAAAAATGGTCTCAGACCATTTTTTTCAAAATGTTTTCATGTTTCTCTGCTGTAATATATGACTGAATAAAATGATCCTTCAAAAACAATTATCCTGCAAAGAGTAAGAAAGGGGTTAAAGTCTGCCAATAGACTTTCAAAATTCTTTAATTTGCTGATATGAAAAAAAAATCCATTCAAAAGCACTAAAAGAAATCACACTGAGACATCAGTGTCTGCATTTAATCAAAGATGAGTAACAACTGAATTGATAAAATATTTTGAAAGAGCTGTGTGCGTTATTATATTTTGAGTGTGGGTTTTTTTAACCCAGCACCCCAAAATAACATTAAAAACTACAGTGTTGAAAAAAGTTGTTTTTTTCATTGCAGGTCTGTGTAATGTGAAAAGTAAGGACCTCATTTGGATGAGTGGACAGGGGGGCAGGGTGCTAAACCTGTTGAGATTTACATTCCCTTCCCCTCCTGATGTTATGTTGATCCATGTAGTTTCCTCCTTTGTGCTGCTCTAGTCGTGACTAGTGAGCTGTGATTCAGGGACATAGCCAGGATTTTAGGAAGGGGGGGTCCAGACTAAATGCCACCATTATAATGGGGCTTGGGCACGGCGGCACAGCAGCATGCACCATTCATTTTTCTAATGGAAGGGGGGGTCCGGACCCCAAGAACCCCCCCCCCTTGGCTATGTCCCTGTGTGATTGGAGAAAAAGACTTGAAGGCAAGAATTTAAGCTGCAAAAGTCAGACTCTATGAATGCAGGACACCTGGAATTAAACAACTAGGGCCAACACTGCTATATATAGTTTGGTCCTGAATGTTAAATCTCAACAAGACTTTCAGTGGCTTATCTGGGAATATGTCCTTGGAAATGAGGATCTCTGAAATCAAATTTTGATTCTAGGCCTTTAAAACCATTATAAATAAAGAAGAAAATTTTAAAAAAGGAATTATTGCTTCCCTTTGTATAATTAAGTTTGCTGAATGCTTACAGGTTTTCATAGAAATAAACAAGCTAATTCCACAACTTGTTTGGCCCCTAGGTTTTTTTCATTTTTTGGAATTGCAGCTGTTCCAGTTTTGTTTATTGAATCAGAGAACAGAATTACACTTTAGAAATGGAGTTATTACAAAAAATGTCATCTCTGTGTTGTTCCCCCTCTCCATTTCTTCTCCATAAAATCGGTACCTGCCCACCACTGCCACTCCTATATCCTGGTGCCATTTTATTACATCTAATAATAATTTAATAATTTTGGGTTAGATAAACCATTTCCCCTCATGTATCAAAAAAAGTGATTGCTTAGTAAACATCCCATGTTGTTATGCATTTCCCTCCTTCATGTACAGCAACCAGTGATATAGATTTGGAGTGGAAAAATAAAAGATCTTAATGACAATGCAATCCACAACAGGATTATTACATAGAATATATAGGGAAAGAGAGAATTCAGGACAAGAGGTACCAATTTCACTAGCAGATCTATGTGTTTGTGCAACTTCTGTGTCATTCCTAATGGCATAGTTGGGTCATTAAATAAGTGTTTCAGATGTATTACAACATACTAACAAATGTATCAACACCAACACATGTGATGTTGTTACTGTGATGCTACAAATAATATCATACAAAGGCAGGAGCTTGGGTTGGTTTTTGCAGATGCCATGTTGCTACTCTGAAGTTTTATTTCCTTCATTTTTGGTATAGTAGAGATGTCAAAGTTATGTTTGGGTGTGGTGCTTAATTGTGTAGCAAAAGTAGTTTAAAGAATTTCACTTAAAAAAAGGAAGTTAAACCTGGGGTATTATGCATGCTTGTGTATGAGAGAAGATGGCAATGATGAAGAAACTGAAGTCTTCATGTGAGTATCACTTCAGACAAGATAAAGAAAGGTATGCCAAGGTGGACTTAACTACTATTGCCCCCTCCAAGCAATAACATGTCAGCAAGTTTTATTGGGACTTGAATGGCAAGAAAATAAAGTGAATTCTGTGATGGGCAGTCTTTTCTCCTTCGCACATTAGAAAATACATTACTTGTCAAGCAACATCCAGAGGTTTTTTTTGCCTTGCCTGCCAGTAACCTTTATTGTTGAAAATCTCTCTAAAGATCAGCTATGTGCTCTCTTTTCAGGATGAGTATAACTTAACTAAAGATAAATGTTTTCACAAAACAATAGGGAGAAGGGGAGTGATTCCAGCTGGGCATGGATCTGCCTGCTTTTATCTTCCTTTCAGGCAATGAAGGTCATGCCTTAGGCAAGATTTGCCTGTTGCTTCTGGATGGGGAACATACTCTGGGCTTAGTCTGGGGGTGTTGTTGTTGTTGCTGTTGTGTGCCTTCAGGTTTTTCCAACTTACGATGACCCTAAGATGAACCATGGTGAAATTTGTTCAAAGGGGGTTTGCCTTTGTCTTCTGTTGATGCTGAGAAAGTGTGACTTGCCCAAGGTCACCCAGTGAGGGTTCCATGACTGAACTAGGATTCACACCCTAGTCTTCAAAGTTATAGTCCAATGCTCAAACCACTGCACCACACTCCCAAGGAAGCACATTAAAGAGGGTGCTCCTTTCAGTTACGTGCATGGTCAAGAAGAATTTTTAGAGTGTGCATGAGTGTTTGCATGCTTGCATGTAACAGTGCAGCTTGTCTGCTAATTTGACAACTGAAGGAGAGTGCTATTCACCTGGGTTGAGTTGGGATGAGAAAGCCTGTATCCAAGCATTTCTCTTGGAGTCAGCCAGTTCACTGGGTAGAGAGTTTAATTCAGAAGCTCAGCTGCCGGTTGGGTTATTGTAATATGGACACAGAAAAATCTACACTGTCAAGGAGTCAGCCAGAAATTGCCAGAACATCGGGGATCCTCATAGCACATGGGGGTTCCTCAACAGTCTGGTTGCTAGTCAACAAGGTGTGACACTAAATTGAAAGGGGTCACAAAGGGGTGGATCACAGGTCAGGTGAACATTTTAGATTGTTGTTTTTTGACACAACTATGGAGGTCTTTGAGCTGACTGATGCCTGTTATGTATTTGGATGTCATGCCCAGCCTGGAGGATGGCTTGGAGGACTCAGAGGATGAGCTAGAGCCCCTGGGGCTTGAACCTGTAACGGAGGAGCCAGAGGCTGGCCCTAGTTCTGCTGGAGCAGAGTCTATGGCCCCTCCAGAGATTCAGCAGTCAAGTTTGCCTGGTGCCGAGGCTGTGGACACGGAGGAGGATCTGGGCAGTGTGCCTACCTTCAATGAGCATCGAGCAGAAAGAGAGGGCCTTTGAAGATCTCGGAGGCTTTATCAGAAGCGTCTTCGTAATCAGACACAGCTGAAGGCCGGCTCCTTGCCTTCTTAAGCACCTAGTGCATGTGTGGTTCTTTGCCAGTGGATATCTGACTATTTTAGAGGAAAGACTCTGTCTCTGGCTCCTTTGGCTTCTTGTCTTGACTACCCGGAAACCTTGACCTTGGACTGCTTTATCGACCTGCCTATCTGTTGCCCTGAACCTCGGACCGTCTGACAATTCTCTTTGTAATCCCTTTTGGTAGAGCTACTGTGAATCTCCAGGACTGTGTAGCTTACACTGACTTTGCTGTGCTGGGAGGGGGTTTGTTTGTTTGGGAACTAGCTGCCTTATCAGCCCTTTGGCTGCTTTCCCGGACATTGGAAGTGAGACATCTGGGCCCACTATAGGTGTGTGGCAGAGGATGCAGTTGTTGTAGTAGATTTTGATTGTAGTAGATCTGCTAATGGTGTGGCAGATCCTTTTCCCCAGGCTGGACCTGCACTTCCAGCCCTTGGGACCCTGCCACTCACCCTGCCCTTGTTTCCCCAGTGATTTTCCTTTATGGATTAGGTTACTGGGCCTTGGAGTGAGCCCTTATACATGTGGACTTCTGGTTGTGTTGTTGTGTGGGTTCTTCAGTTTGACAGCCAGCCAGAGACAGGTTTAAAACAACAATAGAAATAAATTTATTAAACACAGTATGAGAATATAATAACAGCTAATGCTCTGTTCTTTAGGCTCCGCATTATTATAGAGAGCTCTCTCTCTTTTCTCCTCAGATCCAAAACTCTATCAGCTATACACCCTGAAACTGCAAGTTTCAAATTCAAACCTGGCTGTCCAAAAACAAAACCCTGTCTGAATTCTCTCAGACATACTCTCCTGCTTTTTGATACTTTTTGGTTCCCCGCAGCCTCCCTTCACTGTCCATCTCAACCAACATTGAAGCCAGGTCTCCCTATCACCTCCTTCAGAAATGGCAATACCCTATTTGTTGAATTCTTACCCCCAAGAGCTCACTGTTTGTTTTATTTTTTTGATGCAACACAAAATTGCTTTCATCTTCCCAAACTTTAAACAAATTATTTGCATGTATTAATGTTTATTTTAATTTGTTGCTTATGTTTTGTTTGAAGTTTGCCTTGTTTTGTAACTCACTCAGTCACCTGAAGCTTTCCTGAAGGCTAGTAGAGAAATACTGGAAGTCAGTAAGAAAATTCTGAATTATATAGATAACTGGAAAGTACTGCAACATGGAAAGGCATGTGATTTAAATCCATATTACAACTGGCTGGATTGGCTTAGGGGTGGCAGGAGAACACAAGAATTTCCCAACTTCCCAACTTTCTTACTGCTGATCCAGCCTAGATGATGATGATAAGGATGATATTTATTTCTATCCCACCTTTCGCCCAGATTGGGACTGAAATGTATACTGTAAATCAAGATTTACAGTTCCAACTAGCTACTATTTCTCCTCCCACAATATCCTTCAAAATGGTTCCCACATACTTAGTATTAACAGAAAAGCTAGAAAATATCAGCCTTTCACTTGTGACCAATTTCTTAAACAGGAGTCACTTCTGCGAAGGAGATACTCTGTGTATGTAATTTGCACATAAAAGAATCATTTTCAATGTTTATGAATGGGGCTGATCTCAGAAAGTTCTAATTAGTAGTCAATTCATACCTCACAAGCTATATGGCAAAATAAGCAGGTGAGCATTTGTCATGTTATGATGTGTGGGAGTCACTTTGTTTGGTTTTTAACAGTTGCAAACAAAATAAAAACAACTGAGATTCACACGGAATTGAAGCAGTATTGGAAAGGTGGCACTCGTAAACACATCTCACTTGGCATGTCAGCAGTCCGGTTCTATGGAAATGAAAAGTAGGCTCTGTTTGCTTATTTCATTGCATCCTATCCCAGATCATCTCATTCCTATAGGAATTGTGACAGATGCTTCTGAGTAATATCAGAAGAAGAAATGTCTTGCAACATCACAGGAAATGGGCAATTGTTTTATATAATAAAAGCTGCAAGGGCTCAGAATGATCAAAGCCCAGAGTGGCCATAACCTCTTTTTAAAATTCCTCTAAAATGTGAAATCTGGGCCTGGACAGCAAGAATGGAAGGGGAGGCCAGAAATAGAGCAAGAGTGCGGGTCAAGCACAGCTCTAAACACTACAGTCAAAACAATACTCAAACCAAAATGCAACAAAGTGACCATACTACTGTGAATCAATAGAGAAAGTGCAGCATGGCAGAGAGGACTCTAAAAAGAGGACTCAGCATGGTGTAGTGGTTTGAGTGTTGGACTACAGCTCATCGGCCATAAAAACCCACTGTGTGACCTTGGGCAAGTCACACACTCAGCCTGCAGAAAACTCTGTGATAGGGTTGCCTTAGGGTTGCCCTACATCAGAAATGACGACGACAACAACAAATAATTATTAGGCTGCCAAAAATCTAACACTTCATCCAGTTGTAGACAAATCTAATGATCAAGAATAGAACAGACACCTTCTAGAGTTGCAAGAGAGTAGAGGAGGAGGAGGAGGAGGAGGAGGAGGAGGAGGAGGAGGAGGAGGAGGAGGAGGAAACTAGCTCTCTGCACACCAAGCCAAGTAAGAAAAAGCAATGCTGTAAAAGAGGAAATAGAGGTAAAGGCCACAGCTGCAACAGAAAAAAGTGGTTTCCTACAAATCGAGCCAAAACATACAACACACACCTGCAAAATAAGCTCAGTAAACAAATTCAGGTTTATGCATGCGGGTGGGTGCTTTAGTGTGATTCATAACTGGGACAAAAACACATCTAAATCTGTCTGGTTTTGGATTCTGGATTGAAGTAGAGGGAGTTTAGCACACAGCTAAACAATCTGGTTTACTTTGCCCAGTTTGAATTCTCTTCTGGGATGCAGCTGGATATTATCATATGCATTTTGCCACTGATGCCGCCTCCCGCTTAAAACCCAGCTCCCAGTCATGCTCAGCTGGCTTTGCAAATTGGCTGACTGAGCTCAGGTTCTAGCCAGGATTTAGGTGGGTTTTAGGAGGGAGGTGGCAAAAATGCATATGATAATATCCGGCTGCATCCCGGAAGAGAATTATAACTGGGCAAAGTAAACCAGATTATTTAGCTGTGCGCTAAACTCCCTAGTCACTTTATGGGCGATATTTATTGATGGAAGAACAAGGGCAAGACAGTCATGATACTTTTGCTTTATCTCTCAGTGATTTGGATACCATCAGTCATGGTAACCTTCTGAATTGGCTCAGTGGGTTGGGTTGGCAGGCCTGCACTTTAATCGTTCTCTTGACTATAGGGCAGATTACAGAAAGGGGCACTGGGAAATTATTTCTCTGACAACTATGTTCTGTTTATTTTCATCCCCTTTCCAATGCTGTTTAATATCTGTATGAAGCTGTTGGGAGTGATCATCTGGAAATTTGCATAGATGATCTGGATTCATCTATGTTGATGGTAGATACAGTGAGTGAGAGAGACTCTGTGCACACAGGGGCCATAGGCAAACTGTGAGTGCAAGGTGGCTTTGTCTGTGACTGATATGTATATCCAGGTTCATAGCCTTGAGCAGTGGTGTCACTAGCATTGATGTCAACTGGTGTGTGTGGGGCTGAACTGCCTTGTCCTCCTCCCCACATGGCCAGACAATGCTTCAATCACCACCTTCCAAGTCGGAAACTTCCAAGTATGCTGGACTTGAAAGGCAGCCTTCTCCCACCCATCCTTATGAGTAGCTACTTGAAACTCTCTCTTGTAAAATACTTACAACTATAGGATCCTATGTCTTCCTGCCTGGCAGAAGGGGGTGGGACTGGATGCTCCTTGGGGATCCCTTCCAATTTTAGGATTCTCAGTATTCCTGCATGGCAGAAAGGGTCTGAACTGGATGCCTCTTGGTGGTCCATTCTGACTCTAGGATTCTATTTATTCCTGGTTATGTCTCTCTATGTAAAATACTTACAACTACTTTATTGCTATCAACACCTTCCAACTCAAGGATTCTTTGTATTCCTGCATGGCAGAAGAGGTCTGGACTGGATGCCCCTTGGGAGTCCCTTCTTATTCTAGGATTCTATTTATTCCTGCTTATAGTGTTCCAAAAGTTATTGTAACCTCTTAAATACATGCCTGACACTAGATTTCAAATATAAAAATATGAAACCCAATATTCAGTGAGAGGGGTATAGGGTGTGCTAACAAGGCTGGTTTGGAAAGTTTGATTAAAGCAGTTTGCTTCTATTAGTCTTCTGAAGACAAAAGGTCAACAGATTTTTTTCGGCCCCATTCCCACTGGCTTATAACACGGATCAAGAATTGGATTATGGGTGCGTCGTTCCTATTTGAGTGCACATTCGATCCTCACTGTGCCGATTTCGTTCCCATTGGAATTCGGATCTGATCCCCATATATTCGATTTTTCCTTGGGAAACCCAAATCAGTGGTGAATAAACCGGTTTAAACATTTTTAGAGGTTTTTCCTGAGCCTCCTGAGCCTGATTCAAGGCAAATGAATGGGAATGACAAGGGTGTCTGATTCAGTAATTTGGGGATTGGAGGAGCAGTGCTCAAGGGGCTGGCTTGGGAGAGTTACCAGCTTTGTTCTCTTTCCTGCATTACCAGTGCCATTTCCCCCGTTTACAAAGCCTTTCCCCCGGTGGAGTGGGAAGCAGGGTAAGGCAATCGCATGTGTAGACAAATGTATTTTTTTTTAAAAAATTAAGCTTTCGATTGCCTAGGCGCTCTGTCGGGTGTTCAAACACAGCAAATTGCTACATTGACCTCCAAACACATTAAACACATTACGCCCCCCTGCAACCTCCCCCCTGCATAGATCAACATGTGAGGAGACTCGTTGAATACCACTTTTAACTATTTCAATCGTCCCCCAAACAGCCCATGGAGCAATGGGGGAGACAAAGGGAAGTCTGGAAGACATAGGAGAGCCAGGGAGGCAAGGGGATTTGGGGTGAAGAGAGGTTCCTTCTCTCTTTCCCAGAGGGGAAAAGTGCCTAAGCGATTGATTGGCTGTGACGTTAAGAGGTTCCGGAAGGGCAATGAGAACGGGGAGCAAAAAAGTCCGCTTCCAATTACAACTGAGAAAATTTCAATGGGAACGAGAACATGGGTAAAAAAAACCCAAGTCCTTTCCCCCTTTCGTAATGGGAACGAGGGAGCAGATTTGAATACGACTCAGAAAACAAATCCAAGTCAGAATCGCAGCAATATAAGCCACTTTTTCTGTTCAGTGGGAAGGGGACCTTCATGAACTTTAAAGGGTGAATCTTCTCCTGACACCTCCAAGTGAGACAAGCTACCAGGAGCACATAACACCTCTCCAGTTTTGTGTTTGGTTTTTAAAGGCCTGAACAACTTAGAGCCTCATTACTGTGAGACTGCCTTCTCTCTTGCAATCATTAAAGCCATCTGAAAAGCTCTCCAGGTTTTTCCAGATGTCCCTGGGGTCCACACAGTCATTATTCAGAACATGACATTACACACTTTGATATCCATTATGGGGAAAACTCATTCTGCTGAAATTTGACATGCTCCAACTATTTTTAATTTTACCACACATTTGTTGAAAACCTAAGCCAATTATGTAAGCCTGCAGGGTCCAACCTATCCCCTATTACATGGGCAATACAAATATTATATTTTGATGTTGTTATTTGTCTGTATTGCATGTTTTATTATTACTAAACACTGCTTTGGAATATTTGGATCTAAGCTTTATTTTTTTAACAACATTTTTCCAGCTAATAATAACAAAATACTATGGTCTTATTTTTACAAACATTTTTTATCAGAGTCATAACTCTGTAGACCTAGACCACTTTTCCTTTGGATGTTGTTGTCATTGTTTGTTGTTGTTAGCTTTAGATTGAATATACATGGAAGTGGAAGATAGAAGAAGAAATGTATTTATTTATTTATTTATTTATTTATTTATTTTGTTTATTTATATCCCACTCTTCTCCCAGGACTGGGACTCAGGGTGACTTACAACATTAAAAACAATACAATTAAAAAGATACAAAAACAATACATTAAAACAGTATTAAACTACTACAGTAAAATAAAAAAGAAGATTAAAAATGTCTAAAATACATTAAAACAATATAGTACCCCAGGGCGTTCTTTAAAAGTTTTCTGTTTTGAATGCCTGTTTGAAAAGGTTTTCATCTGTTGGCGGAAGCCCATCAAGAAAGGAGCCATTCTGGTCTCCTGAGGAAGGGAGTTCCATAGTCTAGGGGCAGCTACAGAAAAGGCCCTCTCTTGAGTCCCCATGAACTGTGCTTGTGATGGTGGTGGGATGGAAAGAAGGGCCTCCCCTGAGTATCTCAGAGCCCCGGCCAGCTCATAGAGGGAGGGAGATATGGGCTGCCAAATATCCTGGACCTAAGCCATATAGAGCTTTAAAGGTCATCACCAGCACTTTGAATTATGCCTGGAAACAAAATGGCAGCCAGTGGAGCTGTTTCAACAGGGGCGTTGTGTGATCTCTGTAACCTGCCCCTGTTAGCAGCCTGGCTACAGCTCTTTGGATCAGCTGAAGTTTCTGAACACTCTTCAAAGGCAGCCCCAAGTAAAGTGCATTACAGTAGTCCAAACGCGATGGAACTAAGGAATGTACTATTATGGCTAGATCTGATGTCTCAAGGAACAGGCGCAGCTGGTGCACAAGTGATAAATAAATAAAAATCATTTTTTTAAAACAAAAATCTTCCACTTCCATTATATTTAATGTGTCAGTATATTTTCCTTGAGGATCTGAATAAATGGAGAACCAGCATGGCATCGTGGTTTGAGTGTCAGACCATGGCTCTGGAAACCAGAGTTTGATTCCCAGCTCAGTCATAAAACCCACTGGGTGACTTTGGGCAAGTCACACACTCTCAGCCTCAGGGGAAGGCAATGGCAAACCTCCTCTGAACAAATCAGGCCAAGAAAACTCCTTGATAGGTTCTCTTTAGGTCTCCTTAAGTCAGGAAACAAGTTGAAGGCACACAACAACAACAACAAATCTGAATAAACAGAAAGGGGGGGGCAATATGCACACATATTTTATATTTGCACATCCTCCAATTGTCCCAATTAATCTTCTGTCATCCTATTTTTCAACTGTATTAAAGTGTCCCAGTTTGTCTCTCCTCCTCTTCCCACTTTTCCCCTTTGGTCTCAGCTTACTTTAGTTGCTACAAAATGAGTTTAAACTGCAAAAGTAGTTTGTACTCAACTCAGCAGGGGGAGCAGACAGGAGGGGAGAGAATGCTGTTCTTCTCAGTAGGCACAGGCAAAAAATAAACTATTGCAGATTCTACTACCTTGTGTGTCTTCCTTCATTAATAACTTTTTTTTTGTCTTGGCCTCACCTTGATGTTGCTTGATCACACATGTCCCCAATAGCATATGTGAAATGTTGGCAGGCTCAGGTCAGTGTTGATAGAGCATCTCAGTCTCAACACCAAGACTGGTGTGCATCACATCCATTAAGGGATACTTATCTCTAAAGCAAATCAGAAGTTCTGCATAACTGTATTTCCCTTTCTATCATATCGGGAAATGCCTCTATTGCTAGATGTCATGGCCAGCCAAGATGAGCTCTCGGAGGATGAGGAGGAGGATGAGCCTCCTCCAGAGCAAGGGCTGATTGAGGCTACGCCAGGTGTTAGTTCTGCTCTGCCAGGTCCCAGCTGTGTTTCCCCAGCCCCAGAGCAGGAGGTCCAACCAGGTCCTAGTGCTGAGGAAAGGCCTTCTATGGTGCCACAGCCTAGTGGTGATTCAGGAGACGAGGTGTGCCTGCAAGTGCCTTCTTATCAAGAGAGAAGGGCCGAGTGTGCTTGCAGGCGCAGATCCAGGAGGATTGCAGAAAGACAATCGGCAAACCAGCCTCAGGTGGCTCGAGGGAGAGCTTCCCTGATTTAAGTGGGAGAGAGGCTTGAGTTTGTGGCTAGAGTTTATTATGTCCGGGATTGCTGCCAGCAATCTCTGACTTATGCTGATAACCAAGCCTGCAACCAACACGTGTAGGCAAAACAAACTTTGTGGAGAAGCAGTCAAGGAGCAAGCCGAGAAAACAAGCCGGTGTCGGGGTTGCAGAAAGTCAAGCGTGCCGAAAGACGAGCCGAAGTCAGGAAGCCAGAAAGCAGCGTGGTCAAAACAGTCCGAGGTCACAATAGCCAAGAGATAACAAAGGTCCGGTCCGAGGTCAAGGTAGCAAGATAACAAGATGTCAGGAGCTAGAGCGACAGCAATCACACCAAGGGCTCATGCAATAAACTCTAGCAACAAACTCAAGCCTCTCTCCCACTTAAATCAGGGAAGCTCTCCCTTGAGCCACCTGAGGCTGGTTTGCCGATTGTCTTTCTGCAATCCTCCTGGATCTGCGCCTGCAAGCACTCTCGGCCCTTCTCTCTTGATAAGAAGGCACTTGCAGGCACACCTCGTCTCCTGAATCACCACTAGGCTGTGGCACCATAGAAGGCCTTTCCTCAGCACTAGGACCTGGTTGGACCTCCTGCTCTGGGGCTGGGGAAACACAGCTGGGACCTGGCAGAGCAGAACTAACACCTGGCGTAGCCTCAATCAGCCCTTGCTCTGGAGGAGGCTCATCCTCCTCCTCATCCTCCGAGAGCTTATCTTGGCTGGCCATGACATTATGCAAATAAATGTTAGATACTTCTGCCAACATTCACTTTCAGCTTCTCAGGAAATGTTTGCACTGTTGATATGAACAAAATGCAGGCTTGTTTCTTTTTTCCTACCTGTCTTAAATATATGCTTGATATGCTAAAATGTAATCAAAAGTACAAGCAGTACTAATCAATAGCTGAAGTCCCTTTACAGAGCAAACATCTCTCATAAAAAATAGTGTGTGGGGGAAAAGTGACACTATTTGTGTTGAATAATAATAATGAACTGTTTAGTTATTTTAATGCAGACATAGTTCCCATCTACACAGGCCAATTAAAATGGTCTCACCTTAACCTCACTGCAACCTGACTTCACGACACAGGGCCAAATTCCTGATTCAAGTGTAGACTATCTTCATGATGTAAGGCCAGTTCTGCACTAGGTCCACCCTATCCCTCCATTAAGCTGGTTTTTAAACACATACCTTTTGCTCTGGATTTTGCAGGAAAACCTTGAGCGCTCAGTAGCAATGCTGGGTTGCTGTCTACACATGCACCCATGCTGTGTTGCTCAACACTGCTGCCACAGGGACAAGTCATTCCCTCTGAAATCACAACAAGTGACTGACTCATTTCTGACCTCAGAGGAAGTGACTTGCACCATTGGTGGTGGTGACAGGCGATGCAGGGGAGATGATGCCAGGCAACACAGCAGGGACGCATGCATAGATAGACAGCCTGCAGCACTACAGAGTATGGAGAACTGGGAGAATCAAGGACAGCTCTAGGATACTCCAGGAATAGCCGAGAGCAGTTTCTGGTCAGTTTAGACAAGCCCATAGCTTGATAGTCTTATCCTGATTTACTATCAAGAGGCTCCATAGAAATTGCCAGAGCACCAGGGAAGCTAGCAGGGACATTGGAAAGTCGAGGTCCTTTAGCAGGCATAGTGTATGGATGGCTGTAATCACCAGAAAATTACATCAGATAGGAAAGTGTTCCAAAGGGTGAATGTATCTGTCTAGAAGAATAGAAGGGAAATTAGTGAGTTCTAATAGCCACATGCTATACAACTTTCTGAGTGCCCAGAAGATTGAATAGCTCAGCAGCATGGGCGCTTTCCAGTTAATCAAGCAGGTTTCAGACACAAAATAACTGGTACCAAGCAAGGGCAGCTTTTCATGTAAAAAAAAATCTTAAAGCTACTTGAGCTCTGCCAAGTTACCTCACCTTTCTGATAAAGTCCAATGAATTTCTCCTCCCTTGCTAGATAGTGTGGACTCCCTTTTTCATAGGAAAAATACAATTTCTAGCCCTCAAACGCTATGTAGAGCAGGACAGAGAAATAGTTAAGATTCAACAAAGGACAAGCCTGGTTGGTCTCTCTGTAACATGCATATATTTCAGCCTAAAAGTCATTGGTCTGTGGAATCACTGTGAGGATCTACAAAGATGCTCATAGAGGTTTGGAAGAAATGTGCTTCGATTAACTGAAAGGAAGTGTGAACTATCTTTGCATTTCTTCTTTCTCTATCCATTTATCACTTGCATATAATAATAAACTGGCTGGAATCTTGTTGGCTATGGACATATATGTTTGCTTTTGGACACCGCACAAGGAGCTATTCACTAGCTACTTGTGAAACATCCAAAAAAGATCCCTCCAAATCAGACATCAGGGCACAGGGGAACTGCCATGGCATTTTACTGGCTGGAGGAAAGGCAACGACACAACCCATCCAGGGAAGGAGGAATTGGGTAAGTTTCTGATATTTGGCTTGACCGCTGCTGGGACCAAGGAGGCAGAGCATGGAGCTGTACCAGAGACCATTATGTTCCATGTGGTTTGATATAGGATCTTTACTATTCTCATCTTGTTTTACTTATGACACTGTTTCCTTTTGGCATCTTTCTTAATCTGGTTTGTCTGGATCTGATCACACCTCCAGAAATACCACAGTGCAAAAAGTAAAGGTGAAAATATTGGAAGGGAGAATATTGTAGGTTGTTGATTTTTGTTACATGTACAAAAGTCTTGGACATGACAGGATGTTATATCTTCTGGAAGCAAGGAATCTGGTGCCACTAGAAGCATTTAGCAGAGGATGTCAACAATGGGGGAGATAGCAACTGAGACAGACTCTTCCAGTTTGCCACCCACACTCAGTAACCCTGGTACTTGCCTGGCATCCTTTTTCTATAGATATGCCTAATATTTGTAAGATTATTTAATGGGAAAGGGTATGTTATTTCACAACCAACTGTGAAAGAATATGCAACTAGGTTTGCCTTACTGATAGTTGACTGGGTGATAGTGGAAGAGTGAGCCAATACCACCAGAACAGACATCTACCAGAGTTGTGGGTATAGTACCAGTTCAAGGGGTGGGGAGGGAAGGTAGTTTTCTATGAGAACTTCACCTTCCTGGTTAGGCATCTGAGTCAGTAGCAAACCAGCTTTGAGTCTGGTGTTGAAATTTTGAGAGAGGAGTGTGATCCTCTTTGTGCCTCTGTTGTAGGAATAGAAATCATAGCTTGTTTTCTGCTTCTGAACTACATGATAAATGCAAAACTTCAGCAGCAGCAGCAGCAGCAGCAACAACAACAACAGCAACAACACCCTCATGGTGAGTGTTAGAGTACATATCTGTCGGCATCTGAGAGATTTTGTAGACTGGTTTTTGCACACCTGTGTAAATGTGCAAAATTTAGAGCTGCAATAGCAGTTGCCTTGTTGCATGGATAATTAACAAGTGAATTTGTCCTTTTACTTTATATCTCGCTTTCTCCTAGAGAGGAAGGGAGTCATATTAAAGTAGCTAAAACTTATTAATACAAAAGTTTAAAAAACAATTAATATTTAAATCAACAACTCTGTTAAAGAAACTAAACTTAAAGCAGTTTAAAACCATTTAAAATATATTAAAAGGATAAAACCATGGAGTAGCAAAAAGTATGAGAGTCTGGTAAGACAACTGCACAGAAGAAGCAAAGAAATTAAACATCTGAGGAATGAAGAGATCATGATCAAGGCGGGGGGGAGAAATTGCAAAATCCTATTTAAGCAAATAAGTATCTTAAATTTAATCTTATCAATACAAATAAGTTCTCCACAAAGTTGGCAACCCCCCTGGAGAGGATTTTGGAGCAGCACATTCCAGAGGGTTCTCCAGCTTTGTGGAATGTCCTTTTAAGGAAGCTATGCCTGGCATCTTCATTAGTACTCTTGAGATGCCAGGCTATGAAATTTCTCATCTTGCAAGCATTCTGTCTTACCACCTTTTGAGCAGGGAAAAGTGGAATCAGATAATACATCTGGCATTTTCCTCTGCTTTAGCACATTTTGATTCATGGAACCAAATCCCAAGATATTTAAAGGTTTACTTGAGAGCCACCAGGCCCCATTTATACCATACATACCTGGGTTCGATATGCCTTGAGGTTACCTTTTACCTCTTCTTTATAGAAGGCCCCTCATCAAAGACACCTGCCCAGTGTCTACTTTTATACACTTTCCTTAAATGTATAAGGGCTAGGGTCCCAAGTGTCTTCCTTTTATAAGTTTAATATCTTTGAACGTTTGTCTGTGTCTATAGGGTTTAGAATTCACTCAGGCAGAGGCTTCTGTTTTAACCGATAAACATTAGCTTTATTGAATATTATTTAGCAAGAAAGTAGCTTAGGTAGAATAGTTCAAACATGGTCTGGTTACATTAATATAACAGTTTGGGGCATTTCACAGTTTCTTCTTTACAGTCTCCAATACATTTTTTCTCCCAGTCACTATCCTTCTCTGATCATATTGAGACCCTTTGTCTCTTTCTCCAGTTACTCTCCTTCTCTTGTCAGAATACCTATCTGACCCTCTCTAGGCCCAGTCAGATTCCCTAGAACTCTTACTCAAGAACTTCCTCTGAACTCAGGCCTTCCCTCAACTCAATTCTCTTGTAGTCTTGTAATTTTGACCCTTGCCCATCTTGGCTCTTAAGATCTACCAGATGTGGATTGAATGGGTTGGTCCAAGGGGTAGTAAGTGCTTCATTACATCAGGGAGAGGTGGCTGCTGCCTCGAAGGAGGCTGTAGTGTGCCATTTCCTAAAGAAGACCTCCCTGGACCCAGAGGTATGTGAGAACTACTGCTCTATCACTAACATCTTATATTTGGGCAAGGTGCTTGAACACGTGGTGGCTGGGCAGCTTCAGATGTTCTTGCAGGAAACAGATTATTTGGAACCATCTCAGTCTGTTTTTAGGCAAGGGTGCAGTACCAAGACAGCCTTGCTTCCTCTGACTGATGACTTACTCCTGGAGAAAGACAGAGGGAGTACTATCTAGTTGATTCTCCTGGATTTCTCAGGGGCATTTCATACTATTGGTTGTGGACTCTTACTGAATCAGCTGTGGCAGATGGGAATAGGAGGCACTGTTTAACAATGGTTCCACTCCTTTCTCCAAGAGAGTGGTGTTGGAGGAATCCTGCTCAGCCCCATAACCATTGCACTGGGGTGCCACCAGGTTCAACACCCCCCCCCCCCATCATTCAACATCTCTATGAGGCTGATGGGAGAGGTCATTAGGAGTTTGGTGGTTCTACTTCCCCTTGTTATTAGAGGCCGCAGGGGCTGTGGAGGTGCTGGACCAGTGTCTGGATGCTGTAATGAGCTGGATGAGAGTGAATAAACTGAAGCTGAATCCCAGTAAGATGGAGGCTCTGTAGGTGGTTTTTTAGTCTGGGAACTGGGTAGCTTTACCTGCCCTGAATAAGACTGCACTTCCCCGGAGGAAGAGGTGCATAGTCTGGGAATACTCCTAGATCCGTTCTTGTTATTAGTGGCCCAGATAGATTCAGTGTCTCAGGCCTGTTACAGACAGCCAAAATAAAGCTGCTTCGAGTCACAGTGGAGGTATGGTGTTTCAATGATGCATGCGTCCTAAGAGTCCAGAAGTTGCACCAAAGCCATGCTCCAGCCCTAAGGACTGGAGCGTGGCTTTGGTGCGACTTCTGGACTCTTAGGACGCGTGCATCATTGAAACACCATACCTCCACTGTGACTCGAAGCAGCTTTATTTTGGCTGTCTGTAACAGGCCTCAGAGTGTTTTGAGCCAGATGTGACTCTTTTGCCAGCTATGGACTTTCCTGGACAGGGATTACTTAGCTACATTAGTCCATGCATTGGTACCTTCCCACTTAGACTTACCACAATGCACATGGGACTGCCTTTAAAGATGACTTGGAAAGTGCAGTTGGTACAAAATGTAGTAGCTAGACTGCTCACTGGAGGCCCTTTAAGATCTTGTATAACACTAGCTCTTAATTATTGTTTCAATTTGATCGTATTTGCCCTGAGATCTTTGGGTAAGGGGCCAGATATAAATATTTTAAATAAATAAATAAAATATCTTTAGCCTGACACTCCAATGGATTGTCTTTAAATTTAAAACTTTAGCAGTCATCACACACAGAAAGGGCTCTGTGTACAGTTGTCAAAGCATTCCTGTGAGCTACTTGGAGAATTCCAGTGAAAAATAGGTCTCTGATGACTTCTTGTCTCCCAGTCACTCCTGCTTATTCTTCTGAGGGAGTTGGCAATTTCAGAAAATGGGCCTCAGGAGCAGAATTTTCCTGAAAAACCAAGAACTGCTGCTTTACACAGCAAAAAGTTAAAGGTGGCTATAAACCATGTCTGCAGTTCCTGTAAGTCAGAGGTTGAAAAGTCAGAGCAAGCAAAGGAGTGGTACTTCAAAGAAGAGATCTCTAGTATTTCTCAAATGAAAACAATCCAAAAAACACAAACCCTGAGTCCAAAACAGCTACCGCACCCTGTTCCTGCTGAAGCAAATCAACCTGGATCATACTCAAAGCCCATGCCTGCTTATAATTCCCTGAAGAAATTGTTGCATGCTTGGAATGAATCCTAGCTATGGGCTGCAGGTAAAGAAGTAATAGATCATCTAGAAACTGAAACATTTATCCAGCTGTGATCAACCCAAGGCATAAGACTCCTTCCAGAGCTGCAAGGCAGAAATAAAGCACTTTAATGAAGTTGCACCAATGCAAAAGTCCTTCAAGGAACAATGGGCAGGAGTTGCATCTTGATCCCAAGGACAGATTTCTTTAAGCTGTGTAAGAATGCAAACAAGGTGAACATGGACATTAAAAACCACATGGTTAGAAAGCCATGTCTTCTTGAGGGGGAGCAGATATAAAAGCAAGAAAAACAAATCTCATATCACAAATGGGGGAAAGAATCAACTGAAGAGTGAAGCTGCAATGAACATGGGCAAAAAAGACAGATCCTTTAAAAACAAAGCTCAAATATGTATTTTGTATCTGAAAAATAAGCTCAGTAAACAAATTTTGGCACGTGATTCAATATTGGAATGGGGCTCATAATACATCTGACATGGATGCTGACCCCATGACTAGACTTTCATTCCCAGTAGGCAGATAAAGAATATTCAGCAAATTTCTTGGCTTCAACAAGAAAGAGTATCTGAACAGACTGAGACACGCTGTTGAAAAATCAGCAGCTGTCATGAAATTTTTCATTATGAAATTGCCTTGATTAAATTTACCTTTTTCAGTGCTCCCTTGCTACGAATAGATAAAAGATGGATTTTCCCCACCTTCCTCCTCTTCATTCATTTATATTCTGTCCCCAAAATATTGGGACTCAAGAGAACTTAGAAAAATTAAATAAAGTTTAAAAGCATGTACAAAAACGTATAAAATACATATACATATAATACACATACTTGTAATAAGTATATTGTGCATTTTGGTTGGCCAATAAAAGTATCACTGTTTGGTGGATTTTTGTTTGAATTTATTAAATGGCTAACACAGCTATCCCTGCATGTTTTTCTGACTGTGAGATAACAAATTGTAGCTGCAAGAGGGAAACCTTGAAGAATGAGCCATTGGACTGGGACCTTCAACAAAGGTAAAACATTTTTTTTCCCTCTCAAATTTGGATCGGATTGGTATGTTTTACCTCTACACCTACCAAAATGTTCCTGATGAAAAACATGGGGACTTCTTGAGGGATCCATTGCCCTTGGCCTACAAAGAGGCCTGTGGCCTCACAGGAATGGAGACATACTGGACTGCAAAAGAGGAGTCCTTGATGATATGCAAATAGACTTTAAATTTCCTGGACTGCCCAATTGCTGCATGGCTAGAGGAGGAGGGGCCAGCCTGCTAAAGATACCATCTTAACTAAGGACAGAAACAACAAAATGCAGGCATCTTACTAACATCTCCAATTTTTTCTCCTGTTTGGTATGTAACATCTTTCCTGATGATGAAGCCAGTGGAGCATCAAAAGCTTGCAGCAAGTATACTGCGCATTTCGGTTGGTCAATAAAGGTATCACTGTTTGGTGGATTTTTGTTTGAATTCACTAAATGGCCAATGCAGCTACCCCTGCATGTTTACATACAAACAGTTATTGTTAAAATGCAGGTAAACTAGCCATAGTATTAAAACCATTTAAAAGCAAATCCAGCAAAAGACAAAATATAAAAACCAGCAAAACAATACACTATTAAAAATCAAGACTTCTGGGAGATGAAGTCCAAAACACTTGGAGGGTCCAAGTTTGAGAACCACTGTTAGATCCTGTTAGATTCCTATTTCCATGGGAAGAATAGGGAATAGTAGACTGATATGTTATTGCAGTTGTTGTTGTTGTTGTTGTTGTTTTGTGCCTTCAGGTTGTTTCTGACTTAGGATGACCTAAGGTTAACCTATCATGGAGTTTTCTTGGCAAGCTTCTGGAGAAGGGGTTTGCCATTGCCATCCTCAGAGGCTGAAAGTATGATTTGCCCAAGGTCACCTAATGGGTTTACATGACTGAGCTGGGATTTGAACCATGGTCACAGTCCAACACTCAAACCACTACACCACCTTGGCTCTACTGACATAGTTGACCTCTTTCTGGATCATATGTGGTTGTAACAATATAAAGTGGGGAATATGATATCAGAGTCATCTTTTCAGATTTTGTTCTTACCATGATATGAATTCCAGGATGTATCTGCCATCTAAACATTTATCTGGTTTCCTTTTGGTTATGTGAAATACAGTCAGCTCTCCATATACACGAGATTTTCATTCACAGATTCAAGCATCCATAGCTTGAAAATACTTTTAAAGGTAAAGGTGGACTCTTGACATGAATGTCTAATTGTAACTAACTGTAGGGGGCAGTGCTCATCTCTTTTACTAAGTCGAAGAGCCAGTGTTGTCCGAAGACAACTCTGGTGGTCCTGTGGCCAGCAAGACTGCACCAAACAATGTTGCCTCCCTACTGAAGTGATACCTATATATCTACTTGCATTTACATGCTTTTGAACTGCTAGGTTGGCAGAACCTGGGACTGGTGACAGGAGCTCAGCCCACCATGCAGCACTCGGGCTTTGGAATGCCAACCTTCCAATCTTCCAGTCATCAGAACTGGCATCTTAACCACTAAGCCACCACATCCCTATGAAAATATTTTTAAAGTATATAAATTTCTATAAATATATAAGTTTAAAAAAATAAATAAATCCCATTGAGTTCAGGGGGACTTATTTAAGTGCAGGGGGTTGGACCAGATGGCCTTAGTGGTCT
Source organism: Sceloporus occidentalis (assembly GCA_023333645.1). Classification (NCBI taxonomy): domain Eukaryota; kingdom Metazoa; phylum Chordata; class Lepidosauria; order Squamata; family Phrynosomatidae; genus Sceloporus; species Sceloporus occidentalis. The sequence goes on along the minus strand of JALMGF010000104.1, from coordinate 2,315,451 downwards.
CTTCCAAATCTATGATTTTATGATTTCTGAATAAATGGTTTACACTATAAAGGCAGAGAGAAAACCACATTCTGACTTTTCCTATTAGTTGTTTTATAGCTGGTGTTTGAACATGGTGAATGCACCATTGTTCAGGATTCACCTGGAGTTGTACAGTGAGGAGGGGGCATGTCTAGTTTGTGGTGCAACACAAGCATAAACAAGGTCAGTTAACCAGCATTAGAGAAGAGCAATTGGCAAGAGTCATGGCCAAATAATTAAAACAAAAGGTTGCTTTATGAATGTTAGAAGGAAGAAAAAGGATTGGCATTTAAAAGAGAAAGAAAGGATTATGGGGTACCAGAGGGACTTTTTTTACATGTTTACTAGCAGTAGTATCTTTGGCAACTGAAAAGTAATCAAGTAGTTGACGTGTAATACCTGTTATATCTGATGGAATAGGATTGAGGAAGGCACATTGCATTCTGGAAGTTAAACAAATTAACTTGTAAGTTAATCTCAAGGAAAAGGCATTCTTTGTATTATCTAGTTTGACCCTCAGCTACACAAGATAGCCAGTGTAATAAAAGGGAATTCTGGGAGATGCTTCCAGTATGGTGTCATAGTTAAATCATTTGCTTATGTTTATTTGCACCCTATTCGTGGTATTAACATTTTGCCTTTCTAGGAAATGAAACATGTATCAGTGATCAAATATGTCCACAATGATGTTTTTATACAGAGAACCACGTGAATCCATTTCAGACCACCATTAAGAGTGTATGTATGCATCATCACCATGCTAGCATATTTTCTATTCCTGTAACATTCTGATTCTGTTCTGTATTTCTCCCTCCTCATGTCTGTATAATTGTCTGTAGACCGCAAAGGCTTGTATTGAAATAAATTGGTTAGTGTGTGTTTTTATAATATTTTGCATTGACACTAGATGAATCTTAGGTTTCATACAACCATCTATTAATCAATGCTTGACATGCTTTAAACCCTGAAGAAAGTTCTTGTTATACAGTATGTTTCCTCAAATTTTAGGGGGGAACCACAGTGAAATAAATTATGCCTTCCTGTATCTCAGCACTGATCCCTGATTTATTTGCTCTGTGGAGAAACAGGAGAATTGTTGAAATTGATGTACTGGGGGGGGGGGGTTGCTAGGCATGTCAATTTCATTTAACGTGACTGATAACAGCACTCATTCAAGCAGAAACTGTCTTACAGAGCCACCTACTTTTAATATAATAGACAATGGCCTCCTTTTTTATAAGTCATGTGCTTCAAACACTGTGTTTCATGATTACATTCCTACTTACAGGATGAATTTTAGAGGATACAATAATATCAGCACCTATTCCTTGTGCTGCCACCTGAGCTGTGAGGATCAGCAAGGTGTCATCTTATTCCCCATGCTTTTTAATATTGATATGAAGCAGCAGAGACTTTTAGGGGATTTGAAGCAAAATGCCATTAGTATGCTGATGACATTCAGCTTTTTCTTTTTATAACATCTGGATAAGGTGAGGCTGTGCAATTCTTGGAGCTGTGTCTGAACTCAGTGATAGGGGCCAAAAATCTGAGTCCTAGGAAGGATTCTCACATCCAGGATATAGACCTCTTAACCTGTTCTGGATGGTTTTGCTGTTCCTCTAAAAGATTAATTTCAGGTACTCCTGGATCCATCTTTGCCACTGGAGTTCCAAGTGGTCAGGTGCTATAGTATGCCTTCCCTCAGCTATGATATCTTCTGGACAGGAATAGATTGGTGAGATAAGTACAGACACTGATAACCTCAGTACTGAATAATGGCAAATGCATTTAGGTGAGTCTGCTTTAAGGTGTACTTGGAAACTACAGCCAAAGAAGACTGGATCGATTTGACTGTTTTCAGGAACTGCCCTCTATCAACATGTAAAGACATCTGTTGAGGGGATATCACTGGCTATTTCATACCGGATAGAGTTTAAGATTTTCTTTTTATTGTATAAAGCTATACACCTCCTTCATTGGCCTGTCTAGTCTTGCAGGAAGGAGATGCTCCCAGTGGGTGTACATTGACCTGAGGTCTATTTATAGGTGGTGGTGGTGGGGTGTATCTGTGGAATTCCCTGCCACAATTTGTTGTGTGCTGACTTATGAGGACCATAAGATGACCATGTCAGGCGGTTTCCTTGGAAAGATTTGTTCAGAGGGAGTTTGCATTTGCTTTCCTCTGATGCTTAGGGAGCATGACTTACCCAAGATCACAGAGTAGGTTTCAGTAACCAAGCAAAGATCTGAACCCTGATCTCCAGAGTCATAGGAGTTTATCGCATCGCGTTCTGAGAACATTTTTGGAACCCGATTGGAACGGAACACTTTCAGCTTTACCGCACGTTTCTGTCCCCATCGGGTTCCCATCGCGTTCTACATACCCCTCAAAGTGTTCCATATGTGTTCCTCGGAGGGAACGGATGAGAAAGTGATCCAAGCTTGTGGAAACGTTTTTAAAACGGTCCAAGAAATGTCAGAGCGGTAAAGTAATCTGTTCTTACTTCCGTTCCCATGTTCTGCCTTGTTGTGATTCCAAGCAGCCCCCGGCGCCTCTTCCCGGCCTGGGAGCAAGCCTAGGCTTCCTCCCAAGCCGGGAGGAGGAGGAGGATGCTTGGAACCGCAGCGATCGCCGCGATTCCAAGCAGCCCCCGCGCCTCTTCCCGTCCTGGGAGCAAGCCTAGGCTTCCTCCCAAGCCGGGAGGAGGAGGAGGATGCTTGGAACCGCAGCGATCGCCGCGATTCCAAGCAGCCCCCGCGCCTCTTCCCGTCCTGGGAGCAAGCCTAGGCTTCCTCCCAAGCCGGGAGGAGGAGGAGGATGCTTGGAACCGCAGCGATCGCCGCGATTCCAAGCAGCCCCCGCGCCTCTTCCCGGCCTGGGAGCAAGCCTAGGCTTCCTCCCAAGCCGGGAGGAGGAGGAGGATGCTTGGAACCGCAGCGATCGCCGCGATTCCAAGCAGCCCCCGCGCCTCTTCCCGTCCTGGGAGCAAGCCTAGGCTTCCTCCCAAGCCGGGAGGCAGAGGAGGATGCTTGGAACCGCAGCGATCGCCGCGATTCCAAGCAGCCCCCGCGCCTCTTCCCGTCCTGGGAGCAAGCCTAGGCTTCCTCTCAAGCCGGGGGGAGGAGGATACTGCTTGGAACCACGGCGATCGCCGCGATTTCAAGCAGCATAGATTGCTGACATGTGTGTGTGTGTCTATATGTATGTGTGTATATATAAAATTTAGGTTGTGTTTGCACAAATATCTCCCTGTAAAACCCTTTTGTTCTGTGTATGTGGTACTCATGAACAAGAATACACTGTTACAAATACGCATGCGCAAATATTGAAACGTTCTCATACTTATCACACTTCCTATAAGGACAAATGCAGTAAATTGTATTCCTGTAACGTTCTCGGAACGTTTTACATTTTCGAATGCGATAATATCCGTTCCCATAACGTTATCTCTTGAAACGTTTTGGGAACAGAATAGAAACGTTTCAGGCACTGATGCGATAAACTTCCTTGACCAGAATGTTTTGGGTTTTTTTGCAGTTACATTTGCTACAGGCATTTTTATTGTTTATCATTAAAACAAATATCAGACTGAAAGACCAATTGTTAAGATCCCTTTTTTATATTTTAGCTATTCTTATCTTTTAATTTTTTCTTTTCTTTTATACTGGTCTGGAATTTCTTATCTGTTAAAATGGTTTATAAAGAAGCAATATTGAAGGAAGGTAAGTGGAATGTGTGGCTATGTTCACTCCTCTCATCCACCCTCTTTGCTCCAAAAGCCAGTAAACAACCAAGGGTGACAAGAGATGAAGTTCTGGACCTTTCTCATAAACCAAATATAAACAAATCACTGGATCTGGATGGTGTCAGTTGGAGAGTTCTTAAAAGACACCAGTCTGAAAATGCAAAACCTCTAACAAAAATATGCCCCTAAGATTGGCCTCTGTACACTAGACTGGGAAGTCATCTACTTAACACCAAGTGTTGCTGTTTTGTTTAAGGGGTCTAATTGATCCAGGAAATTACTAAGCTTGTGCAAAGGTGTCTCTTTAGCTTTTTAAAGTTGTTTGCAAGTGATGGGAATATAACAGATATAGCCTAAGACGCAGCAGTAACATGGGCAAACTGTAAAGCTCTACCAGTGTTACTATTTATCATGATGGCATCAGGGCACATCCCAAGGGTCCATTAGTGGATGAAAGAGTGATGTGGTGCTTGATCACCTTCCAGGTGCAGTTTGATAGCCAGGAAAAAGAAAGAGGTGTCTCCCACCTGGACCTCCAGCATAGCACTGCATGCCTTACAGTAGAGGCCCAGGAGAGCAACATTCATCTTCTCAGTTACCCATAGTACCTGGGTGCCTCTACATCTTCTTGTTGCCTGTGGCCAACTGCTGTTGAGTTGCACTAAACTGTGGAAGGGTACACTGTGCAAAGAGGAAAAAGATCTCTCTGTGTGTAGCATACATCAAAGAACATATGCAAACAAAAGATTATGGTGCGTCCAGTTTGGCACGACATTAACCGTCATGGCTCAATGCTATGGAATTTTGGGAACTGTAGTTTATTGTGGCACCAGAATGCCATAGTATTGAGCCATGGCAGTTAAAGTGGTGTCAAACTGGATTATTTCTCCAGTGCAGATGCAACCTTATCTTGTGTATGTCACCAACAGAATCTGGCCATAGTTTACCTGGACAGTCAAAAGACTTTTGACTAAGTCCCTCACTAAAGCCTTCTGAACAAATGTAGCAATCACAAAAGGAGAGATTGGTAACTGGGTATAGAGGACAGAGACATAGCTGTATTAGTCTGAAATATCAGTATGTATGTAAACTGATACATCAGTATGTTTCTCAGATGTATCTGAAGAAGTAGGCTATGAAAGCTTATGCTACAGCACCTTTCGCTGGGTTAGTCTCAAAAGATGCTACAAGATCCTGGCTATAGAAGAATGAGCTCTGCTTTCAAAGGAAAAAAGCCTGGACAGTGGCAATTGACTGGTCCAACAGATAGGTAACACTTGAGGACAGAAAGTGGAATTCCACAGCCCATAGACTTTATATAGTCCACAAGGGTCTTTTGTAATCAAATAGGAACAAATACTTCCCCTATAATTGTTTATAATGGCGGTCTCTTAATTAACTACCAGGTTAAATCTACAACCTGACAAGTTGAAATTTGCAGGCTGTGGTTAGGAATTCACATCATCTTGTTGAATATACTTTTTTCCTTTGGCCATCCCTAAAATTCCGGTATGCGTTTAATGCATTCTGACTGGCATGCTGCAATTTAGGGTGAGCTGTGTTCACGTGGCCCTTCGGAAGAAACCAATACTTTTCAGTGGCCATCCTCTATCTTTTACTACATCCTGCTGAAGCCACCTTTTTAGTGTTACTTTATCTCAGTGTCACATTGCAGTGAGAACAAATGTGGCAGGCTATTGTGAAAACCTTTACATTGGGATAATTTCTACTGATAGGTGTAGCTCTGTATGTACTTTGGAGCAACGGGCTGAGGTTTGTGTTCTAGAAATGTGATATCCACTAAAGGTTAGATGCATAAAAGATGGCCATGTCAAGAATTCCTAAGGGTGCTTATCAGGTAAACACATAGCTGATGCATGAGGGGAGATAGTATGTCCAGCCCAAAATGATATCATTTTCTTTTTCCATTTCTTCCCTTTCTTTCTCTTTCAATTCCCTGTGTACTCAATCTTTCAGTATATGTCCCTTGCCAATCTGAATATATCTCTATCTCTATTTATACCTCCTTGCTCTGATCCAAAAAAAGCTCCAGAAACCCACAGTCAGCATAGTTTGGGAATGCAAGGAGGAACTGTAGCCCAAACAGTAACTCTGTCCTCAGCTTGCATAGGTTTCATGCACCTGTATATATGATTTTATATATCTTTATTTAATTATACCAACCTGGATGCAACTTCTGACATCTGAAAACATAGTTTCTACCTTTATCGTTTACAGACTGGACAAGTAACTGAATATAAAACTGCTGACAGAGAATGCCAGTCTGATCTCCTGGATTGGTGTGTATTTCTTCTGTTCTCAGGTAGTCAGAAGGTTCAAATTTCTGTGATATTCTTTTCTTTGGGCAAGTTATCAGAAATTGGAAATTCCCGACTGCTGCTGTGATTCACTTCTTTTTGGTTTCTTGGGAAATGCATTGTTTTTATGGGAAGAGTAGAACATGTAAATGCATGTTTGATTTATTTATAACCCCTGTTAATGTTTTTCTTGGCTTAATAGCCCATTTCTTCACTAAAGCAAACCCTCTGTCATCATAAAACAAACTGTTTTGTTGAGGGTCAGGGTCAGGGTTTGGGTTTCTTTTTCTTTTTCTTTCTTTCTCTCCCTCTCTCTCCCACTATGTGTGTGTAAAACTGCATAAATAACCCTTCTGTGCTATCACTTTTGCCAAGGTGCTGATGCGAAAGCCACAAGGAAAGATGTTGCTAAATCAGTGGCATCTTGTGATGGTATTTGTATTACTGCATGGAGTGAAGGGAACAAAGGTAAAACTCAACAACGGTGGGTTTGAAGACCTAGTTATTGCAATTAACCCTGGAGTACCTGAAGATACCAAAATCATTGACAACATAAAGGTAAGGTTACTAAATGTTTTTACCAGATTACTTTAATAATAATAATAATAATAATAATAATAATAATAATAATAAAATCTTTATTTCTATACCGCTTTTCCTGGAAGATCAAAGCGGTTTACAAGTTCAAGACAGATGTACATTACGGCATATTACAATATAAAATACAATCAGAAATACATTTCATTAGAACGTCATATAAAAACAGTTGAAAATCTAAAAAGCTAAATCACAATAATCTAGAAAAATCCAAGTACGTATTCCATAACCATATATGCTCTCTTGAAGGGGACACTGGAATTCCTCACCCCAAAAAGATTCACTGAAGTGCCCACATGGGAACGGCAACAAAATGTTGCAGTGAGGAGTGCTTCTGTCCTCTCTTCTAGTCAGTCAGCAAGCCAAGATTCTTGTTCCATTTCTCCTCCCTCATGATATTCTGTTGTTTTAACATCTGTTCCATTCTGTTTCAAACATTCAATCCATGATCACGGGAGAGAGTTATACCTCCTTATGATTTTAGTACTAAAGGTTGTTTTTACCTCTGCAAATATTTGAGCTTGAGCAACTTACCAGCCTGGATCTAGCTCATTATTGTGACACACCAACAGAATCAAGAAATGACAGATCATCTCAAAACGGAAGCGACTGAAATGAGGGATGAAAGACCCCCACAAAATAAATGGGAAGAGGGGGCCAGCCTAGCCTCTCCAGGGAAGGCGTTCCCCAGGTTGGGAAACAGCCACTGAGGTCTGATTTGCATTTCAGAAATAATCCAGTTTGATACCACTTTAACTGCCATGGCTCAATGCTATCGAATTCTGGGATTTTTTAGTTTTGTTATTTAGCCTTCTCGGTCAGAGAGCTCTGGTGCCACAAAAAGCCTACAAATTCCATAGCACTGAGCTGCAATGGTTAAACCAGTGTCAAGCTGCATTATTTTTGCAGTACAGATTAGACCAGAAAAGGCTCTCCTGTGTCCTTATCAAAGGTGCCTATAGTAGGGAAACTAAGAGAAATCTCAGAAATGATTTGAAGGCACACAGTACACAAGACACTTGTTCTTTTCCATCTACTTTGAAGACGAGAGATACAAATATCTCACTTCTGACAGTTTCTAAAAAATCCTAAAACTAAAGGTTAATTAATACTTGAATTAAAATTAAATTTAAAAATTGATGTAGTTCTCTGTGCTTGTGTATGTTTTTGTCTGCGTGTGCATGTGTGCCAAATTTCAACTTAGAATACTGTGTGTTATTTTAAAATAGAAAAAGAAAAGAAAACAGAGCTGCTTGCCCACTTTAGCATTGGGTTTGCACAGTGTACAGTTAACAATAGCGTGGTTGGCCAATGCTATCTCTGTCTCTGTATAAAATCAACCCTTTTGCTGCTTCTTTAGTAGCAGATGACACCACAAGAATTTATCAGGTACACTACCCCCTCCCCCCCCCCCCCCCCCCCGTTCTCTCCATATCTACAGCCTATTCACACTACACAATTATAGTGTTGTTATTCCACTTAAACCACTATGGTTCCATCCTCTCTGGCTGAGAATTCTGGATGTCCCTCCCTAAAATGCCAATCCCAAAATTTCGTGCAACTGAACCTTGTCACTTAAAGTTATTTGCAAGGCCTTTTCACACATCACAATGATAGTACTATGATTCTACTTTAGTCAGTATGGTTCTGTCCTGTGGAATCCTGGTATTAACATTTTAGGGAGAGGGTGAGCCAGTAGTGATTCGAGCATTGGACTATGACTCTGGAGACCAGGGTTCGAATCCTGGCTCTGCTATGTAAACTCATTGGGTGACCTCAGGCAAGTCACACTCTCCCAGCCTCGGAGGATGGCAATGGCACCCCTCCCCCCGAAGAAATTTGCTGAGAAAACCCCATGATAGTTCTGCCTTAGGGTTGTCATAACTTGGAAATGACTTCAAAATCAAAGCACACAACAGCAACATCAAATTGAGAAATCTCAGGCACAACGCTCTGGTGCTTCACCAAATCTCAGGATTTCATAAAATGGAACCAAGGCAGTTAAAGTGGAATAAGAGTGCTTATAACTGTATAGTGTGAAGGGCCCCTGGGAATAACTTCATATACTAAATAAATCCTTGCATAAGCGTATCAAGCTACTCTTAAAGTTACAGGAGGATATTTACACAGATTCTAGATGCAACAAACTAAATGGACCTTGGAACCTCCTTCAGTTCAGGAGTCAGGCAGGAAGATATGCCTAACTTTGTGTGCCCCCCCCCACACACACAGAGAGAGAGAGAGAGAGAGAGAGAGAGAGAGAGAGAGAGAGAGAGAGTTAAAAGCAGCATGCAGGATTTCCAGCTACACAGAAGGAGAGATTATATGCCAATTTTTAAAACTTGAAATACAAATCCAAGCCATTTACCTACCTGAACATATCTCTCAAACACATATACAGTAGTATGCCTTTCCTTTTCTGTTTCTGGTTAGGCTATGGTTGAAGAGGCTTCTCCTTATCTCTTCGATGCTACAAAACAAAGGTTTTATTTCAAGACTGTAAAAGTTCTAATTCCTTTGACATGGACAGCCAAGCCTGAATACCAAAGAGCGGCCAAAGAATCCTATGAAAAAGTGAGTATGATGTGTATTTTAAATTTTAAATGCATTTGTGGTATTTTAAAAAACAATGGGAAAAACAGAAAAAGCACTGAGATGAAAAAGATTGGTGGTCAGATATACAGCTGGTCATGCACATCCATGGATTCTACATCCACAGATTCAACCACCCATGGTTAGAAAATATTCAAAATATTCAAAAAGAATATTCAAAATATTCAAAAAGAATGTGCAAAAAGTAAACATTCATTTTGCCATTTTGTATGAGGGACATGATTTTACTACATCATTTCATGTAATGGGACTTGGGCTTCCTTGGATTTTGGTTCTGGAGCCAAACCTCAGCAGATACCAAGTGCCTACTGTATAATCACTGGGATTGAAATTGCTTTAATCCAGACAGACAGGCACAGAATTGGGCTCTACACAGTTTGTTACAAGTTCCCTATTGTTTATTTATTAAATTTTATGTGTTTACTTAGAGAATCTAAGAGATTCATGGAGGGATATCTTCAGCAGTGGCAGTTAGCCATCACAACCAAATGTAATGTGGTTGTTAATGTTCAGGCAAATGAGGTGGGGGTAGATAGGGTTGCCATACCTGAGGACCTCCAAACCAGGACAAATGTAGGACAAGGTTTGAAAATGTAGGACTTTTTTTTTAATTTCCTGGCCAGGAAATTAAAAAAGAAGGTCCTAAATTTTTAAACCTTGTCCTCCTCCTCCTCCTCCCCGGCTTGGGAGAAAGCCTCGGCCTGCTCCCAGGCCGGGAAGGGGTGCGGGGGCCGTTTGGCATCGCGGCGATTGCCGCGGTACCAAGCGGCCTCCTCCTCCTCCCGGCTTGGAAGAAAGCCTCGGCCTGCTCCCAGGCCGGGAAGGGGCGCGGGGGCCGCTTGGCATCGCGGCGATTGCCGCGGTGCCAAGCGGCTTCCTCCCCCTCCCGGCTTGGGAGAAAGCCTCGGCCTGCTCCCAGGCCAGGAAGGGGCGCGGGGGCCGCTTGGCATCGCAGCGATCGCTACGGTGCCAAGCGGCTTCCTCTTCCTCCCGGCTTGGGAGAAAGCCTCAGCCTGCTCCCAGGCCGGGAAGGGGCACGGGGGCCGCTTGGCATCGTGGCGATTGCCGCGGTGCCATGCGGCCTCCTCCTCCTCCCCGGCCTCACGGAGGCCTTGGAGGACCCCGCGATTGCGGAGCCGCTTCCAAGGCCTTGCTGGAGCCTGGGAGGGAGCGTCTCTGCGGCCGGAGCTCCAACCACGGAGAGCGCTCCCAGGCCTCAGCGAGGCCTTGGAGGACCCCGCGGCACACGCGGGGGCAGAGGTGGCCGCGGATGATGCCATCCTGGTCTTGGCACCAAACCGGACCGGGACCGGGACAGCACCGCCCAAAGCAGGATTGCCCTGCCTACAGGTGGGATATGGCATCCCTAGGGGTAGATCACTAACTATTGGTTGTGGGGCTGAAGGTGAGTCAAACAGTGGAGAAGAGTTGTTGCCTTTGTGCTTTGCTTGGGAACTTTTAGAAAGTTTCTTGATAGCTACAGTCAGAAACAGGATGGTAAACTAATTGCACAATTCTTCTGTTTTTAACACTGAAAAGCTATATCACAGCTTGAATTGATACGTTAAAAATACCTGCTGATGTTTATTGTTGGGAGGAACAAAATAAATTCATAGAAAGCGGAAATTTAATTTGTTGTATTAATCACTAATCAATTTATTAATTAAATAGTTAGCTTTTAAAAGAAACTATGGAATTGATAGCAAATGGCAAGACTGAATGTCACTATTACCTTCTCAGTTGCACGTTTTGGTTAGTGGCTCCTTCAAAAGGAATCTTGACTTCTTCAGTGTGGTAGTTTCCAGATGTACTTGACTAAACATCTTACAATCTGTGGTGCCTCAGCAAATTAGTGTAATATGAAAGATGCATGTCATTTCATTTCTGAGTGATCATTAAAACCACTCCAATTTTATTTTAGGCTGATGTCCTTGTGGCAGATCCTTTCCTGAAATATGGCGATGAACCCTATACCTTGCAGTACGGAGGGTGTGGGGAACCGGGACGGTACATCCATTTCACACCTAACTTCCTGACAAATGACAGTTTGCTCCGTGCTTATGGATCACGAGGTAGTACTTTTTAATTCAAATGCATGTTTGAGGTTTTGAAAGTACCTTTCAGTTGACATAAGGGAAGACCTGAGAAACTATTAATGGCTTCATTTTATTCAGTACTCTCTCCAAAGCATCCAAAAGAAATTGGAAATATTTACTCTTTATGTCAATCAGTAACTTTCCAAATGAAAGCAGAAATTAATGGCAACTAAAAGAGACTCTAGCTGGCTCATGCCTAGGTTCAGCAAGGTTACTGTATCTTGTGACTTCAAACTATGCAAACTGTCAGGGACTGGCTCTTATGAAACCAAACCATCCTCAGTTGGCTGGACCTGGGAAATGACAGCAAAGTGTTGGCAAACAGACCTGCATCTGTATTTAGCCTGCTTTACGTCCACAAATCTAATTCATTCAGCATCTATACATGGAAATGGGAGTGGATGCCATCTTGTCTTCACTGCAGGCAACAATATGTCTTCATTTATCCCCAGCTTGGATGAAAGTGGAATGGGTGCATCAAGTGCCCTGCCATTTCTACACTCGAATCTAAGCCACTAACAATTTACTTTGTTTTTCTTTCTGGGTCCAAGTTATCTTAAAATGAGCTTGCTACTTGAGCAACAAAATTGTGGCTCCATCTTCCATAATAAGCCTGAGGGCAGGGAACTGTCCAATTAAAAAGATTATATGTACAGCGCTGTGTAAATTTACAGCGCTTTATAAATAAAGGTTAATAATAATAATAAAATAATAATAATAATAATAATAATAATAATAATAATAATAATAATGCCCTAAGCAGCAGCAACTGTTCAAGGACTAGGAAAGAAGCCTTTGTTCTCAAATATTGACTTTCTCTTATAGACATGCTTTCTGATGTGATGTATAGCAGTTGCATTTTTTTAAAGTCAGAATTTATTTTAAGAAAAATGCTGTAAAACTGTTTAATCAATTATATGAATTTAAACTGTGGTGATATAGTAGGATTTTTTGGCTGGATTTTCACAGGCAGAGTCTTTGTCCATGAATGGGCTCATCTCAGATGGGGTGTCTTTGATGAATACAACAATGATGTCCCCTTCTATCCTGCTGGCAAAAATGAGGCTGAAGCAACAAGGTATAATCCTAACATTGCACTTTCAAATGAAATGAATGTTTTACAGGTGATATTTGCTGAAGCATGTTAGTTTGGGTGTGGTGTAAAAAAGCAGCCAGGGGATTAAGCAGTAATTTAGTGTTATACAGAAAGTTTGGACTTTTAATATGACTCAGTCAATTTTGAAATTGACCCAGTGAACCCAACATATATGGCCATTCCTGTATTTTTGAACAGACAAGACATTGCACTTGTCAAAACTAGAATTAATTGGTATTAGGAAAAGCCACTACTGCAGCAAGGTTGACAAATATGACACATGCATGTAGAATAAAGGAGCACCTAATTTTCATACAAAATTCTGATTTCATAGAACAACCACTTGTTACTAATGCATCTCCTCTTCTTTGAATCCCCTTCTTTCTATCAGCCAAAGCAACACAGCACATGTAATATCAAGAATGTAATAATTCCTTGATTTTTCACTAATTGTTTGTAATACACTTTAGATGCTCATCTGATTTCACTGGCAAATATATTGTTCGAAATGACAAAGGACAAATCAGAAAATGCAACATTGAACCCCATACTCAGCTTTATGAGGCTGGGTGTGAATTTATTCCAGACCTAGAGCAAACTACTCCAGCATCGATAATGTACATGCAAAGTCTCCATTCAGTAAGTATAACAAATACCACTTTTACAATAACATCCAAAATCCACAAAAAAGTGATGCCGTTATTGGGCCCACCAAAATGAACAAAATACCTGATGAAAGCCTTTAAACCTTCACCGGTTTCTTAATCAGGCAAAGGTGTTTAAAAAATCAAACAAGAGAAATAGAGAGAGAGAGAGAGAGAGAGAACTTACAGTGTTGGAGTCACAGGTCTACATTTTGTCAAGATCTTCTTACAGTTGTTCTCAGTTAAGCCAGTACAGAGAGATATCCATGCAGGCAGAGGCCATTCCTATTTCTTTTTTTCCTTTTTCCTTTGCGGTATGGCCAACATGGCTACCCTGGGATGTGTTTTCTAAATACCATTTGAGAAGCTATAGGATTTATTTTTGTCCGGTATCACTTTGCAAGAATACAAGAGTATTTTAATTCCCCTCCGCCCCCGCCCCCTCAAATTAAATATGCTTCTAGGACATTTTAATTTGAATTTCTGTGGCTATGCTGCAATTGGGTTGTGCAATCACATCAGAAAAATCTCACATTCTGAACTGGATCAGGGTGTTTGGGACCAATTTGGATAGGGTCTGAAGCAGGTTGGATCAACCTAATTCAGAACTGAATTGTTCCAGGCCAGTTTCGGTGGGGAAGCCTGGCCATATATCACTGTCTCTAAGAGTGGGAAAAAGGGAGTGTGGAAGACAACTCTGGATACAGTCAGCCCTCCATATCCATAGATTCTTTATCCATGGATTTGAGCATCCACAGCTTGAAAATATTCAAAAAATATACAAATTCTAAAAGGCAAACCTTGATTTTGCCATTTTGTATAAGGGTCACTGTGATGAGAAACACCCCAAACTGCTTATTTTTCCTTTGTAGAATTCACTTTTAGATGGTACCTTGTACGTTGTTAGTTATTATAGAGCCAGACAAGCTTGTAAGTAATTAACAATAAAACTTTATTTGAAAAACAGTTTAATAGTGTTTCACTTGTTCAGTTGGTACATTCACTTGTTACTGTTTCACTTTGTTGCACCTAGGACCTTATCACACGCAGGCCAAAACATGGTCAAAACGTCATCCAAACATTGTGGAAGCATCAGGGTCTGATCATGTCTGACGCTTCTAAAGTGTAATTGAGGCTTCCCACTATGGAATTGTCATGGAATCGTTCGTGGGGAAACCATTTTCTGATAAAGGGATATCCCATTATTCAGAAAATGGCTCCTCCTGGCTTCCCCTCAGGCGAACCCTATCCCTCAGGATATCAGACCAGCAACTCCCTCCCTTGGAGTGCTATATTAGAACCAAGTCCCTCACTTCTGAACTTGTTCCCTATCAGACCCTGTCACAGAGCTAAGTCGTTCCTTTCCAAACTTTAGCTCTCACAGCCCCTAAACAAATGCCACCTGTTTTTGCCCCATAAGGAGGCTGCAGCAACCACGTGTTGCAGCCTCCAGAGGGACCAAAAAGAACCCTTTTCTGGGCGGGTTCTTTTTGCGTCCCTGAAGGGTCCATGATGACTCCTCTCGGGTGTAGTGCCGTTTGGGCACTGCACTCAAGCAACGTCATCATGGCATGTGCCATGTGTATGGGCGCACGCCAAGATGGCACCTGGGTGGCACGGTGAGGCTCAGAGCGTGTGGACACTCCACCTTCACCACACCACAAAGTGCCAGTCTGTAGAGCCCCTTTGTTTCCATGCACATTGTGGTGAAGCGATGGAGAAGGGAAGAAAGACATCTGGACTTTCTTGTGGTTTCTAATTTGGGGAAAGTCTTGGCAGCACTCTTCAGTTACAGTGCTTTGGGGAAGGGATGGTAATATGCCACTCAACTAAATATATATTCACTTCCCTTGGATTGTGCTTGTTGTAACAGCAGATCTTAGCCTGCTTACCTGTCCAAATTTGCAGCCTCTTGTTGCTGCCTCCCCAGCTGGCAGCCTACAACTCAGCCTGTCAGTATAATACTTTACTTCTGATCATTCAGGTCTTCAACAGTTCTCTGTAGTGCAGCTGTATTTCTGCTCTGCAGGTGTGCAATGTTTTTAGAGGCTCCGACACATTATTCATTCTTCCATGTGAGAAAAAAGAAGCAAAGTTTTACATCCCTCTTGCTTTGTTTTTCCAATGCAAGTCAATGGGTCATCCAAAGACTCAGCTTTCCAAATCTCTATTCAGATTTGGATTCTGAAACATATGGAACAAAATCTGAATTGAACTCTGAATGCAATTGTGTGTGTGAGAGAGAAAGAGATAGTGACAAGGATAGCTTGCATAAGCTTATGCAAAACTGGTCAAGGCTTTTCTGATTTTTTCACTAATAATCACAAACATTCATTCATGTCTCTTTTCTTTCACTGCTTTGATGGTTGCTGCACTTCCTCCTTTTCACCTCCCTTTCTATTCCCTTTTAATCTTTTATTCTTTTTCATCTCTGCTATTCTTAATTGTCAGCTCCATTTTTTGATGTTCTAAAGCAGGGTGGGCAATTGGGGAATCCTAGGGGGGCTTCTTTAGTCCTCCAGGACATCTTGGAGAGATGCATCTGCACTTGCTCCTGCAAAGAATAAATATAAATACAAATAAATCATTTTGTTTTGCCACCAAACACCCTCTCTGGGTCATGTTTTTCCTGCCCCCAGAGGTCATTTTGTGACATTTTGAGGTAAACAAAAATTGAAATTTTTTGCAAAATTTCACTTCATTTAGAGATAATTTGTGGGCATTTTGGGAGGGGGGAATCAGTTTTTTCCCGAAAGCAGAAAAATGGCAGTCCTTGGGCTGCACTTCACCCACTCCTGTTCTAAAGCTCCTAATTATTTTTTCAGTTATTTTCTTCAGTTATTAAGTCTCTTTTAGTTCCCATTAATCTTTCTGTCTGAGATAGCTCCTAATTATATGCAAGTATGCATGTAGAAATCACAGAGGACACCTATGACAAAATGAGATGGTTTAGGGTGTTGGTGTCCAAACTTGTAGACATTTGTTTCCATTCTCTTCCCTGCAGGTTTTCAGTCTCCTCCTCTGACACTGTCAGTCATATTCTGTACTCACTCATCATACTCAGTCTTCATTGAATTGTTCTGGTTCTCCCTTCTTTCTTGAGATTTTAAAACTGTAAATATTTCCTACACTTGGAAAAAATTTAAAAAATGAAAAATTTTGGAGTACTCAGTGCTGTCCGTATATGGATATTGGCTGAGTCATGCCCCAAATTTGAAGAAACAACTTCATGAAATATAGAAATTATAACATGGGAAGCAGTTCCTCCATGGCTTAAAACAAAGGCTTAAAACAGGCTGGGATGATAACCTATCAATGCCCAAGAGGCTTTTGATTAACCATTTATGGCTGGAAAATGCAGGGGGTAAAGGAGGTTGAGCAGTCACGCTCAGGCCCCTGGGAGTCAAATGCTCACCATCTCTGTTTTATATGGTAGGGATGGTTGTAGGGATTGCCAAGAGGATGTCAATCCTGACTTGCTCTTCTTATCTTTTATTTAGGTTACTCAGTTCTGTGACAAGAGTAACCATAACATAAGAGCACCAAATATGCAGAACAAAATGTGCAACTACAGAAGCACCTGGGAAGTCATTATGGATTCCCCAGATTTTGCCGGTTCTTCTCCAAGAAGTGCTCCTCCGCCTCAGCTGACTATCTCCTTGTTGCAAGCACAGGAAAGAGTTTTGTGTCTAGTACTTGATGTTTCTGGAAGTATGAATGAGGTAAGTCTATCTTTCTCCTCAGTTCTAGAAGAAATATTTCCATGTTTGCAAAATGCTAGGATTAAGGTAAAGAATTTAAAAAGAATCAATGCTCTGTAATAAATGGTACATTATATTAGAAATAGTGAAGCTAATTTGGTTCTGTTGTCCCAATGACACATTCTGGCTGCTGGGGCCGTATAAGCTATTTTTGGAAAGTGCAATCTTGCCAAATATAGCTCATGCCCCCCATGCAATGGAACATCAGTATATCTACTGATTTGCATGATGTTGAGGAGAAAGGCTGCATCCTTGAGGATAACTGATGGATGGAAGAAAACTGTCTCACTGCAACATTTTTTCTCTAAAGGTCCATGCTGGGATGGTTGGAGTTTGTCCCTTATACATAGAGAGTAGGAGAGATTTTTCTCTACTGGGAAATCCCTTCCTTTACATGGATTTTCTCCCAACAAGAAATGACAACTGGCTATTAATATGCCCTCACTAGGCAACTGCCACTCCATTACAACAAAAGCAGGGGGTGTTATCTACTGGAAGATGAAACAAAAATAAGTGTGTCTGATGTTGTCATAGAATAAAGAGCCAAATACCTGTCTGACAGTAAGAAACTTCCTACCTTGTTCTGGCTGTTCACTCATGCTAACTATTAACAAAATCATGTCACTGATTTTGGCAATGGCAGAGGAAGGAAACATGACTTTATTGCTTTCTTACATAATCAAAATTTATCTTTCCCTTGCATATTCAATTCCCAAGGAAGCTAACAACAATAGATCGCACATTCTGCAGTAATAGCACATACCTAAAATTACAGAAAAAAAAGACAAAGGTCTAATCCCAACCATTCTTGCATACCATGTTCTTCCGTACACACCTGCCCTTGTTTTGAGACATTCTGGTGAGGTTCTTCTCTCTGCCCACCACCCTCACAGGTACATTGGGTGGGAACACAGGAGAGGGCCTTCTTGGTAGCTGCTCCCAGAAAGTTTAGACTGGCGCCTTCCTTGTTACCTTTTCGAGGCAACTAAAAACTACTTAGGTTTAGCAAGTCTTGGAAGACTGATTACTGAAGGGGAAAGCATCTTACAAAATGTGCTGGATTTTCTATTTGCTGTTTTCCTTTCAATGGTTTATGTTCTTAACAGATTTTTAAAATAATTTAATTACATTTGAAACTTTTGTATGTTTTGAATTTTTTGTTTTATTTCTTCTAGCTGTTGTAAGCTCCCTTGAATCCCAAATTGGGAAAATGGTGGGAAATAAATAACTATAACACAAATTACAATTAGTTGTTTAAATACAATTAGAGTAGAATCACCAAATCAACTGTTAAATGCTTCATCAACACTGTAAACTCCAGTGACTCAATGGATCTGCTCTAATGGTGACAAACAATAGGATCTGGGCCTAATCCAATAAAGATTTAATATTTAAAAGCATAAGATTTAAAGCAGAGTAGCAAAACCAGAAAACAGAGAACAAAATAACAAAACAGAGAAATGATATGCTGAATAAACCAAAATCCACTTAAAGGAGCCAAGGAGGCCTTCTCGGCCAGGACGTTCCAGAGCATGGATGCATACCCTAACAATGTCTTCTCCTGCATTCCCAGCTAGATGTTGGTGGGACACACTCATCATAATATATAATTAGTTTCATATTAGAGATGCATAAAAATTAATAGGGAAGTAATTTGTAATTCTTATTGAAGCAAACAGTGTGCAATTTATACGTTTTTCCCTCTGCTGCAAGAAAGTCACCAAAAACAATGCAGTTTGCAATTTGGGATTTATTCTTGGTAAAATTCACATCTAGTTGTTTTGCACTGAAAACAGAATTTGGCGTGCGGCTCTGTGCAGAAAATACTGTTTCATTTGCAAAATAACCCTGTGTGAATTTTGCATAGTATATCTCCAAGCAGACCTGCACAACTTAGTAAAAGGCAGGGGCCAAAATGAAAATAGGTTGACTTCTTTGGGGCAAGATGGTGCCCCGTCCCAAGGACTCGGCGCACATGTGTGTGTGTGTGTGTGGGGGGGAGTGATGCCTTCTCAGCCCCATGCGGCAGCCACCTCACAGGACTTGGGGTGGCGATGGTGTGGATGGACATGAGGGAAGGCAAGGCAATTCTCCCACTGCACTAAATGACATCAACTCTAATGACACTACTGCTCCATAGCCCAGCTTTGTCATGAGGACAGGGCTGGGCTGTGGAGAAGGAGGAATGGGTGAATGCCTCCTCCACAGCCCAGCTATCTTCTTGGGTGAAGGTTGAGTGGGAGAGGAGTTTTTGGGGATGAGTCTGAGGCCATGGGCTGCTTGTGGCCCACAGGCCATATGTTGTGCAGGCCTGCCCTAAAGGCACAAGATTCTGTCTGATGTTGGAAGTTAAACAGGGTCACCCCTGATTAATAATTGAATGCGAAACCAGCAACAAATGCCAGGTGCTGCGGCCTCCTTATGGGGCAAAAACGAGAGGCTTCTAAATTGAATGAAATTTTCAGGCTGGCTTTCTCCTAATAATTTCTTTTGCTTTTTAGTCATTGTTAAAATGTCTTTCATGGTACACTGTTTTTATTTTTTGCATTTTTATTTTTTTCATCTCCATGTACAGTTTAATCGCATTGATCGATTGAGGCAAGCTGCAGAACTGTTCGTCCTACAGATGATTGAAACAGGTTCCTGGGTTGGAATTGTCACATTCAATAGTCGAGCGTCAACTGCGGCTGGTTTGCAACATATTACTGGTGATAGTGTCCGCCAGACTCTTACATCTTTTCTTCCAGCTACAGCAAATGGGGGAACTAACATATGTTCAGGAGTCCGTGCAGGATTTCAGGTGAAGGAGAACATTTTCCAAATACTTTGATTATTACATTCCTGCTTAACATTTATTTAACCAATAGTGTTGGGTCTACTATTTTAAAACATGGGGGAGGGGATGACTGAAAGGAAACTGTCACCCAATAGTTAATCTAGTTCTATTTCTGTTAATATCAACAGTCAAAGCACCCAAGCCAAGAGTGGGTGAAAAATGCAGTTGCCATAGGATGCCACTTGGTGGAATCAATACATAGAGTTTAGGCTCAGAAATGCTCCTGGCACTGTTATAGTAGTAGCCTAGCCAAGGAGTTTTAAAAATAAGGGGAAATCTTGCATTTACCATTCTTACTTTGCATTTAAGATGTACTGTGCAATTTTAGCTTTCTTCCCATGGTAACCATTTCTTCCTCCATTCCTTAAGATTTGGTTAAATGTGGTCCGTAGCGTATAGACAGGCACACATGGAGACAGATGTTCCTTCAGGGAATTGCTCAAGATATTTTCTTCCTGAATCAGACCACCACTCTGTGCTTGCCAGCCCCAGCCCCAGCCCCTCTCTACAGACCATGCAAGCCCCACTGAGGAGAATTTTTTTTTATTTCATTTCTATGCTGCCTTTCTCCAAGAAAGGGATCCAAGGCAGCTCACAGATAAAAGTCTATAGACCAGCGGTTCCCAGCGTGTGCTCCGATGAGCCCTTAGGACTCTGTGTGCACTTCCCAGGTGCTCCGTGGCCACTCCAAGAAAGTGAAAGAAATAAAAATTGAATGAAATTGAATAATAATAATATATTCTTATATATACCATTAACTTGTAAGACAAGTTAAGCTTCTTAGGGGCTCCACCATAGAAATAAGGTCTCTGCAAGTCAAAAAGGCTGGAAACCCCTGCTATAGACAATAAATCACAATGGCCAAAATATTCTTCCTTCCAGCAACCATCTCCCTCAAAAAATAGGTGCACTCTAAGAAAAGCACCCATAACAACTCTAGTGCCTAATGATATCAATATACAATCGGCCCTCAGTATCACAGGAAGTTCCATTCCTGACTATTCCTCCACAGATAGCAAAAAGCACAGGACCCCAAGTCCCATTATTAACAATAGATGCACAATTTGCACGTGACCATGTTGGCACAGTTGTGTACATACAGTCGTGTAGAATTGACAATAATGGGGTTAGGCCCATTTTATTATTGTTAGCCGCCCCGATTGACCTCAAAGGGGAGGGATATAAATAAAAAAATATTATTATTATTATTATTATTATTATTATTATTATTATTATTATTATTGGCCATCCACGGATGATCCAATCCACAGATGGCTAGCTGGCCGATATGGAGGACTGGCTGTATAAATCTATCAAGGTTGACTGGAAGGTGTTATAGAACATCACTTTGTACCTTCAGTGTCAGTGTTGTTACAAGACAGAAATGCCTCCTCTCCCTTTTAGCACTGGAGTCAGAAGATAATTCCAACCTTGCTATCCACAAAAGCAGGGAAATGCAGCACTTGTTTATGGCAGCTATAGAGAAGGAACAGTTGAGGGGAGGTGCATCTCCTAGGGCCATTTTTATGATCTACAGGGTCCTGTATGAGATCAACAAAAGTTTGAAAAATGTTGCCCCATCATTTTACCAAACACCCACTAGGGTGCAATTTCACCATATTTAGGCCTGCCTGGGTTCTGGAAAAATAGGAGGTGACCTCCAAGTGATTTCTTGTTGTAAAAAAGTCTCTCCTGTGGCAAAATGCTCAAATGTCCTGTGAGGACATTGGGAGCAAAAAAAAAAAAATTTTTTTTATTAGTATTATTTTGCAGAGGGATGCAATGTGGGTGTATGACCCTCCAAGGTGGTTAATGTGCCCCCCTAGCCTCTGAGACATATGCATCCCTGAACTAGGAAGAGAAGAGTAGGGTATCCACTATATGAAGACTTTTTAAAAAGGCTGCTCTGACTCAACATGTAACCTTTGATTAACTTTTCTTTGAAACAGAGAAGTACTGTATATTGTTACTTCCTAAATAATGGTATGTTATATTAAGGTAAAGGTAAGGTAAAGATATTCCCCACATGTCCAACCATAGGGGGCGGTACTCATCTCCATTACTAAGCCGAAGAACCAGTGTTGTCAGAGACTACTCTGTGATCATGTGGCCAGCATGATTGCACAGAATGCTGTTTACCTTCCCACCGAAATGGTACCTATTTATCCACTTGTATTTGCATGCTTTCAAACTGCTAGGTTGGCAGAAGCTGGGACTAGTGATGGGAGCTCACCCCATCATGCGGCATCCGGGCCTCAAACTGCCAACTTGCTGATCTTGCAAACAACAGAGTCAACGTCTTAACCACTTGAGCCACCGCACCCCATAATCCATAACCTTGAGCCACTGCATCTCATGTTATATTACTCCTATCTTATTAGAAATTAATGCAGTGCAGCAGCACACAAGATCTGACTAAGAAGCAAAGGCGGGTTACCCACCCCTTTCCCCGGTGTATCGGGGCCTCAGCAGCCAAAATGGCAGCCGCTGAGGCCCTGATCCGCCGCTTTTCAGGCTGCGGGGAAGCGGCAAAACGCTGCTTCCTCGCAGCCTGAAAAGGGGTCTCCCTGGGGCTTCAAGCCCCAAGGACACCCCGCGGCGGCGGGGAGGAGGAGAAAGGGGCTGCTTGACCCCTTTCTCCTTTGGTCCGCTGGGCGCAGCCGTCTGAAGGCTGCGCCCAGTGGACCAAACCAGGAAGGAGCTCTGAAGCGGAGCTCCTTCCTGCTCCGCGCAAAGGGCGCACTAGACGCCCTGGTGTGGAGCGAGGACGTCACTTCCGCGCTGCCCCGTATAGAGGCGGCGCGGTCGTGACGTCCTCATGGTGGCAGCCGTGTGGAACGGCCACTGCCATTTTGTGTGCGCTCCGCACGTCATAGGGTTGGGGGCATCCAGAAAGGACGCCCCTTTTTAACCCTAGCATGCGCGGAGTGCATACTAAAGTGCCCGTTTGTAATGGGCCAAGACACCAGTGGCTTAGAGAACAAACTATGGGCCCATACAGGCAGGCCAAAATAAAGCTGCTTCGGTTCACTTTGGAGGTATGCTGTTTAAATTATGCATGCGTCCTAAGAGTCCGGAAGTCGTGTCAAAGTGACTTAGGACTGGAAAGTGGCTTTGGCGTAGCTTCCAGCCTCTTAGGATGTATGCATAATTTAAATAGCATATCTCCAAAGTGACCCAAAGCAGCTTTATTTTGGTCTGTCTGTATGGGGCCTATGTCTTTATTATATGAACTCCATTCTTAGATAGGAAAGTTACTAAGGGAGCTATTCTAATCTAGCTACATCTCTAGCATGATCTAGGAGAAGAGAGGATGAGGAGGAGAGGAAATTTCCCATGAGAGTATTAGTTTACATCACAGAGGAGTTAGGATAGGTAGATAGAGAGGGAAGTCACTGCAGGTCACTCAGTCTGCACATCTAACCCTAACACTACTGTCCACTCTGAGGTTTTAACTCTTTCAGTGGAGAGCATTGTTGCATTTCCAATAGGAAATTAGTTCACCAGCATTTTGTACCCTACCCCTGCTATGCTGGCTAAGCTTTGTTGAACTCCTTCCATTCCAAACAGCTTGCTTTGGGTCTTGCATTATTTGTTCTAATACTGCTGCTAAAATTTGAAGTGTTCTTTACCATCTAGGTGTTTTTACAAAAATATTCAAGCACAGAAGGCTGTGAAATTCTGCTTTTGACAGATGGAGAAGATTCAGGAGTAAGTTCTTGTTTTGCTGAAGTTCAAAGTAGTGGATCTATAATCCACACCATTGCTTTGGGGCCGGATGCTGCAAAAGAACTAGAAATGTTGGCAAAGAGCACAGGTAAGAGAGGAAGCAAAGTGTCTAAACTCCTCTATCTTATAGATACATTTTAATCTGTCCTCTTTTACTGTTGTGTAAACTGCTTTCATGCTAGATGGATGAACTCTATTAATGAGGTAAAGGCTATGAATTTTTGGAACTAAGCAGGGCAGTGAAGGCCAGGGAGTCTTGGAGATATCTCATCCACAGGGTTGGATTGGTTAACAACAACAACAACAACAACAACAAAAGCTGCTTTGAGTCCAAGAACTGAGGGAAAGGCAGAATATAAATGAAATAAAAATCTAATTAATGATATTATAAACATTGTCATCATCAATACTGGTAGCTGTGACTCCCTCGAAATGAGATTGTCACAAGTCCCACCCAATGTTATGCTTCTTTCCCTACTTGTTTAACCCATGGATCCTCTCTTAGCAGCCATGACAACATGGTAGGTGATTATAATAATCTCTCCACTCATGTTTCAGGGGGTTTGACATTTTCTGCCACTGACAGTTTGGACTCCAATGGCCTCATAGACGCTTTCAGTGGAATTTCATCAGGAAGTGGAAATATCAATCAACAATCTATTCAGGTCTGTATTTGGGAGCCAGAAGGTGCAATTTGTTAATAGTTATAGGTATAAAATTGCACAGGGGAAGGAGAAATCCATGAACAATTCAGAGGAGGAGGGAGAGAAAGATCAAACTGAGGAGGCAGGTTGTTGTTTAGCACTGAACAACATTTTAAAATGTTTATTAACCCAAATTCAGTTGTATATTGACAAGTCCACTAATAAAACAAACAGAAATTTAGGGAGATCACCAGGAAAATAGCACCATCAAAAAGGGTTACACCCTTTCCTTCCAGCACCACAGTCCCAGTTTCAGTGCTTGGTATCTGCTAAAATCTAGAGGTACTAGCTCTTATTGAACTCTATTGTCTCATCCAGTGTAGCCCTATCTGTTTCCTGCACAAATATAATGCTGTAATTAGGAAGCTCTGTGAAAAATTGACACATGACTGATCTACACAGAAAACAGCAGTTTCTATACAGGAAACATATTTTTGTATGCAAAAAACAGGGCCAGAAAAGTTTCCTATATGTGTTCTATCCTGTTTGTCCTCCAACTTGGTGCTTCCAAAACTTGTATCCCCAGAAGCCCCAGCCAGTGGGCAGAGATCCTGAACTTGTAGTCCAACAACATCTAGAGACCCATGTTTGAGATCCCTGATCTAATAAATGTACTATATAATTTCCCCCTAATCAAGTGTACACTAAACATTTTCCTAACAGCTTGAAAGTAAAGGACAAAACCTCAGTCCCAGCCGGTGGATGTATGGAACAGTATCCATTGATAAAACTGTGGGAAATGACACTTCCTTTGTAGTTACATGGAGTTTGAGTCTAAATGTGCCAAGAATTATTCTGACGGATCCTGAAGGGAAAACGTACAGTGAGACAGACTTTGTAGTTGATAACACCAACATCCGAACAGCTCGACTCAAGATTCCTGGAACTGCAAAGGTAGAATTGACGCTTTCTTTTAGACCTATATATTCAGCGTTAAAGATATTAAAAAGTGTGCCTCCTTAAAAAAAAAGAGTTGTAGGGAGTGCATCTGTGCTAACAAAGGACTGTGTCACTGCTGCTTAAATGGGACAACTGCAAGGGGAAAACCACTTATTTCCAGAAGTCCTGTACATACCATTTTGCATTTTAATATATTCCAGGCAGGAGACTGGGTTTACAAAATTCTGAATACACACACAGAAGCTCAAGGGCTGTCAATAACAGTCACCACCAGAGCAGCATCTGTGACTATGCCTCCAGTGATTGTGAAGTCCTATGTGAACCGAGAAACCAACAGCTATCCTAGTCCCATGGTCATTTACGCAGAAGTCAGCCAAGGGTTTTTGCCTGTTGTTGGTGCAAATGTCACAGCCATCATTGAATCGGCATCTGGAAAATCTGTAGAGCTAGAGCTCTTTGATGATGGTTCAGGTAAGTTAATGTTGAAGTATTTGTTACTACACAGTTTAGAATTTCCTTGTGCACATAACTTGTACAACACATAGAACAAGATTGTTTCTAACTGGGGATTTTGCTGGGATTGGGTTCTTCTGCGTATGTTCTTTTACTGTGTTGTGAACTGTTTGCTCTTCTCCAAACTGAATTACTTGCAACCCATGTTAGAAGTTCAATAACACTTACCACTGAAAAGTCAAAAATCCTTCAGAGCAGGACCCAATAATAGGCTTAGATAGTGTGAGTGACTCATAGTGTCCCCCCTCCTTGTCTACCTATCCTCACCTCTCTGTGATGTAAAATTACACTCTTAGGGATGTCTCTCCACCTCTTCTTCCCTCTCTCAGCTGTTTCCTAGTCCTGTTTCCTAGTCTTGAACTCTCAGTTGTTTCCTAGAATGAATCTAGTTTGGATTAGTACTGCATGTAACTTTCTATTTTAGAATAGAGTTCCTATAATAAAGTTTGTTTAGTTTGTTTCTCTAACCAGTGGTTACTAACCTTTGGTCCCCTGGAAGATTTGGATTTCAGCTCCAATAATTCCTGGCTGTTGGCCAAGCTGGCTTGGGTTTCAGGAAGCTGAAGTCAAAACAAATGGAAGACCAAAGCTTGGGAGCCACTGCTTTAAGTCATTAGTGTCTTTACTGCTTAATCAAGGGGCTTTATCACATTGCAAAAGGAAGACAAGAGGTAGCAAGACAGAAGTGGATTTCTGATTACCTCCCTGCACAAAGCACTTCCACTCTACTTCCACTCTACCACTGAGGGAGACAATCATAAACACATGCCTTTTGTCCTGATTGAAAAAATTGTTTTGCGAAAGCTACACGTTAATGATCAACTCCCTTTGGAGGAAGAATGGAAATACCATGATGTCTTGTAAAAAGGTAAGCCAGAAGCCACTTCTGTTTTGCTGCCTCTCATCTTTCTTTTGCAATGCAATAAGGTCCAGGATCTCTAACCACTGCATGCACTCTCTATCAACTGATCCCACTAAAAGTACAGAAAACAATTGTCTTTTAGTCTCTGTGGTTGCTTTCATAATGTTGCTAGTGCCTCTTCCAACCCATGTATCATGTGCATTCCTGCCTTTGAGATATGGAAATTAACAAACAAGAGCCAAACTGCATGTTACAATAATCCCATGTTTTGCCCTTAAGAGTGAAATTTTCATTTACAAACAGCCTCCCTGCCACCTTCCCCACCAGTCCTGAGCTTCATCAAGACTGTGGTGCGTGAACAGGGTGGCTTTAGGCACTTGTTCCCTACAGTGGTCCCAGTCTGGTTTGCATGGCAGATTTGATCCACTCCACCACCTATTTGTGAAGAAAAAAGTCTTGCACTCAAGGGTAACACAAGCAACTATTGCAGTGTGTGGTTTACCCCCAAGATAAACACCTTCCAGGCTTACTAATGGCTATGACAAATGGGACATTTGGAACACCTGACTACCCCACACATTAAAACCTGCCTAAACCTCTATAAACAGCAGATTCCTTTGATTCCATTAACCATATTCAGAATCTGGCATTCATCTTTTCCTGTGAAAACAGATGCAGATGTGCACATCTTTAACATATAAATGCTATATTAAAAAAAAAAAAAAGACCAGCAGTAAGTTGTTTGTTTCAGGTGGCAATTTTCACTATTTATGTACTAAGGTCCTGATACTTTGAAACATGATGGAATCTACTCAAGATATTTCACATCTTTCAAGGAAAATGGCAGGCACAACATAAAACTGCGTGTCCAAGGAAAAGACAACGCTGTCAGACGAGTCAACAGGAAGAGTCACGCTCTCTATGTATCAGGTTATGTAGAAAATGGTAAGTATTTTAAATATGAAATGGCATTATTTTCTAGGAGAACTACAGCAGATTTGGGCATTAAGAAGTCTAAAAATAGGAAAACTAATTATTTGGGGAAATATCGATTTCTACCTATTAGTGCCTTCTCCATCATTACTTTTATGGTCTTGATTTCATGTGGAGGCTGAGTACATACTCATAACAATGTGCTCTGATTTGCACTAATGTATCCATGGACTTAACCCTTACATCTTCTCCTACATTTCTCTAATCAGCCAAGTGCTTCCTAACTTAGCATGTTAACTGAATGTGTTGGAACCAATAAAGCACCCCCTAATTCCTATAAAAAATTTAAAACAATCTCCTAGCATACTTCATTTCGCTTTGCTATGCCATCTTCAGTCCTTCTGTTTTTATATACCAGCCTAAAATCTAGATCGAATTACCATACAGACACCATACAATCATGTGGAAAGTAGGGTATTTAGAAAATCACAATGTACAATTTGTGGTTCCAACTGGGTAGAAAGACGTACATGTTTGCCTTACCCACATAGTTATAGTATGCACAAACATACATCATTTGTGTGGGATAGCCCTGCTGTGACTTAATGTGCTTCTGTATGGCTGACATCCTGTTAGTGACATAAATCCAACATACACCTGTGTATGTCTTTTTTGGTCATTGTGGAGGCTGGTATTATCTTCTTTTCTATGCAGCAACTAAAGCCCCCACCTCTAAACGCACCATTTATCCACTGTAATTTCCAATACAGCCATTTAATAGATGCAGAACAGGGATGGGCATCAGAGAAGTGTCTGGCTATGTTCCTATAACCAGGTGCAGAATGATTATATCCTCAATTGAGACTTCTGGAGGATCCCAAAAGATCTCAGAAGATGAAGTAATTGGTATTCTGAGACATAATATAGTTATGCCATGATGGATTTTAATAAATAAATAAACTTTATTCTTATACCCTGCTTTTCTGCTGCAGCAATCAAGGAGGCTTACATGACTAGAATATGTTGCAATTTTGTTCCTTATGTCTTAAGGGCACAGTTTGATCCTGCTGAGAATACACTATTGTACAGAGTTGTGAATTTAATTCATTTTATTGATTAAGGGAATAAACAAAACAGAAATAATAACCAATTATCTCAAGCCTAGCACTATTTGTCTGCTTACAAAAGTTGAGAAGACATGGCCATGTGGTCTGTGGAAATAAATTATAATAAGACAACGTGGGGGAAAGTGGATATGGGTTAGAAGATCAATGACACACCAAATACTTATCGGGAAAAGAAAGCAAGAAGAGTGAAAGGGAGATTAAAAAGAAGGAGAAAATGTAGTTTTCAGTCATTGTTTAAAATATAAGTTAAGAAGTCATTCCTATTAATGAAGGTACTGCATTGCCTGGAGTTCCATTGTCAAATATTATGAGAAACATTATGAGATTGAGCTATAATGTGATTGACTGCACTAATTATTCATTTATTGTACCTTAATTTTTGTAATGTATATGAATCAGGTAGTGCATTCCTGGAATTATGATGTAATATTACAATGTGCTATTGTAAACAGAGGATGATTTTTTTTAAAAAAAGAATGCATGTGAAAATGGCCTTTACATAGAAGATTAGTGTCTGAAGAATTAATTGTTACTTTATTTCTTTTTTCATTTTATCTACATGCTTTTCATTGTGCAAAATATATTTGTTACTTTAAACTTAATTTGACAAATACACACACACACACACACACACAGAGTGAGCCTGCGTCATACGCTGGCGTGCCTTACACTGAAAGTTGTGCTGGGAAAAGGGGTGGCACGCCCCATAAAGGGTAATGGTATGTGTGCCCATGGTGCGTGCCCACCGCTGCACTGCCACATGCACAAGCCCCATTCATTTAAATGGGGCTCGAGCATACGGAACAGATCCCCTACGTAAGGGAAGGGCGGACTATATATATATATATATATATATGGGTTAAATGCAAGTTGTGAGCAGTTTCAGATATACTGTGCTTACTGTCCTTTACAGTGAAGTCACTGGAGGCATATTGGCATTCCCTAGTATTTGCATTTTTTTGCAAATACTGTATCTACTCTGAGCAATCCCTTCTGATGCTCCAATATATTCCTGAGCTTCACTTCAGATCTCTGACTCTTATTGGGCTTTTTCTCAGTCTGATCTTGGTTACTTCAGGCTATAGAAGGGATGAAGCTCCTGTAGGCCTGGATATGTTTTTGGACTACAGTTCCTATCATCCCTGTCCACTAGTCAAAAGAATTTGATCTGATGGGAACTGGATTCCTACATATCTGGAGAGCCACAGGTTTCCTGGCTCTAGACAAAAGACCACTTCTTTTAACAGATGAGTAGAGTAAAAGGTACACAACAAACCCTCCCAGAACAGCCTCGGACATTCATTTTAGCCAAAGGCCAGCTATTCAGGCCTATCAGTGCTAGTCCTGCTAATGAAAAGAGATCTGGCAAACTAAACCTGATCTATTAATACAAAGCACTACAGTAATTTTTCTTGTTCTGTGATTAAAGAATCACAGGGTTGGAAGGGACCTTGGTGGTCATTTAGGCAATCCCCTAAACCCATGGGGGGAAAAAAAGAAGAGAGCTGTGTTTCCAAGAGAAGAAAAATACATAAGAGTTTAAATTAATTCTAAAGGATGAAGAGACACAATTTGTTCATGAACTACAGAACTAGATAAACACTTCTTCTGTGTCAACAGTTATATTGTAAAACAGTGTTTCCCAACCTTTGACCCTCCAGATGTTTTGAACTTCAATTCCCCTAGTTCATTACTGTTGGCCAAGTGGGTTGAGGTTTCTAGGATTTGACGTCCAAAACAAATGAGGAGCAAAGATTGGACCCCACCCTTATAAAGGAAAAATTGCAAGTTTTAACATGACCACATCTTTGAGAAAAAGAAGTGACTGAAGATAATGCACAAAAGAAAATATAACAAATAGACTTGCAGAATATTGACTGGAGCTTTGCAGTCACACACTTTAATACACCTATTCCTTTACCTGTTTTTCATAGGCGAGATAAAACTGAATCCAGTAAGGCATCGCCCAAGTGAGGATGAAATCCAAGCAAATGTGGGAAATTTCAGCAGAGCAGCATCAGGAGGTTCTTTTGTAATGAATGGGTTGCCTCCTGGAAATCCACCGGATGTCTTCCCACCCTGTAAAATCACAGACCTTGAGGTAGAGCACCATGAGGATGATGAATTGCTTTTGTCCTGGACAGCTCCTGGGAATGATTATGATATAGGGAAAGGTAAGTGAAATTTTGCTTTGAAAAATAGGCTCTCTGTCTTCTGTGAAAAGAAAAAAGGTCAGTTTTATTCCCTCCCTTTTAGTATGAGTAATATGACACTGCTCCTGTGGAAAAGGGATCCAACCATACCGTTGGTCCACCATGGCTATTTTCTCTCCAGGTTGTCCTACTGCAGAGGAAATGGGCTGTTTCATCCCCCGTTTTCTTAGATTTTGTGAATGATTTTCAGAGTGTTCTATTTATAGTTGCTAGAATTCAAAAAACAGTGATCATCAAATTATCAAAAACATAGCAAGGAAGCATTATTCTGAATAATTCTGAAAGCAAAATATTTGTAGTGGTTTGGAATTTCTGGAAGAACTGGTGAGCATAGTTCGTTGTCACCTTCACCTTAAATACATGTGCTATATGCTTAATAGATACATAAGAACCAGTGTGGCTTGAATGTTGGACTGTGACTCTGGTGACCAGGGTTTGAATTTCTGCTGGGCCATGGAATCCCTCTTGGTGACCTTTGGTAGGTCACACTCTCTCACCCTGAGAGGAAGGCAAGGGTAAACTCTCTCCTAACAAATCTTGGCAAGAAAACCTTGTGATAGGCTCCCTTTGGGTCACTGTAAGTCAGAAACACAACAACAAAACATAAAAGCATAGTAACCGGGAATTTACTAGTTAATCAAGTAAATCACGATGTGGCTTTCAGCAGCTGCAGTTTCTCTAGCAAACTGTGCAAGGTCAGCTAATGAAGAAGGAGTAGATAAAAATGTTTCCATCTTGGAATGGCTGGGAAATATTTATTTTCTTGTTTGGTTGGGGTGATTTCCCCTCTCCTTTTTCCTGTGAAAGTGCCATTGCCTTCCAGAACAAGAGAGAAAGGATAATTTAAGATCAGGAAAGATCAGATAAATTTTCTGCGTTTGAGAGGGTGAAGTCTGGCCATAATCTCATCCAGAAAACTGGTCTGTTCTGACAAAGAACTGTTTCAGTCAGCTAGGGGATGTGAAATAATGTAGTCTTTGCCTTGGGTTTTATTGCTAAACATTTGTGTTTTCACTTAATCTTGACAGCACTTTGAACTTTACTTGGTCTGGGACCTGACTGGACCAGAGCCCTGGAATTGTGACAACATCCTTGTTTTTTGGCATTAAAAAAATTCACACGTGACGGGAGATAGGGCCACCTCAGATCCAGAAATCTTCTAGAAAATCCTTTTCTAGATTTCTCTACACTAATAGGAAAAATCATTATAGCAAAGACACAAAAAGAGAGGCTCATAGGAAGAAGATGTGCTAAAAAGAGCCCTTCAGGGCACAACAGAGATCATGACAGTGGCTAGCTGGTTTTCTGCAAAATCATACTCCCAAGTACATTACATAAAGAAGAAACTGTCATTTACACACACACAAAATGGGCCCACTCTGAGAAAGCATCTCTGGTATTTGAAACTGAGGAAGTATGGTTACAGGGAGGAAGGACTGCATATCCCTATCTGATTTCCCTATTTTCTCAGAAAAAAGGAAACATGCACTGTTTTGAGTTGTTGGTTTAACTGTCACATAGTTTTTTGAACAATTAGTCTTGACATTTTCATTTAGCTTGAAAGATAAATGGAACAAACAGTTATTTATCACATCTAGTCCTCCATAATGCCAAGCAGACACAAAGGACTCATTCCCATTAAAAAAAAACTGAGAAAAGGAAACCAGCTCCAGGAATTACAATGATCTGGTGGTGGTGGTTGTATGCCTTCATGTCATTTCCAGTTTATGAGTGACCCTAATGTGAACGTATCATGGGTTTTTCTTGGCACATTTCTTCAGAGGGGATTTCCCATTGCCATCTTTTAAGTCTGAGAGAGTGTGAATTGCCCAAGGTAAACTAGTGGGTTTACATGGCTGAGCCAGGATTTGAACCATGGTCTCCAGAGTCATAGTCCAATGCTCAAACCACTGCATCATGCTGGCTTTCACAATGATCTGGTATTAAACACCAATGTTTCTCAGGCTGCCTGATGTGGAGGAACTGGCTCCCCTCCTCTTCCATGAACCAGGGACCTGTATTATATTTGTTTCAATTGACAGCAACTGATATTTCTTTCCAGAAAACCATGGTCTGGCAGCTGACAGCTTTCACCTATACTCATCTTCAAACCACCCAGTGACATAACTAGCATATTTGACACCTGGACTAGATCATTTTCACCACCCACAAGAGAAGTGGGGGAGCCCTCTACCTTCCCCTCTTTTATTCCTCTTTTGCTATTACTCCTGCAGCTGCTTCTTCTCCCTTGCTGCCCACGGCAGCCCCTGAGCCAGAGACTGCACCACTGCTATTCAAGTTGCCTGAGTTTCTGCCACTGCTGCCACTGCTGTACAAGATAATGGCTTGCCAGGAGGCATTGGCTGAGGGAGGGCCCTGCCCACCTGTCATACTGCAGCTGTTGCCACTAAAGTCACAGCTTACCTTGGTGCTCTGTAGAAGTGATGGCAGTAGAAACTGCTGTTACCCAAAAGGGTGAAGGGACCTGGTGTCCCTACCAACAATGACAGCATCTCCTTGGTATTTTGGGGAAATTATTAGCTCAAAAAAGGCCTGTGAGATGTTGGGTAACATAAGGGGATCTTTCCATCTATGTATACCAGCACTAACTGCAGAGAGATTCCAGTTTCAATGAATAAAAGAGTTTTATTTAGGCATGTGCAAAGGTACCCACAAACCCACAGAAACCAATGGAACCTAAAGAACCACAGAAGGCTAACAGATAGGAAAGGTGTGAAAGTTTGGATAGTGAGAAATCAGGATTTAGAGGGGATGATAATTACCAGAGGAGAGTGGCTCAGACAGAGCCTGAGAGCAACACAGTGAGAGCAACTTTTGGTGCACACTGGGTCCATGGGAAAAGTGAGCAACAGTAGGCAGCTGCATTTGGGGCTGATATTTATATCCTGTTTTCCATCCTCAAGAGATAGTTAACATTTGACACATGGTGTAACAAAGATTTGAGGGTTTTCCCAAGAAATGGACAATAGGATTCTGGAACAAGAGATGGCTTTAATTTTGGATTGACTACACATTGATAGGATTTGAGTCAGTCTCTGGATGGTTGAATAGGAAAGATGAATAGGGACACAGCCTGGGGTAAGAAGGAAGTATGGTCTTTAACTGCTTTGCAATGGGATCTGCTCAGTCCCTATCAGTCCCTATCAAGAGAGGATATGTGCTTTCTCACATGTGTAAAGTCCTAGTGTTCCAAAGTTAATCATGACCTCTTAAAAACATGCCTGATGCTAGATACCAAATATGAAAACATGAAGCCCCAAGAGTGTAGGGTATGCTAACGCTGTTGGTGTAGATACAGCTGCTAGTAAGCTGCTGGTAATGACAAGGCTGATAAAGCCCACTTGGTTCTCCTTGGCAGCCCAGTTAACAGAAGCCTGCTTCCCCCTCTGCCACCACCACATTACCACTGGCTCCCAGCTTTAGACAGACTGTTTTGGGCCCTGTCACAATGCACCACCTTAATGCTGGTATACTGGGTGAACTGCTCCCACTGCCCTGATGTTTGTACACTGGTGAGATCATCACTTTGACAAACACTGCTGTACATAGTTTTACATATAAATCTTAACTTCTACATAGTTTTTTAAAAAATAGTATGGGGGAGGAGATATATATATGTATGAACATCCTGATCTGAACATTTTATTCCTCATTCTGAAAGAAAATATCCTATGATCCTTCCCCATCTCCACCCCTATTTTTTCTAGAAAAATAAGGCTTTGGGGAAAATTGGGAGCAAAGTTTTCCACTGAATTTATCTGTTTCTTTTCCTAGGTCTTCAGATCTCTTTGACTGAGAGCTTTATTGCATGAGAAGACAAAGCTGATACAGAGTGGGAGAGTAGGGGCTTTCTCTGTGCCTATCTGCATGCTGTTGCAGCACTTCTATTCTCTTCCTAAGGGAGATGATTATAAGGAGATTATCACGTTCAGTTTAAAGTGACTTATTCCCGACGGGATACAGTCACGTTTAATTTTAAAAGTGGGTGTTATCACACTCAGCTGCAGCTGGGTAAGTGCAACCCATATGCAGCCTGGATCCCAGCCATGCTTGTCCTGCGGCTTTCCAAAAATTCAAGCACCTGTTTTTGAAAAGCCACGGGATAAGCACAGCTGGGATCTAGGCTGCATACAGGTTGCACTTGCCTGGCCGCAGCTGAATGCAATAACACCCGCTTTTAAAATTAAACATGACTTTATCCCATTGGGGATACGTTGCTTTAAATTGAATGCAATAACATCCTAAAAGTGTGTCTTTTGTCAATTTGTCAAAAAAAAAATCCATTTATCAAAAGGCACATTTTTATGACCTTCTCCCTCAGGAAGAAGAACAGAAGTGCTGTGACATGTGGAGAGGCATGTGCAAAGTCGCTGTTCTTGCCTACTGTTTTGGCTCCCCCCCCCCCCCCTCATTCCATAAGGCTATCATTATCTAATGCACATGTGTTGTTTACTCTTTATTTTTCAGCTGAAGGATATGAAATAAAAATGAGTGAAAACCCCTTGGAACTAAGAGATGCTACATTTCCTAATGCCACTTCCTTGAACATATCTGGTCTCATACCTGAAGATGCTGGGGTCAAACAGTCCTTTCAGTATAAGCCAGAAAACCTCCAAAAAGAAAACACCACCTCCATCTACTTTGCCATTCGTGCCATTGATGACAGCAACAATGTTGGGGAAACATCTAATATAGCAGCAGTGGTTTTGCTTCCAGAGAACACTGCCTCCCATAGTTCCTCTGAGAAACATACTCTTCCTTCCATAGTCATGACCACCTTACTACTGTTCTTGATAATGAAAATAATAATACTGGTTCCATAATGAGAACTTGAGTTACATGTTGCTGTAATTATTGGTTCTTCTTGAAGCACAACACATTTTGTTTTAGCCAACTGAAAAAGTGGATGTCAAAAGACTGGACTGTAATAACAATAATCACAATGAACAATATGGCATTCTAAGTGTATCGGTGAGTGAGCATTGATACTAGGTGTGCCAGGACTAAGGTCATCTGTTTAAAGCTGGATCTATGCTAATCACATATAAACTGAATAGGAGGCTCCCAGTTTTGTTGCAAAATGGATGTGTGGTTATGCTTCCCTCATTTGTGGTACAACTGCTCATACTGTGTTCTTCCCAGCACACTTTTGCTTCACCTAATTGATATCCTGAGTGAACATGTATGGGGAAGCCTAAAGGAAAGACCATAGCTTGTAAAAAAACAAAGCTCATGAATGGGGTAGTCATAGACTGAAAAAAGTCATATCCAGTTTGGCTTTTATATTAAATCTCAGGAAGATTTTCAATACATCCGCCAGAGAGTGCCTCCTTGGGAAATTATGGTTATTATACTTCAACATATGGGCAGTATTTCTGTATGGTCTGGGATTAATCTTCCTGCCAGGTATTTGATACTTTGCAGTTTGAATGAGTGAGAGCCAGTGAGGTGTAGTGGTTTGAGTATTGGATTGTGACTCTGGAGGCCAGGGTTCAAATCCCTGCCCAAGCATAAAAACCCACTGGGTGACTTTGAGCAAGTCATTTCATCCTCAGTGAACAGCAATGACAAACCTTATCTGAAGAAACCTGCCAAGAAAACCCTATGGTAGGTTCACCTTAGGGTTACCATAAGTCAAAAATGACTTGGAGGCACACAACAAGAACATGTTATCCATGTGGGGGGATAAAGGGGGAGATGGCAGATTGGAGAAAGTTTTTGTCTGCTCTGATGTATTGCTACTCTCTGCTTTCATTTTCCTCCCTGGTATTTAAAGTCCAGCACCATTGCAGAAGATAAAAATCAGTGGGCTTTTTATCCAAAATCAGTGTGCATACTGTGCATTTATTGTTTTAATTTTATTTTGAGTGTAGTTTAGATTGTTTTAACAATGTGCTTTTAATGGAAATGTTTGTTTAATTGTTGTTGTTTTTACTTTTGTATAGTAAGATTTTAGCAGAAATTTGTTTTAGATGGTTATAAGCCAGCTTGGGTTCTGTGCTGGGACAAAGGTGAGCTA
The DNA here is from genome assembly GCA_023333645.1 of Sceloporus occidentalis. Classification (NCBI taxonomy): domain Eukaryota; kingdom Metazoa; phylum Chordata; class Lepidosauria; order Squamata; family Phrynosomatidae; genus Sceloporus; species Sceloporus occidentalis. The sequence goes on along the minus strand of JALMGF010000104.1, from coordinate 2,278,702 downwards.
TAAATAAAATAAAATGAAACGAAACAAAATGAAATAAACCCAAGAGATGGAGAAATACTTGGTTGCTTGCTTGATGGTTGTTTCCACACGGGTAGCATAGTTTGGGTTTGATCAGATGACTGCTGTGAATAAGCGTCAATTTTAAAAGAAAGGTAGAATGTAAATAAAATTATGGTGGGCATGATTCTGTATCACCTGCTTAGCTACATAAGTACTCTGGTTACATAAGTACCCTGGCATCTCCTGGCCCAACCCCTGCCTGTTCTCCTGTCATTTGAGACAAGTTGGCAGACTGATGTTTCCACCCCTTTCTGCAAGCAGTCTTCAATGTGACCATCAAAAGCAGGATCCTGTTATTATTCCCTGTGTACAAGAGCTCACTTGCAGGATGCAGGGGGTGATCATCAGTCAGTCAGCTTTATCAAAGAAGTTGCTGCAACTCAGAAATAGAGTAGTGATTTGAATATAAGAAATAATAAATAAAAGCTTTATTTTTAGCCCGCCTTTCCTGGGATCAAGGCGGGTCACAACAGCCAAAAACACGATACAATCAATATACAAAAAATTAAAATACAAAAAATACAAAATCTCACAATATCTTACAACAGTTAAAATCCAGTTTAAAAAAATCAGACTACTGGCTGCATCTGCACTCCAAAATAATTCAGTTTGACACCACAGTAACTGCTATGTATCAGTGTTATAGAATTCTGCCAATTGTAGTTTTGTGAGATTTTTTAGCCTTCTCTGTTAGAGAACTCTGGTGCCACAACAAGCTACAGTTCCCAGAGTTCCATAGCACTGAGCCATGGTAGTTAAAGTGGTATCAAACTGAATCATTCCTGCAATGCAGATACAATCTTTGACAAGTTCTTCTTCTTCTTTTAGCAGTAGTTGAAAATAGTTCATAGGGAAATTAGAATTAACTAAATTATTATGCAAACCTTTCTGAAAGACTTGTTGTTTGGCTGAAAAGCTTGCAAGTACTTTGTGCCTAGGGCAAGTGACAGTCGTCTACACTTGGGTATTCTGTGGGTCCCACTCTGGCTCCTTTTATAAGCCTGGAAAAATGTGGATGCAACACATATGTGGTGGCTCTCTCTTCTTCAAGGGACCTGTCCACAGTGGTGTCCAGACTATCAGATCTACCACCCAGATCTGTCATGCAACACTGTCAGGCCAGACACTGACACTAGATTTGAAACTCCAAAATAATATGTTTGATATTCAAAATTCAAGTAATGTAAAAGCAGTTTTATATTTTGTTGTTCCATGCTTTCAAGTCATTTCTGACTTATGGTGACCCTGAGATGAATCTATCATGGGGTTTTCTGGGGCTGAAAGTGTGAGACTCACCTAAGGCCACCCAGGGAATTCCCATCGCAGAGCAGGGAATCAAACCCTGATCTCCAGAGTTGTAGTCCAATATTTGAAACACTACACCTTGCTGTCTCTAGTTGATGTTTTAAAAGTAGCTGATAACATGAAAGGGAAATAAACAATCCAGCTTCCCTTAGAACCCTGATCACTGATCAAATGTAGCCAGTCCTCTATCTCTGCAAAAGACATTGTGCAGAATGCTCTCTCCCAGGTTTTCACTAATGTTTAAAATATATGAGAAATAATTCTAAATTAGAACATGAGGTCACTTTCCTGATTGTGCAAAGATGTTGATGTTATATAAGAGTGTTAGTGACAGAAAACACTCATGCATTCTTGCCTTCTATGTACTGTGTTTATGCATCTCAGGGATTCTTTTTTCCTCCCTATCCCTTTTAGTATTTCCTTGCTAAAAAAAAATAAAATTATTGAAATTCACAATGTCTGGTTTTTGAACTAAGATTGTAACAATCTTCTAAACCAGAGCTGTGAAATTTCCAAGACATTTTTCCCCTGCTCTGTTTAACTTTCTTTAAAAGTAACAAAGCATAAAGATTAACACACAAGAAAAGTTGTAGTCCTGTACTATGTGGCTGGAAAACCCAACACCCTAGTGGGAAAAAAATCTTCAAGATGCCAAGATAGTGAGAAATACTGAATGAGCATGGTTTTCCCCATTCACCATCAATCTGTCAACTAGCTGAACTCTTAAATGCAGTCCACCATTTCTGTTCTACAAGAAAGCCAAAGGGTGTATTTCCTGTATCATTTCTTTGGAAAAATAAGATGATGTTTATCTCAAAATGCTATTTCTCTAGAACTCATAACAAGTTCATATTAAAGTCAAACTATTTTGCAGGAAGTTGGCTTTTTTAAAAGCAAAACTAAAATCTCAAAACAATTTGTTTTTATGTTCTCAAGATGGAGTAGGGGTCTTAAGGTTCCCAGCAATTTCCTATTCAAAACTCTTTTAAAAAGAACTTTGATAGAGACTTACTGACTTCTGTCAAATCAGTTAATACACTCAGAGATTTTTTTAAGCTGACCAGAAGGTTCTGCTTCACCTGGTTCAGGAGTACACAACAGGCAATCTTCAAGCTACACAACACTTGAAGCCATTTCCTTTGCTGCCAGCAATTGCCCTGTGCCACCATACAATGCATGGTACCCCCATTTTCACTTTAAAAGGCCCTCACATCCTCTAGGACAGAGGTGGGCCTGCACTGGGGCCCAGAGGACCGCATCACAGAAAAGGTAATAATTGTAGGAAAGGTGGAGAGCAGTAGAAAGAGATGGATAGACTCAATCAAGGAGGCCACATGCATGAGCCTATAGGACCTGAGCAGAGCAGTGGAGGACAGAGGGGCTTGGAGATGTCTCATTCCCAGGGCTGCCATGAGTCAAGGCAGACTTGAGGAAGTCAACAACAACAAAAACAACAACACCCCAGTTGGCTTGTTATGTAGCTCAAGAACAGTGCTTGGAACATTAGGCTTGAAAATTAATTTCTTAATGGATTTCTTCTTCAATAACTAGGGTTTAACTATTCTCAGTTCAGTAAGACATTAAGCTAACACCTTTACTCACTATAACATACAATTCTCTGAAGTTCTCTCTCTTTCTAGAATTTCCAGATCATCACTGGCAACCACACTTTTCTCAAGAGTCAGCTCTGTATCAAAATCTGAAGTACACACCCTAAAATTAATTCCTTCTTTCCTCATCCTCTTCCTCCTGTTTGCCCCCGCTGTTGCCACCTCTTGCCTCCTCTTCCCCCCACTGCCTCCATCCTCATCTTCCTCCTTGCCTCTGATGCCCCCCCATGTGGTCTTGCCCTCTGCGGATACTCAAATCTGCAGATAAGACTGGCAAGTCCACGGATACGGAGGACAAACTGTATCAAGTAAACAGTGGCACAATTCTTTGAGAGCTCCCTATCAATAAAAGACCCCCTTCTCTCAGCTAGAGATGAGAGAAGGAAAAACACACAACAGCCTCTCCACTATGCAATAAGAGGCCTAGAATCATAGAATGCTAGAGTAGCTATTAAATGATAAGGGTTGATAAGGGGACAGTTATCCCCTTATCAACCCTAATAAAACAAGGGTATCAACAAATAATCTTCTTCCAATAAAATAAAAAAAATGCTCTTCCAATATCTCTGTGCCAGTTAATCACTTATATAAACCAATAATATAGAAACCAACAAGGGCAGTTGTGGCTATGGAAGGGAAGATGGGATATTGGACACAAACTACATTTGTGGGAGGAAAAGCCCTTGGGAGGAGAGTCGATGGGGGTAATCTGCAGTCTCAGCAGGCACGGGTCACACTTACACCAGACTGCTAGATCTAGTCATACTGATTGGATTGGGAAAATACTGCACAGATGAGCACCAGACTCGCATGATTGGTGGTCCCACTTGAGTATTTGCTGATTGAGGAACCACTGGGCCCCATGTCCACTCGACCTGAAGGGGCACACACCTTGTTAATCTGATAATTATGATATTTTAGAATATTATTGATTTACGACTAATGTAATTGTATTAATGTTGTGGCCATATTGTCAACCCGTAACATGGCATTTGGCCCATTTGGTCCAGCTCAGCAGCTGAAAAACAAGCGTGTGAAGGTGAGACTCACTCACCCAATTTCTTTTCTCAGATGGCAGCATGCCACAGGATGGCAACTAACCCCCTCTGAGAAACATGCCAAGAAAACTCTATGATAGGTTCACCTTAGGTTCACAGTAAGTCAAAAATGACTTGGAGGCACACAACAACAACAACAACAAGGTTTTTTAACCCCTACATTTCCACAACGACCAGGTGGCAATGGAGAAAGTTTAGCCAGTCTAACTCCTGTTTTTGTATTGGATGCTCCAGAATCTGGATGGAGTGGAATGAATGGATTCCAACGCTCTCAGATTTTCAACTCTGTGGCAGCTATGGTGTCACAACAAACTACAAATCCCAGAATTCCATAGCACTGAGCCATGACAATTAAAGTGGTGTCAAACCAAATTATTTCTGCAGTGCAGATGCAGCCTAAGCCACCTGGCACTTAACAGCTGGAGAAATTCCATTTGGCTCAGCTGTGGTTCAATGCATCAGCTTCAAGCTCAATTATTTTTATCTTACACATTTCCTGGCACTAACCCTGCCTCTTTGCCAGCTCCTGGGAAAAGGGGAGAGGCTACATTTCTCCAAAGGTACAATTTCTTTAGAACTAAAAGAATGAGGGCATGTGTGAAGAGCAAATGGTTTTGTCAGGTTCAGGAATAAAAATATTATTTTTAAAAAAACCTTGGCAAAATAAAATGTCAAAACAGACTGGAGTATGTTTCTTCCTCTAAATTCTTGGGAATTGGAAATAATACAATCTGCTTTGAAACAAACCTGATAAAGTGGGCCTCACCCACTTTGTTAAAATAAGGCCCAGAAATTAAACAATGCAAGGAAAGTCAGAAAGGGTAAAACACTTTGTATGCTTTAAAAAAACACTTAAAATGTAACAGATGTGAATAACAAAGATATCTGTCATATTATAAAAACAGCCAACGAATACTTCTCCATATTGCTTTTTCTATGACAAAAGAATCACTTTCTGATTTTGAAAATAAATATGAAACCTATTCTTTTAATCTAAAGAGTTTTAAAAGTGTCTCACTTTTTAAATGCAATCCTATGGATGCCTCTTCAGAAGCAAATGTAGGAGAAGGAGAATGACCTCACTCATGCATTCCAGGTTTGTTATTCACACTATGGATCTTCAACTATGTGCATCTCTGGGAGTTTGGTTGCTCACATGTGCCAGCACTGAAATAAACAAGGAATTGACTATGTGAATATTGTATATTCAAAATACTTTCCAGGCATGCAGATTTTAATCCTGAATTATCCTGAGTATATTTGCATCAGTTATTCACAATGCTGATGATGCAAATCTTTTTTAAAAACTTGGGAAAAACCCTGGTATCAATTATCTCAAGTTAAGTTAAGTGGGTTTTTGACAGCCCCCCTCCCCACCCCCCAAACTTAACCAGGTGTATTTGGGATGCATGTGAACAACAGATAATTCATCCTGAATTATTTTCACCATCTGAATAGGGCCGGAGTCTCTCTCTTATACACATTAGGATATATAAACCCTGCCACCCTGTGAGGTTAAACTGGATCCCTTCAGAGCTTGCAGTTATTCCATAACAAGAGAAGAAAAAATTAGAAAGTTATTGAATAACTAAGGGTGTGCTTAGTGTGGGATATCATACCCTTACACTGAAAATCTACATTGTTATATTAAATGAAAGCTGGAATGCAGGTCAATTAATTGTATTAAAGTTACAGGGCAGCATGCTTAGAACCCATGTAAATTTGGCTCAATATACCCTGTTATTTTGTAGGGGAGGATTGGGCAAAGTGTTGTTCCTTAAACATGTTTTGCAGCCTTGACAACTTCAGAATCCCCAGAGTGACTTTTTTTTTCCTGTCTCCAAAAAGCAGGGGAATTGTTCTCCCTGGAAGACTTTAGGTACAAAAATGTACATTTTAAATGAAAGGTCTTCCTGTAAAGTTAAACATTTTTAAACAGTTTTGGAGAACCATAAATGGACTTCCTGCTATTTTGGGACTTTTGTTTTGGCACTTTTTGGGGGGAGGGTAATCCCAGACCTGCTGTACTTGCCCACCTACTTTAAGGCCTTGCCATTAGCTAGTGTTAAGCTTTTTTGCTTCTAAGCATGCTCAACTTGTAAATAAACTGTAACAATTACAAAATTGCCAACTGACTGACACAACCAAAAGTGTGTCCTCCAATGTTGCATAGCTGAAAACTGGCCAAGCAACATCAGAGTGTGATAACGGGGGCAAAAGTTATTAATGAGGATGTACACACAAGCTAGGAGAGGCTGCAGTGGTTTGCTTTTACCTGAGCCTACTGGGAAGGGCAAGACTGCCCCCACCTCTTCCAGCACTAAAGTTAACTGAGTCCAAACTACTTTTGCACTTTGAATTCAATCTGCAGCAACTGAAGTAAATTGAGAAGAAAGGGGGAATGTGGGAGGAAAAGAGAGAAATATTAAAAGCAGCAGAAACATTGCAGCAACAGAGGATTAATCAGGACGGTCTCTGCTAGGACATTTGGAGGATATAAGACAGCTAAGCCTTTAGGGCAATTTCTTAGGAGCAAAGTTCTCCTTTATAATCATTCAGAATGACTAACTCCTAATTCATTTGTCAGCTCCAACTTATGACAATATATTGCCATGGCCATTTGAAAGGAGACTGGAGAAGTTGTGGTCTACATGTTATGGTCCAGGATCCAATCCATTGCAGTGAACATCCCTTTTAGATTGATCATTTACAGACTGTCCATAAATTCTACTCTAGAAACAATCAGTATTTTGGGGTTTAATACACCCACTCCAAAATTCAGGTTATTCTGAAAGTTGCATATACAACAAAATAACTCTTCTAAAAAAAAAAAAATCTCCTGCTGTAAGGGATGTAACTTTTGGTTACACAGAAAGTAGTGCTTTGCCAACTCAGGACTAATACACCAGCAGCTTGACAGACCTGTATCATTTGATACAACCCTTTGAAGTTTACGAAGAGGGTCACAATTTTTGTGTCATCTGCATATCTTAGGTTATTAATCTTCGTTCCTCTGATCTTCACTCCTAATGTCTCTGAGTAAATTTCCTATAAGGTGAGAGTTACCAAGTTTGGCTTCAATCTGAGAACTGTTGGAATCACAAAAATTACTATATTCCAGCAGTTGTTTTTGTAATCCAGAATATGGTGGGAGATATATGTATATAGGACAGAAAGGCAGTTACGGATGTGTAAACTGAGTTACAAATTCATAACTGTTTCATATCCACAATCCCTATTTCGCCCCTAGTTTGCAGGGCTACATAGGAACCAAAGTCCTCCTATCTCCACTTACCAGGAAGCAGAAACTATGACCAACAGGAGTCTGTTCCCCTATCTGTCAGGAAGCAGCTGGCTGATGGTGGCACCTTCCCTTGAATAAGGGATCCCCAGCACAAGGAGTAAATGCAAGAGGGTTTCTGCTTCTGTCCTTTGCATCAGATTGCTCAAAGGCAAGGATGACACCATCAGACAGCTGTTTCCCAATTAACAGGGGGCAGACTTCCATTGATGAGAGTGACTGCTTCCTAGTAAGTGAAGATTGGAGAGGATGGAATAGGATTTACTGCAACTAGTCTTTACACAAACATAAATCCCGAACAGGATTCTGGCCAATGTGCCTGTCTTTTTTCACTTCACAAAGTCGGTAGCAAAAGCAGGGAAGGCTTGGGAGGAAAAGCTTAACCATTCTCTCTTTCCTAGAAGATCGATGATTCTGCTAATTAGTAAAAGCAAAATAGTGTTTCATCATAATTACAGATAACTTCACATTTTGTCTAGTTCAGTTGCTATGGAGGTTTAAGTGGCTTTCTGTTCAGGTGCTCAAAGGGTGATCAAATTATGCATCAATCACACATGCTGTATGAATGGAAAAAAATATTTGGGGTGCCCTCCTGGTTCCCCCCACTCCAAAGTGAATTTCATGTCAAGTAAATAAACTATATGTTAATTCAAACTACCTCAAACACCCCCTCCAAATCTGGTGAAAATCCAATGAAACAATAAATAAATTGGGTGCCCCTCATGCCCACTGCAGAGTAAGTTTTGTGTAGGGCACCTACCCTATATTTTAAGTAGACTATCCCAAACATACGTGTCAAAATCAGAGAAAAGCCATCCAGCCATCATGCAGTGTGCTAACAAAAATGAAAACAAACAGGCACACTTTTATTTAGATGCCATCAGATATAATGCAGCTACTAGATAATCTCAGCCCCATCACTTGGATTGCTGTGCATTTTTGATTTTGTTGAGGGAAGCTTTCCTCAAAAGCATTTTAGGAATTCCTAAGTGCTGCTATGATTCACTTTAAGATTCACTTTCCTAAGAAATGCTGGTAACATATTTATGATTCACCCTAGGCCTCCCTCCAAATATTTTGGACTTCAATCCCCATCATACTGACCTAGCAGGGACAATAATAAGAGATCATGGCAGATGCCCAAAAGAACTGGTGAGCCAAAGGTTCCTGCCCCTACCCCTGACCTAGAGGGCTAACACATAATCAAAGACTGCAGTTTTGGAATAGCTGAATTTCACAGTCATAGATTTGGAAAAGACCCCAAGGGCCATCCACTCCAACTCCCTGCCATGCAGCAATACATGATCAAAGCACTGCCAAGAGATGGCCACCCAGATTCTGTTTTAAAACCTCCAAAGATTTTTATGACAAATCAAGCATAACATAACAGAGGTTTCTGTTTCTGTACTTATATAAACACTTGCACAAATAACTCTTCTCTTTCATTGTTTCTGTCAGCGAACTGGGGTAAATGGCAAAAGCAAAGATGTTGCTGAATCCATGGCATCTTGTAATGGTGTCCGTGCTCTTGCATGGGGTGAATGGGACCCTTGTAAAGCTCAACAATGGTGGGTTTGAAGACATTGTTATTGCAATTAACCCTGGATTATCTGAAGATATCAAAATCATAGACAACATCAAGGTAAGAATTTTACTTTTAAAAGTATGTTAATTTAGCAATTTAACCTTGCCAAATTATGATATGCTGTCAGAGGGTGGGACATTCTATCACCATAGGGATCTGTGCAGCCACTGCTAATGGAAATCCCCCCTGATCCCAAAGACTCATTCAAGAATACAAATGGACCTTAACAAGTTGTTGCAACATGGAGTTATCCTGTTCATTTTTCCATTCCATTCATCAGGACCTTTTTCAAGATATTGTACTCTGTTCCAGTGGATCTCAGACTCTGGATCTTGAGGTGTTTTGGACTTCCACTCCCCAATCGTTGGCTGTGGCTTCTGGGACTTAAAGCCCAAACACCTGGAGAACCAATGTTTAAGAACCATTCCACTTCCCACACAATTTTCTACTTTTTACTGCAAAGCCAGTCAGTAGAGTTGCATGGCCACTGAGCATGACTAGTCCTCAGTAGCTTTTAGGTTACTTAAGTACTTAAGGTTTTTGTCCAAATTGTTTTTGAGCTTTTGAGCCCAGTACGTTAAACTGAACCTCTTCTGCAGGGGTGTAGGGGAGGGAGGGAGACAAAAAGAGGACATTACTCCTACCATAAGAATTCTTCCCTCTCCCCAATGAAATTTTCCTTCAGTCCCCAATTTTCTAGCCTTGCATATGAATCACATTCTACCAAGTGAAAATTGTTCACATTGAGTCCTCTTCTATTCATTGTTTTGCATTCCCTTGGTCAGTTTGCATTTTCTTTGGATGCCTAAACTTTTTTTTCTAAATGCTCAACTGATGTTTTAGCTTACTGCAACACTAGAAGTTTCAGAGTGAAGGAAAATTTCAATGGGGAGGCAGAATTTTTATTTGGAGGTTAGGTCCCTCACCCCACCCGCCCCCACGGCTTTCCCCCAGCTACAGCCTTACTGTTTATGGCCACATAAGCAAAGCCACTCATAGGCTGAACACTGGAAATAGAGATGGGTGGTGTTTACATCAAAGAAACAACAAAACTCCTGAAGATCAGCATCCTGTTCTCTTGTTTTAACTGTGTCTTAAAATAAAATTTGTCAATTGTCTGTATGTATATATATATATATATACACACACACACACACACACACACACACACACACACGCCACTAATCAGAACATATTGGGCTATGTTGACAATACATTTCGGGTTAACCAAGTCAAACAGAAAGTGGTTGACTATTTTGGGGTATACATGAAGGAGAAATATACAAAAACACAGCCCCTTTCAAATGTCTAAAGTAATAATCAGTTCCTAGACTATATGTTTTTTATTGTGAATTATCCTTTAAACATGAACAGTGCACCCTTGTCTTATGCAGGGATCCGTTCTGGACTCCCCTCCCCCCGGGTAAAGGGGAAAATGTGTATGCTCAAGCCCCGTTAGAAGTAATGGGGCTCGTGCATGCGGTGCACCCCATTACTCCTTCTGGGGCACGAAAGGAGTTTTTCTGGCATGGCTTCCAGCATATGCTGGAAGCCATGTATGGGGCACCCACCTATAACGCGGGTGAGCTGTATTTGATTTCAATTGGATTAAAGTTCAACTAATCTATCCAACAACAATAGGCAAAATCCAATTCCAATTGTAAATAGACCTGCTGAATCAGTACAGCAATAGCAATAGCAATAGCAAGTATATTTCTACCACTTATCAGAGAACTAGCACTCCTTAAGCAGTTTACAATGTGTAAGCCAATTGCCTGCAACAAGGTGGGTAATCATTTTACTGACCTACAAAAGGATAGAAGGTGAGTGGATCTTGGAGTCCTCCTCTAGGATCAAACATACAATGTTGTGGCTGCAGTACTGGCATTTAACCACTGTGTCACCAGAACACCTAACACAAGTGATGAATTTACACAAGTGATGATTTACCAGATTCCCATTGAACAGAGGACCCTACTGTATTTGGCACTAACAACTGGATTTAGACCAGGATGAGAATCTTGCAGCCCTGCAGAATGATGTTGGGCTGGACTTTCCACTGTTCCTCACCACTGGCTCTGTTTGATAGGGCTGATCAGAGTTAGAGCCATAGAACATATGGACAGTGACACAATTACTGTCCCTGCTATATGTCATTGAATTTAAGAAATGGCAGATAAAAAATTAGCAACAAAAAGCACTGGTGAAATCAACAAAGTTGAAGAAAGGTCTTAACCTGCTGCTAGAAAAACATCAGAGTACATGCTGGGCATGATTTTCTGGACAAATGGGGTGTCACGACCAAGGGGGACTTTCCCCACCTCTAACCAGTAGCAAACAGAGAAAGACCTTGAAAAGACTTCCGAATGATAAATTTTAGCTTCATATCTAGTGATGGAGTAACACAATTGCTTTGATATACCATCTACCTTTCCTCACCACCACCACCACTTTGAAAAAAAGATGTACAAGCATCTCACTTCAAATTTTTCTGTTCCTCTAAAGTCTAGATAATGTACTAAATGCTACTGCTTATCTCAGCTGGACTAGATCCCTTGAATCAATTGGCTAAGAGTGAGTCAACACTAATGAAAAATTTATTAATTGAAAATAGCATAATTTGGTTGGAATGAATAATAGGATTTAGACTGACATGTGTGCATGTGCCCAACCGTTAACTTTGTACATAATGTCAATGTTCCTTTTTCAGGAGACAGAGTTAGTTGTGCATGCTAGCACTCAAGTTGCACAATATAGACTTGTTTCACATGAACAAATAATGTGACTGATCCCTGATGGGATACACTTGCATTTCAGTTTGCTGCTGGGTGTTATCAGACCCAGTAGCATAATAATAAAGCATAATAATAATAATAATAATAATAATAATAATAATAATAATACCTGCTAACAACCCAAAACATGACTGTATCCCATCGGGGATCAGTTGTATTATTTGTTAATGCAATGATCTCCTATGTTAACAGTATGATTGTCAGTGCTGTATATTTTTATATATTGCTTTCATTCCTGTACTTTACAGATAAACAAAATTGCAAGTTCTCTAAGCATGATATGCAAATCTGAGACTAACTGAACACATCTTTAAAACATATAATATGCTTTTTCTTTTCTTTTCCTGTTAGGATATGGTTAAAGAGGCTTCGCCTTATCTCTTCAGTGCTACAAAGCAAAGGTTTCATTTCAAGACTGTAAAAATTGTAATTCCTTTGAGTTGGACACAAAAACCAGAATATAAAAGAGTAACAAGAGAATCCTATGACAATGTGAGTGTAGAATATATTTTAAAATGTAAATGTGTTTCTTCTGTTTTGAAAAAAACCATGGGGATACAATCCCCCTGTATACACAGTGAAAGTAATTTCTTCTAAGTACAATGGGGCTGTCTTCTGATAAACTTGCACAAATTTGGGCCATACACAGTTTAATGTTCTTATTGATGTTATAGGAAAGTTCTTAAGACCAATTCATTTAGTAATAACAACATGCAACTTCCAGATACAGAGGTGATATACTTATGAATACCAGTTGGGGGGGGGGGGGGGCTGGGAGCAGTTGGAAATAGTTGTTGTGTTTACGTACTTTTTGGGGGTTTCCTGAAAATATCTTGGTAGCCACTGTCTGAAACCAGATACTCAGCTACTTGCATCCTTTGCCTGATCCTTTTTTGTTCTGTCACTGTGACTATACATACATACTCACACATTCACTGACAGGTAAGCTGCAATCTTCCATATACTCAACTGAACACAATTTGGTGCATATCTAAATTAATCTGTATAATATTATGGTACAAGTCATATGGATTACACATTTGCCAAAATGAAGGATTGGATTCCAGCTTCTTTAGAATATTTCTACATGAGATAAAACTTTCTAATAATATGCATATTGCAAGACAAATATCTGTGCATTCCTGCACAGAACAAAATTCTAGGTTTTTGTTGTAGTTAAATTGCCATATAACATCAACATGAAATGTTATTTGTCATTTTTCTTAGGTAATCTTTCAACCAGTTTCAATTTTATTTTAGGCTGATGTCATTGTGGCCAATCCTTTCCTGAAATATGGTGATGAACCCTACACCTTGCAATATGGAGGGTGTGGAGAACCGGGACGGTACATCCACTTCACCCCTAATTTCCTGACAAATACCAGTTTGCTCCGTGTTTATGGATCTAGAGGTAGTACTTCATAATTCAAATCAAATAGCTATTTTATTACTGTCTTAAAAGAGTTAAGCTTGCCATGCATGGGGTTAAAGTATATTTTTCCAATCAGTGTATTGTCATTTCTGTAGCATTCCTTCATATTAAAACATTTAACACGTCTAAAGACAAGGAAAGCTAATTTAACATTCAGTTAGCTTTTCAGAACAGAGGTCTAGGAATCACCATTCCAAAACATTGGGCAATCCTTTTATTCTATGTTTGTTATTTCTAATGTTGACCTTAGTCTCCCTTGAGAGAAATCTCGTAATAACTTAATTGTTGTTATTGTGTGCCTTCAAGTCATTTCGGACTTATAGAGACTCTAAGGTAAATCTATCATATATTGGGGAGGGAGCAAGATTTGTTCAGAGAGGTTTTGCCTTTGTCTGAGAGAGTGTGACTTGCCCAGGGTCACCAAGCAGGAGTTCGTGGCTGAACCCTGGTCTCCAGAATTATAATCCAATGCTCAAACCATTACTCTGTGCTGGCTCTCAATAACTTAAAAACTTAATGAAATTAAATTAAATGAATAATAAATAATAACTATTTTAATTTTAAAAATGTATTGTAAATCTCATGTGTCACAGCTAGGATCATTTCTGTGCTTTCTACAGGCAGAGTATTTGTCCACGAATGGGCTCATCTCAGATGGGGTGTTTTTGATGAATATAACAATGATGCACCTTTCTATACCACTGGAAAATACAAGGCTGAAGCAACAAGGTATGAATGAATTAGTGTGTCTTCAACCAAGATGAGTGTTTTAAAAGATATGCTTGACTTGGGCTTGTTGATTTAGATGTGGGGTGAGTGATTTTTCAGAAGATTTACCATTATATAGAGATGTCTGGTTATTCCCCCCCCCCCCTTAAAATAATCAAATGATTGAATCAGTCCACAGCCACTGGATATTCAGTGTAACATAAACATGAAGTCTCATTTTAATTCTTTTTCAGTCAAAAATTTGCAACCAGTAAAGATAAAAGTAGTATCACAAAGAGTCATTCCTGCCTCAAGGATCTCTGATCACAGCTCTAATAAATGCATTAGGATATCATTGTCTTCAACAATTTGATTTATACTAAAACAGGCATCTCTATCACTACTTTTTGCCAGAGATTATCCACAACTTCTGCATAAAATCTTCACAACTGAATAATCCCACCTGCCAAGAGTTCTGTCATCTAGCATTTTTAGTGTTTTGGGAGTAAAAGGTTTGTCTAGCAAGGATTATCTAACCTGCCAGTTGAAAATGGATCCCATTTTAATAGAAGTGCTATGAGAGAGTGTTATCATTTTTTGACTAGCCAACTATTTATTTCTAACATTGTTCAGATGCTCATCTGATATCACTGGTCAATATTTATTCCGAACTAAGACAGGAGATATCAAAAAATGTGAAATACAACAAGACACTCATCTCTATAAGTCGGAATGTATGTTTATTCCAGACAAAAAGCAAACTGCTCCAGCATCTATAATGTACAACCAAGATCTCTCTTCAGTAAGTACTGCTAAAACATCAAAGAAGAGGCTATATGATTTATTTTATGCAATGTCCATCTTTAAAAATATTATCAATTTAAATTTTGCCAAATTTTAGAAGAATGAAGCAGTGTCCTGCAGCTAACACAATGTCTGCATACACACTGCAGGAATAATCCAGTCTGACACTACTTTAACTGCCATGTGACTCAATGCTATGGAATTCTGGAGTTTGTAGTTTGTTGTGGCACCAGAGCTTTCTGATAGAGAAGGCCAAATGTCTCACAAAATTACAGTTGCCAAAATGTCTTCAGTATTAGTTTATGTCTGTTATCTCTCATTTCTCTTATGTTTCCTTCTTTTCCAGACTTTCATCTTCTCTTTTCTTCCCGCTATTTAATTTTCATCCTACTTTAATTTGAACATCATTTCTATTCTCTGAAGCTGATACAGGTTAAATATCCCATATCCAAAATTGTTCACATGAGTCGCTGAGATAGTGACATCTTTGCTTTCTGATGATTCAGTGTACACAAACTTTGTTTCATGCACAAAATTTCTAAAAATTTTATGTGTTTCATTATTAAATGCTCCTGTTCAAAGTTTCAGATACTCTGTTCCATTTTCTCTTCCTACTTCTCTGTTTTGTCCTCCTCCTCCTCCATCTGTCAGCATGATCAACTTCATTGGAATGGATATTGCTATTTTGGTTACACACTGTATTTAATGAAAACTGGATCACAAAATGGGAAACTGTTCTTTGCAGACTTTCAGATTAGTAGATAAGTTAGAACAAACGCTTGAGAGACATTTGCTATTATATTTGACAGATGGCACTCACCATTTTTAAGAGACTGAAGATGAAGTATCACAAGAATAACATTTGACAGAGTTTCTCTGATCTTCTTGTAGCAAAAAATTCCCTATTTGCATCAAATTCCAAAAAGGTAGATAGTTTGTAGAGGCTTGGGACCTTGGAGGCCTACACCTACCCCTCAAATGTCATCACTTACAGTTTTGCAAATAGAGGCCCATGGGCCAAAACAGGTCAGAATGATGGCCCATCAGTTACCTACAAGACTTGATCAACAATTTGGGGCTGGGGAAGAAATGGGTGTGCTCGGGGTATACAAGGGGTAGAGGGGGTCAAGCAGTTATACTCAGGCCCCAAGGAGTCAAATCTTGACCAGTTCTGTTTTATAATAATTTGTTTTATTTATATACCGCTATTCCAAAGATCATAGCGGTGAACAGCAAGTAAGCTAATTAGCAAGTAAGCTAATTTGCCCCCAACAGTCTGGGTACTCATTTTAGCGACCTTGGAAGGATGCAAGCCTGAGTCGAGCTTGGGCCCTTTTGCTGGTCTTGAACTCGCAACCTTGTGGTTTCGAGTGAATGGCTGCAGTACAGGCATTTAACCACTGCGCCATAAAGTAGGGATGGCTGTAGGGATTGCCAGAGAAGGTCTAGGCCTAACCTGTTCTTCTTATCTTTTATCTAGGTTACTCAGTTCTGTGACAAGAGTAACCATAATGTTAAAGCACCAAACATGCAGAACAAAATGTGCAACTTTAAAAGCACATGGGAAATAATTATGGACTCTGCTGACTTTGCCAGTTCTTCTTCAAGAGGTGCTCCTTCCCCTGACCCCATTATCTCCTTGCTGCAAATGCAGGAAAGAGTTGTGTGTCTAGTATTAGATGTTTCTGGAAGTATGGATGGGGTAAGTCTTTCTTCCACTTTTGCATAAAGTGTGTTATATTAGTTCAACCAAAGACATTAATGAGACCTAGGCCTGTTACAGACTGCCAAAATAAAGCTGCTTGGGGTCTCTTTGGAGGTATGCTATTTAAATGATGCATGCATCCTAAGAATCCAGAAGCTGCACCAAAGCTGCACTCCAGTGCTTAGGAATGGAGTGTGGCTGTGGTGCGACCTCCGGACTCTTAGGACCTATGCATCATTTAAATAGCATACCTCCAAAGAGACCCGAAGCAGCTTTATTTTGGCAGTCTGTAACAGGCCCTAGATTATTATGATCAGATCTAGCCTTCCAAAGAAAAGCCATAGTTAATGTAACTGCTGGAAGGTGTTCAGCATTGCCCAGCAGTGGCCTATCATATCATTAACTCCTTTTGTCTGAGGGTGGAAAATTCATCCATGGTCCACCCTCCAACTCCTTTTAACACTCTTCAGCAACACAGCAACATGGCTATTCTCCACTTTTCCAATGTAGTGCCATCAGAGCCACATGCAGTGTTAAGGAAATTTCCATAATAAGCAGAAAGGGTCAGGAAAAGTTGAAAAATGGTTAAGAATTGGAGGTATTTTGATGACTCTGTAATTTGAATAACTTACAAAACGTATTCCCTAATATACATGGGAATCATCCAACTGAAAAGCAAAACATTTTCAAAACTAACTAACTAACTAATTCTAGGCATGCCTTTCCCAACACGTATCTTCTTGATATTTTTGGATGACAAGTCCCATGATGCCTAGCCAACATGTTAAATGGTCAAGAATAATAGGGGATATAGCTAAATATATCTTGCGTGCACCAGACTAGGTATTTTTTCTTGAAGATAATATATAGCAATTTATAAAGCAAAAGAAACATATACAGTGAGCCCACGCCATACGTGGGCTTCCCTTCCATGGCTTTCAGCATATGCTGAAGCTGCGGCACAATGTAATGAATGGCAAGCATGCCTGTGGCATGCGTGGCGCATGGTGCTGCATGCACGTGCACCATTATTTTCAATGGGACATGAGCATACGTAATTTCTCCCTTACATGGGGGGATGCAGAATGAATCCCCACGTAAGGGAAGGGAAGACTGTATTACAGAATTAATATTACTCAGGTCCACTATCTATGGAATAAACTCAGTTCCAAGGAACTGTGTTGTTGTGTACTTCCCATAAGACAGACAAAATTATTTAGGACAGACATATATTTTATGGATGCATCTATACTTTATTAATGGAAAAATATCAACCCTCCCCCTCCCGAAATTAAAATCCTTTTTAGTAATTCTCATTTCATTTTTGTCTTTCCTGGAATGCATTAACAATTCTGCTTCTCTCTCCCACCCCTGTCTTCAAATGCAGCATAATCGTATTGTTCGGATGAAACAAGCTGCAGAAACATTCCTCATACAGATCATTGAAAATGGTTCCTGGGTTGGAATTGTCACATTCAATAATGCAGCAACCATTAAGACCAGTTTAAAACAGATTGTCAGTGACAGTGTGCGCAAAACTCTTAGTACCTATCTCCCCGTTGCAGCAAATGGAGGAACTAACATATGTGCTGGAGTGGAAAGAGGATTTCAGGTGGGAGGAAAAAATCCAATTATTTTGATTTCTCATGTTTCTGCTTAGTTTATTTCTTCAGTTTTGTTGAGATCTTGGAAAATTGGTTTATAAACGTACCTGCCGTAACAAATTCCTTTATCCAGGTTGGCCCTGCAGTTCCAACCCTTGGGATCTTGCCTCTCACCCTGCCCTTGTTCCCCTCTTAAAATCTCTTCCTGGATTGAGTACTTGGACCTCAGGGTGACACCTTAAATATGGACCTGTGGCTGTGCTGCTGTGTCTGGTTCATATTGGCATGAGTGGCTTGATTCCTATTCAGGCTTAATAGAAGGCCAGAGATAGATTTTTTTAAAAAGCAACAAACAGATTTATTAAATACTGTGTAAGAATATAATAAACCACTATATTCTGTTCTTTAGGGTCCCGGTATCATATGCAGTTCTCTTTCTTTTTCTTCAAACTCAAAACTCTGTTAACATCTGCACTGCAGAATTAATGCAGTTTGACACCGCTTTAACTGTCATGGCTCGCTGCTAAGGAATTCTGAAATCTGTAGTTTTTAAAAGATATTTAGCCCTCTTTGTCAGAGAACTCTGGAAGCTTATCGCACCCATTTCCCCCCATTATGGGCACTGGAAGGGACTGCTCAGAACCGCGCGAGTCTGAAGAAAAACGTATTTTACCACACCTCAAAATGTCCTCAAAATGGCCCCATTCCGTCACCCAGTGCCAAGCCGTTCCCATTCAGAACTGAAGTGCATCCTTTGCTTCGGTCAGAAGACTTCTGACCGAAGCAAAGGACGTGCCTCGGTCCTGAATGGGAACAGCTTGGCACCGGGCGATGGAATGGGGTCATTTTGAGAACACTTTGAGGTGTGGTAAAATGCATTTTTCCTCAGACATGCGTGGCCCCGAGTGGCTCCTTCCCCTGCCCATAATGGGGGAAAATGGGTGTGATAAGCTTCTCAGTTAGCTCAATGCTGTGTTGGTGCCTGGTTCAAACCCTGTCTCAAACTCAGTCCCTACCTATCTGAAACCCTGTCTGAATCTCCTCAGATGCATTCTGTTCCCCTCCAGTTCCCTAAGCCTTGAAGCCAAATCTGCCTAGCACTTCCTTCATACCTGTTTTTGTTGTTGTGTGCCTCCAAGACATTTTTGACTCATGGTGACCCTAAGGTGAACCTATTATGGAGTTTTCCTGGAAAGTTTCTTCACAAGGGGTTTGCCATTGTCATCACCTGAGGCTGAGAGAGTGTGATTTGCCCAAGGTCACCCAGGGGGTTGTTACACTCAAGAGGGGAATCAAACACTGATCTCCAGTGTCGTAGTCCAAGGTTCAAACCAATACACCACACTAGCTCTCCTACTTCATACCTACATACCTTCATTGGTTTGTAGGGAGCATTCATTGAAAGGAATATGACACCCAACCAGAGTTTCCAGGGGTTCCTAATTTTAAGAGATGTCCCTTATTCCAGAACTGCAAAGCTTGACACTGATAGGACTGGCAGGTGCTCCCTATTATAAGGGATGTCCCCTATTTGAGAACTGGAATGCTTTTCCTTTTATATAGAGGGAGCAAGATGTAAAAACATATTAATAATTCTATAGTTTGGGGTATAGACGCTTCATAAAGACAGAAATGTATTGTTGTTTTTATGTGCCTTCAAGTTGTTTCCAACCAGCAACACTATCATGGGGTTCTCTTGCCAAGATTTGTTCAGAGGGGAGGTTGATGTTGCCTTCCTTTGTGGCTGAGAGTGTGTGACCTGCCGAAGATCATCTTTTGGGTGGCCATGGCCAAGCAGGAATTCATACCCTAATCTCTCAGAGTCCTAATACAATATTCAAACCATTACACTGCACTGGCACAGAAATGTGTGCACCATGTAATTAATGAAGGTGGACGGTATGTTAATTTTATAGAGAAATACATAGCTAAATTAATTGAAATCATTTCTTTCATTTGGTATTTAGGTAGAACACAAACTTGTTTTAGAAGTTACTTCCTGGTTGTCAACACTATACAGTCAGTCTTTTGTACCCACGGATTCTTTATCCAGAGATTCAAGCATCCATGGATAGAAATCCCCCCCCCCCAAAAAAAAGTATAAATTCCAAATAGCAAACTTTGAATTTTGCCATTTGATTTTGGTATCCATGCAGGGTCCTGGAACCTAACCCCAGTGGATACCAAGGGTTCACTGTGTGTCATGAATTTTGATTGTCCCTTATTACCATTGTGAAAACCTCTTTCTATTTCTGTTAAAAGTCAGTAGCCAAAAGGGTGAAGCCAATGAATGAGAAAAATATATAGTAATAGAAAGATGTTTTAGGTTTAAATGTGTTGCTTCTGACACTCTTGTGTAATGGGTCAGTGAAAGAGTATTAAAGACAAAGAAAAACTAAGGGACATCTTATCTTATCTATGCTAGTCTTGGTGTCTTAGGTATCATCCAGCCTTTGATTCTCTAACTCCAAACATGAGAAGCAGTACATAGTGTTAGTTCCTTAATAAATTGCTATAAACACTAGTGACAATATATGCTGCTTCAGTTGGATATTGCATCCATCTCACCTAACTTGGCTTCTGGGACATTTTGGAAATTATTTCACAAATATTTCCTGCCACAACAAAACATGCCACTCTTGTACAGTTCTGCACATTACTATCGGCCCTCTGTTTTTGCAGGGGATCCGTCCCATACCCCCTGCGAAAATGAAGACTCGCCAATATTCAAGCCCCATGGGCTTGAAAGGGGCACGTGCGCACGGGGTGCACCCGACTGATAATAACAGAGGTCATCCCTCCATGACTATTCAAAACTGCGGACCTCAAGAATGGAGGTTGACTGTACAAGCTTCTCGCTGTTGTACCTACATATTTTATTTAACATTGTTGCTAAAATTGTAAATATTCTTTTTAATCTAGGTATTCTTAAAAAAATATGCAAGTACAGAAGGCTGTGAAATTGTGCTCTTAACAGATGGAGAAGATTCAGGAGTAAGCTCTTGTTTTGCTAAAGTTCGAAGCAGTGGATCTGTAATCCACACAATTGCTTTGGGGCCAAGTGCTGCAAAAGAACTAGAAATGTTGTCAGACATGACAGGTAAGGCAATAAGTGGAAGAAGCAGTTTTACTCATCTGCACGACATACTTGCAGCCAGTCACTCCCAATAAGATGTTGCTGCAGGTCCCAGCTTTGCTAAGCTATTTCTAGCTACACAATTTCCCTGCTAGTTGTTCAACCCATAAAATCAGTCCTAGCAACCATGATAATTAACTGGATAGTCTGTCTCATATAGATGCCGGGGACAAAAAACACCAACACCAGCAAAATGAAATGCCATTGACCACATACACTGCTTGTAAACTTTCAAGAGGTGTTTTATTTGAAAATGAATTTTGGACCAGCAGTTGATTTTCTTCTTTTCAATGAGATTTATGCTTTGTATAAAACATACCCTTGTAACAAACAATGGCACTTCTCTTTCCTTTAAGAAGAGTGATCGCTTCTTAAAAAGCCTTCCCTGGACCCCTTAGACTTTAACAATTATAGACTAGGATGAAATCTTCATTTTTCTGTATGCCTCTATGGTCATCTTAGTGGGTGATATTCACCTGAACATTGCCAGGGGAAGTGTGTCCCTGCTGGTTATTTTGAACCCCTCAGCAGTGTTCAATACCATCAACATCCCTGCTCTGCACACCCCTGCCATCCTCCCAACCCTCAGTTTTTTTAAACAACAACAACAACAACAACAATACTTTATTGTGAAATAAAGCCCTACACTGCTTAGAAGCATGTGGGAGGGTCCAAAATTGAGAAAACCCCACCTTTATAACCCTTAAGCTTGTTTTGAGTCAAAACATTTTTGAGGTAAAAAACTGAGGGGACATTTGGGAAACTCAGGGCTGTACTTTCCCCTTCTTTGTCCTACAACAAGGCACACTAGAAATATATGTCAGATTTGCTTCCAACTGGAAGATTATTCTAATTCTTCTGTCAATCATGTTTCAGGAGGTTTGAAATTTTCTGCCACTGACAGTGTGGATTCCAACAGCCTCATAGATGCTTTCAGTGGGATTTCATCAGGAAGTGGAAGCATCAGTCTACAATCTCTTCAGGTCTGGTGTGCAAAGATTTGGGGTTGGTGATGTTGGTGATGGTTGTAGCTTAATGCCCAGCTTGGAAAAGTTAATTTTCTGAATGACAACTAGAATTTTTCAGCCAGCCTGAGGGGAGATTCAGGGATCCGTAGTCTGAAATGCTAACTTTGGGAATGTCTGACATTAAGCAACACTTTGCCTAATATGGATAGGCCCTTAACAAAATTTTAAAAGCATACACAGGGAAATCAATTCTACAATCTACGTTTTGCTGCTGGTGTACAAGGATAAAGTCATAAGAAATTCACAGGAGGAGAGAGAGGAAGAACAAAGGTATATTGTTTAGGTAGAGCTGAAATAACATTGCAAAAATTGCAGAATTTGCAGGCCCAAGTTCAGTTTTATGTATAACTGGACTATACACTTTTCTCTTTTCCCTAGCAAAAAGCAAATTCAGGAAAGGTATGTATCAGGAAAATGGCACAGTGGAAAAAGATTAATACAAATTTCTTCAGTGCCATGATCCCAGTCTTGTCTGGACCTCAATGGTTGGCATTTGCCAAAATTAAGAGACAGACGACCTGGTCAAGGATCAAAGCTGTCTTGTTCAGTAGTACTGTAAAGCTGATCCAGTATAACTTTAAATTTCTGACTGCACACTTACTTTTCTTTGTTTGTAGAATAATAGTTGGGCCTTCCAGTTTCAGCCTCTAATCACTGATTGCATTTGGTCAGAGATTGTTCCACTTTTTCATATCATTATCATGCACCATGCTAAACAAACATCTTAATGTATAACCTGAAAACATCATTGAAATATGCTATGGTGCTGCATTCTTCAAATCTGGAGTATGTAACTGTTCAATAGATCAAGTATGTTCAGTTTTGAAATATTTTAGGGTACTGATGTAACTGCAACAGGGCAACTAAGTCCAAGATCATAAAGATACAAGACAAACCTTCTCATGGCCATATCAGCATTCTGTCTGAACATCTGGTATGTTTTTGTCCCTCAGTACACTACAGTACCCTTCGTACACTACAATGAGGGTACCTTTTAAAGCAGGAATGGGTGAAGTGCTGCTCATGTATCTTTAAAGAAAATTCTATTTCTGATCTAAAACAGGGGCTGAAATCGCATTTAAATGGTAAATTGTACCCCTCTGAGACACCTGGGGCACGATTTGTTATTTGGACTGAGAAAATAATAATCTGGGTGGTTCACCCTGCCAACATTTACTTGAGAAAGGGAAAAGGTAGAGCCCATACAGTGGCATCACAAGGGAGTTGTGTGTGGTGTGTGTGTGTGTGTGTGTGTGTGTGTGTGTGTGTGTGTGCTGACTGAACCGTGTGACACCAGTGGGTGGCACCACTGCTTCTGAAACATTTGTTTTTCGGCAGAAATATGCTGTGTCATCTGCCTGTGTCCCTTAAAAGGCTGATGAGTGGCATGAGTCTCAGTGGAAGAAGAAAGGAGAGATCCCAGGTTTTTTTAAATTCAATTTTAAAATAAAAATAACATTCAACTACACAAAACTATGTATATGTAAATGCATAGGGTCCGTGCATATGATATTGTCATTTAAAGGTCTAATTTTAATTTTGCTAGTTGTTTATGTCACAACTATTATAGTGGCAATCAGTGATATGCAGGAATTACAATTAATGAGTAACATTAGTACAAAAACCATGAGTAAAGATTCTGTATGGTGTGGAATGGGAGGAGGTCAATGGTCGGTGACAGCATGAGTTACCACACTGGGTGATACCAACCATAGTGACTCCACTGCCCTCATACTCTACCAAAATTGTTCAAAGGCAATATACTACTGTTTCCATTCTCTTCAAAACATGAAATAAACTGTTTAATATATTATGTTCACCGATATGCTTCATCAAACACTTTTTGCTTTTTTCCTAACAGCTTGAAAGTAAAGGACAAAACATCAGTCCGAAACATTGGATGTATGGCACTGTTTCCATTGATAGGACTGTGGGAAATGACACTTTCTTTGTTGTTACATGGACTAGGAGTATATCTCCACCAAGAATTTATCTGACAGATCCGAAAGGCAAAAATTACACTAAAACGGATTTTGCAGTTGATAACACCAACCTTCGAACAGCTCGACTCAAGATTCCTGGAACCGCAGAGGTAAAAACTGAGCTTTCTCTACAGTCCTATATATTTAACCCTGCAGACAATAAGAATGTGCCTGATTCTTTAAAAAAAACAGGCAACTGGCTGTCTTGTGGAGAAAAAGAAAATGCAGCTATGCCTGAAGGGAGGGGAGGAATATTGGTGCTTGGTTTTTCTGCACCTAAAAGGAGAAAAGAATCATTTCTCTTTACAAACACTAAATCTACCATTTTATATTTGAAGGCAGGAGATTGGATTTATTCAATCCAGAATACTGATTCAGCAGATCAAGTCATTTCAATAACGGTCACCACCCGAGCAGCATCTGCCACTGTGCCTCCAGTAACTGTGAAGTCCTATATGAACAGAGATGCCAACAACTATCCTAATCCAGTCATTGTTTATGCAGAGGTCACCCAAGGATTTTCACCTATTATTGGTGGAAAAGTCATTGCCAGAGTTGAGTCAGCATCTGGAATACCTGTGGAGCTAGAGCTTCTTGACAATGGCTCTGGTAAGTTTATGTTAAAGTATTTGGTGGTATTTAGAATTCGCCTGTCTTTTGTTTATAATTTATCCTTTATAAGATTTCTTTCACAAGAGTGAGAAGTTGGAGGGAATGAGCCACCATGCTGAATGCTGAACCCTAGACACGAATAGTTGTTGGGCTTTACAATTTGGAGACAGTAGAAGCTTGAGGCTTATCAAGCACATGGCAAGCAAATCATACAACATGCTAGTGGTCTTCATTTTGTTCGGCAAGTCACACATCTTACAGACCTGATTAATTCTGTGAAAATTAACACTATCACAGTTATACACATTAGTCTGCTGATGAATCTACTTGACCAAAATGAGAATCTGGTATTCATTTGCATCCACGAAAACAGCGTCAGATATTGCTGTAAATGTCTCTAGTGTGTGTTCTAACAGTAAGACATATGATGCAGATGTTAATTTCTAATATGTATGTATATTAACTCAGGTGCTGATATTCTCAAGCATGATGGAATCTATTCAAGGTATTTCACAGCCTTCAAAGAAAATGGAAGATACAACATCAAAGTGAGTGTTCAAGGGAAAGACAAGACTGTCCGGCGGACCCGCAGAAATAGTCATGTTCTCTATATACCAGGTTATGTAGATGATGGTAAGGATTTATGAAATAACATTATGTTTTTTTTTTTAAATGCAAAAAATAAAGAGTAAAGAATAGGCCTATTAATTGCCAAATTGTGAAGTACAGATCTTCAGGAAAACATTTTTCCCCCTCCTCTGGTAGGGAAATCTTTATGAAAGTCTACACTTCACAAGGAAACTGAGTACATGTTGGGACAGGGACTCTGCCAATGTTGGTTGTGGTGCACAAAAAAAGAGGCTGCTGGCCTCTTCCCAGTCTTCCTTCCCCATGGCAAGAATAGATGGCATTTAGCTGAAGAAGACCCAGAAAATTTGAATATGAATGAGCCCACCACTCTTATGGCAAGCTCTGAGCCTCTGGTTTAATGCATTTTGTTAAATTTGATTCTACATACAAATCTGCAGGTTGAACATAGCCAGTGGGTCCCATCCCAAAAGATGTCTTGAAATCTTCCAGAGCAACAGAGGGCCTTATCTATTATTATTATTATTATTATTATTATTATTATTATTATTATTACTACTACTATTAGAACGTAACTATCCAAACACAGAAATAAATCTATTACATTCTTCTATCTCAACATGACATGATTTATTCTTATCTTCCCTTTCTTTTGGAATCAAATTCCCCTCTTCTCCCTTCCTTATTTCTTACAGGTTTGAGTCTATCCACTTTAGTTTAACGGTAACTCATGATCCTTCTATTTATTTACATACTACATTGCTATTCAACCTCTCACTATTGCTATTTTATTTCTTGCTTACATCTTCTCATATAATTGTAAGTTCTTCTATTTCATCCATTATTGTATGAATGTAACATACCTTTATTCCCATGTGGCATGTGCGCGCACACACACACACACACACACATCATATCTCATTTATGGGTTCCTATAATTTTATCCATTTACTATCTCCATTTATCGCCATTATTCATCTCCATTTGTTCATTCTGTTTCAGTCTTGTTGTTTACTTTCCTTATTATAAACCTCATTCTTCATTCTCATTAATTTTTTAAGCTATAAATTATTGCCCACTAGTTTTGCCCATTTTTATTTCCAATAGTTTCTCATATCTTCCTAGCCCTCTTCATATTTCTTTATTGATTTTTCCTTGATTAAAGCGTTGACTTATCCATTTCCATCTTATCATATATTTTATTAGCCATTCTTTGATTGAGGGTGTGGCCTTATCTGGCTCTAATCTTGTGTACTTCAGACAATAGCATGGGTATGCATGACTCTCCAGCCAGTGACAGTCCAAATATTATTTGGCTCCAGTTTGTATCATCTCTAATTATCGTAGTCATGAGGACCAGATCAAATGGGACCTAGACCTTCTTCTGAAGGCTGAAGGAAGGTCCAACTAAAAGAATATTGCCATAAGCAATTCTAGAAGTAGGAAACTTGATGAGCATATTTGCAAAATTGTTATTAAGAATGGATATTTTAGAGTGAGAAAAATGGCAGCTTCGGCAAAAGAGGACATCTGAGAAGCAGAAGCAATCAAAGATGATGCATATATGGACTGGGAAAATAATGAGAAAATTTGGACATTTTTGGTCACATACTCTGACTTTCAAACAACCTTCTCTCCTAGGTGAAATAATAATGAATCCACCAAAGCCTGAACCTAGTGAGGATGAAATCCAAGAACATGTGGAAATTTTCAGCAGGGTTGCATCAGGAGGTTCTTTTCAAATAACAGGCGTTCCAGCTGGCAATGCCCCAGATGTCTTTCCTCCCTGTAAAATCACTGACCTTGAGGTCATATTCAATGGAAAGGATGATTTCTTTTTGTCATGGACAGCTCCTGGGAATGATTATGATGTAGGAAAAGGTGAGTGAAATTCTGCTTTGAAGAAAGGTTCTTGTATAAGGACAGATATATATTGTCTTTTCTGCATAAAGAAGGAGGGTGGGAAGAATACGGTAGCATTCTCTCCTTTTAACAGTCTACAATTGTATTTCATTACTGCTATGAAAAGATACAAAATCCACAAAGCAGTGTTACCTTTATTGGGACAACTTCAGATGATAAAATACAACATGCAAGCTTTTGAAGCATCACTGGTTTCTTCATCAGGCAAAGATTCTAAATATCATGCAGGAGAAGAAAGGTGACAGAATCACAAGCCTATATTTTGTCTCAGATGTTACCTTTTGTTAGTTAAGGTGGTATTCAGGGGTTTCAATGCAGGCAGAGGCCACTCCTCTACTTGGCTATGTGAGGATTAGGGAAAAAAGACAGGTAATAAAATTTAAATTCCATTAATAACAGAAACGTATTATGACCAACCCAGTTACCCTTCAATATTCTATGGAAAGAGTGTTTCATCCCTCGAGGTGTTATTGCTTGTCTTTTCTTGAGTTGTACATCTTCTGGGAGTGTTGGGCATGTTTCATTTGCACCATAAACTGTGCCTAGGAGAAGGCTGGGAATTGATATAACCAGGGAATAATGTGCTCTCTAATACTGACCCTAATCAATTGTCTGTATTTTGTGACCACTTTTCAGAGGAAACACTATATAGTGTGACTTACAGTAATTCAAAGTGAACGTAACACATTAATGTGGCCAGGTCAGACATCTTCAGGAACAGGTGCAACTGGTTGCAATGATATCTTGAGCTGGCCCTGTTATCACTCTTACTTTTGAAACATGAAAAAATATCTATGGGCTAATGTGTTCTCTGCTCTTTATTTTGCAGCTAAAAGTTATGAAATAAAAATGAGTGCCAATCCTTTGGAACTCATACACAGTACTTTTCATAGTGCCACCTCCCTGAACACATCTGGTCTGATACCTGAAGTTGCTGGAGTCAAACAATCTTTTCAGTATAAGGCAGAAAACTTCACAAAAGAAAATGAAACCTCCATCTACTTTGCCATGCGTGCCATCGATGACAGCAACAATGTTGGGGAAACATCTAACATAGCAGCTGTGCCTCTTTCTCAGTTGCTTGAAACTCCCTCTTATGCATACAATATTTTTACCATTATCATGATAGCAATATGTTCTTTGACTATTATCTGTTTTATTGTAGGTGCAACAGTTTGTGTTTTAAAAAAACAAAAAAAGGGAAATTCTAGAAGTCCTGAAACTGGACTGTAGCATTAATATATTAATGTTTAAGAAATAAGAATCTTAAAGTATACAGTGGAGAAAGTGGGTTTGATTTAGACTAACTTCAATGTTGGTCATGACTAACTTGTCTTATTGATTTCAGCAGGATCCAACTTCAACTAAGGACTTTATTGCACCAACTCCGGTGCCTGACATACAGTACCTCTTCTGAATTGATCTCAAATTCAGACGTTACATTGATTTTATCACATGGATATTTTCCTCAAAATGGTTTCCTGTTGCTTCCAGTGTTAAATTTGGACCCTGTAAGTCACTTCAGCAGCCATTTTTTCCAAATCGGAAGCTTCGGAATTAGAAAAAATGACCACCGAAATGACTTACGAAGCGTGAATTCAACACTGGAGGCAACAGGAAGCCATTTTGCAGAAAATGTCCATGTGATAAAATCAGCACAACTTCTGAATTTGAACCCAATTCAGAAGAGGTAAATTGGGCATCGGAGGTGGTGTGATAAAGTCATAAATTAAGCTGTATCTGCACTGCAGAAATAATCCAGTTTGATACAACTTCAGTCTGGAATTCTGAGATTTTTACTTTTGTGAGACATTTATCCTTCTCTGTCAGAGAACTCTAGTGCCACAACAAACTACAATTTCCAAGATTTCATAGCACTGAGCCAGGGCAGTTAAAGTGGTGTCAAACCAGATTATTTCTGCAGTGCTGATACAGCCTAAGTCTCGATCCAGCCCATTGATTATATTGCATAATCTTTGAGTGCATGAACCAGTAGATCATTTATCTCCATATATAATGTGGCTCTTGTGGTTTTCAAAGACTCTAGTATAATTATTTAGAATGTAATTTTATTTGGTCGATCATAGAAATATGTTAGCTTTTCTGCAGAATAAGTAAGAAACACAACTGCTAATGGCAGCATCCTCTACCTCTGTTATCCAAAGCACTATCAAGCTGTTGCTATGAAGAGCTGACCAGTCTTTCCCAGACTATGGCCTGTTACAGACTGCCAAAATAAAGCTGCTTCGGGTCTCTTTGGGGATATGCTATTTAAATGATACATGGGTCCTAAGAGTCCGGAGGTCGCGCTAAAGCCACACTCCATTCCTAAGTGCAGGTTTGGTGCAGCTTCCGGATTCTTAGGATGCATGCATCATTTAAACAGCATACCTCCAGAGAGACCCGAAGCAGCTTTATTTTGGCAGTCTGTAACAGGCCTATGTAACTGCAAAGGAGATTGTTATGTTGGGGGTATACATCCCTGGCATGGCAGCTAATTGCAGCAATCCAGGGCGGTCCTGAAGTATGAATTAATATGTTTATTCTGCACAGTGGGAAAGAATTCCATTGCAGATGTGCACTCTAAACGAAAAAAAGGAAAGAATGTTTGAAAATATTCAAATAATAGATGAAAATGGGATTCCTCTGTGTTGTGAAATCTTAGCAGCAGAATCCTGAACAGATAGAGGGGAATTTTCAGTTTGTTTATTCTGTGCCAAAAAAGGTGTGTGGGGTGGGTTGCACAGAAAGTGGCATATTTTGCACAGAAAAAGTTTCCCATGCAAAAAACATGATTTTATGCACAGAAAATTTCTCCATGGAAAGTCATGTTTTCTGCATCAAAGAGGGCATTTTCTTTGCCAAAAAACAAAAAAAAAAACAAAAAAAAAAACAGATGATTTTTTTTAAAGAGAATAAATCCTGAAATGCAAGTATTCCTTGAAACTGCAGTTTTCAAAAGTATTTCTCCTCATTCTAAACTAATGTAAAAAGGATTCTTGAGCATAAAAGAATGGAAATCCAGTAAGTGGATCCCTTGAAACTGGCTGCCTAGATTCAAATGTAGATGTGATGGTTGTTCTTTATTCTGCAGCTAAAAAATAAGAAATAAAATACATGAAAACCCCTCTTCTGTGAACACTGTTGGTTTGATATTTTAAGTTCTTAGGATAAAAATTCTTTTAGTGTGAACCATTACGTTTCACAAAAGAAAATGACTGTATTATGTTCTTTGACATTCATTTGATGACCGTAACAATGTTGAAGAAACTCTGATATACAAGGGATGCTCTGCTAAATTCAGCTAATGTACATACTACTCCCTCTGGTGGGAAAACCACCTTACTACTGTCCCTAATTTTTTTTTTAATGCCAGTGCAGCTCTTTGGAGTAACTGTTAAAAATTATGTGGCTTAATTTTTGTTTGCTCAGCCAGACAAATATGGTACACTCCCTTCTCTTCCACTTCCCTATAACACCACTTCCCTTTCTCCTGTGTTCCTGTGCCATTGCATTGCAGGTAATACAGTTGCCCCTCCACATCCAAGGATTTTTTTATCCACGGATTCAACCATCCATGGTTTGAAAATATTGAGGGAAAATATAAAAATCCAAAAAGCAAATCTTGATTTTGCCATTTTATATAAGGGACACCATTCCACTATACCACTGCATTTAATGGGACATGAGCATCCACAGATTTTGGTATTCACAAGGTGTCCTGGAATGAAAACCCAGCAGACAACAAGGGTGCACAGTACATAGGTGCGTTACAGACCACCCAAAAGCGGGCGGTCTGGTGCCGGCTCCATTAGCTGCGCCAAGAAGCCCCAGCGGCCAGACCGCGAGGCTTCCCAGCACAGCTAAAAAGGAGCGCCAAAAAGGTGCGCACTTGCGGCGTCACTTTCGCTGTGCCACGTCTGGACGCTGTGCGTCCAAGACATAAACATGGCAGTGCCCATGTGGACGGGCGCTGCCATTTAGTACGTGCTCCGCGCATCCTAGGGAGAGGAGTGGTTAGGAAGGTGAGAACCTTCCTAATCCTAGGACGCTCCTTCCTAATCCTAGGACGCACGGAGCGCGTACTAAATGGTGGTGTGTAACCCGCCATAGTGTGTAATCTGAAACTGAGCAAGGGAATACAATGCTTTGAGCATTGGAATGAGAGTCTGGAGACCAGGGTTTGAATCTCCACTCATGAAAATTCACTGGGTGACCTTGGACTAGTCACATTCTTTCAGTATCAGAGGAAGGCAAAGGCACACACACCCCCAAAACAAATCTTGCCAAGAAAGTCCAGTGAAAAGATTACCTTAGTGTCTCCATACATTGGAAATGGCTTGAAGGCACACAACAATAACACACATTTGGTAAATTCTTATTTCTCATATTTTGGAAGGGCAGGGAATGCTTAGCAATGTTGTTCTGCCCCAAAAGTCAGAGAGAATGGCGCTGAGGATGGAATCCTGTCAGACAACTAGCAATTCTGCTTTTTCCAGGCTCACACAAGTGGTAAAACAGATAAATCTTTCAGCTCTGAGTAGTGTGTTTCCCCAGTGCCTTGGTTTCTTCATGGTCATTGTGCCCATACATTTCCCCCCTATTGCTGCCACTACTTCTGCCAGTATTGTGCATCAACAAGATTTTGGCCAGAATCTCTTCATGTACTACAGGTCATACTATGTTTTTATATAGTCAGAAGTTTTAGGAACTCCTTGCCTAGCCCAATAACAGCCTGATCCTTTTCAAGAAGCTGACCTTTGTTGCTGAAGACGTTCCTATAAAATCAACCCTGTTCTGTCCTTCCAGAATGAGTACTTGTATGGTTTAGCGACATCCTAAAGAGGAAAGAATTAGCAATGGAAAGATTTCTGCAAAATAAGAGCTGGCAGACTGAGGAGTGTTTCCATGAAGGCTGGTGCCTGGCTTCTTTCATCTTGCTTGCAGGCTTTTAAACTCCAGGACTGGCATTTTTGGAAGTGAATTGTACTGTGTGTGTTTTTTCCTTTTTTTTTCTTTTTTCTTTTATACATACAATACAATATAATATTGGAAGGGCTGTCTTTTCAAAATACAGTGATGATCTGTTCTGGAAAAAATGGTATTCATCTATTCCTTTTAAATCATTACTCTATCTTTTTCTTCCTCGGCCAAAATGCTGCAGAGATATACTGTTCTCATATTATAAGCACCATTTGGGCTAAGGAATGAAGTTAGATTAGCCTTGGTGCTAAGAAAATCACATAGCAATGCCCTGCATTTCTTCTTAATCCAGCCCAGATTTACCATGTAAACTCAGATGGCTCCTTCCTGGCACTAACTTCCATTACCACAACACAGTTCACATTGGTTCCCAGATATTAAGACTATCTAAAAGAAATATTGAAGAATGCAACAAAAAGTTAGAAATAATGTTCATTTGCACATGACTAATCTCTGACATAAGCATTGCTCACATGTAGGACATTCTTAGTGTTTTGGGATAACATGCTATATACACAAATGTATGCATTTAATATATTGTGCACTGGATGGAAAGCTCTAATTATGGTGAGCTCATATGGCATGAATATATGGCAAAACAGATGAAACTGCATTTGCCTTTTTGTTTTTGTTTTTTAAAGCATATGGATATCTTTCAGCAGTAGCTATGCTTATGCATGCACTGCACTCCTAGCCAAGGGATCATTAATCTTACCATATTAAAGTTCTCATTGATTATATTGTAACACCAGGATATTAAACCTGTTGTGTCAAGGTCCTCTCTTTAAAAGGAACAGCCAGTATTATCAGCTACTTAACAGATCTGACAGTGAGGACAGTTCAAGAATGGAACACACTCCCGCAAAATGTAGTAGAGGCTGGATAGCCATCTGTTGGGTGTGTTTTGACTGAGAGTTCCTGCATGGCAGGGGGTTGGACTGGATGGCTCTTGTGATCTCTTCCAACTCTATGATTCTATGATTCCTTTAAGAAGGCTATTAAGAGAGATCTCTTCCTGCAGGCCTTTCCAGACTAGAACATCTTTGCTGATCTGCCTCCCCCCATACTTTTTCTTCCATTATCCTCCATCTTTATCTTTATTTTATCTGGACCCCACTAGAAACTCTTATTTCATTTTAATTGTTATTGTATATTAAAGTTTTTTATGTCTTTTCTTGGTTTAATCTCTTTTTAGTGTTAATTATGTTTTCATGACTGGGGGGAGGGATGGGGATCTTGAAATTTTTAACGTATTTCTCTTTTAATTGTATTTTATTTTACTGTTGCAATCTGCTTGAATTCCTCGAGATTAAGCAGACTATAAATTATTATTATTATTATTATTATTATTATTACTATTATTACTATTCTCAATGATCCCCCTAAAAAAACCTTGATGGAAGCATCGTTTATTTATGCTGCAGTCACTGGCAGAATGGACCTCTTCCTCCCTATGCATCTGATGCACTGTAAAGTAGGTTGGCAAGGGAGTTACAATCATGTAAAAAGTGTCACAATCACGTCTATGGACCATATACACATGCCTGCTGTCCTGCCATAATTGTGTTAGTTTAATAACTAGCATATTCTTTTTCCATACTGTTTTTGCATCAATCTTTACCACATGTTCTCCATATTAGTGCTTTAGCATTGCTTTGGTGATCCATGTGATCTGCTTTCTGTTCCAAATCTCTAAATTACAATTGTTTTGATTTTCTTCTAATCCAATCTGTATTTACTTCCTGTTCTTGCTATGTGCAAATTATGAGACGTTTATATTCTTCCTGCACTGAATTCATACAATTGTTAAAATTCATTTTAGTAATGTTAGCATTTATTTGAACAATTTATTTAATGTGCACAATTTCCCCTGTTAAATAAAAACATGTTTCTGCATAGTTTAGCCAGTTTTTAGTTGTTTGCATTTTAAACTATGTACATTGTATTGTCCTCATCTTATTTCTCAGAAACACTCTGTAAGCCTTGCAGACATGGAAGTACTTGAGCGGAGGTGTACCTTTTTCTTTCGAGTCTTAGGAGATGCAAAAATGCTACTTCTGTTAAGATCGTTCCAGCCTATGATTTTTTTCCCCATCCTTAATTTTACCAAATATAACATTGTTGTTGTCTGCCTTCAAGTCATTTCTGACTTATGATCATCCTAAGGCAACCCTATCACTGGGTTTCCTTGGCAAGATTTGTTCTTATTTTATTAAATTTTTAATTTAGAATTAATAAAGAAAAATAAAAGTTACATGCTTAATTACAACTAAAATATTCCTTGAGTACAAACAAATTATATATGTAAGCCTACTACAAACAAAAACCTGTTAACATGTATGGAAATTAAAAAAGAAAAGAGAAAGAAAGAGAAAAAGGGAGAAGGACAAAAGAGTGGAAAAGGAGAATAAGAAGATAAAAAGAAAAGAATGTATGAAAGATAGAAAAAGAAGAAGAAAGAAAGAGAGAGAAAAAAAGAACTTCCTTATTTCAACAGAGTCCTAGGATATCTTCATGCTTACTAACTAATGTCCAGGTCATTCAAGTGATTACTGTATATACTCGACTATAAGTCAACCTCATGTATAAGTCGAAGGCAGGTTTTGAGGCCAAAATTATGGATTTTGCTATGACCTGTCGAGGGTAAAATTTAAGGGCATATATTAAAGGATCTAAAAGAAGCAAAACAATGTCAAAGAACCAGCAGGCATAACTCTTTGCATTTAGTCTTAAGACTGGATGGATGAGAGAGTAAAGGAGGTTGGGAGCTTCACATATTATACTCTTGCTTTTCATCACGAGATGGTTCCTTCTTTTAAATAAGAATTAAGATACAATGCTTACATTGACCCCTGGATAAGTTGACTCAGGTTTTTGGGGTCAATTTTTTTACCTAAATTTCTAGACTTATACATGAGTATATACAGTAAATTATGATAATAATAATCATAGATCCCAACTTAAGTCAAAAATTCCAGTAAACTTTTCTATACATTATTAACTTAGTCATCTAGTACATAATTATTCAGTCAATCTTTAAAGCCCCAACTCATAATTTCACTATATTCTTTCCTAATATATGTTATCATCTGTTCCCAACTTTGTATGAATATGTCTATTTTGTTAGCTTTAACAAGACATGTCAGTTTATCCAGTTAGGCAATTCTAATACTTTTACCAACCAGTCTTGCAGTGTTGGCAAGGAGGGATTTTTTCCACATTTTGGTATATTCTAATCTGGCAGCTATTATCATATAAAATAAAAATCTTTCTTTTGATTTATTTATATCCTCTTTTATCACAGTCAATACGTATAGTTCTGGGGTCATTTTTAATTTTATATTCAATATTTTCTCGATTCCTATATGTATAAATATAAATAGCTGGTAGAGAAATTCCATTCAGTTACATAAATCAGTTTCACATTTTTTTCTATTCAGACATATCTTGCACATAGATAATCAGAAAGGCTAAACAGTTCTTGACAGTTTAAATGTGTTTTAAAATGTTTGCAGTGTGCTTTTCCCTCAATTGCAAAACATTACAATGAATGCTCTGATTAACCTATGGAAAACCTATGGAGATTTGCTGTGATAGTTAACATGTAACCTAAGATTACAGTAGCAAACACCTGTATTTTCCTGGCATATCAAAGTCCAGCCATAAATCATAAAGGAATTCTTTTTGCGCACCTAAGCATAAACTCTGCTATTGTATCTCTCAGTGAGGCTGGCATACGTAGTTCGAGCAAAATGGTGCTTCGAGGGTGGCTTTTTTTAGTGGTTTTACAATTTTTACCTGGAGCGACACATGCCAAGATAAAACTTAATAATGGTGGGTTTGAAGATATTGTTATTGCAATTAACCCTGCATTACAGGAAGACAACAAAATAGTTGACAACATTAAGGTAAGTGTGTGAAGTTATAAACTCATCAACTTAATGACGTTACCAAATTATGGTAAACTAGTAAATTTAGCTTGAATTCTGTGACCACAGATCCACATTTTAGTTTATTGCTGGATATGTCCTTTTCCAGCATGCTAAGTATATTATATATTAAGTGAATTATATATTATATATAAAGTATAAAATTCCCAAAGCCTGTTGTTTCATCCTATATATGGTTTTGTTTATGGTATTTTGTATTTTGTGGTATATCTGTATCTGAGATGTTTTTTAAAAAGGTCTATTTACAGACATTTCTATTAATTACAACTGTAAAGGCTATGGCCTGTTACAAACGGGCGTAAAGTACGTCCTGGGGACGTACTAGGGTTAGGCAAAGTGCGTGCCTTATGCACGCACCTAACCCTAGTACGGACCCAGTCAGTACAAAATGGCGGCGCCCTATGTACACGGTGCTGCCATTATGATGTCACGAACGCACCGCCTCCAAACGGGGCGGCGCGGACGTGACGTCATTGCACCGCATCGCACGAGGGCGCCTAGAGCGCCCTTTCCATGGCACGAGAAGGAGCTCCAAAACGGAGCTCCTTCTGCGGTTTGCAGCGCTGGCGCAGCCTTTAGATGGCTGCGCCAGCAACACATAGGAGAAAGGGGCCAAGCGGCCCCTTTCTCCTCCTCCTCACTGTTGCCCGGTGTCCTTGGGGCTTGAAGCCCCAAGGATACCCCTTTCCAGGCCACGGGGAAGCAGCTTTTTGCCACTTCCCCTTGGCCTGGAAAGCGACAGATCGGGGCCTCGGAGGCTGCCATTCTGGCAGCTGAGGCCCCGATACAGCAGGGAAAGGGGCGGGAACAGGCCACCCCAAACGGGCGGTCTGTGATCCACCTATGTTTCTTGTACTTCATGTCAAGCATCTGTTGTTGTTCTTGTTGTGTGCCTTCAATTCATTTCCACCTTATGGCAACCCTAAGGTGAAACTATCATGGAGTTTTTTTGGCAAGATTTATTCTGAGGGAGTTTGCCTTTGCCTTCCTCTGTGGCTGAGAGAATATGATTTGCTCAAGGTTACCCAATGGGTTTCCATGACTGAGCAGGGATTCGAACCCTGCTCTCCAGAGCTGTAGTCCAATGCTCAAACCACTACACCATGCTGGCTCTTGTTTAGTAGGAGAGGAAAACTGGATTCTAGTGACATATGTAATGTTCAGTTCACGTTCTGGCCCAGTATATAGACATATTCCTTTAAAACTCCTCTAGTAATAAATGTATTTAATAAGTGCATAGTACAACATAGGGCTTAAATATCCTAGAGCTACCAGATCACATCTGATCTTGGATCTGAAGCTAAGCAAGGTCAGCCCTGGTAAGTAGTTGGATGAGAGGCTGCCAACAAATACAAGGTACTTTAAACTATGCTTCAGAGAGATGATAAAATTTTAAATATTCTTTAGTAGTTAAGTATGATTACACATACTTTTAAGGCACTATTAGTATTTAGAGCCAGCATGGCAAGCAAAGTAGTTTGAGTGTAGGACTCTAAAGACCACGGTTCAAATTCCCATTTGACCATGGAAACCCACTAGGTGACATTGGGCAAGTCACACTCTCTCAGCCTCAGAGGAACACAAGGGCACGCCTCCTCTGAATAAATCTTGATAGAAAACCCCATGATATGTATGCCTTAGGGTTGCCAAAATGCTCACAAGATGTTACATGGAAATTACATTTTCCAAGTATTCAAACAGAACTATTCTGTGGCTGAGAAAATATGGTGTTCTACTTATCCAACTACACGGTTTTGGTGATGAATTCAGTGTGAAAAACAGTCAAATAAATATCATGGGCAACTAGTGAAAAGCTCTGTCTTGTCACTGATGGGGAGTAGCACTTCATAAAATGGGAGTAGCCATTTTTTGAACTATTATGCTTCTTTAATACAAGCACAGGCAGATTTAGATCCAGTTCTGTGCAAGCAGAGATGGTGATGGCTGGTGATGGTACGGTCACTGAAAAATAACCAGAAGGAAAAGAGAGCTTGCAGTGTATACAGCAGGTACACATAAATGTTCCAAGACATGAAACTTGGACCCCATTCACACTAAGAAAATAACCCAGGAAGAATCCAGGTTGAATTCTGTTGTTCACACACATCCCAAATGCTCTGGATGCTCTTTTGAGGGGGAGAGGTGGTAACCTCCCCCCCACTTAACCTGGGTTTCCCTTGACTTTTCCTGAAAGATTCACATCAATCTGCATTGAAGGCAGTGTGAATAAGCTTCCAAATCATTCAAAGGAAAGGAGGCAGCTCCATTTTATTCTGAAATGATGGTATGTATGAATAACGCAGGGGTTACAATGACTAGAAGAAATTTGTGAACCCAAAACAAAATGGGAACAACAAACCTGATATACATCAGTGTGACGATCCGCATCTCCTCGGGACATGAAAAAAGTGAATCACTGGTGTCTATTTTAAAAACTGCACTGACCCACTATGCCACAATGTGGTTTAAACATTCTACTACTGCCACCAAGTGGCATCCTCTGATTAGAGCAGCCCAGTTTATTGTTCCCTATAGGACCTAAACAGCCTAGAAACACGAGATTCTGACTAATTAGATTTGCAACCTAATGTTGCAGACCTGTAACTGTTCTGTAAGACTACGTAGTCTTACTGCAGGACTATGTAAATATTCCTCAGCTAACTTTAACTGGCATCAGTTGGATCAGGTGAAGGAGGTCTGTTCAGCTGCCAGCCTGGGCACAAGGAAGATGATGTTTCCATGTCTTACCAATTTTCACTTTAACCACATGAAACTATGTACATGTAAATACATTTAGGCTGTGTGTATGACATCATTATTTAAAGGTATAATTTTAATTTTGCTAGTAGTTTATGTCACAACTATTAGCATTATATCAAGTCATATACAAGAATTACAGGTTATGAGTAACATTCATGCAAAAAAACATTAGTAAGGATTCTGTATGGTGTGGGAGGGGGTCAGTTGCAGGGGTGACACCATGAGTTACTGCACCAGATGACGCCAAACCTGACTTGACCTATTAAGTCACTAACAGATATACTGAAGGAAAGTTGACGGA
Source organism: Sceloporus occidentalis (assembly GCA_023333645.1). Taxonomy (NCBI): domain Eukaryota; kingdom Metazoa; phylum Chordata; class Lepidosauria; order Squamata; family Phrynosomatidae; genus Sceloporus; species Sceloporus occidentalis. The sequence continues at coordinate 2,239,472 of JALMGF010000104.1, read as the reverse complement.
ATGTAAACTGTAGAACTCTGAAAGTAATATATTAAAAAATCCACTGTATCAAGTTGGAGCAGAAAGAAGTAGGGAGAAATTACAGAAAGCCAAATGCAAGTAATAGGCACTGAACACAAGCTGTACAACAAATTGATTATGCTTTGTGCTTTCTTTTTTTGTTAGGATATGGTTAAAGAGGCATCCACTTATCTCTTCAATGCTACCCGACAAAGGTTTTATTTCAAGGCTGTTAAAATTGTAATTCCTTTGACATGGACACCCAAATCTGAATATAAAAGAGTTAGCACAGAATCCTATGGAAGGGTGAGCATGAACAATTCAAACATAACTGAATGGTGGTAAAGACAAAAGATACAACGTGAAGCTGAAGACCTATATGCAGTTCGTGAAACAAACTTTCATTGAACTAAGGGGAACTTATGTATGAGTAAAATGATGGAGTGTTTCATACATTTTTTTAAAAAAAAGATGCGATGACCAGTGGTTTCAAGACACATTTCTTAAAATTTCTACAAATTTGTGGACTATACATCTGTGAATTAGAACTGGCCATGTTACCTTAAGGTATGTTTTAGATTTAGAGGCAGTATGCTTTTAAATATAGTTGCTGGAGAGCAAACGTTTGACTGTGTGCATGCAGGAGACATTTGTGTACTGTAAGCAGTATAGAGGACTAATCTGACTCCACAGGGCTCTGGCTATGTGATATCTACTGACCATCTGCCTACTCTATACCACTAAAACCAATAGGATTTTCTTCTTAAAAATGCATATATTGAGCTTCATATATAGCTTACTCAAGTAGTTACTCCAAAGACGACTAGCTGTTTAAGAAAATTCTCTATGAAACAAAATCTCGGTGAAAGCATATACTGGTATTACAAACCTAGGCTGCATTCCAGAGATGCAGAATCCTATTCTGCCTGCAGGGCCTAATTCTAATTTGTAGATATTCTTGGGTTCTGCATTCCAGCAATGAGTAAGATTTAGGTCCTCCAGTGCAACTTTATGGTCAACTTTAACTAAAAGTTGCACTGAAAGACTTAGCATTAGATTCCTAGAGAGAATGCTCAACTAAGCATTTGTAGCTCCTTCAGTGCAGTTCTATGGTCAGTGTCTGTTGGACATTGACCACAGAGTTGCCCTGGAGGACCTAGAGATTCCTACAGAGGTGTCCTCTCAAGTAAATACATGGTGTTTTTGTTACTTGGAGGTCTCTCGTATACAGGATCACCATGGGTCAATGTTGACCTGAAGACAGTTAACAACAACAGCATATATATACAGAAAGAGAGAGAGAAAGAGAGAAATGATTAATTGGCAGAATTTATTAACAAAAAATAATGTTGCATTAAAATTAATGTTATATTTTTTAGTTCTTTGTGTTAATTACACACACACACACACATACAAAAACGCATACATATATATCAGCCTCTTTGTCTATCCTGATACAGAGAAGTGGGAATTTTAAAATTAACACATATAAATTACATATGTGAAATACCTGTGTAAGTTCTGCTTCCACCAAAATGGGAAAATTAAAATTAAAAAGTACTTGTCATTTCTTTTCTAGGCAATCTTTTAAATAGCTCCTGTTTTATTTTAGGCTGATGTCATTGTGGCAGATCCTTTCCTGAAATACAACGATGAACCCTACACCTTGCAATATGGAGGATGTGGGGAACCAGGGCGGTACATTCATTTCACACCTAACTTCCTGACAAATGACAGTTTACAAGATGTTTATGGATCACGAGGTAGCTAATGTGAATTAACATTTTTCTTTCTATTCTTTAAATATCATATAATGATCTGAAAAGGGAATAACCAACATGCAAAAAATCATGAGAAACTTTTATTTTTCTGTTTTTAAAGAATCATTTATCTCCTTACTTCCTTGGGGTCCAAAAATGGTTAAGGAATTAGCAATATGCCGATGTTGGGTTCATCTGTACATTTTAAAGTTATAAAAGCCTATGCTCCTGGTTGGAATGCACTCTTGCTAGAAACAGCATCACTGATATGGCTCAAAACAACTGCCTACATTTTTAGATTCTTCATGGGACTGTAGCTATGGGTACTGATAAATTATGAATATTCACAACTCACAGTCTAACACCACTTCCCATGTCATTCTTTTTCTATTTGACTGAAAAACATTTCCAAATGTTATTTTAAATGATCTGGGAGGAAATGTAAATAAATTTATATTCTAAATGGAAATAACTATTATTACAATTTTATTTTATTTTATTGCTGGTCCTGAAAGGCAGAGTTTTTGTCCATGAGTGGGCTCATCTCAGATGGGGTGTCTTTGATGAATACAACAACAATGCACCATTCTATACTACTGGAATAGACACAGCTGAAGCAACAAGGTACCATCGTAAAAGTAAATATTTCTTTGTCTGTAAGTGCCTTCAAGTCACCTGTAAACTTATGTCAACTCCATGATTTTCATAGGGCTAACCTAGGCCTTGCCATTGCCTTCTTCTGAAATAAACTAACCTACAGCACCTGGTACTCCTTGGCCATCTTGTTTGCATGTACCAACCATGTCTGACCCCTCTGAGATTCCAAGATCAAATGAGATCTGGGGTCTTTAAAATATTTAGGCCATATCTTATTAAATATAAGTAATATGTTACATGTGGTGGTTTACCTTTGGTTTCTTACTTTGGGTGTGGTGTGAATGGTTGTCAAGGGCAGTTATTTGGAAGCAGTTATTAGGTAATATATAATGTTCACTTGAGATGTTGGGTGTCCTTTTCACTTGAACAGGAACAATTCCCTTAGAAAGTACTGAAATTATGGAAGAAATAGGGGCATACTCTAATCTACCTGTCTTGTTCCTGTGTCACTCCATTGTTAGCCAGCCATAACATCTGTAGTCATCAATAAGCAGTGATTAAACTCCTCTTTGACATGCTGAAGCAAAGGCAGACTGAATGGATTCCCCAAACTGTCAGAGGTGTAATTGCTATGTCTAGGTGCCCCTATTTTAAAGAACACCCTTGTAATTAAATTGAATGTGGTTTATGAATCACATGTCCAGAACAAAGTGATTCATAAACCACAGCTCTCTGGGCCAATAGAATGTTATGAACAGTGGTGTCACTGGGGTTGGTGTCACCCCAGTGTAGTAGTTCATGCTGACACCCCCCAGCTGCCCCCCTACAAAAGACAGGCCACCTCTGCTCTGGTGGGGGTGGGGTGCTCTTGCCACCTGACAGCCCTTTCCAGGTCTGGCATGGCTGCTGGCCAGGTGGAAAAGGGAGGTGACTCCCTTTCTCACCCGGCAAGTTGCTCCCGCAGACCCAGAAGGCAGCTCCTTCCCACCTGTGGCTGCTGGTGCGAGTGAAGTGCTGTAGTTGCCTGATAGCCCTTTCTGCTTCTGGTGAGCTACTGGCTGGATTGGAAAGGGAGGCAATGGCAGCAAGGATGATCATGGACCCATTTGATTTTGTGGAAGGGAAGGATTCTGTGGCTGATGCTGGTACCTTCTGTTCCTGGCCTGGCCAGCAGCCTTGCCAGATGCTACCTTTCATATGATGGATGACAGACATGCCCTGGCTGGTGGAGTGGGACAGCTGGTGGAAACAACCATGAGTGACTGCCCCACTGGGTGTTCTCCCCACTCTGAGGTGTCACCCAGTGCTGTCTGTACCCCCTGCCTAGTGTTAATCCTGGTTATGAGGATGCTGTCCCCTCCCTATTTTAAAGAACACCCTTGTAATTAAATTGAATGGCAGAAATACATACAACAGCGGACCAGTTAAAGTGTACTGAAAGGCACCCCCTTAATATCTATCTTGTTAGCTACCCCGTTGTATGAAACTGATGGCACTGAGAGTTTCCTGGTATACTATCAGATGTTTACATCCTCATAGACTTAGTTAGATTCCAGGAGCTCCTTAAATGTCCTCACACAACCACTGCAGGGCACTGGATATTTTTAAAACCCTCAGTCAAACATGTATTTTGGAGACTGTGTATACAAACCAGTGCAAAGTGCCATGTCCCATCTTATGACCAAGTAATAGCCTCATAGCTCAGTCTCAAATGCTTGCTTAATCTACTGCCATCCCTCCAGAAACCATAGATTAATATCTCATTGGATTCCACTGTGGCACTCATGCATTATCATGGGCTTCTCTCTGCTGCTTTTGATACAGTTGAGCCCAGTTTTTTTGGTAGACCTGCTCCAGGAGCTGGGATTTGCTGATTTACTCCTTGAGTGGTTTACATCATATCCTTTGAATAGGTTGTTTGCTGTGGTAGCTGGAGGTCAAGTTTCTACTTCTGTTTTGTTGTCAATTGGAGTCTCACAAGACACTGTCTTGGGTCCGCTGTTGTTCTCCTTTACACTCGGTCTCTAGGGAATCTAAGTTCCTATGGTTTTCAAAATCATTTATATGCTGATGATACTCTAATGTACTTTTCCACTCTAGAACTTCCCTCGAATACTGAACAGCAAGTTTTGTTATGTCTCTCAGCCATATCAGCATGGATGTTTCATCGGCATCTGAAACTTAACATGGCTAAAATAGAACTGCTTATCTTTCCACCTAAGCCGACTTTACAACACACATTTTCAATTACAATCAATAATGTTCTCATTCATCTAGTCAAGGAAGCATGTAACCTAGGCTTTGTATATCTGATTCTTTGTTGTTGTTTATCCCTCAGATCCAAGCTACGGCCAAATCTTGTCAATTCTTTCTTTATAATGTAGCGAAAATTAGACCCTTTCTTTCGGTATCTACTGACCATGCCCTGGTTATCTCGCACCTGGACTACTGTAACCTTCTTCTACTGAGGCATCCTCTGTCCCACCTTGGTCCTTTATTCTCTGTTCAATATTCAGCTGCCAGGAATATTTTTTCAGCCTGACGCTTTGATCACATCACACCTCTATTGACTTATCTCCACTGGCTTCCCATTCCTTTCAGGATTCATTATAAGCGTCTTCTTTCAACCTTTAAAGCCCTTCATGGTTTAGTGCCCTCCCTCCTATTTGTCAGGTCTTATCTCCTCTTACTACCCTACCCACGCTTTATGATCCAGAGGCTCTGGGCTTCTGTCCCAGTGAAGACCTTTCTCTTCCCCAGCTTGGATTTGCCTTGGATTTTCTCTTGCTGCCTCCTATTCAGGGAATCAACTCCCCAAACGTCTGTGGACAATGAGTTCCTTGGTTAATTTTAAGTCTGAATTAAAGACGTTCTTGTTTATGGAGGCATTTCAGATCTCAGCCTGATATTTTGGACACTTTAGATTAAGAGTACATTGTTGCTCCATAGTTCACAGTTTTACGGTTACAGTCACCCCTCCATTTTTGCAGTCTTGAAGTCCGCAGTCTCAATGATTCATGAAAGGGCGAGCCCCATTGGCTAAAATGGCATGTATGCCCATGGAGTGTGCAGCCATTTAAGCCAATGGGGCTTTAATATATGCAAGTTTCCATGGGGGTGTGTGTGTGTGGAACGGATCCCCCTGTGAAACGGGAGGGTGACTATATTTGATGGTTAATTTATTAATTTTAAAATGTTATGCTTTGTGATTTTAGAATGTAAGCCAATAGCAGGATTTATATTATTTATAACTTGTTTGTATGATTATGTAAAGTGCCGTGTAAATCATACGGTGCTATTGCCGAACCATGGCAGAAATAATAATAATAATAATAATAATAATAATAATGGGCAAAGATTCTGTTTCTTTGTATGATTAAAGTGAATGAAAAAGGTGAATCAGGGCTGAAACAGACGGGTAGTAAGCGTCAGCTTCCCGGCAGTGTGGGGGCATGGCAATCAGACAGCGCACGCTCCCATGCCTCCGTAAAGCTGCATGGCTGACCACACATTCACTGGTGTCACAGCATTCCGGCAGCATGGCATTTACACGCGCTTCACCTCAGAAATGCCGAAAAGCCTGCACTGGAGTGGAAAAGATGTCACAAAAAAGAGCGGCAATTTGCTGCTTCTTTTTTGCGCCAGCAAAATGCCGGAGTAGGGTCGTGGTGTGTGGTTTCCATGGTGCTTCTTTCAGGGGCAGTGATACACTGCCCATTTGGGCTGGTCTGTTTCAGCCTTTAGTTAGCAAATCCATCTTTCTTCGTTGGACTGAGTTGTTTTATTTAAGCATTGTGATATTATTAATGCTGGCTTCTTGATTCTCTAACTATCTATTTCTGTAATGCTCTTTAGATGTTCAGCAGATATCACTGGACAATATATATTCCGAACTAGGTCAGGAACTACCAGAAAATGCAGAATTGAACGCCGAACTCAGCTTTATGAGACTGGATGTCAATTTATTCCAGACAAAAAACAAAGTACCCCAGCATCTATAATGTACATGCAAAGTCTCTCTTCAGTAAGTATAACTAATTTCACCACTGAGGCTACAGTTTAATTCTGAATTAGAATTAGAATTCAGTTCGGGAGCAGTAAGTCACTTTTTAAAGCTGTGCAATAAGCTCCTTTGTCTCAGTTTAAACCTTAAAGGGTTTTTCCAGGGTATGGAGCATGGTTCGGCAATAGAATTCAGTTCCTCTACCCCCACCCAAAAAAACCCCAAACCCCAAAGAAGATTTATAAACTTTCCTCCCTGATAGGTATGGCAAAGAATTTCCACAGTTGTGTCATCATTTTTAAGGAATGACTGTCATAAAATAGAAATTGCTAATAAAGTTGTAATGGGAACCTGTTCTTACCTTTTATGTAGGTTAGTCACTTCTGTGATGAAAGTAACCATAACATTAGGGCACCTAACATGCAGAACAAAATGTGCAACTTCAGAAGCACTTGGGATGTCATTAAAGACTCCCCTGATTTTGCCAATTCTTCCCCAAGAAGTGCTCCTCCACCTGACCCTGCTATCTCACTGCTGCAAACAAGGGAAAGAGTTTTGTGTCTAGTGTTTGATGCTTCTGGGAATATGAATGAGGTAAGTCTATTTTTTTTCTATTTCAAGAGGAAAAGTTTTCAGAAATTATGCAGTTTCAAAGTAGTGGAATTGATTATGACGACAACGATGAATCTTTGTAGCAACATCACAAACATGGAATTCCTCAACCAAGGAAATTAGGGTGCCTCCACCTCTTTTAAGTTTCCATCAGGCAGCCCAAACTATGCTGTTTCACGTGGCTTTTAATGTTTAAAATTGAATATTTTAATGTGTTGTGAAATGCTTTTATCCTTGTGTTTTTAAAACTGTTTTTGTATTGTTAAAATTGTTCATCATCTTGTGGGCCCTTGTGACCTGGGAAGCAATAGTCCCCTCTCCCTTTTAAATCACCTTTTGTTTTTGCCTTATTATCTATAATATATTAGAAACATATTCCGTGAAACAATCCAAAATGTTACAAAATCCAAAATTGTCAAGACTGGTGGCTGAAATAGTGACAACTTTGCTTTTTAATGGTTCAGTATACACAAACTTTCTTTCATGCACAAAATTGATAAAAATATTGTGTATAAAATTATCTTCAGGGTATGCGTATAAGGTGTATGCAAAACTTAAATTGATTTTTGTTTAAATTAATTAAATTTATGTTTAGGCATGGGTCTCATCTATTATGTATATGCATATTCTGAAATCCAAAAAAACTCTAATATCAAAAACACTTCAGGTCCCAAGCATTTCAGATAAGGGAGATGCAACCTGTATAAAGTTTCTATCCATATTTACATTTTTAGATCAACCTATAACCTATAATTACATTTTCTAGTAATTTTCACCTGCTGTGTTTTGTGAAATGAACAGACTGTTTTACATCTCACTCCCCATGCAGAACAATCGCATTAGTCGGCTGAGGCAAGCTGCAGAACTATTCCTTCTACAGATCATTGAAATGGGATCCTGGGTTGGAATTGTCACATTCAGTGATGAAGCAACCATTCAGACTGGTTTGCAACAGATTGTTAGTGACAGTGTGCGCCAAAATCTTATTGCCTATCTTCCTACTACAGCTGGTGGAGGAATCAGCATATGTTCTGGAATACGTGCAGGATATGAGGTGAACATTTCCAGTTATTTTTAAACTGTTGAGACATTTTATATTTCCATTGTTAAGAACTTCTTTTGAATTTTGCTACTGGAAAGCCAGAATGGTATTAGTTACTGATGGGTCTAGGAATGATCATATCACACCAATATTACAGTCACTCCACTGTCTGTCAATAAGTTTCTGGGCAAGTGCAAAACGTTGATTATTATCTTTAAAGCCCTGCATGGTTTGGTTCCAAATTAGTTCTCTGGGGGACATTTACTTTAGTCACGCAGGTCCAGGTTGCCACCTCCAAAATTGTGGAATGACCTGCCAGAAGAGATTCACCAGCTGGTTATACTATTTAGGTTTAAGACAGCACTAAAGACCAATCTCTTTCAGCAGGCCTATACACATGACTTTTAAATTATGACTGTTTAAATTATGAATTGATTGTTTATGCATGCTCTTTTAACTGGTATTATGCTCTTTCAACTGATTATGCATGTTTAACTGGTGTTACATGCTTTTGACTGATGAAGATTTTCATACCAGCACTTAAGTGCTGGTAAAATGCAGCTAAAACGTTTAGGAAGTGCATGTGTGTGAAAGCCTGATGTGCTTCCTAAACATCAGGAGATCATCGGCTCCCCTCCAATGTCTCTGAATAATTTGGAGAGAGGCAATTTCCTATGAATGGAAGCTCATAGGAAATTGACTCTCTCTGAATGATTCAGGGATGCTGGAGGAGAGCCAACAATTCCCTGATGTTTAGGAAGCGCATCAGGTTTTCACACACGCGTACTTCCTAAACAGTTTAGCTGCATTTTAACAGCGCTTAAGCGCTGGTCTGAAAATCTCCGTTATGTGTCCATCTGCTGTATTTGAATCTGTTGTTCTCCACCTCAATCCACAGAAGAGGCAGGTAAATAATAATAATAATAATAACAATTTTGCAAAAATACTGGGGAGGGGGATGGAGTTGTCACTGAAAGGAGACTGACATCAGTGTCTGACTTAGCAATACACAGAAGGCAGAAACAGAATGATATTAGAGAATAGACTTGACTCTCCAAGGTTTGCCTGCTCCACCTAAACTGGTTGGCTACCTTCAGTGGTGAGGATGCTGTCCCATCATCTGTCTAGAAGGGAGATTCAGTTGCAACACCAACCTGTTTTTATACCTAGAATGATAGGACACACCATCTTGGGTTTTGCCTCTGACAAAAATATCTTGGGTTAGCCCTGCTCTAGGTAGTGAAGATTTGCTGTAGAGGCAAACAGCGTGTTTTCTGCCTTTCTTCAGAGAAAAGGGAAGAGGTATTTTGCAGCACTGAAGAAAAGCATAAAGAAATTAATTTTATATGTTTGAGGGAGGCATCAGAAAATGGTTGAACACTGCTGCAGAAATGAAGGACATCTTGCCAATGATTGCTCAAGTTCAAAAGCCCACAAGAACACTCCAGTGCTTTAATGCTAACTTTGACTGTCCTCCAGTCCCTATGATCTTTCTTTGTTGCCTTGGAATTCAAATCTTCTTTGAGGTGATCGACCTGTTTCTGGTCTACTTGGGCAGACAAGAAGGTCCAGGCATGTGCTGGTGGAATCCAGGTGTCTCAGCACAGTACGCAATGGACATATGACCTTCCTTTAAAAAGTAAGAAGCAGTTAGGAGTTGCCATTTAAATCTTCCTCAAAGAATGCATGCCTCTTCCAGTCCATATTGATAGTCCTCTTACAACTTGCAAGGACCCATGAGATGACACTTTGCAGAGGGACTCTTCAAAGCTGACTGATTTTCACAACTTCCAGGCCCTGATGAATCTGACTGTCTTTGAGAGATTATAGAATCATAACTATTTTTAGTGGTTAATATAAGCATGACTCCACATTACAGTGGGCCCTCAGTATCCAAGGGGGATCCATTTCAGACCCTCCATGGATACCAAAATCCACAGATGCTCAAGTCCCATAGTACTCAATGATGGCACGGCCATGCAGCTTCCCAAGCATTTTGGATAAGGGAGACTCAGCCAGTTTTTCTCCTTCTGCTGTCCTTTCTCAGAAGGGGTGAAGAGTGATGAATCTTGAAGGCTTGATAATCCCGATTCATCAGCTTCTCAAGCCAAGGCTGGGATTTCTTATCCTTGTTCTACAGCTTGGCAAAACACACCTGCAAATTAATCCCACATAATGTCCTGTAACTTTTATGTTTCCTGGTAAGATTTAAAATGCTTATTTTCCCTCTAATATAGGTATTTTTACAAAAGTATTCAAGTCCTGAAGGCTGTGAAATTGTACTTTTGGCAGCTGGAGAAGACTCGGCTATAACCTCTTGCTTCAGAGAAGTACCAAATAGTGGGTCAATAATTCACACCATTGCCTTGGGGCCAAATGCTGCAAAAGAATTAGAAATGTTGGCAGACATGACAGGTGTGTAATCCGACTGCTATTTTATTTTATTTTATTTATTGGATTCATAGTCCACTTTTCTCTCAGGATGGGATTCAAGGCAGATTCCAATAATTTAATACAAGACTCAGTTATAATCCTGTTTTACAAAAGATCAACAAGAACTGAACGTCGTTTTAAAACAGTTTTAGCAGATTTTTAGGAACTGGCTACAAGAGCTTTTAATAATGTGCTTTTCAAAGAAGTAGCCATGTTAGTCTCTTGCAGCATATAAAGAAGGAAGGGGTAAAATGGATGTGGCAGCACCTTTAAGACTAACTGGGTTTTATTTTAGCATGAGCTTCTGTGGATACAAACCCATTTCTTCAGATGCAATACAGAGTGAGTATGATGATATTCTTGAACGTTGGTCTCAAGATGAGAAATACCCATGGTGACCTCCTAGCTACTCTCCTTCTTTTCCAGTATAGGCATGAGAATGGAAGTTTTCACTTTCATTTTTTAAAAATTAACTATTGTTTAGCAAGTCACCCAAGCCCACTAATTCTGGTTTATTTTAGCTGTGGTTTATTTGACGTAATCTACTTTTATAGTTCTCCATATGAAGTCAGCATGTTTCAAACAAAGCATAGGCCTGGTACATACCTCTGGGACAGGCTGGGCTGGTGGCGGCCTGTTTTCCTGCAGAGGGGTCCCTCCGCCCCAAAAAGAACCCGGAAAAAAAGGGTTCTTTTTGGGTTGCCGGGTGAATGTCACGAGTGCACCAATGGTGCACTCATGACGTAAATGACACGCAGCAATGTGTCTATGCTGCACATCACTTACATCAAGATGGCAGTACTTGTATGGATGGGATGCCGCCATCAGGACGCCGCCATGCCGTGCAGTTGGTGCACGGTCCCTAACCCTAGTATCGCTGCCACCTTTCAGCCTGCCTGTCTCAAGCCATAGTTAAATAAGATTAACCACAGCTAACCCTAACATTAATTACTGACAACAATTAGGCTGTGGAACGTACGGTGCAGCCATTTTGCAGTTGCCTGCTGGGTTTCTCTCTCTGAGGGGGCAGTGTGGCACATCCAGCTAGAAGCAGCTAGAAGCCCAGCCAGAGTGAATGGAATTGGAGTACCTATATGGCAGCTGTTGGGATACCTGTATGGCTGCCTCCTCAGTCTAAGCCAGTTCCTTCTGGAACATCAGCCCTCCTTTGTACACTTGATTTTCTGTTCTCTGTGGGGCTTGTAATTAGTATCTTCATTCTCAGCTCTGTATAATTTACCACATCTTTGGGGGGTAGGATGGTCAACATGAGGCTGGAATCCAGGACATTGGTTTGGATGCTCTCTTGGGAACAAAATGTATGTTAAGCCGCATTATTGTGGGGGAAAAAGGCTTTTTAATTTATTCATCTGATGCGTTTTAGGAAAACCTTTCTTCATGGACTGAAAAATTACAAGGTTTATACATTTATTGACAAATGTTATACAATATTTTTCAGAAAACATTTTCAGAAAAAAATTATGCACATTAAATGCATTATATTTTATGTGACAAAGTACTCTAAAGGGTAAATGAATAAAAATAAGTAGAAAGTGTATATTGATGGTTTTGTTAAGCATTTTTATGTAAAGCATTTTTATGTTTGTTAATCATTTTTCTGAGAAATATTTTTAAATAAATATGTATAACATTTGAAACATATTTCTAAAATAAATATGTATAACATTTGCCAATAAATGTATAAACCTTGTAATTTTACAGCTTCTGAAGAAGGTTTTCCTGAAATACAACAGCTGAACAAATTAAAAAGCCTTTTTTACAACAATATGCCTTAATGTACGTTTTGTTACATATAACCCTACTGTATTCTGAAAGGCTAGATAATAATCTATCATATCCTTTTCCTAAAAAACAAACAAACTATAACTATGCCCACCAATGCCCACTGAACTGTAAAAAGAAATATCTAATCTAGACGAAATGGGACAGTTGAGCATTCTGATCTATTTTACAATATACCTCTCTTAGAAGTATAAATCCATTTTCATTGAAGCCACAAGCCCTACATGAGCAATGATTGCTAGTGTTGTTGTTTCCAACATTTTAAAGCCTCGTCCACTCACATTGTACAACTCTATATGTGAATATTTCGTAGTACTACAAAACAAATCACCAAGAAAGCTTAATTGCTCCATTCATTCTTCTATATCATGTTTCAGGAGGTCTGAAGTTTTCTGCTACTGACAGTTTGGACAGTAATGGCCTTATAAATGCTTTCATTGGAATTTCATCAGAAGGTGAATCTTCATCAGAAAGTGGCACTATTTCTCAGCAACTCATTCAGGTCTGAATTTCAAAGATTTGGGAGCAACAAGGAGTCCACGGTATAAACTGAATTGCCATTTTAAGAAAAAAAAATCATTCCTGAGCGGTGAACCTTTAGTAGCTAAGTGTTGTGAAATGTTATAACAGTTTTCAGATATTAGATTTCAATTCTGCATTAGGAGTACTGTATAATGTATAAAGAGATTTTTTTTTAAAATGGCCAAGGAAGACAGATATGGGAAATAATTAAAGATGCCAAATATTTTGGGTCTTCCATGTGACATAACATTGATATGTGATTGTTATATATTTATTATTTTGATACTATTAAAAGGGAAAGGGAAGTTGGTATTTCGTATTATTAAAAGAAGTATGTAGCTGTGTGATGTGATGGCATGGATTGACTGTAGGACTATAGACTTTGAAAACAGGGATTTCCTGGCAACATTTCTTCAGAGAAGGTTTGCCTTTGCCTTTTTCTGAGGCTGAGAGAGTGTAACTTGTCTAAGGTCACCCAGTGAGTTTCTATGACTGAACAAGGATTCGAACCCTGGTTTCCAGAGTTGTAGTACAATGCTCAAACCACTACAATATATCTGTTGTGCGTTTTTAAAGTAAAATTGTTTCGTATTCTTTTAAAATTTTCCAACAGCTTGAAAGCAAAGGACAGAGCCTCAGTCCCAACAAGTGGTTGGATGGTACTGTATCCATTGACAGAACAGTGGGAAGTGACACTTCCTTTATAGTTACATGGAATCTGACTGTATACCCACCAGGATGTTTTCTATTAGATCCCAAAGGAAAAAGGTATAATCTGAATGACTTTACCCTTGACAGCACCAACCTTCGAACAGCTCAGCTCAAGATTCCTGGAGTCGCAGAGGTAAAAACTGAGCTTTCTTTCAATTCCACATATATATAAAACATTGCAGACATAAATAATATGCCTGTTTCTTTCACTAAACTGGCACATGGCTGTTTTACAGAGTTGCTGAACCTGCAGCTGTGACAACAGATTGTGCCAGTGCAGCTTAAAGAGCGCAATAGATTTTGTAACTAAGAAGAGCCATGTAGCTCTGTTCTGTTTGCCTCTGGAATTTTCTCAAAGTTATTTAATTCCAGAATTCTCAGTTGCAGTGTTTTGTAGCAGCTGTGATTACCTTCAGTATGCCATATTAGCATTTTCCTTATTCAGGGAAGATGAATATATATTTGAGCCACAGACCCCAGAAGAGGGTGGTAAGTGAGCTCCAGCTGAGGAGGCTGAGCCCTAAAACTGGATGATCAGGCAAAATTAGACCAGCAGGACTCTCGTGTAGTTGAATCTCCCCAGGAATTATCAGAAGTAATGCACTTATAATACAGTAATCTTTCCACATTGTACATGTAAACATCTTATTAGGTAAAGATGATTCATTGATAATGGATGAAAAAAGTAATTTGCCCTTCCCCTGCAAGTAAGTGAAATTAGTACAGTGGGCTCTTGTTATCCACTGAGGTTTGGTTCCAGGAACACCGCCCCCCCCCCCCCCATGGATAACAAAATCCGTGGATGCTCAAGTCCCATTAAATACAATGGCAAAGCAAAATGGTGTCTCTTATATAAAATGGCAAAAATCAAGGTGTGCTATTTGGAATTTGTACGTTTTAAAAACATTTTCAAGCCATGGTTGCTTGAATCCATGGATAGAAAATTCGTAGATAAGGAGGACCAACTGTATCAACCCGTCTGTGACTAATGAGCCCTCCTTCCACTTGAAAACAGTTCTGGTGACCCTGTGCTCAGTCTAAATCTCTATAACCAGTTTAAGAACCCTAAAACTAGTTGAATATGTGTAGCAGAGGCTCATCAAAACTGCCACCTAAATCTATATCAGCTTTCCTGAAGCTCAGCTATTAAGCATATAGGCTTTCTTCCTGCGTAATGTCACCTTCCCCAACTTGATGCCCTATCAATCATATCATATGGTCTTTCTATGCCTTATGGATGTTGTAGCCCAAAATATCAGGAGGGCACCAGGCTGGGAAAGTATTTGACTCTAATGCTAATTTGGAAAGGGAATTGAGCAGGAAATCTCCTTGATTCTACTCAGAGTCTTAATGAGATGTGAGTATAATAGAATTCCTGACACTGAAACATAATTTTGATATAGTGCTTTTAAAGACTCAACCAACTACTAATGAATCTGAAGGAAGCCCCAGTGTTTTAACTTACTACTTTTTCAATAGCTCAAAATAAGGGAAACCAAAGACCACATTGCATAAGAGCAGGGTGGAGGGTGAAGCTGGATCCAATTTAATTCTTCAGTTCAAATTATGAAGAGCAGAGATAGCGTAAACCTCTCAGGGAATGAATATCACTGTGGATCACACCCTGCTACCATGGAATCCTCTTAGACTAAGATAATATCTCCTGTATTATTCAAATTCTCATATGTCCAGATAGCTGTGCTATCTCGAGTTTGGGCAAAAGAACACCATTCATACATTTTTCAAACATAAAACTATTTCAAAACTGATTTTCAGGCAGGAGATTGGAGTTATTCAATTGTGAATACACACTCGGCAGCTCAAACCATTGCAATAACGGTCATCACCCGAGCAGCATCTCCCACTGTGCCTCCAGTGACTGTGAAGTCCTACATGAACAGAGATACCAACACCTATCCTAATCCAATGATCATTTACGCAGAAGTCAGCCAAGGGCTTTTGCCTGTTGTTGGTGCAAAAGTCACCGCCACAGTTGAATCACCATCGGAAATATTTGGAGAGCTAGAGCTCGTTGATGATGGTTCAGGTTAGTTTATTTTAAAATAAATGCAGTTCAAAATTCACCTGTGTGTGTAGTTTTCAAATGTTAAATACATATAAAAATGCCTGCATGGAATTGGCCCATCTAGCCCAATACTGTCTGCACTGACTGGCAGTGTTTCTGCTGACTGAGAACCTTCATGTATTATAATTGAACTATGAACCTATTGAGCTAGTGGTTAGCACCCATGCAACTGCAATGCTATTATGGAGGATAATTTAGGTTGGGTTGTGGGATAAATTCAGTGCACAATTGTCTCCTTCTTTGCCATGCTGCTTTCTTGTGACAATGAACAGAACTGCTAAGGAATCTATCTCTCTTCCTTCAGGTTGGTCCTCAGGACACAGATAGCCAATGAATGACAAAAATGAAATATTTGTATAGTTTAACTTCATGACATTACATTATGATTACACATTGGCCTTTATAGATCACCAAGGAGGCTTAAACAGACTAGAATGAAAATATGCCATAGAGATTACTTTCATCTTGTGTGCCATGTCTTTTCATTTCTATAAGGATCTGAGGATCTGCAGTTTTTAATCCCTCTTGCACTATGCATTGCCCCATTCTTTTCAGCTCTGTTTGTCTCTAGTTTCTTCACAGGTCCTTTGGGTAGATCTGCACTGTAGAAATAGTGCAGTTTGACACCACTTTGAATGCCATGACTCCATCCTACAGAATCCTGGGATTTGTAGTTTTGTGAGGCACTAGCACTCTTTGGCAGAGAAGGCTGAAGACCTTGTAAAACTACAAACACCAGAATTCCAAAGGATAGAGCTACCACACTTAAAGGGGTGCCAAACTGCATTATTTCTACGGTGTACAAACACCCCCAGTCTTCTCAATTTTTTTCTCAGAGGCTCCATCATCTACCAAGTGCTCCTTCATTATATTTACATGCACTTGAACCCATCACATTAGTAGATCCATTCTTCTAACTCTTTCCTTGCTATGTTTCACCATTCTCCCTTGTCCTACTAAGCATACTCAGCCTTTGGTCTTCTAGACAGTGACTCCTGCCTTTGCTGTGGAATGTCTGCCTAACCCTTCAATGCTATTATCAGTGTCCAAGCCTGTCAGTCCCTAAAGGGTTTACCTCCCCTCTAGCACCTTCAGTTTTCCTCACAGAATTATACATCCAGTTCTTTAATTCAAATCCTAGACTATGCAGGAAGTCACAGACAACATACACCTAAAATTTAAGTGGAAAAACAGAGTTGAAAGAAGCCTGGTGAGGAAAAGGCATATTGCACATGCTTAGAGATATTTTACCCAAACTCCAGGAAACAGTTTGAATACAATGGTGCATTACAGACCGCCTAAAAGCGGCAGTCTGCCGGCACTGCTGGTTGCTCCATGAGGGAGTCACAGCAGCCAAACCGCGCGGCTCCCACGCGGAGCAAAAAAGAAGCCCCAAAATGGCGCTTCTTCCTGCGGCACGGTTATGACGCCGCGAGGCGCCAATGGCGCACTCGCGACATCATAAGCGCTGTGCGATGTGCGGACGCACAGCATCCGTTACGTCAATATGGCAGTGGCCGTGTGGAACGGCCACCGCCATTTTGTGCGCGTACTATATGGCGGTATGTAACCTGCCTCAGATTCTGAATCCTTGTTTGAGTTTTGGGGAGGTTTGTCATGAATTAAATATGGACAGATGTGGAAAAGCTGCATATAAAGCAGGACAGCAGCAAACAAAAACTTTTTTTTTAAGTTTCTAGGAAAAATCTGATGGTAGGAGGAAACATACCGTGAAGGGGAGAGAATCAAGATGTTCACAAGTTATTGCAAATTAACAAAACATTTACATCCAATGCTTATACTTGAAAGAGAAGTACTAGTGCTTTTATTTCTGTGAGAGATATGCCATCATTTTGCATGTGCTACGTCTTAATTGCATGCATACAGAGAAGAAGTGAAACAGATTGTTTGCTAGCACTGAGAAAACATTCCTTATATCCTGAGAAACACTCTCTGATCATTAATTCTTAATTTCTGTGTCAGAATTTTCTGCTGTGAATTTACTTATGTCACATTGGGATTGTGGTTATCTTCTGTGGCTTAGTGTTTTTCAGATTTAACAAGGGTATACATTTATGATAATAAGACATAACTCCTTAACAGTACAATGCATATACAGGATAAAGCAAAATTTGCTAGACAGTTAGATGTATTTATAAATACAAATAATACAAATCTGTAATGTAATAACAAAAAAATAAATAAGTTAAACCAGTAGTAAAATCAATTAAAAATCTATTAATACCTGTGCATTATGTTGTTACTACTTTCTATGTCTGAAACTTTTGAATATGGATTGCATTGGCCCTTTCATTGTCTACCAGGTTCTGCTAATTTCTGTCTGGAGCTCCACCCAAAAGTCTCATTTTAATCCATAAAATGTTGGAGGCTATGCACAACTAACATCACCTTATTATTATTATTATTATTATTATTATTATTATTAACCTTTATTTATAAAGCGCTGTAAGTTTACACAGCCCTGTACATACAATCTTTTTAATTAGACGGTTCCCTGCCCTCAGGCTTACAATCTAAAAAGACACGACACAAAAGGAGAAGGGAGTGGTGGCGGGGAAGGGGATGAGGTCCAGCAGTTCTTCTCTACCTCCGAGGCCTGGACCAAGGCAGATGGACTGGAGGGAGGGCTTGGCTTCTTAATGGATGGTTAATCTTCTTCCAGGGAGGCCTGTTGGAGCTAGCCAGCCTCTCTAGTAGGATAATACATATAAAACCCTAAACCAGTGGTTTCCCAAACTCTGATCTTCCAAGTGTTTTGGACTTCAACCCCCAGATGCCCCAGTCTGGGAATGGAAGTCTTAAACATCTGGAGAATCAAAGTTTGGAAACCACTGCCCTAAACATAAGTAACTAATTGGGCTTTACTGTCTGGGCCTGTTGAAGCAGGAAACATGCCCAGTGCATAGCAAGCTACACTAGATACTAGCTGACCATGTTTGGTTTGGTCACACATCTTTCAGACCTTCAAATTAGCAATCATACAGTTATGCACATTAGCACACTAGCTTGTTAATAACAAAGTATAATCACTGTTTGAAGCGCACATTGATCTATATCCATGAAAATGAGAGTGCCTGCTTCGTTGTTGGGGGGGTTGTTTTTTTGGGGGGAAACATGGTAAGACCCTTGCTTTACATAGTAATTGTTGATATTTTTTTCTATTGAGGTGCTGATATTATGAAGAATGATGGCATCTACTCAAGATATTTCACATCTTTCAAAGAAAATGGTAGATACAGCATTAAAATATGTGTCCAAGGGAATGACAAGAAAGTCAGATGGGTCCGCAGACAGAGTCAAATACAAAGTTCTGTGGAAAATGGTAATGGTTTATAAATTATGCCTATTTTCCATTTGTATTTCTGGCCCTGCAGTGTAGATTTTGAGAGCACACACACGTGAAACTGTGGACAATTCTCTGTCTGCCTGCTGCTGCTGGAACTCTTTCCTTCAGTGGACCAGCACTTTTGAATCCTGGTCGAGGTTAGAAGGAAAAAGGCAAAGAGATATGAGGTACAAAGCACAGAGAACCATCATAAATAATGCCAACACTGCAAGTTTCCTCAATAGGGAGGACTTCAGTTGTTAAAAGCAGTGAAGAGGTTAAAGAGGAAAACCAAGTCATTTGAGTTTTTGCCTGTTGATTTTTACATGCAGCTTGATATGTAGAAATGGAAGTCAATAAATTAGATTGTGAAGAAGGAAAGAAGGAGAGATCATGTGTGAAAGAGAGGAAGATCTAGATATTATCGGCACAAAATCATGCTCTTAACCAAATAAGGAAACAAAGGGAAAGATGCCTCTCGCACTCAATAAAACACAATAATGATAATAATGAACAGACAAGGCAAAGTAAAGCTGCTTCGGCTCACTATGGAGGTATGCTGTTTAAATGATGCATGCGTCCAAAGAGGTCAGAAACTACACCAAAGCCATGCTCCAGTCATAAGGACTGGAGCACAGCTTTGGCACAGTTTCTGGCCTCTTAAGATTAGGGTTGCCATAACTGGCTGCCACCAAACCGGGACAAACAAACAAACAAATTTAATAAATAAATAAAAATAAAAAATACAGGGAGGCCCAGGCCAAAGCGCTGAGCGTTGCGCTGCCTCCTGGGCCTCCGCCAGCCCCGAGAAGGCCCAGGAGGCAGCGCAATGCTCGGTGCTTTGGCCTGGGCCTCCTCCAGCTGCAGGGATGCCCAGGCTGAAGCACCGAGCGCGCTGCCGCCTCCAAGGCCTCCCCAGGGCTGGCGGAGGCCGTGCAACGCTCTGTGCTTCGGCCTGGGCCTCCTCCAGCCACGGGGAGGCCCAGCCCGAAGCATTGAGCCCAGCTCGGCGGCAAGTCCCTCTCAGAGACGGAGGACGCTCCTCCGCCTCTGGAGAAGGCCTTGCCTGTCCCGGGAACTGAGGGTGAGAGGGATGGGAGTGTGCCTGCCTCCCAGAAAGCGGGTTAATCCCACCAGTTCCCAGGATTTGGCAAACCTACTTAAGATGTGTGTGTCATTTAAACAGCATACCTCCAAAGTGACCCAAAGCAGCTTTATTTTGGCCTGTCTGTTCAGGCCCATTGTCTCATTCTGTCATAGAATTTTTGCACAACAGGGAAAAGCAAGGAGACTTAAAATGTGAATGTTTGTATCTTTGTAATCAGACTATATTATTTGATGGGGGATTATTTATTTATTTATTTATTTATTTATTTATTATTGGTAGGTATAATAAGAATGAATACACCAAGAAGTGAAGGTACTGAAGGTGAAATCCAAGCAGACCTAGGACACTTCAGCAGAATTGCTACAGGCAATTATTTTACAGTGGTAGGAGTTCCTTCTGGATGTTCAAATCGCACAGACGTTCTTCCCCCATGTAAAATCACTGACCTTGAGGTAGAGCTAGATGACAATACATTTATTTTATCGTGGTCAGCTCCTGGAAATGACTATGATGTGGGAAAAGGTAAGTGTGAAATCACATGATAAATGAAGTACTGTATTGTTATCCAAGACTATGAGTTATAGCTGTATTGATTTACTAGGAATAAAATATTTTGTCTTGTCTACATAATGGCAGGCGAAGGCAACTGCTAGTTTTATTTACACAAGCATTTTATGTCCACTGTATCCAGAAAATGAGACTTGGTGGTGTGGGCTTTGTGCAACTGCAGTGAGCGTTGATATGTTTCAAAGCACACTTCCATGGGATGGCAACTAAACCCAACTGGTCTGGCTGATGTGGAAATATGAATTAGAGCATGTCCTGGACCACATAAGGATTCCAGGATAGATGTGTACAGAGAGTTCCTTGGGACAGGAAAAAGGAAAGCTATTAAATGGCAGCTTTCTAAGACTAAACATCTTTGTTAAAATATGCATGTGTTGAGATATGATGTTTCTTCTTTATTTTGCAGCCAGAAGGTATGAAATAAAAATGAGTGAAAACCCTTTGGACTTAAGAAATGCAACCTTTCACTATGCCCACTCTCTGAACACTTCTGGTCTGACACCTGAAGTTGCTGGAGTCAAACAGTTCTTTCAGTATGCGCCAGAAAACATAACAAAACAACATGGCACCTCCATCTACTTTGCCATTCGAGCCATTGATGAGAGCAACAATGTTGGAGAAGCATCTAATATAGCCAGGGCAGTTGTGGTTATTTATCCACTGGCCAGTACACCCTCTACCAATGACAATAACAATACTGTCACCATAATTGTGATAACAATATGTGCTTTAGCAATTATCATCTGTGCTATTGTAAATATAACAGTTTGTGTTTTACATAAGCAAAAAAGGATTCGGCCGAGAAGTCCAGAGACTGCAATGTAAGAATTATATATTCACTTTTAAGAGGCTAGAATCCCAGAATGAAAAATGGAGAATGGGAGATAGATCCAGATTAATTTAGTTGAAGTTATTATTAACTTGTCCCACTGATTTAATGGGATCTAAATTCAGCCCATTGATTATATTTCTGGTATTTTAGTACATGAACCAGTAACACATTTCTCGGTATATCTGATGCGGATCTATCTAATCTCATGCTTTTTAAAACAACAAAATAAATCAGAGCATTTTATTTTAAACTGGGCATCTAGTTCTTAGTCCAAAAATTTAACTTCAATTTGTTAATCTATTAATTATTTAGGTTGTCTAGCAATTTTATTTCTTTATCCTGATTATTTTAAAGTTAATTTGGGAACTAAAGGCAACCCCTCAAAACTGTGCCCCTGATCATCATAATTGTATCTAAAATTTATTTTTTCCCCTAGAAGTTGTAATATTTTTGAAACTTTTGTCAATCAGTAAATATACTAAGTAAATTATCCTGAATTTCAGAGTACCTGAAGTGAGAACTAGTGGACCATTTTTGACACACTGAGCCTTGAAAAGAAGTAGTCGGTCAAAAACACACATACAACAGATCTTTAGAAGAATTTCATGCTAGTCAGATTATAAATAGGATGCTTCTAACAGACGCAAGCAGAGTTTTCTTACTCAGCTGCTATAAAAAGTCACTGCTCTTTCAAATAGCTATATAAGTCTGCTGAATATGCCAAGCCCATGAATACTATCTGTACAAATATCAGGAGCCTTTATGCCACAATGGCCACAGATATGCACTCATCATTCTTCCAGAGGAGAGGCGGAAGTTCATTTAGCTCCACTCCTATTTTCATAGGAATAGTTCAGAAATACCCCATAAGACTCAGCAGTGGTCTAACTTTAGGATTCATCTAGCCCTGAATAACTAGATACAAGATTAAAAAGGCTTAGATCCAAGTGTTTAAGTGGATACACTGAAGTTGTGGCGTTTACATAAGTGTTGATTTACCAAGTTCCCATGAATTCATGGGTTTGCTCTAGCGGGGGGACTAAGAACTGGATTTATGTCAGAATTACAAAAATGTTGTCTCCTCTTGTCTAGTAAAAATACATTTCTCTGTCATTTTATTAGGAAATATTAGGAGACACAGAAATAATTTGTTCAGAGTTTTATAACATTTAAGAAACTATAGTTTTTTGTGAGTTTTGGGGCTATGTGGCCATGTTCTAGAAGAGCTGCACAGCCCGAAAAGACCAAAAAACTATGGATGCCGGCCATGAAAGCCTTCAACTTCACATTTAAGAAACTCCCAGTATATTATAAAGCAGTATAAAGGGAGATCAGCATGGTGTAGTGGTTTCAGCATCAAATTTGGACTCTGGAGACCATGGTTCAAATCCCCACTCTCAGCCATGGAAACCAACTGGGTGACCCTGAGCAAGTCACAAACTCTCAGCCTCAGAGGAAGGGAAAGGCAAAACCCCTCTGAAGAAATCTTGCTAAGAAAAGATAACACCTTAGGGCCTCCATAAGTTGGAAAATGACTTGAGGCCACATAATATAAGGAAGCCATTGTTTGGTAGGCAAAACAAGTGCACAGATGTCATGTGTGGCAAACCTTCACCCAACATACAGCTTATGCTTCTGAAATCAGTCTTCCTAGAGACTTTTCACCTCTAAGTAGTGATTCGATTCAAGAAATAAATTGACAAAATAAAAGTATATGGGGAAGGAATCTATGGGGAGAGAAGCAGTGCAAGTAGGTAGAGTTCAAATCCTTTCATGCAACTGTGTGCATTTTGCTGTAAAACCCAATCTTTGTTTTCTGTACTCATGGGACAGAATTGGATTTAAATTAATGAGTCTGGTTTGATCACGTCTGGTTTGGTCCACAAGACACATGCAGATTCACTAAGTGAGAAAACCATCTGGATGCTCATTCACCACTATCTTGGGAGCGGAGGAGAATTTTGTCAGTTATGAAATGTTGAGCTAGACAATCTTTGCATTTACAGATTAATCTGGCAGTACTGTATATGAACGTGACAGATTTATGCTGACATCTAGTGGCCAAATTTACAGTGTTGTATTATTATTATTATTATTATTATTATTATTATTATTAGACTTTGCTTCATTGCTAGACACCCAGAGTTGTACAAATTTTTTATGTTGGATCTGTCATACTCAAAGGTTATGGAAAACTCTGGTGGAGGTTATTGATCAATATTACTCTTCACGGCCCTTAGGCATTTACAGTGAAGCTCACAGCCCCGCTAAGAGAAACTCAATAGAGTCCCAACTAGGAATGAATAAGGTATGACTCAAAGGTTTGCAAAGATAAGCCAATGTACACTTGCTAAAGTTGGGCAAGGAAGTGAAGCACTCGTTCAACATGAATTCATTTGTCATTCTGACACAATGTGTGCACATGTCTTTCACAATGAGCCATGAAAGCACACAGGATGGTTGAACTGTGTTCTCCTGGTGCTTAAATATATCAATGGGAGCGTCCTCCAACCAAAAGCTTGATGTAGCAATAACTAGTGGCAGGAAACACACTGAAATCCCTTTATCGGTTTACCTGGGAATAAATCCCATTGAATTTAAAAAGGATTTACTGGACTAGGTGTGTATGGGATGGTGTTATTTTCACCAGTCCCTTCCCACTGGGCATTCAGAGCTATGCTTCTGGTCATGGAAAGCTGGCCATGAAACTCTGAATCCAATAGGGCTACTACCATGCTTCCCCCAAAATAAGGCATAGCCATAAAATGAGCCGTAGCAGGATTTCTAAGCATTTGCGCAATATAAGCCATACCCAGAAAATCAGACCATAGTGATAGAAGAGGAAGGGAAGGGAGCGGAAAGATCGGGGGCAACGCTTCTCAAGGGAATGGAGGGCAAGGAATTCTGGGTGGAGTTGGAGAGTTAGGACCATGTTCCAGAAGAAGAAGACTTGACTGTATCTGAATAAACGTAGATTGTTGTACCACTTAATAAGACGGCCCCAGAAAATGAGCCATACTGCGTCTCTTTGAGGGAAAATAAATACAAGACAGGGCCTTATTTGGGGGGGAACATGGTGCAGTGGCATAGAAATTTTACACTTCATCTATTTTGTTCAGGGAATGTTAGTGTTGTCACAGGAGGAGTTATTGTGTAGCCCAATGGGGCTAGTTTATAACCCAGAGTCGCTGTAGCATTAATACAAATGCGAATTCATCACCACACGGCAGGAGCACAAACCCCGTGTGGCCTAGCAATCTGGACTTTGGGCATCAGCCTTTGATTCCCCGCTTGAGCATGAAAACCCACTGGGTGGCCTTGGGCAAGTCACACTCTCTCAGCCTCAGAGGGTGGTGGCAATGGCAAACCCGCTCTCAAGAAACTTGCCAAGAAAACCCTATCTACTACCATCAGGGCGACCGGGTGTCCTCCTTTTCCAGGACATGTCCTACATTTCAAGTTTTTGGTATTTGATTAATACGTGCTCTCTAGGAATATCTAGGTCCTCCTCCAGAGCAACTCTATGGTCAACTTGAACCAAAAGTCGCCCTGGAGGACCCAGGGATTCCTAGAGAGGACGCTCCACTGGGCACCGCGAAATGTAGGGCATCCGAAGAGATAATGTAGGACGTGGCCCGACAAAAGCTGAGAAACACTCCTGTCAATGTAGTAAATCCATGCTTCTGAGTCAGACTCAAAATGGAGGGCGTTTTGGAACCCCTCCTGGGCAGGTAATAAAAGCTAAAAGACACTAGTATAGATCCATGCTTCTTAGTCGTGATCAAAATGGAGGACGCTTTGGGATTCCTCCTGGAAAGAAGGATGGAAATGGAGGACGCGTCCGGGAAAAGGAGGGCGTCCGGGTGCCTCTCAGGCTCCGGGCGGGGCGGAAGACGCTGCGCGGATTGGCCGTTCCCATCTCCGTTCCGCCGCCGGGGGCGCCCAAGAACCTCCCCCGCTTTATAGATGAAGAGCTTCTGAGAAGTGGTATCTTCCACGATATGGGTGCAGCGGCCCCTTTAAGACGTCCCTTACGTTTCCTCACCCTCGTCTCCGCCCACCAGCTGGCTCCACCCAATCAGAGGCCGCTGTCGCAGCGCCCGGCCGGGGCCGACGCCACCCCTGTGGCCACTGCCTTGGCTGGCGGCTTCTGAAGGAAGCGAGGTGGCGGCAGGAGGGCGCCGCTGCCGCTGAAGACAACGACGTCGACGACGTCACCCTCCTCCTCCTGTTCCCCCCGCCCTTTGGAAAATGAACATCATGGACTTCAATATGAAGAAGCTGGCGGCCGACGCAGGCACCTTCCTCAGCCGCGCCGTGCAGGTACTGTAATGCCAGGGCTGACTGTAAGGGCGTTGGTTGGGCCGTTGCTGCGCATGCGCAACCCCCTCCTCATACCCCCCTCGCGCGCCCCCCTCCGTTGGTGGCGAGGCCGGTGTCCGTGCGCCCCCAGGCCTGTCTGCGCATGCGCACAACGCGGCAGCGGCCCTATTTTGGTGGAGGCGAGGACTGGCCTCGTTGCCAGTCTTGTTGTGCCTCCTGTAGTAGGAGCAGCTGTTTCTCCCCTCACAGAAAGGAGGCAGTTCATGGCCTCTAGGCGCCTGTGGCCGACCTTGGTCGGTGGCTGTTGTGTGCCCCGTGTATAATAGTAATAATAACAACATAATAATAATAAAAATAATAACACAATATCTGTCCTTGTGGGCTTCACCTCGTTCCCTGACATCATGGGGGCTTTGGTGGCAAGTCTCCTCAGAGAGGGGTTGGCCATGGCCATCTTAGCATCACAGATATGTCTCTGCCTGGGCTTCCACCGCTCCACCAAATGCATCTGAGGAAGTAGGCTAAAGTCTAGGAAAGCTAATGTAGTTTGGTGAGGCAACAGCACCTTTTGGCAGAGAAGGCTAAAGGCCTCGTAGTATTCCATAGGAAGGCGCTTCCGCACTTAAAAGTGGTGTCGGACTGAATTGTGTCTACAGTGTATACATACTCCTAGTTGCAGCTGTTCACCAGACTTCCACCGTAGGCAAGGCTTATGCAGGGAGAACAGCTGTCATATCCTCAAAGGAGGACAAAATGTAGGACATGGCAAGAAAGATGGAGGAAATGCTCATGTAGAAGCTAAAACACAGATACAGATATAAATTCATACTTCTTAGTCATGCTCAGCATGGGGGACATTGTTCTTCCTGGAAAGAAGCCTGAAATGGAGGACATGTCCAGGGAAAAGGAGGACAGACGCCTGGTCACTCTGGGCTCATGCACACAATGTTTTTAAAAAGATAAAAGGTGTGTCCTGCCTGTCATTTCCTAGATACATTAAACTTTATCTTGAGCAAACCGGCGCATGACACGGCAGGACAGACATGGGCGCTGTGCCTAGTGCCTGGGCTTGGCTTGCCTGGGAGTACCTTTTCCTCCTTGGAGGAGTGAAAGTCAAAGGAACTTGAGGGACAAAGGGAGCCTTTGCCAACCAGAAAGACCTGCTTGTTGTTGTTGTTGTTGTTGTTCCCTGGATCCCTTTGTGATCTTGTAAAAAAGAAACTCAAGCTTGAGCTCTCAGGGCTGAAATGGGAATACAAGTTGTGTGAATAAGAGAGAGGCGTGTCTGGGTGCAGCAAGGCTGCTTATGACATTAGGAAGCTTCTGTTTGCCTACTTCTGCCTAGCCTTACAGTGCTTTTTATATCTTATTGGATATGCTTAGTTTTCCTCCCTCCTCTCAGTTCTAGCTAGGGAAATAATGTCCCTAATCGTGGAGGTGGAGGAATAGGTACTATCCACCTCCACACCTCCATCCAGGTGGAACAAAGCACAGTTTCAAGAGTGCAGCCTTGCTCCTCTTTTCTTTTTAGTCATAGCCAAGGATAACCTGGGTGAACTGGTGCTTCCGTAATTGGATTTGTTTCTAAGTAAGTCTTGCACTGTACTTCCTGTATTGTGTAATCGTTGTTGCAGAACATCAGTGTGGCAGAGGTTTCGTTACATTTGTCAGTTAATACGAGGGTAGTATTTTTGACAGAGCCAGCATGGTGTAGTGGTTTGAGCACTGGACTAGGGATGTTATCAGACAAGGGAAATTGGAAGTATAATCCAATGGCAATCCAAATGCAATCATGGGGTTTCACATTATTGCGTGATAGACTACCACACACAATTTGGGGCAATGGGAAGTCAGTCCGAACGCAATCATGGGGTTTCATGTTATTGCGTCTGAGGTGATCACACACGATTTCGGTCAATGCCAAGCTATTTTTGGGCAACAGGAAGTCAGTTCGAATGCAATTCAAATTCATGTAAATTCTCTGAACTAGCGAATCCACATGAATGCGTTCTGGCCCCACTTTCTTTTCATTCAAAATTAAGAGAAATTCCTCCCGTGTGATAAACTCCTAGGATATTGGGAGACCAGGGTTCAAATCCTTGCTTGGCTGTGGAATCCTACTGGGTGATCTTGGACAAGTCACACTCAGCCTTAGAGGGAGGCAAAGGCAGTCCCCTGTCTGAACAGACCTTGCCAAGGAAACCAAGTGATAGGGTTGCTATAAGTCAGAAAAAACTTGAAGACACACAGCAGCAACAATAAGTATTTTTGACAGGCTTTTAGTTAGTTACATGGCGTCTGATAGTTCCAGAAAGGGGAAGTGCATGCAGTTCTTTCCTTCTTCTTAAGTAGCTTTCAAATAAATAAACATCTTGTCACATTTCCAGTGGTATAAATTAGTCCTGTGGAACCTTCCTCCGCCCATGGGAGATTATCCTGGCAGCCTATTATCTGAATGGAATCTGCATATTCAGAGGAAATATGCATCAGAATCAGGGGTGGATGGAAGATGGGTTAGGATCTAATGGTAAATCCAGGTAACTTGCAGTATATTCATGAGGGATTCTGTTCCCAGTTGTCTAACAGTTGATGTTATTGTGCATCTTCAAATCGTTTTCGATTTATAAGGATAGCTAAAAAGCTTATCTACCCCTTCCAGATTGGGTTGCTGAAAAAGATGGATTTGTGTGCGGAGGAATTGAGTTTGATTCTGGATATGGTCAACCTTCCATATCCACATATTGTGCACCCACAGATTCCACCCTCCATGGCTTCAAAATATATATTTTTAAAAATTCAAAATGCAAACCTTCATTTTTGTAAAGTCGAAGACTTTCATGGCCGGCATCAATAGTTTTTTGTGGGTTTTTCGGGCTGTGTGGCCATGTTCTAGCAGAGTTTCTTTCTGACGTTTCACCAGCATCTGTGGCTGGCATCTTCAGAGAATGAAACGTCAGAAATAAACTCTGCTAGAACATGGCCACACAGCCCGAAAAACCCATAAAAAACTTCATTTTTGTCATTTTATATAAGGGACACCATATTACTATGCCATTGTGTATAATGGAGCTTGAGCATCCACTGATTTCTGTATCCACAGGGAGACCTGGATCCAAACCCCAACTGATAGCATGGGACCACTGGCATAGCTAATGAATACTGAATACAAATCTGGAGAGTAACATTCCATTTCTTTGATAGCCAGCCTCATCTATTCCCAGATTTACATTTCTCATGGATGGGTTGGTGGGGGAGTGTCCGAAAAGCCCAACTAGCATGACCGTAGGGCAGTTTTTCTGGGAGTTGAACTCCAGCAATATGTATAGATACTGCATTTGTTTACTGTCTTTCAAGGAGCCTCTAAATTTAACATTATGTGCCATGTTGAATGGCAAACTGCTTTTGAACCTGGAATATATATTTCAAGAGAGCAGCTTCCAAGCAGGAAATGGTCAACATTCTAGCAAACTGAAAGTCAGGGTATGAATTCTGTTAATACCGTTTTACTGCTCTAGAGGAGAATACTAGGAAGCAGGAGAGATGTTAACATTGGCAACATTGTTTTATTGAGAAAGAAGTATTTAGGGCACAACTGTTTCATAGATTGCAGTGTTCATGTCCTTCCTCTTTTTGTGTGTGCTGTGTTTCTACATCTGAAGCTTGTTTGCCTTCGCTGGAATGAAACGGAGGACAAGGCAAGCTATCATATAATTAAGAGATCCTATGACCCACGTCTTGTGATGCTGACTCTGATTTGCTTTTATAGGAAAAAGCTGAACGTACATTTTCTCTTTTGGCTTCAGTTCAAATAAATGTATTTATTTGGTTGGAGTTAATAGGGTTCACTGGTTTTCTGGCAGGTTAGGCCCATAGGCAGATCAAAGTAAAAGGTCATCATAGCAATATTTTTACCGTTGTCGTATTCATAAATCTAGACACTTCCCTTTTAGCTACTGATCACTAAATTCCTGTATATTCCTCTGTGATTAACTAGAATAGTCAGTTGCGTTACAAGTCTTTAGATTGTTTTATGCAGCCCTTTGAGAGTGTCCACACAGGTTCATTTCTTATTTCTGTGATATTAAAAAAAATGAAATGGCTTACGAAGTTTCAGTTCATAACATGATTAATAAATTTAATTATTAATCAAAGGGCGCTTCTAGGCAGCTATTGTATCCCCTTGGATTTTCTCTGCTAAGAAAAAAAGATGGTAAGATACTGTAAGTCAGGGGTATAATATGGGAGAACTATAAACTGAAGCAACATTACCTCACTCTCCTGTAAACTTTCACAGTGAGGGAGTGTGATTGAATAGTAAAGGCCTCATCTCTTTGCAGAGTAAAAACCGAAAGGAGGAGTGAAAAACATCCAGCAGAGAAGAAAATTGTTGTACTTAATTGCCGTCAAGCAGCTTTGATATGATAACCCTATGAACGAGACACTTGCAGGAATCCAGGTCTTCAGTAACCCTGCTCAGGTCTTGCAAGCGCTATGCAAGTTCATCTCTGCTGGACATTTTTGTTTCTCTGAGCTTTTACTCTGCAGAGAGATGAGGCTTTTACTTTTTAAGCTCACTGCCTCTTTCTGAAACATTAATGCACACCAGTAATTAAAAGGCTTTGGAAAAGAGCATCCAGTACCCAGCAGAATAGGCCATAACTTATACAGCTTGAATTGGTGCCTGTGTCTGTATTTGAATTATTGTTATTTCTACATAGGCTTTGAGGTATTTCAGTAGTCCTAGAGTTGGGTTTGGTTTGTTCATGTGTGTCTACAAGTAATTCCCCACTAATGGCAACTCTAAGGCAAGGCTATCATGGGGTTTTCTTGGCAAGATTTGTTCAGAGCAGGTTTGCTATTGCCTTCCCTGAGGCTGAGAAGTATCACTCTCTTTTCCTATTGCTATTGATAAGTCATGGTTTCATGGCTGAGCTAGGATAACCATGACCAAAAAAACCCCTCCTTTTTTACAAAAGATTTTTGTACACATCCAACTCCCCTGTCTAGTTGGAGGTTTTTAGCAGCATTAGCATTGGATGAGTAGTGAAGGATGGCTGGAGAAACACAAACTTTCAATGCTGAGTTGTAGCTAAACAATGCAGTAAAGAATGCTTGAGCCATGTATGCCTGCCTACCACAAGTGGAGACTGGTGAAATAAAAAGTCAACGCTTGATGAATTTTGGAAGAAGACTTCAGGTGGTTTCTAGGAAGTTCAAAATATTTTTATTTACTTATGCAAGACTTACTTGACCTGGTTATTTCATTTCATATGTGATTTTTTGAATAAATATTTGCAGAAACTTGTGGAAACTGCTCATTTTTTTTGTTTGGGTAAGATTACATCCCTATTCTCTGTTATTTCTGCCTCTGGTACCGATTTTTTTTTGTTTGTTCAAGAATTAATGCTCAGGAGCACATCTACTTCATTATTTAAGACATTACAATCTGTTTAAGAAGGAACATGTAATGGAAGGTGTTTGAGTCATATCAACAAGCTGGACCAGAGGTTTCCAGTTCCCTTCAGGGCCTAAGTTCTCAAATGGTGGGACGCCAACTTCAAACTCAGATTAGTTGACCCTCCAGAGAGCGGAGGTACTTGGAACACTTTTTCAGCATCCCCTTCAGCTCAGACTGTGTGGTGGGGAGTGAGGAAGAGAAGAAAGTGAGTGTTAGGATTTAGAGTAGAACACAGAATTGAAAGAGACCGCAAGGGCCATCCAGTCCAACCCCCTGCCATGCAGGAAATCAAAATCAAAGCATCCCCGACAGATGGCCATCCAGCCTCTCTTTAAAGACCTCAAAGGAAGGAGACTCTGAAGGAGTGTGTTCCACTGTCGAACAGCCCTTACTGTCAGGAAGTTCCTCCTAATGTTGAGATGGAATCTCTTTTCCTGTAGCTTGCATCCATTGCTCCGGGTCCCAGTCTCTGGAGCAGCAGAAAACAAGCTTGTGCCCTCCTCAATATGACATCCCTTCAAATATTTAAACAGGGCTGTCATATCACCTCTTAACCTTCTTTTCTCCAGGTTGAACATCCCCAACTCCCTTAGTCATTCCTCATAGGGCGTGGCTTCCAGACCCTTCACCATTTTAGTCGCTCTCCTTTGGACACGCTCCAGTTTCTCAATGTCCTTTTTAAATTGTGGTGCCCAGAACTGGACACAATATTCTAGGTGGGGCCTGACCAGAGCAGAATACAGTGGCACTATTACTTCCCTTGATCTAGACACTATACTTTTATTGATGCAGCCTAAAATTGCATTGGCCTTGTTAGCTGCTGCATTGCACTGTTGACTCATGTTCAATTTGTGGTCAACTTGGACTGCCAGATCCCTTTCACACGTAGTTTCATTCAGCCAGGTGTCACCCATCATTTTATTTTTCCGCCCTACGTGCAGTACCTTGTCTTTCTCCGTGCTGAAATTCATTTTGTTAGCTTTGGCCCAGCTTTCTAGTCTGTTCAGGTCATTTTGAATTTTGATCCTGTCCTCTGGGGTATTAGCTACTTCTCCTAATTTGGTGTCATCTGCAAAATTGATAAGTATACCCCCAATTCTGTCATCCAGGTCCTTGATGAAGAGTTTTAAGAGTTCAGTTTCAAGAGTTTTGTTTGAAATAAGATGAGATTCCTTATTAAAAAATGAATTGCTGCTATTACAACCAATTATAAAAACAGTGATTATTAATTATGAGGCTATTCTGTAATTATACTAGAGTAGTAGGGAGGCTGGGGGTTAGATGAGCGAGCATGGCAGCAGTTTGGGAGGGGATGGAGCAAAGTACACTGCCCCCCTTTTCTTCCGTTTTACTCTTTCCAAAGGAAAAGACCCTGGGCTGGTGGAATCCCTTTCATTTTCTCTTTGCTCTTTCCAAATGAAAAATGCATAGTTTCTGTTTTTGGAAGGAGCAAAGTGAAACCCCTTTCTTTTCCTTTTCCTTTTTGTACAAAGGGAAAACCCATAGTTTCTGTCTTTGGAAGGAGCAAAGTTAAGCCCCTTTTCTTTTTTGCTCTTTCCAAAGGGGAAAAAACCCTTGAAAGGAGCAGTGTTAACCCTTTTTGTCCCCTTTGCTCTTTCCAAAGAGAAAATCCTTCATTTCTGTCTTTGGAAGGAGGAAAGTTAAAAACCCTTTCCTTTCCTTTTGCTCTTTCCAAAGGCAAAGTTCTATATACTACCTTGAGTGGGAGATGCCCCCCAAGTTGGAGACCAGAGAGGAAAAGTTTGAGAACCATTGCTTATTGGCAAGTCTAGTCCCAATAAGAAACCCTACCTAGTTTACAGTGGTGAACAGATAACACCCTACATTGTTGTACAGCAAGAGAAAAACATGAAACATTAAAATCAACAAATGATAAAACCACCAAAACAATGTTAAAACCCAAGTCCAAAAGGTGTAGTTTGATGCTTTTTGTAAAAGCATGGGAGGAGGAGACTGATCATAATTCTGTCCCACATTTTAGGAGCAATGAAGAGAAAGCTCTAAGCAGTACTTGGTTTTAAGGCTGGGTGGGCAGCTCTGGCCTTCCAAATGTCATTGACGGCAACTGCAGGCCTAACCAGCATAGTGAAGGATGCTTGAAGTTGCCTTGTAGACAGCCAGTAACCCACTGGACTGTCTTAAAGAGACACTACATAGAAGCCATTCAGTGATCAGGACCCAATGAAGCAATACCATGAATATTTGCTGCAAATAAGGGAGGCTGTAGCTGGCACACTGAATGTAATTATACAAATAAGTATTTGACCAACTGAAAAAACAGGACAGCATAGAGTCAGGAGTACTCCCATACCACAAAACTGATCTTTCAAGGGAAGCATAGTTGCTTTCAGGATATGTTAAACCCTGATCTCCATACAGACTGTCTACTGACCAACCTTTATCTTATAAGAATGTAGCTGTAGGTTGTTAAGCCTCATTTAACCCATTATCAAACCCAGGCAATGATCATGGTTATTGGCTGCTTAATTTGTGTTCGCTGATAAGGAACAATGAAAGTATTATCAGCAAATTGGTGACATTTCATTCCAGAATTCCAGGAGATTCCCCAGTAATGTTGTGTAGCTGGTTTATAATTCAGGGGACAAAAAGAAAGCTGTGGAACACCACGAGGTGGAATGATGAAGCACTGCAGTGCTGTACTCCTAGTCAGTGGGGACTAATGGCTTCTATGCTCTGGGTTTTAATCTGCTGTAAATATGCAAGTATTCATCTACAAAATAGGCTCAATACCTTGGATAGCTCCCATAAAGTTCAGACTAGAGCAGATTTTGCTACTCTATTAGCATGGGAACTGTCACAGTTCTTATCAGTCCAGAAGGATACCACATTACAAAGTACAGAAAGCTGCAAAGAGATCCAGGAGGACCAGTAGAGCTCTGCTACCCTCCTCCATTCCCTAATTGACTTTTCTCAAGATGACTGAAGTAGTTTTGGCTTCATATTCTATCTGAAAGCCCAGTTGAAATGGGGCCACATAGTTGAAGCTGGCCTGTAATTAGTTAACACTATTGGGTAAAGGGAAAATATCCTTAATATATTACTATCTCTGTCAAGCAAGATAGCATGATTGCTCCTTAAACAACCCTGTTCATCAGCCAGGCAGGTTAGAAGCTGTCTAAGTACAGTACTTGGTAGCCTCATTGCTCTGGATAGGCTTTCTGCATTCTCAAGAACTACAGATTTGAAATAATCCAGTAGAATGGGATTGTATGCTGCATGCCTTCAAGTTGTTTCCAATTTATGGTGATCCTATCATTGGGTTTTCTTGTCAAGTTTTATTCTGAGGCTGAGAGAGTGATTTGCTTAAGGTCACCATGGGTTACATGGCTGATCAGGAATCAAACTCCAGTCTCCAGAAATGTAGCCCAGTGCTCAAACCACTACACCATGCTGGCTCTCCTACAGTGGGATTAGTTGTGGCCAAAATTAAAGCAACCTGGTCTGGTCCAAATTAAGAATCATCTAAGTAATTGATCTGCAAATCTTTTACACTGAACCATTGACTGCTCTCGTTTTCCTCCTTTGCATCATGGTGAAGGAGATCTTATACATGTGGGAAGGTATTAGTAGTCTATTCTATACAGTTGTAGTATTAACAAAGAAATAACATTTCTTTGTTGGCCTTCCTACCACAGTGTAGCTTTTCACGTGAACTCTGATGTCTGTTTGATCTGAATCATTCCACATTTTTCTTTATCAGCACTCTAGGTACTGTTGTTCCTGTTTTGTCACTAACAGCTGCCTTTGAAACTGATGAGCTAACCTGGCTTTACCAGTAGGAGAGTGGGCACTTGGCAATTGTTTATGATATGCTGTTTTTCAAGGGGTTCTTTGTGAGTGGCATCACACCTGCTTTCTTCAAGACAGCTGGGACTGCTAGCTGTTGTAAGAAGAAGGCATTTGCTAGTTCCAGAATGTAAGAATATCTCACTACATTTTATGATTAGGTGTGGACTTTATTTGCCAGTTTGAGAGGATTTTCATCAAAGCACATAAATCTCAGCTAGTTTTAATGGCCATTATTTACAATAACCCTGTCACTCCCTCAAATCCTGGGCTTACAAAGTGAAACTTCTTGATTCTGACTTAACACACAGCTTTGGGAGCAGTGGAAGATAAGAAAAAAGACTGGGGAAAGGACAGGAGCATCTTTCACTGCCAGGCTGGCAGTTGCTAAAATCAAATACATATGCCAGGGGTAGGCAACCATTTTGAGCCGGGGGCCGGGTTGCTGTCCTTCAGACAACGGGGGGGGGGGGGGGGGGGGGCCGAAGCCAAAAAATAAATAATTAAATAATTTTTTTAACATTTTCAAATGGTGGACACTTTTTAAAAAAAAAAAGTGGAGGACATGCAAAAAATTTTGCTGATTTTTTAAAAAAATGTTAATATAAATGCATTTTTTGGAGGCATCTATAGACAATTGCCCCCCCTTGCCCCTGTGCGTGAGAGGCCAAAGGCCCCAGCGGCAGTCAGCGGCAGAACCGGGCTGGGCCGGTCCCAAGGCCTCGCTGGGCCGCATTCGGCCTGTGGGCCGCAGGTTGCCTACCCCTGACATATGCCCATGCACACTTGGTTTTTGTATTCTCTTTTAGTTACTGCTTCTTTTTTTGTTGAGGGGGAAATGTATCTTTTAAGAGTGTTATTGAAAATAGCTTGAATTCTCAAGGCCCTTCCATACACATACAGATTGCAATTGAAGTTAGAAGGGGGTGTAGTGGTTTGGGCCTTGGACTACAACTTTGGAGACCAGGGTTTGATTTCCAGCCCTGCCATGGAAACTGAATGGGTACCTTGGGCAAGTCACACTCTCAGCCTCAGTGGAAAGCAGTAGCAAGCCCCTCTGATGAAACATGCCAGGAAAACCCCATGATATATTTGCCATAAGTCAGAAGTCTTGGAGGCACACACATTAACAACTTATTCTACCCTTTTCTTTCTTTCTAAGAATGGGCTAGAAAAGGTTAACTCCAGCTTTTGAGGTCTTTCGGTTTCCTTTCAGGAATTTATTTTTCAGAAAGACACAACTCCAGCTCATATTCAGATATTGAATATTGCATTGTGCAGCATTGCAAATAAAAGCAGCATAGCAATGTTCTGTTCCTCTGCTTGGGAAACACAAGTGCAGAACTCTGGAGTAAGATGAGCAAGTGCTGGTTATCATTGGTTGCTTGCCAGGTGCAGTTGTTACATGTTCATAATAAATCATTTGTGCATGAATGTGCTTCATTATAAGGAAGCGTTTTTCAAATAAGAGCAGACTTCTCAATTTCTTTATTGTAAGACCTGATAATCAGGTGTTGGAGAAAACTATTACAGTCGGCCCTTCTTATACACGGATTTTTTATACACAGATTTAAGCATACACGGTTTGAAAATGTTCCAAAAAAGTATAAATTTACCTTGATGTTCCATTTCTTATTAGGGACACCATTTTGGTATGTCATTATACTTAATGGGACTTGAGCATACACGGATTTTGTTATACACGGGGGATCTTGGAACCAAACCCCAGCGTATAACAAGGATCCACTGTACTTCTCTTCCAAATATTGCATATTTATGTATGAAGTACCAACTACATGGAATGTGACTTGTTAGTGAAAACTAAGAGAAATTGTTTTTTCTTAGGTCACAATTTTTTGTTGTATTACTGACAAAACTTTGCTAAGCTGTAACTTGAAAAGTGTTTTACTTTTTGTTTTGTCAATGCAGTTTACAGAAGAGAAACTTGGGCAAGCAGAGAAGACTGAATTGGATGCTCACTTAGAAAACCTTCTGTGCAAAGCGGAATGTACTAAACTTTGGACAGAAAAGGTTATGAAACAGACAGAAGTATTATTGCAACCTAATCCAAGTAAGAGAAAAATATTTTTCCATTAACAGGTTTGCCTTTTAATACTTGGTGCATGCACAATATAAAATGCGCCATCATTAGCACATCATGATAAACTGGGACTTTGCAAGATGGCTGGCACATTTTGCCTGTTCATTCCAGCCTTCAGCAGAAACAGCTAAAAAAAACCCTACAAATTTTCTATCCTTTGTCTGTTTGAGTTTTTTTTGTGACACTTGAACACAAGAATCTGTTACTCTTGGTTGCCTCTCCCATGACAAATTAGAGACATAGTTTGTTGTGAGGGTATTTCTCCTGCCTATAGAAGGAGAAGTAAGCTAGAAAGCCAGCTCCTTCCTTTAACTATTATAGGCCCCATACAGACAGGCCAAAATAAAACTGCTTCAGGTCACTTTGTAGGTATGCTGTTTCAATGATGCATGTGTACTAAGAGTCACAGCATTCTTTTTTCTTTTTAAAGGAATCTTGTCCTAGCTAGCTGGACTAGGAGCATTTTAAAAATGCCTACAAAATGGATGATGTGAACATGTACGGGGAATCAGATATCGATATTGCATGTGTATAGGTTTTTGATGTGTTTTTAAGTTTTTTATCATGAGAATGTATTTTATTTTAACTGCTAGCCTTGGCTGGAGAGCGGGGTATAAATAAATAAATAAATAAATAAATATCTTATTGTAATTTTATACTTGTGTTGTTCTCCAGCCTCTATCCGTAGGGAGAGGTGGGATATATATAAATAAAAATTATTATTATTATTATTATTATTATTATTATTATTATTATTATTGGCTAGGTAGCCATATTCTACTGTGAGTCAGTCTGTGAAAAAGTGTGTGCACTGAAATGTCAGTTGGAAATAATTGTTTGCAATTGATAAGCAGTAGTGCAGTGGTTCCCAAACTTTTTACTTTTCTGACCCCCTTTACATCTAATGTAATAAAATTTATTCGGTCATTGACCAGTATAAAAACAAAACCACACAAGGAACATATCAATATAACAATAACAAATTAAAATATAAACTGATTACCATCAGTACAGTATCAAACAGTTCTTTCTACATGGTTGGACTAGGGCTGCTTGAAGACCTGGCTGCTTGAAGAACTGTGAGTGTTTGTTCCTCCCTTGCTTCACCACCTGCCTCAGGAAGGATATAAGCAAGCCTGCCTTTTTTCCTTTGTGGGTTGGGCTGCTTGAAGACCTGTGGGTGTTTGTTCCTTCCTTGCTTCAACACCTGCCTCAGAGGAGCGAGAGGCAGAGGACACCGATCAACACCAGTAGCAGACCTGCTCCAGAGGAGACTCCCAAGACACCTGTGGACTTCTGGCGCCACAAAAGGCCCTCTTACTCTTATGTTTTGTAGTTGGCCTTAAGTGCTCTTTTAATAATAGTCTGATTAGGGATTTTACCTTGTATTTTTGCTCTTTCCCTTACTCTAAGAATTCTGTTGAGGTGCCGTAGTTTGGTTGGATACCTGGATATCCAATGACAATATGGTAGTCAAGAATAGCATTAAGCGGAAAAGGAGGTTAGCTAAAAAGATGTTTGTTCAAATTTTAAAAGGTCTAAGAAACCTGCTAAGAACTCAATTGCAAATACAATGAACCCAGAAGTATTGGAGGCTGCTACTACTCTGAAACAATTAACAATGGAGGAGCTATTCCTTCCTAAAGACATTGATAAGCCCACTACAGAAACATCTTTTCTTGCCATGCATGAAGAGCCAGCCCTAAACCTCGACACAGATACCAGCATTAACCATATGACTGATTTGGACACAGTTGCTAGGAATTGTTTACTTACTGCAAGATCGGTAATTGCTATTTTTGGCAAATTAACAAGCATAGATCAGAAACTCGATGGGTTAAAAGACATCTATATTTTACATCTATATTTAGATGTTGTGCCCCCTCCAACTCTAAGAAGTATATGGATAAAATACTTTGTTCATTTAGTGTGCATATTTTTATTTACACATTTATGTTTATTTATTATTTAAGGTATTTATACCCTGCCCTTCAGTCCTAGAGGCTCTCATTAATATACATTAATACTGTATATTCATGCAGCAATATCTCGTCCCAAGAACTTGGGCAGTATTGGGATGAATGGAGGAAAAAGCAGTGGAGGCTTGGGATGGGTCCCACCAGAGGATATGATCCAGTGAACTTCTCCACTCTCCTCCTCCTTCAGGCAGAGGTGGCTGCTCACGCACTCTCCTTGCCTTTCTCTTCTTCTCTAGGAGAGAAAATGTTTGGGAAGAGGAGGAGGATGAGTTCAGGACCTCCAAGTTTTAGGCCCCTTTTAAGCAACTCTTGTGCCTCCCTGGAGGTCCTACCCCATAGTTTGAGAACCATCATAGTAGTGAACATAGAATAGAGAAACTTTATTTTATATCCCACCATTGTCAGAATTTTTACTTACAAAACTTACAGAATTTTCATGAGCAAGATAGGCCTGAAACAGACGGGCAGTAAAGTGTGGTTTCTGGCTACTCTGGGGGCATGGCATTTAGATGGTGCATGCCCCCAGAGCGGCTGGAAGCTGCATGGAGAGCGTTCCCAGCTAGGAAAAGCTGGCTGCAAAAGGAACAATCAAAGTCTGCTCTTTGCCGGCATCCCATTTGGGACCGCAGCAGCGGGTGGGATTAGGACAAGGACTGTGCCAATTTTGCTCCATCTATTTGAGGCCTTACTTACTTAACTTTGATTACTTTTCTAAAACTGAAGCTATAGTAGCATATGCCATATGGTTATAAAGCTGAACAAAGGGATTATGAAACTGAACGAAGAGCCCTAGTGGTGCAGTGGTTAAATGCTGGTACTGAAGCCACAACATGGTAAGTTCGATCCTAGAGGAGGGCTCCAAGGTTCGCTTAGCATTTCATCCTTCTGTAGATTAGTAAAATGAGTACCCAGCTTTTGGCGGGCAATTAGTTTACACATTATAAACTGCTTAGGTAGTGCTAGTTCACTGATAAACGGTATAGAAATATTATTGCTATTGCTGTAAAGTACTTGTAATATTAAAAATTAGTCTGGAAAGAATTGCAGCTAATAATTAGATTGGCTCCTTCAATCTTATATGTGAAATTTATGTGAAATTTGGGTTTCTCTTCTAAGTACAAAAGCCTGTGAACTCCTTTTCTGTAAAGAGTACATGTAAGACTATCTCTAATCCCTATTTCCTGTTAAATGAAGTTGATATTTATTACTTGAGACATCCTATTAATAAGCTCATACTAAAAATCTCTATATGGCTGGATACATTGAGAGGAAGTGCTGTAACAGGAGGAGATCAGATTATTTGGTGTTAACTCTGCTCCATTAATTCCAATATAATCTAGAAAGTGTAAGAATATATGAGATTCCTGATCAAATCTGATCTGGTTTACAGCCTAAAATTTGCAGCAGTCAAAGTGAAGCCTTGACTTGGGACAAAAAAATTTTTTGTGGACTTCAAATATTCCTTGATTTGTATATAGAATTAAGTGGTGCATGTCATGTTATCTGTAAACTTGATTAATAGCAGAATGAGGTAACAAAGTACTGAAATGGTAGAATTAACCACACTACTTCACTTTGCAGGCAAGGGAACTATAATCCTTGAATGCTTTCCTGTGTCTTTAGGATTCTGTAAATAGGTTCTACCCAATATTGTTTTGCAGTCACCTTGATGTGCTCATTTTTATCTTGTGGGGAGGTTATGTGGTGAAAGAATAAAAAAGTATCCTTTAGCTACAGTTTGAAATCACTTCTGTCCTTGTACCATATGTGTTGCGGGTATAAAGTAAAGAAATACTCTGACCTGTGCTGTATGGGGTAGTCTTGAAAATAATTACTTCACTAGTAGTTAGCTTATTTCTGAAATGAGGATGGTACAGAACATATGTCATCTTATGTATTGCAGAACTGCTGCTTAAAGCTGCTGAACTTTAATGCTGGAAAGGGGATTCATGCATGTCTCTGAGCTGAGACCTGTTTGGTACAGTGAAATAAAGGCCATAACATCTCCCCTTAATATTAATTGCTTCCATACATTTCCACCTTTAAATCATAGTTTAAAAGTTAGAAATAACCTAATTGCAGTATATATAGGCATCAACAAACTTACTTGCAGTGATAAGAGTCCCTAATTGGTGTGATGTTAGATCCCTATTTCATATCTCTGGGAAGGATTTTATGCTACACTGATGCCACTGAAGCTGAGAGTAGTAATGTTTATTTCAGCATGGTACTGTTTTTCTGCGGTGTTGGGACTGTGTGCTCCTGTGAGGCAAGAGGCTATGCTGGTGCTGCTAGTAGGTTCTCCCATGTCAGATAGACTTTTGCTGAAGAGCCAGACTATATGTTCCAAACAGCTATTGAACAGCAGCAGTAGTGGGGAGTGACATCCCTAGAGAATCTGTCAAAGACACATGACAGTGGCACTATAGCTAACACTTGTTAGTATTGCACAAAAGAAGATGGGCAAATCCCTTGTGAATGTCTTTTACCATAAAAAACAAACAAGAGGGGAGGGAAACACTAGGTAAACTGTAATACTAATTATAATGAATACACCAAAGACATATTGTTACTTGCAAAATATATATATATCTGTGAAATAAATATTGAATCCAACAGTGGTATACAAGTCTTGAAACAACATTCAACATGAAGCCAGCTGTAGGAAATAACTCTTCTGAATCTTTTTGAATATAAATTATAGTCCCAAAAATATGAGTAGAGTATCCCGAGTGTCAGCAGTAGCAATATTCTGCTGCTTCACACAAAATATCCAATCAAAAACATGAGAATTATTTGTAGCACTTGTAGTATAGGTAGCATGAAGGTAAACAGTGTATTTTTTCAATGGTAGCATTGTCCTTCAATGGTATAAATCTTTCAATGATATCATTGAAGCTCCAGTTGATACGAAACATGGCAGCCAGACTGGTTGCCGGAAAATCCAAGTTCGACCATATTACACCTATTTTAAAATCACTACATTGGCTGCCTATTAGCTTCTGGGCTCAGTACAAGGTGTTGGTTATCACCTATAAAGCCCTACATGGTCTGGGTCCAGTCTACTTGAAGGAACGCCTCCCCCATACAATCCTTCCCGTACACTCCGATCCTCCGGGAAAAACCTTTTACAATCTAGAAAGACCAGACGGGCGGTGACCTCCTGGAGGTTCTTTTCTGTCACCACTCCAAAAACTTGGAATGACCTGCCGGAAGAGATTCGCCAATTATCCTCACTCGAGGCTTTTAAAAAGGCGACAAAAACCTTTCTCTTCTGGCAGGCCTTCCCTGATTGATAATGTCCAGAACCAACGGAATCCCCCTCCTTTTATTATTTTTCTTATTTGTGGTTTGTCTAGTAACTTTGTCATATTGTTATGTATTTTTAACCATGTTTTACTGTTTAATTGTATAGTTGGGAGGGAGGGTTGGGCTGGGGTCTTGTGGGGCTTGTTGTTTTTATTGTTGTATACTGTATTAACTCTGCTGTTACCTGCCTTGATCCTCAAAGCGGAAGAGGCAGGATATAAATAAATATTATTATTATTATTATTATTATTATTATTATTATTACTGCTGGATAGTAAACCAAGTAAAATTTGCTGACCACCTTTGTAAAGAATTCATTTGGCTCAGGTATTTTTATAATATACAATATTTATGATGTACTACATAAAAATGCAGTTTTCCAGAGATAATTTGAAAGTTTGCTTGATACTGAAACATCTTTGCTTTTCTAAAGTAACTAAAGCAATGTAGTTTAATGTGGTTAATTAAACTGGATAAAGTAATAGTTTGCATCTACCAAAAAAAAAGAAATTTTGTACTCTTGAGGATCAAGTTACTCCTAGGCTAGAAAAAGAAAACCTTTTTGTATAAATGCCTTCTCTCTCTTTTCAAATCAGACCAAATGGAGTGTTAAGTTATACTGTATTTTTATCTGTACTACCCGTTTCAGAGCAATGTAATGAATAAATGTAGCAAGTATAGATGTATATCTGATATGTTTAGTTTGAATGTGAAGTGTCCTGATTGAGACATTTTATATATGAAGTTAATTCTTGGTAAAACATAGTGCAAGACTCTTAATCAGAGAGTTAGCTTTTCTATTTTCCAGAAGAGGCACAGATTCTTGCGGCAAGGGCCCTGCCTTGACATGGGTGTTAACATTTGTCAGATGTAATATTAATTGGTGTTGGATGTATTTTATAAAGCTATCACCAAGTATTATGTTTGAGTGTTGAATAGTATATGAACTGTTTCCTCGACCTTTTCTTTAATTTTAAATGCTTTTTAAATCTACTACTAACTGATTATGATTGATTGTGTATTATGTTTTTGCCAGATGCTAGAATGGAAGAGTTTGTCTATGAAAAACTAGACCGCAAAGCACCAAGTCGTGTGAATAACCCAGAATTGCTGGGACAGCACATGATTGATGCTGGGAATGAATTTGGCCCAGGAACAGCATATGGTAAGTTGCAGCTAGTTGATTCATATGATGCAGGTGCCAATGATTAAATAAATATGTAATAATAATAATAATGATGATGATGATGATGATGATGATGATGATGATGATGATGATGGTGTTGACCTGGCATCATGGAAGCTTGAACTAGCTGGGCTTAATTTGCTTAGTAATTTGTGGTACA
Source organism: Sceloporus occidentalis (assembly GCA_023333645.1). Lineage (NCBI taxonomy): Eukaryota > Metazoa > Chordata > Lepidosauria > Squamata > Phrynosomatidae > Sceloporus > Sceloporus occidentalis. The sequence continues at coordinate 2,195,706 of JALMGF010000104.1, read as the reverse complement.
GCACTGTAGCCTTGACAAAATAGGATGTAGCTTTATAGTGGGTCATATAGCCTGGCTGCTGTATGAATGGTTTGTAACTCATATTCTGAAGCTACACGTGGGAGTTTGAGAATTTCAGAATGTTTTTAGGAATAGAATGTAATTTTGAAATGGCACACTGTAAAAACAATAACAATACTTGATAGGACCCACAGTAGTTTTCAGATACAAAATATCCGTAGCAGCTTCCTGAAGTCACTAGCTTACATTTTTACAGCTCTAAATGTGTGAGCCACCTTGAGTCCTATGTTGATATATAAATTAATTAAATAAATAAAATTAATTCCTGCTGAAAAAATGTACAGTGCAATCTTAGAGCCACCTACTCAGAAATAAGTTTGCATTTAATAGGGGTGAGTCCAACGTAAATCAGTATAGGATTGCAACCCTGAACTTTTTTCTTTTGCAGGAAATGCTCTCATTAAATGTGGAGAAACAGAAAAACGGATTGGAGGTGCAGACAGAGAATTAATACAGACAGCAGCAATAAACTTCCTCACCCCTCTAAGAAATTTTATAGAAGGAGATTATAAAACAATTACTGTAAGTTGTAAATGTAGTTTCATAGATGCAATTTGGAGTGGTTCTAAAAACACAATTTTATACTATTTCTATATAGTTAAATGTACAGTATCATTTACAAAAAAACCCTCAACCTCTATTAATATAATACTGACCTAGAAGCCTTTAAACATTATGGAATGGGGGGGGGGGGAGGAAGTATCAGTAGCTTATGCTTTATTTTATATGAAACTGAAGTTTTTCTCATGCTGTTTTCCCCAAGTAATAACTGTCTCTTCTTTCACAGAGAGAACGCAAATTATTACAGAACAAACGACTAGATTTGGATGCTGCCAAAACTAGACTGAAAAAAGCAAAAGTAGCAGAAGCTCGAGCTGCAGTAAGTAAGATCTCTCTCCATGAAACTTCCAAATATATTTATTATATTCTGTTCAATCTTTAACATTTTCTCTTGGCTCCAAAGTTTGCTCCTGACAGAGGAAATTGGTCGAAGTGACCTTTGCCCCATCTCTTGCAGTTAGCTTACTTTCTTTGAAAAATATACTCTGATGGGTTGGGGGAATTCTTTACATTTTCAGAGGACACGGGTAGTGAAATGAAATTTTGTACTCTTGAAAGGGAAAGTTGGCAGAAATCACTTCCCTGTTCTGTCAGTAGAATCATTCAGCTTGGAAGTAAGCAAACATTGTTCAAAATCTAGATGGTTCCACACAGTTAATTGAAAAAGGAAGAGTATCTGGACAAGAGTTTGGTGGAGGAATGACCATGAAGATATAAAGAAACAGCTCTCAGGTTCTTTGCTGGTGGGTAGATGGAAGAAGTGGATGATCGCTGAAAAAGGATGCTGTCTTCAAATATAATCCTGAGTTTTTGTCTCTGAGGCAGAAGGCTTGACTATACCAGTGGTATACCAAGGTGTATTCACTTGGTTATTACAATTATTGTTACAGTTATTACAGTTTTGCTATATATAATATATTACATATATTACAAAATGTTAAACTATAATACAATGCACTCTTGCTTTATGCTGGGGATCCATTCCGGATTCCCCCACATAAAGCAAATACCGCGCATGCTCAATCCTCATTTAACTGAATGGGGCTTGTGCATGTGGTGGCATGCGCATGCCATGGGCACATGCCCCATTAAGCCGAATGGAAAGTGCCACCCCTTGCACCCCGCACATTTCTGTGCAGCTTTCAGCATATGCTGAAAGCTGCGTATAGCGCGCCCGCATATGACACGGGCGCACTGTATTTAAAATAAATAAATAGAGCAATGGATGTCTAAATATAAACTGTGAAATTCTTCTTTCTTGCCCATAATTACCTTTGTTAAGAATTTTGTGCATATTTATTTATTCATCTGAGTGAACAATAATTCTCACTTTGTAAATCTTCTCCTGCTCATCCCTTTAAAACTATTCTTTGTAAACCAAAGAACTACTCCATATACTCGACTATAAGTCGACCTCATGTATAAGTTGAGGTCAGCTTTTGGGGCTAAAATTGTGGATTTTTATATGACCCATGGATGTCAAGGGTCAGACTTAAGGAGGCAGCCTGGCTGGGAACAGGCTGTGGGTGCGATCAGAAGCTGCAAGGGTGATCAGTTGCCTTCGGGGGACGAAGGCTTGCCCTTTCTCCTACCACATTGACCCATGTATAAGTCGACCCAGGTTTCTTTGGGTCCGTTTTTTTGACCTAAATTTTTCAGCTTATACACAAGTATATGGTATATATGCCCTAATTATTGCCAAATGACAATGGTGATGTTTGGTTCAAGGATGGGGGTCATAGGATTACCTATATAAGCAGGATCCATACGTGCTCTGGTCTGGCAAGCACATCTCTTATTGTGGCAAAAATATCTTATTTTGTTGCATTTTAAGAATATGTAGATGATACATTCATTCAAAAAGTAAATCTTGGAGCAGTATATATAAAAATTCTGAAATGCAATTTTAAAATAAGAGAGAACATTCAATTGAGAATAATAATTTTTCCACCAGCTAGAAAAGATGTACAGTATTAACTGAATAAAATTATAGCATAGCACTAAAAAGAATGCAGGATAAGCACAAATGTACCTCCTTCAAGAGAATTTGGGGTGAAGACAAAAGTTGGAGTGCAGCTCCATTCTACAGCAATTGAAACCTCTGGTCCATTTTCAGTAGATATACATAGAACACACTAGATAGAACACATATCACTGAACTACTGCCCCAGACTGTGCCACTGCTTCTTCAGAGAAAGCATGGCCCTGTTCAGAATGGATAACTCATAAATTTTCCAGGCACAGGGACTACCAGTCCACAGTTGCCTCCATCTTGTTAGGATGCAACTTTAATTTATTGGCCCTCATCCACCCTTTTATCAAGCCCACATGTTGATCAGTACCTCCGAAGTCTCGCCTAACTGATGACAATAAGAAATATTACAGGGCATGTCTCTTCAAATCTCTAGGCAAGTCCCTGACTTTATCCTGAGCCTAGAGAATGAAAGGAGCTATCCTTCACATTATACCAGCACTGAGAAAGGAGCAGATAGCCATACTGCTTTCCAAATGTTACTCAAAAACATTTGGAAAGCAGTACGGCTATCTGCTCCTTTCTCAGTGCAGTAGGTATGGGATTTACTCTGTTCTGAAAAGTATACCGAAATTCAGGATGAGTATGATTTCAAACAATACTTTGCCTCTTTTGTTTGGTATGTGAGGGTGTAGAGTCATAGTGAGCATGGGTTTGAATTTATGACCAAGATTAGCCAAAATGTATCAACCCAGCAACATAAATGCAGCAAATTGATCTAGACTGTTAGCCTTTAATTATAAGCCTTGAGTACTCTTATTTTTCCTCCCAATATAACATATTCTTGTTTTTGTGTACTTCAAGCAACTAAACCTTTCACCACCTGAGGATAATAACATTATGGTAAATGTCTCTTACATGCTCAACTTGCTGCATGTAAAATGGCTACAGGTTTGTTGGCCTCTTGTCTTCATAACATTTCTTCAAGTGTTTCCTCTTGCTTTCCTGCTGATACATATGGTTTATTCAGATGCCTTGAATGAAAGATTGTATCAATACTTAGATAATGTTGGATTTGATTTCCTCATTAATCTTGAGGAAATAAGTGTCTTAAACTAGTATCTCAAATTATAAACGTCAGTTGTGGGCTAAACTATTTTATATGCATATGCTGCTCTTCTTCCAAGCATCCCTGGATTCAGTATATAAGGGTTTAGCAAATCTGGATGAATGTGGAACACATATCTCCATATATACAATAAATAATCTCAATTTATTTTGCGGGTTATCTAGTACAGTTTATTGTAGTGAACATACACATTATCTTGGTGTGCCTGCAGAATATCGATACTGTGGATTCTTTTGTAAATGGGGCCTTCTTTTGGAAGCATTGCAGACATGATAGAACAATTCTGTATCTACTAGAACTCTTGGCAGAATAAACAACTTGGTGTTGATTCAAGTTGTACTTTGCTCCATAATTGTCTTAAATGATTTACAAGAAAATGTTCCCTGTTTACTTAGACATTCCTTTTTTTGTAAGAGCCCAGTGAAGATTCCCTATAGACAAATCAGCTAAAAACTTGTACAGCAGGGTTATACAGGGTTTTATTTGTTTTCTCGCCCAAACCCTTTTTTTGTGGAATTGTGTAGTCATATTTGAAAGCACTGAAGTCTTAAAGAAAACAGTAACACTGATAAAGTGGGTGTTAGCCCAAGGGTGGAGACTCAAGATGTTTTTGGACTGCTGCAACTATCTCCCCACCATTGACTGTGCTGGAAAAGATTGGTGTGGGTTTAATCTAACAACATATTGGGCCATATGATCCCCACACCTGCATTAGTCCCTGAAGGTTTATGACATAAGGCTAAATCAAATAGTCCTACTAAAAGTAGAGCAGTTGAAATGAATGGAATTTGCTAGTCACAATATCGGTCTAGTACAGATAGTATCGATAGCTAGAGTTGGGTCTAGCCTGTAATAAACCTATTCCTCTACCATTCCAATAGTATCTGCAAAGTAGCAGGCATAGTGGGATGTATTATATAATCATTGATTTGATATACATTGGGCCCTTGGTATCCATTTTGGTTTGGTTCCAGGATCGCTTGTGGGGTAGTAAAATGTTATACTTTATATAAAATGGCAAAATCAAAGTTTGCTTTTTGGATTAAAAAATACTTTCAAGTCATGGATGGCTGAATCCATGCATAAAGAATTCATGGATATGGAGGGCTGACTGTACAGAGAGATCTTGTACCACCTCCGAAACTTAACTGTATGAAAGAAGTTGTAGTATAGGCTTTCATAGACTTGGGCCTGTTACAGACAGCCAAAATAAAGCTGCTTCGAGTCACAGTGGAGGTATAGTGTTTCAATGATGCATGCGTCCTAAGAGTCCAGAAGTTGCACCAAAGCCACGCTCCAGCCCTAAGGACTGGAGTGTGGCTTTGGTGTGGCTTCTAGACTCTTAGGACGCATGCATCATTGAAACACTATACCTCCACTGTGACTCGAAGCAGCTTTATTTTGGCTGTCTGTAACAGACCTTGGTCTACGAAAGACGAAGTCTGCAAAAGCTTATGCTCCAACTTCCTTCACATAGTTAAGTCTCAAAGGTGCAGCAAGATCTCTTTTCATATTGATATTCCAGACTAGCATGGCTGTGTCTCTAAATTCAACTCCTATTGACGATGGCAAGAGGAATCACTTTTCATTATTACTTATATTATGGTAGTGTGTTTTCAGTATACATGGCGTGTGTATAGGACATTATTTGAATACATCTCATCCATGTATTCATTCATAATTGAGTAAATTGTGATTTTGACTATTCTTTATGTGTTTTCTTTGTGTGTATATAAATTAGTTTCTTCTCAATCACACTTAAATTACTACAGTGAGAGATCCCATGGGTGGAATAGTGTTTACAGAAAGTAAAAAAAGGCAGTTCTAGCCCATTCCATATATGTTTGTGTCTGTTACTAAGGGAATAACTGCTGGATTATCTGCCCTTCCAATTGCAGAAGGTCTGCTGTAGATCCAGTACATATAGTATCTGTTTATTGTAAGAATCTATTTGTTTCTAGCAAGTGGCATCATAGAACTGAAGCCATCTTGTGTACAGAAAGTACTTGTTGCCCACTTCCCATTTTAGTCCATCTTTACTGAGATTAGCAGGGAGCAGAAAGCCTCCTTTTATTCAACTGTAGTCATTTTCCAGAACATGTTACTTCTGTCATTAAATATAGTAATATTTTTAGAAGATACGTTTGTATCAAATTGTGTTATACATCTACATCTATTACCACTTATAGAAAACCCATTTTTATTGTAGTACCAAATCAAGGTGCAATTTTACTTGAGCATGCCATCATGTTGTTGTTATTGTGTGCCTTCAGGTTATTTCTGATTTATGGCAATGCTAAGGTTTGCAAAACCTAAGGTTTGCACCTACTATTGGGCTTTCTTGGTAGAATCTCTTCAAAAAGGGTTTATCCTTGCCTTTCTCTGAGGCTGAGAGACTGTGACTTGCACCAGGTCACCCATTGGGTCTCCATGGCCAAACTGGGATTCAAACTCTAATCTCCCAGTATCACAGTCAAGACACTACACCATGCAGCCACTATGCAGTTAAAATGAATGCTGCTTGTGCTCAATGTATTTTATTCCATTAGTAGTGCTTGTGATTACTAGAAGAATGCCATTGCTTCTTGTCTATCTTGTACCAACCTTATTTTGGAAACACTCTTGATAGAACTGGTAATATTTTTGGAAACTACATTGTATACTACACTGTATACTAGGGCATTACATTGTAATAACCTGTAGCTTTGTGACAGTATTCACTAGTTAAAAGGTTCACTTAGATAGACAACGTGGTGGTCACCATATGTTTTGCAGTACAGTGCCTGCAATTCTTGGCCATTGGTCATGGTAGCTGGGGCAGATAGTTCATATTGTCCATACCATCAAGATACAACAGGTTATCTCTCCCTGCTTTAACTAGTGTAGAAGCAAAGATGCAGCTCTTCTTGATATCAAACACAGTACAAAACCCGTAGCAAGAAAATTAAAGCAGGAAATTGCTACTAATAGACCAAAGTTTGCCTGATAATTTCTTCATGTACTGTTTTTCCACCTCTTTATGCATACAAGGTTTGGGCAGAAGAAGTAACAAAAGTAAGTACTCCATAAGTAAAAGTTAGTAAGCTGTTGGCTATGAAATATTGTGATGTTCAGATGTGATTCAAGTATGATTTGTCCTTGATGTCAGGGGACTAGTATTGTTTGATGTAATTTGAAGTGTTGCTGGCAAATTGATCCACAGAGGTTTTGAGCAATATTAGAATCTAGAACAGGATATGATGGTGCATTCATAAGATGTAGAGAGAAGAGTGCTGTGCCTTTCAGAATGGAAAACATGTATTATGATTCTCTGGACTTCAGCCTCTGAAACTACCCAGCCAACATGCCTGAAATAATAAGCTTAACATAAAAGCAACAAATATTCTTTTTCTGTTTTCAGGAATATGAGGAACTATAAAATACGATTTGTTTCTCTGTGTATGCTACCAAACATTATGTTTCCTATGTGTTTAGTTTGCATCAGCTTTATTGTTTTTATTGTCAAGGATTTATTTGGCTGTATAAAATTAGTGTCTTAAATGTTCCTGCTAACAGCAGTTGTCTGGGATTCTTTAAAATGTTTGGATGAGTACTTAATATTGAACCTGTCAGCTGCCTTACTACTAAATAGTTACCGTTCACCCTAGAGCTTAATGTTCCTCTGCAGAACTTTGAAATTACAATGACTCTGAATGTCACCTAATTAAATGTTAATATATAATCAGATGTTAGGCATTTCTGTAATCAACATACATAAAATGAAAGAAGACGAAAGAATAATCAACTGCTAAATTAAATCTACATAAGAAACTTTCCTTATCTTTATTCATTTTTCTTATTTGAAAAAGGTTCTGTCCAAATTAAAACAGACCTGTACTAAAATTCTATGTCTGAAAAGGATAAGTCTTCACAAACAATGCAAAGAAATGTAGGTTCCTCATAGAATGTTGGAACAATGAATGTTAGATATTGTAGGTATATAAGTATAATTAAATAAGGTGTATAGTACAGTGTTTCTTTATTCTGCCTATGCAGGGGATCTTTATGAATGATCTTTGAAGCTGAAACAGTAGGCTAGCCATTCCCATTAGAAAACTGCGTTCTTCCTGCAGCAGACAGATACAGTCTGATGATTTCCTCTGCCCTCAGTATTAAAAGTGCCTTGTTTGAGAATTGTAGAGTATTCTTCAAACCATTTTTTCAGAGCCAATCTTTAATAGTCTGAAGAGATTTGATATTAAATGAGAAATAAAGTATTGTCAATGATTTGAGGCAGGCTGTTAGTGCCATTAAGTACTAAAATGTCCCGATTCTTTAGTGTGAGTTACTGAAATGTAAATAGAATGATGGGACTGTGAGGTACATTGTTATTGGCAAAGCACTGTAGTAAAGGCTGTACTAGTTGCCAGTAAGTTCCATTGAAATAATGGAACTAAAATCCATTGTTAAAAGAAGCTGTATTGATTTTCAGTGTCATTTACTGTTTTTTCCCCAGCAGCATAGTTACGCTTTGGTAGCAGTATTCTGTTAAATGTTGTCATATGCCTTACAGTCTGAACAGGAAGTCAGGATAGCCCAGAGTGAGTTTGATCGGCAAGCGGAAATTACTAGACTTCTCTTGGAAGGCATCAGCAGTACACATGTAAGTACTGAGTATAAGGGAATAAAAGTGATTCATAATTGTTTATTGAAAGTTGCTTATATAAAATACCCTAGTTTCTCCTGAAGTTCCCCCCTCCCACTTAATTTGCTAACAGAACTACCAGTAGAAATTGTATTCAGGTGTTACATAATGCTTTGTATAAACACTATTGAGGACAATAAAATGTAACATCATTATACCACCCTGATAACAATACCTAAATATATTCTCTGTCTAAAGTGGGAGTTGGCCGTTTTTGGATTGTAACTCGCATCATCCCTTGGTTCTGGCTGTGCTAAATAATCCAGAGGGAGTTGAAGAACAATACCCAGAAAGCCATAAGTTGCCCAGCCTTGATTTAAAATTGAGTTGCTTGAGGAAATATGAAGTTAACCTGGCTTCTGTCTATCATTCAGAATCATCTGACAAAGTATACATCAGTAAAAAGAAAGCCAAGTGGTAAGGCTTTTGGAGCTGCTAGCTCTCCCTCTACATATTATTTATTTTTAAAAATCAGCCCAAATGGCCTCTGATTCAAGTTCAGCTATGTCAACGTATCTTACTACCCACAGTGTCTGAAAGAGTTACTGAACTGGGCTTTTTTGTTTGGACTATTATAGATTATCTTTAAAATATAATTCCCTGGAACATTTCTGAATCAAGGTCAAATGTGGAATGTGGCTGGAACATCTCAGTATCTGGTAATGTCTAGTTAATGCAACACAGTAGCCTTTTCTGTACTAACAGTTCAAATTCTGCTGCATTACAGGCACATCACCTTCGTTGTCTGAATGATTTTGTAGAAGCTCAAATGACCTATTACGCACAGTGTTACCAGTATATGTTGGATCTTCAGAAACAGCTTGGAAGGTAACACAGTTATATCCCGTTGTTGTTGTTGTTGTTGTTGTGTGCCTTTAAGTTGTTTTTGACTTATGGCAACCCAGAGGCAAACTATAATGGGGTTTTCATGGCAAGATCTGTTCTGAGGAGATTTGTCATTGCCTTCCCCTGACGTTGAGAGCATTTGACTTGCCCAAGGTCACCAAGTGAGTTTCATCACCAAGCCAAGAATCAAACAAACCCTGGTTTCCAGGGTCATAGTTCAACACTCAAACCAGTATGCCAAGCTGGCTCACTGTTGTATATTATGTAAGTAACTATATTCCAGTAACTATTTACATAAACTTCAGAGAAATAAACTATCAAAATAGAGGCAATTTGGAAGGTATTGATTCTACTCCACATTAAAGAATTTCAGCCAAAACACTGCTATGCTCAGAAATGTATGGAAGCAATGATGATGATGATGATGATGATGATGATGATGATGATGATAATAATAATAATAATAATAATTTTATTTGTATACCGCCCTTCTTAAAATCAAGGCGGTGTACAGCAAATATGCAGCATATAACATTACAACTATACAAAATTGGTTAAAACAATACAATAATAATAATAATACAATTCATAAAATTCATACCGGCAAAACAGTGCTGACCACGAAAAAGGGGGGGGGAGGAAGTATTCTGGGGCAGAGGTCAGGGGTAAGCCTGCTCAAATAAGTAGGTTTTTAACCCCTTCTTAAATTGGGCTAGGGAAGTGGTTGAGCGGAGCTCGAAGGGCAGCGAGTTCCAGAGGTTGGGGGCCAAGATGGAGAAGGCCCTCCTAGAGGTGGACATATATTTCCCCTCTGGAATTCTTAGCAATTGCTGCCCTGATGATCTGAGTGTGCGGGGCGGATTGTACGGGGAGAGGCGGTCCTCGAGGTACCTTGGGCCCAAGCCATTTAGGGCTTTATAGGTGATAACCAACACCTTGTATTGCGCCCGGAAGCGGATAGGCAGCCAATGTAGGTCTTTAAGGACTGGTGTTATATGACTGGCCCTGGCAGTGCCAGTGACCAGTCGGGCTGCCATATTCTGCACAAGTTGCAGCTGCCGGGTATGGTACAAGGGTTGCCCCATGTAGAGCGCATTACAGAAATCCAAGCGAGAGGTTACCAGGGCATGTACAACAGTTTCAAGGTCCCTCCGGTCAAGGTAGGGTCGCAGCTGGCGTATCAGCCGAAGCTGATAACAGGTGCTCCTGACCGTCGCATCCACCTGAGATGTAAGGTGGAGCGACGAATCAAGGAGCACCCCCAGACTGCGTACCGAGTCCTTCACGGAGAGCGTGATTCCGTTCAGGACAGGTGGAACCACCTCCAACCCTGAACCGGGAGAACCTATCACGAGTACTTCCGTCTTCTCTGGATTAAGGCTGAGTCTGTTGTCCCTCATCCATCCCATTACCGACTCCAGACAGGCAACGAGAGGAGAGACGCCAACCCCAGTCACTGCATCAGTAGGAGACATAGAGAAGACTATTTGGGTGTCATCAGCATACTGATAACCCCGCGCCCCATGTCTCTGGATGATCTCTCCCAGCGGTTTCATGTAAATGTTAAAAAGCATGGGAGACAGAATGGCTCCTTGAGGGACCCCAGATGTAAGGGCCCTCTTATCGGAGCACACGTCTCCCAGCTGCACCATCTGGAACCTCCCGGAGAGGTAGGAACGGAACCACTGGAGCGCAGTGCCCCCAATTCCCACCTCCGCCAGGCGCTCCAGAAAGATACCATGGTCTATGGTATCGAAAGCCGCTGAGATGTCCAAGAGCACTAACAGGGACACGCTACCCCTGTCCATGCCCAGACGGAGATCATCGACCAAGGCGACCATAGCAGTCTCAACCCCGTAACCCGCCCGAAAGCCGGTTTGAAATGGGTCTAGATAATCCGTTTCATCCAAGACCGATTGAAGCTGGATTGCAACCGCCCGCTCGATCACCGTCCCCAAAAATGGCAATAGCGAGATTGGCCGATAATTATTATGCAACAGGGGGTCGAGGGAGGGCTTTTTTAGTAAAGGTTTTACTATGGCCAATTTCAGATTAGATGGAAATTGCCCATCCCTCAGAGATGTATTAATAATCTGATGTAACAATGAAGTCACAACCGCCGCCCCCCCCGTGCCGCTAGCCATGAGGGACAGGGATTGAGAGAGCAAGTTGTCTTCCTAACACTTCCAAGGATCTTGTCCACATCCTTGGTACTGACAGACTCAAACTGATCCAGAATAACCAAGTTCACGGAAGCCCTGGATGCCTCTACTCTAGGTTCTGCTCTAAAGCTGGCCTCAAGACCTTCGCTTATCCGAGAGATTTTATCCGCGAAGAAGTTGTTAAACTGGTCGCAGCAGGCCTTAGAAGGTTCAAGGATCTGGTTCGGGGCAGGAGGGAGCTGTGTTAGCTCCCTCACTACCCTGAACAACTCTGCCGGACGCGACTCCGCGGACGCGACACGTGCACCATAGAACGAATTCTTAGCTGCACGTATCGCCTCTCCGTAGTCCTCCAAAAGGTGGTTTAGGAGAGTCTTGTCGGATAAGCGCTGGTGTTTCCGCCAGCGGTGCTCTAGCCGTCGCAGAACCCGCTTCCTCGCCCGGAGATCTTCCGTGTACCAGGGCTTTCGTTTGGAAGCAGGCCTGAGAGGGCGCTTGGGAGCAATACTGTGTATAGCCTTAGAAAGACCGGTATCCCAGATACCGGTCAGGGCATCAACAGAGTCGCCGTCATTTCCAACCATAAGCCCCTCTAGGGCTTCCTGGAACCTGGTGGGTTCCATCAGCCTTCGAGGGTGGACCATTCTAATAGGTCCGCCGCCTCCGGGAGGGATCTGGGTAGAAGCCTTGATCACTGCCTCTACCAGGAAATGATCCGTCCATGACAAGGGGGAAATATTAGTTATTTCCGCCCACGGATTTTCCATGCTTGTACAAAAGACCACATCGAGCGTATTACCCACAGAATGCGTTGGACCCGAGACCAATTGAGACAGGCACATGGAAGTCATGGTATCCATGAATTCGCGAACCGCACCGGATGGAACATAGCTGGCCGCGAAGGGAATGTTGAAGTCGCCCAGGACCAATAGCCTGGGCGATTCCAACAGTACCTCCGAGACCAGCTGTGTCAGCTCGTTAAGGGAGTCTGTTAGCGCACGAGGTGGCCGGTACACCAACAGAATCCCTAGACTGTCTCTGGCCTTCAGGGTCAGGTAAATACACTCGATGTAGGAAGTTTGACGAACATGGTTCCTGGAAAGAGACAAGGTGTTCTTATGGATCAAGGCGACACCCCCCCCCCCCCCCCGCGCCCACCTAACCTGGTCTGGTCCTTCACTGAGTACCCGGCAGGTAGGGCCTGGGCCCACACAGCTTCCCCTCCAGGCCCAAGCCAGGTCTCAGTAATGCAAGCCAGGTCACAGTTGTTATCCTCAATTAGGTCATGAATGATGTGGGACTTGTTCTTGATGGACCTGGCATTGCACAGGAGCAGAGTCAGGGTTTGTGGTATGGTTGGAGTGACCCTCAGGTCCCTTTGGTTAGGAGAGGGACAGGAAGGAGAGATAGGTATTAAGCATTGATCTCTCCTTCCCCTGTAACGCAAGTCCCTACTCCTACCGCCATACCTCCCTCTGCCCCACACTACCTCAATAGGAGCTCCGCTCGTACTAGATGGACTATCCCCTACCTCCCCAGCCAAAACATCTCCCACTTCCATGTCCTCCCCCTCCCCCCACAGTACAGCAATAGAGACGAAGAGAAATCGCAGTGAACATTCTTCGTCTAAGAGCCGGCAAGTACGTCTCCTCTGCCCTCTAACAAATCAAGTCCTCTAACGGCCCTTAAAAACGCTGTTCCGGCGGCAAGAGAGTCCTCCGGGCCGCTGCCCAGGTGAAAGAGGGTGTCTTTATACAGTGGTGCCTCGGGTTACGAAATTAATTCGTTCCGCTGTCAATTTCGTAACCCGAAAGGCTTTCGCAAGCCGAATCCCCATAGGCGCTAATGGGGAAAAGCCGCGATTCCGTGTGAAATCGCGCAGAAAAGCACCAAAAGTTTTTTCGTAACCCGAAAAAACTTTCTTAACCCGGAACAATAATTTCCTATGGGTTTTTTTCGTATCCTGAAAATTTCGTAACCTGGGTATTTCGTATCCCAAGGTACCACTGTATTCCTTCTTCTGTGACTTTTCAAACATCTGACAAAATGATCTGATAAAGCACAATATTAGTTCAGCCTGCCTTAACATAGGCAGAGAGATAGATATAAAATACATGGGTTTGGATCATGAGCAGGTCTGCCTTGAAGCATCTTAGTTTGGCATGGTGCATGCGGGTGCATCAGGCTATCTGAACTAAACTGCCTAGAGCCTGACAAAGGAATGAATCCTTCAGAGAAATGAAACATGACAATCTATTTTCCTGGCAGAGAGAGTTCCGTACATTTCCTGTGATATAGAACAACGATCCAGCTGAGTGGCATTGCTTCATGTTAGCAAACAGTTGTCACATTCATTAAAAACCAGTCTCTAATGGGCAGCTGCATCTTAACACTTGGCTTCCTAATTGAAGGCCTTGGCTTGATTTGAGAATATTTCTGCAAGCTTGCCAGAGTATAACACAGCTTACTAGTGCAGAAAGCTGCTGTGGAAAGGGAGTAGGGAAAAAAAACTTCTGTGTGTTAAATTGAGGAAGGGAACATATTACTGCAGAAAGTTAATAAGCAATAGCTAAATAGGAAAATCCTGTGAATTTACAGGCAATTTTTTTCAGAGCTAGTACAAAAATACATTTAATCTTAGCTATGTCAGTATATTTGATCAAAGATCTATTTGTTAAGAGTCTAAATCTCAGCAGTCCTTTGAAACTAGTCTCTCTGAAGTTAATGAACTGTTTGCCAGAAAGGGCCTTGAGAATTAGCTGTAGTTATTTCATTATTTTTTTAAAAATCTAGTTCTTGGAAGTGTCTTAAAGAATTATACGCTTATTAAGGATAAATTGTGTTTACTTAAACAAGGGTTGGGAATCATGGACACATCCAGCTATGATTGGGTCAAATATCCTAGCAGCCTGAGGTACTGTGGTCAATGGTGAGGAGTGCTGGGAGCTGCAGTTCAGCATTTTGAGGGCTGCTTTATCCCTGGATTAGACACTAAATTAGACACTAAAACTGGATGTGGGTGGGGTTGGAGCAGTTAGGGATTGTAGAATATTGCAGACTTTCCACCACCACCACCATCTGCTGAGTAGGAAGTTTGTAAACTAGATTATCCATGGTTCAAGGGGAGAAAATGCACCAGGCCTGAGTTTTGGCCCACCCTCATGTCCACATGTACATATAACATACACTATACAGAGCAAGAGAGAGCTAGAGAGCGAGAGAACACCACCTAGTGATTTACCAAGTGCCTTTTTCACTCCCTCCACCTTCTCTTTTTATTCTCCTACTCTCACTTTGCAGGCAACATACTTCTCTTTTCTTCAGTTTTCTCAGGCCTTTTATAATCAGTATTTTCATTTCCACAACTGGCCTCCAGGTGATTATGTGAGCCCAGGTCCTGTTGAAGAAATCTATATGTAAGGTATGGGAGAGAGCCATTGTGGCATAGTGGTTTGAGTGTTGAGTCTGTAGACCACTGGGTGACCTTGAACAAGTTGCACTCTCTCAGCTTCATGAGAAAGCAATAGCCAACCTCTTATAAATAAATCTTGCCAAGAAAACCCCATGATAGGTTGCCTTAGGGTCAGTCATAAGTCAGAAATGACGTGAAGGCACACAATGACAGCAAGGTATGAGAACAGCTTCAATCTGTGCAAGGAGCATCCTGGAAAGTGAGGTGGAAAGGCATTTGTATTGATTTCAGCAAGAGTAAACCTTAAGGCTGTCAACTTTTTACAGGTTTGCTTCTATGACCTTTACAGCAAAAACACTGGCATGTGGGATTTATGTTAATGAAACTTTCTGCAACCAATTTTTATACAGGATTACAGTGGAAGGCTTTCTTTAGTACAGAAAGTAATGCTGTGTTTTCAGAAGATATTGGTCTTAGGAAGATATTGTTCTCCCCAACTCTTAGCCCTTGCAATTCCTTCACTTTAAATAAGTGGCCTGCGGCACACATAATGGAGGTATCTAGATATATGCATCATTATATAGTGGACAATAGCAAAATTAAAGGTGGAGGGAACATAGAATGTTTCAAACAGGAGCATATCTACTCTGTTGCATGTCAAATTCCATCCCTGCCGTCATGATAGTCAGCAGCTGTAAATTGTACCTTTGTTAAATATAACCTTGGGGCCTTTCTCACATAAAATACTGCCTTAAACCACTGGTTTAAACCAAACTTGGCAGCCTTGATATGTGTTGGATTGCAGCTCCCATCTTCCACAGACAGCACATCCATCTCAAGGGGGCCACATTGAGAATGGCCCATTTAGCCATTCCCTTGTCACTACCTTCGAAGTACTTAGAGGAGATGTCTTTCCCAGTCCTATTTCTGACATCTTTTCAGTCGAAAAGCCAGAAATTGGCTTGGAGTCTGTCATTTGAAAACATCATTTGTCTGTATATGTCTAAAAACATTGTTCATTTTCAAGCAAATCAATTATTTACAAACATCATTTGTCTCTATAGTTGAACCTTGTTTTCATTTCTCATTATATATTTTGGAGAGTGGAAAGGGAGTATTTACCTCATTGAGAAACTGGCTTAGGGTGTGTTAGGACCAGTCAAGAAGGAGATTCATATAATCATAGAATAATAGAGTTGGAAGAGACCGCAAGGGCCATCCAGTCCAACCCCCTGCCATCCAGGAAATCCAAGTCAAAGCATCCCTGACAGGTGGCCATCCAGCCTCTCTTTAAAGACCTCCAAGGAGGGAGATTCCACTACACTCCGAGGGAGTTTGTTTCACTGTCAGACAGCCCTTACTGTCAGGAGGTTCCTCCTAATGTTGAAGTGGAATCTCTTTTGCGGTAGCTTGCATCCATTGTTCCGGGTCCTAGTCTCTGGAGCAGCAGAAAACAAGCTTGCTCCCTCCTCAATATGACATCCCTTCAAATATTTAAACAGGGCTGTCATATCACCTCTTAACCTTCTTTTCTCCAGGCTAAACAGCCTCAGCTCCCTAAGTCGTTCCTCCTAGGACATGGTTTCCAGACCCTTCACCATTTTAGTCACCCTCCTTTGGACATGCTCCACTTTCTCCACAACCTTTTTAAATTGTGGCGCCCAGAACTGGACACAATATCTAGACACTATACTTTTATTGACACAGCCCAAAATTGCATTGGCCTTTTTAGCTGCCACGTTGCACTGTTGACTCATGTTCAACTTGTGATCTACTTGGACTCCCAGATCCCTTTCACACGTAGTTTCATTCAGCCAGGTGCCACCCATCCTATATCTGTGCATTTCATTTTTCCGCCCTTACATTTCTCTGTGTTGAATTTCATTTTGTTAGATTTGGCCCAGCTATCTAGTCTAATCAGGTCATTTTGAATTTTGGTTCTGTCCTCTGGGGTATTAGCTACTCCTCCTTATTTGGTGTCATCTGCAAATTTGATAAGTATGCCCCCAATTTTGTCCTCCATGTCATTGATAAAGATGTTGAATAGCACTGGGCCAGGACAGAGCCCTGTGGGACCCCACTGGTTACTTCTCTCCAGGCTGAAAAAGAGCCATTGTTGAGCACCCTTTGGGTTCGGCCAGTCAACCAATTACAAATCCATGAAACAGTTGCCTTGTCTAGCCCACATTCTACAAGTTTGTTTTCAAGAATGTCATGGGGAACTTTGTCAAAGGCCTTAATGAAATCAAGTTATACTATATCCACAGCATTCCCTTCATCTACCAAGCTGGTAATTTTATCAAAGAAAGAGATCAGGTTTGTCTGGCATGACTTGTTTCTCTGAAACCCATGTTGACTTTTTGTGATTATGGCATTGCTTTCTAGATGTTCACAGACTCTCTGTTTAATGATCTGCTCCAGAATCTGTCCTGGTATTGATGTCAGACTAACTGGACGATAATTGTTTGGATCCTCTTTTTCCCCCTTTTTGAAGATGGGGACAACGTTTGCCCTCCTCCAGTCTTTTGGGATTTCTCCTGTTTTCCAGGAGTTAGGGGTGCCATAAGATAGAAGAAGAACTTGTCTTCCAGACTCGATCTCCTCTTAATAATCTTTCTGTCATTAGGCTTGGCCTGCTGGTAATGCTTTCTCCTTTCAGCACGCTAGACAAAACCTTGATGGCTTAGGGTGTGTTAGGACCAGTCAAGGATCCATAGAATCCTGTGTTGCCTCATTCTGCTGGTATAACATTGGCTCCATACAGATAGGCCAAAATAAAGCTGCTTCGGGTCACTTTGGAGGTATGCTGTTTAAATTATGCATTTGTTCTATGAATTCAGAAGCTGCACCAAAGCTGCGCTCCAGTCCTTAGGACTTAATTGTGGCTTTGGCGCGGCTTCCGGACTCTTAGGATGCATGCATCATTTAAACATCTAACTTTCAAAGTGACCTTTGTTTTGGCCAGTCTGTATGGGGCCATTGGTACAGCCAGTACCTACACTAGATGAAGTGCTGGCAGAATAAATTCCCCACTGTTTGAGACAATAAGATGGGAAGGAAAAAACATGGCAGACCAGATTCTTCTGCTCCCTCTCCTGTATGAGCTACAGGGCTGACAGAATGGCTGAATGAAATCATTACCTTTCTACAATATAATTTCTGTGAACCTTCTTTTAATATATTGATTGGTAAAAATTAGTTGTCTTTAAAGACATGCGTTACACATATGACATAAACTTTTTATTGTAAGATGGCCTGATGCAGGTTCACAAAGCTATTTCAAGACATAATCCAAGGGGATGATGTCAAGGCAAAACTCATAGGGGCTTTAATTTGTCTCCAGTTCATCAGTGTTAGTAGAAAAGATGTAAAATTGTGCAAAGCTGTAACAATAAATATTGCAGATTGATGATGGCTGGCTGAGATATTTGGTTCTTCCAGTCAGTTGTTGCAAAATCATGCTGAATCTCTTTGTTTATGATTCAGTATATGCCTAGTGTTAGGTTCTTATTTGAAACCAACCAGGATAAGGATTTATTCTTTGCGGTTTGAAGATGTATGGGGAGATACTTTAAAATCTGTTTCTGGAAAAATTCTGAATGTGTAAAAGAAGAATATCAGTAAATATTACTGTAGCTAGGAAAGAATAGCACACTTTCTGTCTGCATAGGAAAAAAATTGGAGAGGCAAATATATGTAAAGGTTACCTACAAGATGACAAGCTACCTGTATAATCCACCCATACACTCAGGTTCTCTGGCAGACATTTACTGCAGTCAGCCAAGACTAGGTTGGCAACTCTGAGCCAGAGGACTTTCCCTTTAGCCTCCCCTAGACTATAGAATAATCTGCTGGAAGAGTTTGACAGCTGAATATGCTGCCCGAATTTATAACAGCATCGAAGACCAGTCTGTTCCGGCAGGCTTATCCAGATGATGTTTAAATTGTGAATTTGAAATGATGAATTTTAAATGTGGATTGTTTTAGAATGTGTATGTCTTATTTGTCCTTATAAATTGTTGCATGTTTTAATTAATGTATTTTAATTGATGTTGTGCCTTCTTTATTTGTTGCTGTTCCCCACCTTGATCCATGGATAGAGGCGGAATAATAATAATAATTTCTTTCACAGCTTTCCATCCACGTTCCTCGCCAACAATAACCAGTCGACTACAACCTGTATTCCAAGTAGTTCTAATACTACTGCGGCTGCATCCTCTGCCTCTGTTACAGCCTCCCTGTCTTCACTAAGCAATGTAGCAGCTACTTCAAGCTTTGGTGAACTGAAGACATCAAGTGGCAGCAGAAAAGCCAGAGTTCTTTATGATTATGATGCTGCAAACAGCACTGAATTATCACTTCTTGCGGATGAGGTACATGTTTCTTACTCTAGCTCAGACATAAAAGTAAAATAAAATTATATTGAAAAATCCTGTGCACAGCTAGAGGACAACCCATCTTCTGATCTGACATCATTACAATCAAAGGCTATAAAGATAAGTAGCCATTTGTTGCCAGCAACTGAATCTGTGGCAGTGTACCAGCAACTGAATCTGAAGTAATGAAGAGCTTAACTTACATAAGGCTTGTGATATTACCAAGTCATAGGCTCCTTTTATGTTCCTCATATGACTGCAACATTACTTTGATGTTCTAGTTGCTGTTGATCTTTCATGCCAATTTCCCATTGGCATCAGGACAATTATAAAATAATTCATTTCTTTTTTGTGAAACTAGGAGGGCAAATGCACACTTCTGGTATCACTAGGGAATACTGATGTGTGTCACCATTCTCATTTTAAATACATGCACAAGTTCTCCCCATTTCTCACACTCAGTAGATGAGGACATTAGTGTTCTCTCCACTCTCCCCTACCCACCAAAGTACCCCAGTATTCTAGGCTAGTATTTGCTTGAGCAGGGAAGAGAAGAAGTTTTCTTTATTAATGACCTGTATCTTTTGCTTTTTCTTTCTAGGTAATAACAGTATACAGCATCCCTGGCATGGATTCAGATTGGTTGATGGGTGAACGAGGAAATCAGAAGGGCAAAGTGCCTATTACTTACTTAGAACTGTTAAACTGAATCACTGGCTTTTTATAAAGACTGCCAGTGATGGTGAGACCATATTTATATGCAATTAACTTTATATAAAGCAGATTTAAGTGTCTTCCGTGTTAATGTCTTAATGGATGAGAGCATCAGCCATTAAAAATGGGCGTTTCTGCCAATATTGCATGGTAATACTCTTTTCAGATGTAAGTTGTTTAAAAGCTTTTACTTTATGTGCCAAGATTGTTTCCTACAGAACTTTGTTTCTACTGGACTTTTCACTAACAACAAACGTCTACTTTTGAGTAATCTAAAACTGAAAGCAGGCAGAACTGTTTTCTACAGAACTTTTCATAATGCAGGCTTCTTCACAAACAATAAATTGTTAAACAATGACACTATTCTTTTTCTTTGCTGAACAGATTTTATTTTTAATATCTTAAAAGGCCTGAGGTTTCTAAAGCTGCAAACATTAAATACACTTCTGAAAGGAAAGTAGCATTACTCTCTTTTTTATTTCTGAGTTCTTTTTTTATTTTTTAATATTTTTTTTTGGTCCAGTGTCTCTTAATCTGACTTCAAATATGTCCAATAAGCATTGCTGAGGCATAGCTTGCAAAACTATGCTGTCGCTTCTTACAACATAATTATAGGCTAGAGTGTAGGTTAGCACACTAAAGCTCATATCTAGCTTTTTTTTCTGTCACAGTTGGAAATATCTGGATGACAAATTGTGCTTTAAAGGACACTGAAGTCAAGTAACTTTCATTGATGTTGGAAAACACTGACTTGAAAATAATTGGTAGTTCTATGAAAAATCCATTATGTGTGATCTGGGGAGCAAGAGCAAACATGTACTCATGAACAGACTAGCAAAGGGGCAGTGAGGATTTGATTCTGCTTATTTAGTAGCATGCCTTTAGTAGCTGCTGATATCACCTTTGAAAAATTCAAAGATTTCCTCCCTTTCAAACTTTTAATTGTCTGGAAATGAAATAGTCAGAGGGAGCAAGATCTGGTGAGTAGGATGGATTGTGTATGCACACAAAACCAAATTCTTCAAAACATCCATTACCTTGCTATCACTTGTGAGCAAATAAATTGTCCTGCAAAAAGAGAATACATTTCTGCAGGTTCCCTTATCATTTTTCTTTCAGTGCCTCCTTTAATCAGCATAGCAAGTTAGAGTACTATTCTGCATTAACTGTTTGGCTCTTCTGAAGACAGTCATCAAAATCCCTTTTCTATCCCAAAAAAATGTGGTCATGACCTTTCCTGATGACCTTTTTCTTTGGCCATGGAAAACCTGAGTGCCACCACTGCGGGGACTGTAGTTTCATCTCCAGATCATAGTGCTGTAACCATGTTTGATCAACAGTGATGAGTCATTCCAAAACATTATCACTATATCACTCAAAATGCTGCAAAATGAAGGTATCCACTTGATTTGGTTTCTGGTCAGCATTCACACATTTTGGCATCCACTTGGGGTTTTGATAGCTTCTGCATAACTAACTGCTCATGAATTATAAACCCAGTGCGTTCCCAGGATAGCTCTAGTTTCTCAGCAGTTCTTTTAGCTGAGATTTGCCAATCTACCAAAATCAGGGCATGAATATGCTGAACAGTTTCAGAGTTGACACTGTTGAAGGCCTTCCAGACCTTGCTGCATTCTCAGTCTCAAAATCTCCATGCTGAAATTTGAACACCACTTCTTCATAGTTGAGTATGACAGGCAGTTGTCACCCAGTGGTTGCATCATACACTCATGGATTTCCTTTGGAGTTTTCTCTTTTGCAGGGACAGGAATTTCATGACAGCCTGGAGATCAACACTTGAAAATTCCACACTTTTTGTTGACATGATTCTATAAATGATCTGAAAAAAATCCAGAACTTCGAGCTGTGATCCTGCAAGTTGGCAGTTCACAATACAAAAGAACACTCTTTCAAGCTACAGTGACAAAATTACAGTCAGATTTTGGGAACTGTTCAAGACACACTTGTAAGGAAGATCACCAGTTTCAATAAACTTCAATTTTCTATTACTGAAGTTGCAGCCACTCTTGATGTTGAAATATGTTACAGTCTTTATAAACAGAAACTATTTTAATTAATGACAATATTCTTGGCTGCTTTCTTGTTTTTCCTCTGAAAGCAATATAGCCAATTTAAAAATGGAATCTTATTTGATGTGCAGCAAAGTCTTTCCCCAGGTTCTGTGATACTTCAGATTGAATGAGTGGCTTTCGCTGTTACTGAGAGAATAGCATTTGGAGGCTACACTGACCTTGTTTTTTTTCATAACACTTTGTCAAATATGGTTTGGCACACTTCAAGGAGTCAGATGATCTTTATTGAATTATTCTGATACTTTTTTTTTAGAATAAATAAAAGTGTTACTAGTGTTTTTTCTTGATTATAGTGGTGATCCAAGTGCTGTACAACAATGTATACGTCATCTACATGGCTGGAGTCATGTACTGGAATAAATATACTTAGCACATATTCATAAACTGACATATTTTAGACTAGTTATAATCCAGATACAGTGTTTAGAAAAAAGTGTCACAATTAAGTTATAAGTAATTCCATAAATATTTGCCATTCAAAATATTTTAAAATAGAAAAAATGTCTCATCTCAAACGATGATAGAAAGAAGGGGAAGAGGAGAGAGCATACCTGACCTTCCTATCAGTTTCTGTGATATGCTGTGCTCTCAGAAGAAGAAATGGTTGAACCCTTCAGTAATGGGAAATACCCTTTCTAATCCATGTTCCACACTGAAATGTAGGAACAAACACATTTTTGACATACTTTGTGCACAAAACACCATAATGGTGGTGATTTCCATGCTGTATTGAATAGTTCATTAATTATTGCAATTACAATTGGAATTCTTTGGATCCTAGCTGTACATCTTGCTTGCTGAGGACGTGTTTTTACATCAGATTTTAAAACCATGCTGCACTATTAATTTCTGGCTTTCCTTTCATAACTAATTGCAGAAGTAGGAACTCAAATTATCAAAGGTCCAAAACATACGGCAGAAATAATCCAATTTTAGACTGCTTTAACTGCCCTGGCTTAGTGCTAGGGATTCCTGGGAATTGTAGTTTTGTGAGACATTTAGCCTTCTCTGTCAGAGAGCTTTGGGGCCACAATAAATTACAATTCCCAGGATTCCCTAGCACTGAATTAGGGCAGTTAAAGCAGTCTCAAACTGGATTATTTCTGCAGTGTGTGGACCAAAGTTCCTTTTAAAGATTAATTTATGGTTCATATGCGAAACAGCCTCTTTAAATTTGGCAAAAAGGAGTAAAAAATATCCTTATACTTCATGATGGGGATATGTTGTGAATTGTTCAATCCATTTTTGCAACACTACAATATGCAGAATTCTAAATTCAACTATAATGCCTCAGACACTTACCTTTAATATCTATTCATATCCATCTGTTTCCATGTGAAAAACAGTAATTAAATTAGATGTGTCTGTGATAATGTGAATACTGCTCAGTAAAGCATAAATGATATAAGTGGCATGGACACTTCTAGTGCCCGTTTTATACTGAAAAAAGGAAAGAAACAGACTTGCTGATTGCCTGAATGCTCAAAAGTACTAATGAAACATCAGACCAGAAATGTCAACTTACATTTAAAAAACAAAAAAACTTTCATTTAAAGAATTGTGAGTAAATTAAGAGCTGTTTTCTCTGAGCACCAAAGGATCCAATAGATGCATTGCCCCTCGGACTCAGTTTTTTTGGAATGGTACATGTGTGCTGTGTGTATGTGCCTTCAATTCACTTGTCACTGTTGGTTCAAACATTATTGTTTCATGTCATGACAACCATAAGTAGGCCATTGCTCCTTGCCATGGCTGTTTCCTGTTTTCTTTCTCTGTTCCACTTCTTAAAATGTCATGCCTGCATATGGCCAAGATGGAAATGTCTCTGGTGAACTTCGGTTCACCACTATTGCATCTCTGTTCCTGTGTGTCTTGTAGGCTCAATCATATATGTGACCATTAATATTATTCATCCAGGACAGGGATTCTTCATC
The DNA here is from genome assembly GCA_023333645.1 of Sceloporus occidentalis. Classification (NCBI taxonomy): domain Eukaryota; kingdom Metazoa; phylum Chordata; class Lepidosauria; order Squamata; family Phrynosomatidae; genus Sceloporus; species Sceloporus occidentalis. Next base: position 2,171,763 of record JALMGF010000104.1, on the reverse strand, counting down.
TGCAGATGTTTTGAACTTCAGCTCCAGAATCTCCCACCATGGACAGTACTGATTAGTGTTTATAAGAACTGAAGTCCAAAGCAGCTGGAGTACCAAAGGTTGAGAACCAATGATCTAGGATATAATAAATATCAAACCAAAAGACATTATGGTGTCTCCTACATTCACAGTAGATATTCTTAGGAACCTTCCTTTTATTATGGAAGAAGCCATGCTGCTGTCAGATACTGGCAGGGTTTGGGGTATCTGGTGTAAAGATATTTCTGATGCAGAGCAGGAGGGAGAAGAGGCCTGCAGGAACTATACTGACCATGTGCTAACATTTAGCTAATGCTAAAGGTGCTCATGAATTGTTTTTTGTGGGTTTTTCGGGCTGTGTGGCCATGTTCTAGAAGAATTTCTTCCTGACGTTTCGCCAGATGCTCGTCAGGACGTAACGAGTTTGCTAGTGGCACACTTGTTATGCCACCACTGCGGTTTCAAAAGAACTCACTTTTTGTGGGTTCTTTTTCCACAGGCGGGAAGCCTCGCTGTTTGGCGGCTGAGGCTTCCCTCTGACAGAAAAACAGGTGCCGGCAGGCCACCCATTTTGGGCGGTCTGTACCATGCCTAAGTTAGTGATTTGATAGATCCCGTCCAGCAGGCCATTTCATAGACAGGGAGTGGTTGCGGAAAAAGTCCTCTGGGAGGTTGCAATTAATTTTGTCTTTAGGGGCTGCAACAAATTCCTCCCAGAGGACCTGAGTGTGTGGGACGGATTGTATAGAAGCAGGAAATTCCTTAGGTTAGACCCAAGCCATGTAAGGCTTTAAAGGTAACCAACACCTTGTACTGCGCCCGGAAACTAATAGGCAGCTAGTGGAGTGATTTTAAGATTGGTGTCATGTGGTCACTCCTCATGGCAATGGAGGAGCCATGTGACAGGAGCCAAGGCAAAGGTTGGCTGGCTGGCTGGGCCTGGGCCTTGCTGTTCAATCCACTCCAGCCGCAAACTGGCAGAAAGAGGCAGGAGAAAAGTCTTCCCTCCCTCTCCAGCACCTTTGAGGAAAGGTTGAATGGATGGTGTATTTGTTAATGGTTCAGTGTCCAGGTATTTATTGTTGTTTCAAATACTGAGTTAAGTTTCAATATATATTTAACAAAATATATTCAAAGCGTCCCGTAGTAAAGAAAAGATTAAGAACCACTAGTCTAGTCTTCTCACTAGAGGTGAAACTGTTTTCCTGTTATATTAAATAGAAAATTGAAGCTGCAGGAGAAACTTCAACTACTCTGGCTTCAGCAAACACATCAAGCAGACATGTAATTATTAAAAGGTTAGTGTGTCGCAGCTCTCATACTGTTCTTTAGTATGTCTTTTTTCCGCTGATCGTTGCCTCTTTCTGCTGTTTAATGATGTCAAGGCAAGGCAGCTCCCCTCAACAATGGAGACAGTTTGATAAATGTTACATCTGAGCTTTTGGGCATTGTGTGATAGGCGTCTAGTAAACGAAAATACAGAATTACTTTATGAATATTAAATCTTTTATAAATAGTTTCCTGACAGGAGTGACTGATGGAAAACACATTAGTATGAGGAACAAGCAGTAAGTTAATAAACTCAAATGCTAAGGAGTCCCCTCCCCGATGGACCAAAATTGCTTTATAAATTTTTTAAATACATGAAGTGGGTGTCTGACATGAGCAATTAGCGGGATCTGTTTAGAATTGCAAAATGGAATTAAAGCTTTCAGATGTCTACACAGTTGTGGGCAGAAGCACAACTTTTAAAATTCAGAATAATGAGCTAACAAATTATTGCTTTGAATGAGAGAACTCTCTGCATATAAACTGTTTCTCGAAATAACCGTTTTTCTCTGAAGATTCTGTGAAAATGCAACTGTGAAAATAAGCTGCAGTGTGCCAAACCTGCTCTTGGGGTAAATCTCTTGTGGATGGATGGATTTGGGGACACAGGGAAAGTAGTGCTTGTGAGTCTATACCCCTCACAGATGCACTGCTGGGGAGGTAATTGTGTAAGCTGCCTTTTCTTTTACCAGTCTTCATCAGAACTTAACTTTCTCTGCAAGAAAGGAAAGATTTATGCTGCATTTTATTGTCTTTATGGAAACTTTTGTCTTGTATTTTGAAGATATGCTGTATATTATTTTTACTTTGTAAGCCACCCCATTGTGAGTTGCTTCTTTTTTCTTCTATTCTTTTGAATCAGTGGGTGAGGAATATGTGCTCCTGCAGATGTTGTACTGCAGCTTCCATCAGCCATAGCCACTGTAACCAAAGCTGAGGAATGATTGGAGCTGCAGTTCAAGAAGTTCTGGAGCATCACATGCTCAATGTCCCTAACCTAAATTCTCCGGATTAGTGTGGCTTATTTAAAGTACACTAAGTGGAGACGACAAGCTCATTGGACAGGTTGCCCCCAGAATTCCCAGTCAAAGTCTTAATGGGTTACAGAAGGAATCGTGTTTGACAGAAGTATTGCAGAGAGAGCCTTCCAACTGTCTTTTACTGTGCCATCAACCTTCTGCAACATGAGGTACCTCGTGTATTTCAAAAGAACGGCCCATAGTGTTCAATGACAATCACACATCCTTTGTATGCAAAAGATCCCAAGTACAATCCCTGATACTTACAGTTTGAAAAAATGAGTAACAGGTATGGGAAGCCCTGGAGTGCTACTACCAAAGAGAGTAGACAAAACTGGTCTAGAGGTGTGGGAAATGTTTTCATTTGCCATACAAAATGTGATGAAGGCCCAATGTATTTTATTGTCAGCCGCAGGAGGGGAACCCTTCCCTTGGATATCATGCGGTTAGCAGTCACTAGAACACCATGAAGTCTAAAGCCCTGCTCACACAAAAATTCCACTACAGATTAACCTTTGTGATCCAGATCCAGACCATTGTTTATTTCATGCATTGACCAAACCCAAGACATTTGTGATAAAATGAGAAGGCTAATAGATGAAGTATACAGCAGGTGATGCAGCCACCTGAACACAACTGAAACAGAATTTGTCATGGTAAATGAAACTTGCAAATCTAGACACACAAAGGGGCCTGTGGCAAAGGTACTTCCTGTGGGGAAATGGAAACTATGTTCCAGAACTTTACTGTTCTGAATTTTGCTAAAGACCACCTTGAATAGCAATGATCCATGTGATCTTTAGCAAAATGCAGAAGGACAGTAATTCTTGTTACAGAACAGTGGGTTGCTCCTTGTTATCTTTACACAAATATCGTTTTTATTAAGTATGTAGTTGAGTCATAAACATACATTAGCCTAGGCGAATGACCTGCAGAGAACTGGATGATGATGTTCTTTGTGATTTCCTGGATGATGCAGCAGTTTATTCTTAGATTATGGTAGGATGACATTTTTGGATAGAGTCATCATCTATGTTTGCAGGAGTCTGTCTGGCAGTCATTGATTGGTGAAGACCCAAATCATGAGAAATGGTTTTGTAATTCTTCCTAGACTGATTAATCAGACAATAAACTTTTCCTGGAAATGTCAGAGATGTCTTTTGATCATGGCAGGATATGTTCCTGCGATGCAGTGGCTTAGTGGTTAAGGCATTACTCCCTCCTAGATTTGTGTCTGATTCTGTTTTCCTTTAACTGAGCTGATACAACCACTTACAGAACATTTCCTGACATGTATGGAAATTGACTAATTTAGATGTTTTTTTAATTCACAAGACACTGAATCAATGAGTATAAATCACACTGTATATTAAGAAAAGGACTGGTTTTAGTTCATAAAGACTAATGTGTTAAATAAATGGCTTTTCTGTATACACAAGCTTCACTTTGCCCCTGTACTTCAGGCAAAAGTACTGGCATTTGCTGCAATGGGAAACAATCCCTTGTGTCAGACTTATTCTCATTGATTTATATTTTGAGGGAAAATAAACTTTACATTTAGGATAACATGATGAACAGCAAATACAAGGACATTAATCTTACCCCTAAAAACATTGCCATAATAATAATAACAACAACAACAAACAACAATGTTAATATATAAAATATTCTTATCTGTCTCTCCCTGTGGATCAAGGCTGGGAACAACAACAGATTAAAATACAACAGATTGGAAACACAGTTCCAGTTAAAAAGCACACAGTTAAAAGAGCATATTAACCCAATACATATTAAAAACAATACATAAGCTTTTAGACTACAACTGCTATAATTCTCAAGAAGGATTACTTTTGCTGCAGGAACCACTGGACTTTTTATGTATGTGTTATGTGCCTTCAAGCTGTTTCTGTCATAAGGCAATACAGGGTTTTTGGGCAAGATTTGTTCAGTGGGGTTGCCTTTGCTTCCCCTTGAGCCTGAGAGAGAGTGACTTGCCCAAGGTTTCCATGGCCAACAAGGATTCAAACCCTGGTCTCTAGAGTCATGGTCCAATGCTCACACCACTACACCACATTGGCTCTCATTCTTTTTATAACCTACAGCACAGTTTTCAGTTAAGGCTAATGAAAGAAGAGATGTCTCATGGTGTACAGTATTTGTGAGCCAAGGTTCTTCACATCAGTGTTAAATTTTTTCCCATGGTTCATGTTGACTACAATTCCGTAGATTTAAAGGGGAGAATAAGCATCTTTCATAAATGACAGTAAACTGGCTTTATTTTTATTTTCATCTTTTAAAAAAGAGACCATATTGGAACACATAAAAACCTCCCAGGTTTTTAGCTGTCTTTTGCTTTAATATTGTAACCCACACTGGTAAGATGGTGGGATATAAATATGAAAATGAGAGATTTCTTTCTGAAGCAAAATGTATTAATATTCAATGTGTATTAAATGGAGTCACAATGAAAAAGCAATGAAAGAGGCCAAGATCTTCATAATCAGCATAGTATAGTACACAGGGTAGGGCTCTGCTACATCTTTAGATATTTGTTTGCGAGCCAATTCTAAGACAGACTTGTTGTATATACTGTACACGTTTGTAAGTCTAGAAATGGCAGTCCAAAGATCAACCCAAAAAACTTGGGTCAATGTAAGTACTGTGTCTTAATCCTTATTTAAAAAGGGGTCTTCCCATTCTCTGAGTAGAGGGACAAAAGATGAGAGCTTAGTCCATCCCAGGAACACCTAAAAGACGCACCGAACCCCTCTACTTCTTCCACAGCAGAGCTGCTTCTGAAGAATCTGGATGCTTGAAACGATGGCAACAGTGGCAGCTCTTTTGCGCATCTTCTCAAAGGACTACTAAGAGCAACTGGGCTTTGGAGAATGTGAATAAAACATTTGTGTGTCTTGTTCAGCTTTTCTGGGTTCCAGTCAAGCAAAGATATCACATTAATCACTGCTAACGTAGCCAGCATTTTCTTTCCTCTGCCTTTTAATCCTTTTTGATATGTGCATTTTCTTAGCCCCATCTGCATCTGGTTGCCTATATCACACAGCCATGATTTACTGTAGTTCCCTTCTTATCCATCCAGCCCTTCGGGTGAGCATATACAGTTATGCCTGCTGAAATTTTGTAAGTTCTTCAGCATTGTTTTCCTTTGCTTTGCCCTTTACATTCTTTGTTACATGCAGCTTATGTTTTACCTTCAATTTATCCATGGGCCATATAAAAGTCCATAATTTTTGCCCCCAAACCTGCCAATGACTTATACATGGAGTTGACTTATACATGAGTACATATAATAAAATATAGTGATAGGCCCAGGCAAGAAAGGGTGGGAAATGCTGAATATCAGTAAAATAACATTCAGGTTTTTTGGTACCAAAGCTGTTCTTCCAAGCAGTACAGATGCACATGCTTTAATGTTACAATTACTCTGATTCTCCTACTCTTTTCTTTACTGTATCTGCAGATATCCCTTAACTGCAGACATTTTCAAGCAAAAGACATATTTTCTTTTCATGCGGTCCTTATTTGTGTTTGCTTTCTGCATTTAAGCTACATTATTAATTTTATGGGGGTTTTTTTAGTCATAACCTTTTGTTATATGTATAATGACAACATGGAAAACTAATGTTTCATGTTAAAAAATAATCAAAGAACTCCATTCATTGCTTTTCATCAATAGAGACAGCCCTCCATACCCACAGATTCTTTATCCACTGATTCAAGCAAACATGGCTTGAAAATATTCAAAAATATATACATTCCAAAAACTAAACCTTGATTTTGCCATTTTATGTAAGGGATACCATTCCACTACACCATTGTAATTTAATGGGACGTGAATATCCATGGATTTTAGTATCCATGGGGGAGGGGGTCCTGGAGCCAAACCCCAGGAGATACCAAGAGCCCAATGGGTTTTCATCTCGTTCTACCCTAAAACTATGCCAAGATGAAGCTATCTTTTATCCCTGATGCAGATCAGGCAGCTGTCAGTGACCTGGCCCTTTGATGCAGATACAATGAAACACAGCTCACAAAGATAAATGCAGTATCAAATACCTGCCTCTATGCATGCTACTTGTCAAAAAGGTGGGATGTTTTCTAGTCTGACCATTGAGATCAGTGATGCTGTCAATGTCCTCTCCATGATATCATTTGACCAGCAGATGGCACCATTTATTCCCCTTTAAGGGAAAAGACAAACCATTTTGCTTGATGGTACTGCCTCACTAAAGGTAGCCTTGCAGATAATAAGCAAAGGAAAAGGCCATTGTATACTGCATACAACGGGGTTTTTCTCCCTGTAGCCGACAAGAAATATACCACATTTTTTACACTATATTTGAGGAGTGGTCATAATTAGTGAGCTTGGCTGCTGAATATTAATTAATGTCTTTGATTGTGCCAACAAGTGTATCTTGATCATACATACACAAATGGCAATTGTGATAGTTACTATGATCCAGCAATGGGCTGGGAAGTTTCATGGATGGTTCTTGCTTGTAGGCCACCTTGAACTGTATGTATCTCAAATGGTGACACTCAGGTGTCTTTTTTTAATGAACTTTTGTATCTGTGCCTGGGTGTCTCATAGGCTCAGAGTGTGTTTTGTTTCTATGAGGATAGGAATTATTTGTATCCATCTAGAAAAAGTGTCAATAATAGTTTTTGTGGGTTTTTTGGGCTATGTGGCCATGTTCTAGAAGAGTTTATTCCTGATGTTTCACCAGCATCTGTGGCTGGCATCTTCAGAGACATTTTCAGAGAAATCTCCATAACTGTCATCTTCCGGCCTGCGAAGGAGTGACCAGGCAGGCCCAGCTCCATCAGGGCTAGCCTGAAGGAAAAGACTCCTCCCTCCATAACTGCCATCTTTCAGCCTTCAAGGGAATGAGCAGGCAGGCCCAGCTCCATCAGGGCTAGCCTGAAGGAAAAGACTCCTCCCTCCATAACTGCCATCTTTCAGCCTTCAAGGGAATGAGCAGGCAGGCCCAGCTCCATCAGGGCTAGCCTGAAGGAAAAGACTCCTCCCTCCATAACTGCCATCTTTCAGCCTTCAAGGGAATGAGCAGGCAGGCCCAGCTCCATCAGGGCTAGCCTGAAGAAGAAGAGCCCTCCCTCCAGTCCATCTGCCTTGGTCCAAGCCTCAGAGGGAGAGAATAACCACTGGACCTCTTCCCCTTTCCCACCACCATTCCCTTCTCTTTTTGTGTCATGTCTTTTAGATTGTAAGCCTGAGGTCAGGGAACCGTCTAATAAAAATAATAATTTTAAGCCGCTCTGATAGCCATTAGGGCTGAAGGGCGGGGTATAAATACCATAAATAAATAAATAAATAAATAAATAAATAAATAAATAAAATGCCTGCCACAGATGCTGGTGAAACATCAGGAATAAACTCTTCTAGAACATGGCCACATAGCCTGAAAAACTCACAAAAAACTATGGATGCCAGCCGTGAAAGTCTTAGAGTTCACAGTGTCAATAATGTTGAGAAGTGCATTTTTATTTACTAAGTTCTCAGATTTATGGATCTATATCCTGGTTTATATCCAGTGTGGTGTAGTGGTTTGAGCACTGGACTATGATTCTGGAGAACAGAGGTCAAATCCTCACTTAACCATGGAAACCCATTGGATGACCCTGGGCAAGTTGCACTCTCTCAGCCACAAAGGATGGCAATGGCGAAGCCCCTCTGAAGCAACTTGCCAAGAAAACCCCATGAAAGGCTCGCCTTAAGGGCACCATAAGTCAGAAACCACTTGAATGCAGAAAACAACATTTTGCTTTTGCTCATGATCCTCATAGTGATTTTGTAACTGAGCATTGAAAAAACATTGAAATGCCAATAAAATGATAAGAATAAAAATAATCATAAATAATAATAATAATAATAATAATAATAATAATAATAATTTATATTCTGCTTAATCTCAAGGAATCCAAGCAGATTACAGCAGTAAAACAAAATACAATTAAGAGAAATATATTAAAAATTCCAAGATCCCCATCCCTCCCTCCAATCATAAAAACATAATTACTGCTAAAAGGAGATTAAACCAAGAAAAGACATTAAAAACATTAATATACAACAACAATTAAAATGAAATAAGAGTTTCAAGTGGGGTCTGGTTAGTAGAGTAAAACTAAAGATGGAGGATAATGGGAGAAAAGGAGTGGGGGAGGCAGGTCAGCAAAGACGTTCTAGCCTGGAAATTAATTAGTAATTAAATATAAGTGTTAAATTATACCAGGCCAGGTCGAGATTGGATGTCTAAATACCTTAAAGCACCCGGTTCCATCTGATTTTGAAAGTCAAATAGGATCAACCCTGGTTAGTACTTGGATGGGAGACCACCAAAGGTGCTATGGGCTATATTTCAGAGACAGGAACTGGCAAGACCACCTCTGAGTATTTCTTGCCTAAGAAATCCCTGTGAAAAATTCATGGGGTTGGCTTGTGAGTTGCCTTGGGTCCCTTTCTGGGAGAAAGGTAGCATAGAAATGAAATGAATAATAAATAAATGTCAAGAGGCAAGTTGAAGGTGTACGCACACACACACACATACACCAAGATTTAGACAAGTGCAACTGAGCTGACAGAACTGGACTTCCGTATCCACTCTTCCCCACAGCAGTTGGTTTAACTTCCTGAAAGTGCTACAATGAGGATGAAACTATAATTGAATGCCTATTTAATTTTTTAAAAATTCCTTTTAAAGCAAAAGTGTGTGACCTGATTATAAACTGTGGAATTTCATTAGGCAGCTCTCATACTCATCTAAATCTCACCTTCTTGCCCCTAGAGATGTAGACTATAGCAATAGCAAGTACATTTCTATACTGCTTATTGGTGTACTAAGTGGTTTTACAAAGTGTAAGCTAATTGCCCCCAACAAGCTGGGTACTTATTTTCGCAACCTACGGAAGGATGCCAGGCTGAGTTGACCCATAGCCCCTGGCTGGTACTTAACTCACAACCTTGTGGTTTGTGAGTTAGTGGCTGCAATACCGACACTTAACCACTGTGCCACGAGGGCTTCTTCTTCTTCAAACCACTACGTTGGTGTGCAGATATATATCATACCTTCCAAAATGGCTCAAATGAAAATGGGGACATGCATGGCCAAGCAACATGAGATGGACAAAATGGCAGCATGCATGAATGAGTGTTGCATTACATGCAACTAGAAATGTAGAATTGCGATTACCGATAAATAGTAATGTTGACTGTGCATAGTACACTGATATCTTGTAATAATCCTTGCAAGCTAGGTGGATGGTCTGGACCAAAAGGGAGCAACACGAGCTAAAGACATAGTAAATGTGGCTTTCAGGATTAGATGTAAACCATGAGCAGGAAGAATGCTACAGAGATGTGGCTTTAAAAGTCTCGTGTGTATTTGAGGAATGTGAAAAAGCTATGAGAGCAATGAAGAAATGATGGACACAGAAGGCTTGGGTAGCAACAGGCTTGGGAAGGTCAGATCAAGGACGGAGTATACGAATTATTGCAGAGATAATCCTTGGAAAGTGTTTGAACTGCTTGCTAGGAAGACTTAATAAATGTTTGTTTGTTGTTGTTCAAGCCCATGAATAGGTCTGAAGATCATGTTCCCAATACAATAGCCAGCAGTTTCACAACCTAAACAGTGTCTGTTCAGCAGGGCTGGCTCTATCATTATGAATTAGAACCCAGGGTTCTCAGATGTCAGGACTTGGGGTCACTCTCCCTATGGCCTTGTGGCATAGGGAGAAGGTTGCCTTAAAAAGAAAAAAGAAAACAAACTACTGTATGCTGCTGGCCCCCACTGCATTATGTTGCTTTAGAGCAATTGCTATGGATTAAGGGGCCTGCCTGGCTATCCTTTCTCCTCTCTCAAAGTTTCTCAAACTTGAGCCAATACAAAGAGCTCAGCAGAAGAGAGTATGTGGAGAGATAACATAAATGATTCAGGAGTTGCTGAATGCTGCTTTGTGGCTTTTCATATTTATACTACCTGCCCCAGTTATGTTTCTACCTCCTTTGTCCACCAAACCTCGAAAGCATGCATGGGACATGTTAGATTCTCAGCATTTTAAATATAATGGACCTTTCTTCTGAGTAAGCATGGATGGTAGGCAGAAAAATGTCATATAAATGTAACATAAAGCCACAAATGCCCAAGGGGTGCCTGGTGTCTTCTATATAGGTGCTATGCTATTCTATGCAACTAGAAGGTGTGCTCAGGAACCTATATATCATACTCTCCCAACATTTCACAGATGAAAATCAGGACATGTGTGGCCAAGCAACATCAGAGTGTGCTCAAGATGGCAAATGTTATCATTGAGGAACAGCACACAAGCTAGGAGAGGCTGCGGCAATTTGCTTTGGCCTGAGCCTACTGGGAAGGGCAAGATCTACCTCCTTCTCTCCTTTCCCCCTGTTGAGTAGAGTGCAAAGTAATTTTGCACTTTGAACCCAGTTTGTAGCAATTAAAGTAAGATGAGGAGAAAGGAGGGAAATGGGAGGAGGACGTATACTGTAGATGATTCTATGTAATGTATGATACAGGTTTCCTCTGGGCTACACGGCTAGGGAGATCCCCAAATGTTCGGCTGACCCCTAATTCTGTGAATCAGCAACACTGAAAACAAGAAACACATTAAAATCAGAAAGCCCGCCAGCAGAAATATATGGTTCCATAGTGTACTTGAAAAATTAACAGGCTGCAATCACACTAAACTCAGTGGGAGCTATTTCTGTGTAGGATTGCCCTGTAAATCTCTGGAGTGAAAACCACCAGAAAATAGTTTTGGAATGAAGTCCAAGCCTTCTTGATGCTTGACAACTGGTCCTTCTTGAGCCATGTTGTTGTGCAGCATCCATCACATGCCTATTATGACTGACATACAGCTGTGAAGGCCGTAACATGGTTTCCTGTGAAATGGTGGCTTAACATTCCAAAGTAATGGAAATGTTTACTGGGGGTCCCAATAGCAGGACCAATCGTTTGCCCAAGCGGGGCCAAGAAATACACACCAACTGGAGAACAGCTTGGCTTCTTGGCACTGGCTTGTCTGTTGAAATGCCGCTAACAGCTGCTGTTCTCCTCTTCAGGAAATCCCACCACTTTGCACTGAAGGAAGGATTAAGCAGCCAAAAGTCCTGCCTTGATTTACAGTTTCGTTGAGCTTTTAACACTCCATGTCCAAAGCTACAGTTTTATGTGGGCGACCTAGGCTCAGTACCAAGCAGATATACAAATTTACCTCGGAACAGAATCGCTGAACTGAAATCAAGAGAGTCCATTAGCAACCTTTTCCTGTCACTTCCAGTAAAGCCGACCTGCTCTTGATTCCTGTCAGCGTTTGAACACGGTTCTTTGAGGGATATCGTCTTAAACCCAAAGATCTTTTCAAGGATCCTCTGTCAGAACAAAGGTGGCTCCTTACCATTTATGTTGTACGTTCAAACACTGCAGCTGCGCGGCTGAAATCCTCACACACCATTAAGGTAATTCCTCTGTGGGGAAAAAAAACCCCAAACCCATAAAGCATTAACAGCATGTGGAGTATTGGGTGGCAGGACCCACCTGTGCGCGCACATAGAGGCCATGGGTTTGGGGAATGAAGAGCCATAAAACCAGATGCTCTGTGACTAATGCAACTCATGTAATGAGAGAGAGCATTAGTGAGTTGTGGTGCGGGTGCATTAGAAACAGTCAGTCACTCAGGAAGACAGCGCAAGAGAATGCACAGACACTTGTGTGGGGCCTGGATGTCTGAAAAATAATGGTCGGCATACATTTCTTTCTCTTGCTGGATGTTTTTGAAACTGAAATGTGTGTGTACGTATGTGGGTTTTAGTATCATAGGCATATTAGACTTCAGGCGGAATTACAAATGTTACTATCATCATCATCATCATCATCATCATCATCATCATCATCATCATCACAATAATTGTTTATTTGTATAATTTTTTTTTAATCTCCTTTATCTGAAATTCCAAAATATTCCAAAACCCAAGACTTTTTCCATGTGTGGCTGAATCCAAAGGTATCACCATATTAGTCTGGAAAATCAGTCTGCAAAATCAGTCTTGTAGCACCTTTAAGACTAACACCATGCGTAGCTGAGAAGGTGACACCTTTCGCTTTCTGGTGGTTCAGTGTACACGGACCTTGTTTCATGCACAACATTATTAAACATATTGTACAAAATAGCCTTCAGGCTATTGTATAAGGTGCATATGAAACATAAAAGAGTTTTGTGTTTAGATCTGAGCCCTGTCTCCATGGTATTTCATGATATATGTGTATGTATATTATTATGCTTTATTTATATAGCGTGTAATTTGCACAGCGCTGTACATACAAAGAATAAAATAGATAAGAGTAAACCTGCCCATGGCGTACAATCTAATTCAAATGTAGGTATTCCAAAATCCAAAACAAACCTCCAAACTATTGGATATGGGAGACCTTACGTATAGTGCTGCTGTCACTGTACATGATTTTGCAAGTAAAAGACCAAGCGGGGGGGGGGGGGGGGATCCTCTCAAATCTAATTCTATGTCCTCCATCATAAAATCTAATTTAGACATGACACAAAAGGAAAAGGGGACAGCAATGGGGGTCAGAATTAATTCCAGCAGACTTAAGAAGCAGACTGCTTCTTCTCTCCCGTTTTGGGCAGGGCAGTGACCATTGGGATGGAGGGAAGGCCTTTCATCTGCTTCTGGACCCATACACAGTCCTATACTAACAGTCAACTGTAGAATCATAGAGTTGGATGGGAACCCCACTCTCTGTTTCAACCCCTTGCCAAGGCAGGAATCCTCAGCTAAAACGCAACAGCTGATAACCTTGGTGCTACTGTTGTTTTGTGCCTTCAAGTCATTGCTGACTTATGGAGACCCCAAGGAGACCCTATCCTGGGGTTTTCTTGGCAAGATTTGTTCAGAGGAGGTTTGTCATTGCCTTCCCTTGAGGCTGAGAGCATGTGACTTGCTCAAAGTCACCCTTACTTCTGTTTAAAAGTCTCCAATCTCTAGCCTCCCCACTAGATAATTTAATTTCCTAAATTAAAAACAAAACTATTAAAGCCAGATAATAACAAATAATATTATTATTCATAATAATAAATAGTGCCATGATTTGGTGTTGTTAACCACCCTCGAATTGGTCTCGACTCATGGCAACCCTGTGGATGAGACATCTCCAAGACCCCCATCTTCTGTTACTCTTCCCAGTTTCTGCACATTCATACCTGTGACCTCCTTAATTGAGTCTCTCCATCTAGCATGTAGTCTTCCTCTCTATTTCCCCCAAATTGCTTAGCATTATTGTCTCTTCTGATGAAATGTGTCTTCTCATGATGTGACTAAAGTATGACACCCTCAGTTTAGTCATCTTTGCCTCCAAGGAAATTTTAGGCTTGATCTGTTCTAGGACCCACCTATTTGTTCTTTTTGCTGTCCTTGGTTTCCTCAGCACTCTTCTCCAACACCACATCTCAAATGAATTTGTTCTCTTTTTGTCCATTTTCTAAACTGTCCAGCTCTCGCATCCATACATAGTGATGAGGAATACTATTGCGTGTATGATTCTGATGCTATGACAGTGGGAATCAAAGTATTGTATGTATTAAAAACAATGGGCCCAAACAAGAAGGAGGTTTCTGGCATCTATATAGTATAGCCCAATATATTTATTCCTACATAAATTTATGATGCAGAATGATTGTTAGTCTTTTACTGTTTGTATTGTAACAACCTAATATAATTGTTAAAGAAAGTCTAGATGGCACCCTGCTTACTATCTGGTAATACAATCAGGTAAAACCCCTTTTATACCTACATGCCTTTGAGAACTGATTTTTCAAGGGAACAGGCCTTGTATAGTGTGCTAGGTCTTTACTTGTTTTTGTTTTTAATTTGTTGTCACTGGTTTTAATTTTATGATGGTTTAATTGCCTTTTAGTTTTTGCATGCCGTTTTAACTGTTCTAAGCTACCTTGAGTCCCAAACGGGAAAAGGCAGGATATGAGTAATTATAATAAACACAGCAACAACAAGGACTAGCTCAACTATTAGGCTGCCTCCACACTGCAGAAATAATCCGGTTTGGCACCACTTTAACTGCTGTGGTTCAGTCCTGTGGAATTCTGGGAATTGTAGTTTTGTGTGACAGTCAGTCTTTTATTTCAGAGAGCTCTGGCACCACAACAAACTACAATCCCCAGAATTCCATAGGATGGAGCCATGGCAGTTAAAGTGCTGTCGAACTGGATTTCTGCCATATGGATGCAGCCATCGGCAGTGTAAGAGAGCATCAGTTTTAATTTTGGTTGCCTTAGCAGGGCAGTGAATTATTTAATCTACTTACTTCATTCATTCATTTAAATATTTATATTCCACCTAGATCACAAGATCTCAGGAAAACCTTTCCCACAGGGAACCAGAGAGGAGCTTATGGGATTTTCTGCCTCATGTACCAAAATAACTTCGCTGGTTTCAGAAACAATGCACTTTATAGGGAAGGGGCAACATTTGCTGTTCTGCCTCAGGAAGGAAGGGTCTTCTTGGGCTGGTCCTTAAAATCATGCATTTAGAATTCTATGGATTTGCCATATAATATATTACCATTTGAAGTTGCCTGATTGCAGAGAAAATGTGGAATATCTGCACTGAATATCCACCTGCACTGAATTAAGTCCATTACATACATCATTCCAGCAGCTATTCTCTTTCTCCGCTGCTTGCCAAATGTGAACCAGATATTGTTGTACTGGATGAAACCACTGGGGATTGGGTTGGGTTGACTGATATTTAAAAACCCTTTAAATCTGTCTGAATCCCACTGATTTAAATGAGCATCTTCTAAGTTTAGACCAAATACACTGTCATGTTGGTACAGTGTTGTTCCCAGGGGGAAAACCAATTTCATTTTTTAAAACGGAAAGAACTGCTTGCTCCTTGAATTTGATCTTCATTTTTTTACATCTATAGCATGTGAAGTAAAGAACTGGCATGAATCCTGTATGAGAGTTATATCTTCACAAGTGGATTTATGTATGTGAGTAGCAGAATTGGGCAGTTCTGTAATGTCCATATTGAATAGTGGTTTGCTGTTATGTTACTACATAGCAGAACCAGCAAACTGAGGGGAATCACACTGGTCACCAATGTACACCGAATACTCTTGCCAGGTTCGCACTATATATGCATTTTTGCAGTTAAATAACGGTGTTTTTTAGTGCCTCTGCTACATAGCTAGACATGCAGTTACATTAAAAGGTTATATAGGATTCAGGCGCCTGTTATTATATAACACTAAAGAATGGTGAGTTTTTCAAACATAACAGATTTTTGCAGATGCATGTCAAAACATACACTGCCTAGGAATTAAGTCTAGTTGAAACTTTCTTGCTGTCACCCAGGATTAAGGTTTGAATGATCAATCCTTGAGCTGAAGAGTGATTTTTTTTCATGATTCAGTTGTGCCTGGCAGATAAAGGTATACTTTTCGCCTCTTGCTTACTTAAAATACTGCAACCGCTTTACTGGAATTCCAAAGAGAAGCCCCCCCATTTTATGCTTCTCAGGAAATCCAGAGAAAAATGAACCTCATGCATTCCATGAGGCCTTTAGTGGTTTCATTATCGACTTCAAATGGAGCTGAATCCTATTTCCAGATTTCTTAGGCTACCAAATGCCGTAGAATACACACGGTTATCTTCAACAAATAGGAAAAATGGTGTGTAAATGATAAATAACAGTCCCTATGATTTTATACCCAAATATGTTTTAACATGGATTGAGCCCAACAACTCAATGAATAGTTTAAGAGGAAAGTAAAATGTATTTAAAAGCTGCAAGTTGTTGCTTGTTCTTGAGGAAGCACACATCTTTGCTTGAGCATCAGATCCTAATACTGTACCTAGATCTTATACCATTACAAATATTTTCTTAAATGTGAGCACTGAAATGTTGTGTGCATTGTAGTCACAACACCTAGTAATTGAAGGTACGCATGAGCAACTGCTGTAATTGGAATCTGAACAATATTATTTTTTACAAAAATTAAAGCAAACATATTTAATTTTTTTTAAAAAAAATTGAAGTATATGGGAATTGTTATTTTTAAAAGACCAAGGGAGATTAATGCACAAACCAGAAAGACTAGTCATCTTTTCAAATTACTGCACAACAGCTAAATGCTGAACAAACACAAGCGATCATGATGATGTGAACATTTTGATTATAGTGGCAGTGGATGGCAGTGATGAGCAATCAGGTGTTAAGCCTTTCCAGAAAAGCAATTCCTAATTTTGCATTATTCTCATGGAAAAGAGGGGCAAGGGATAAAAATGGCTTTTAAAGGGCATCTTTAATTCTTCAGTAGCGGAAATGCAGACTGCTAAACTTCCAATTAATACTATAACTTAATCTGGGCATGCAGAAAGTCTGGACCAATCTCAATGATGCATAAATAATTAGCAAGCTGAATGGCACCTCTTGGCCTTATGTATTGTCCCAATTGACAGAACTCATTTTAGATTAAAAGCAGGGTGTTCCTTAGACGCGGTGTACATTTTAATTTTACCTAGCTCTGGAGTGGGCAAGGTGTGGTCTATGAGATTTTTTGATGGGCCTCAGTTCTTCCCCCCACAAATAATTTTCCTTCTGCTTCAAAATATTGTACTCCAAAATGACTTCTAAGTAGTGTGGAAGGCATTTTCGCCTCATTTGGAGCCCCCCCTTGCCAATTTATGGCCAGGAGTATCCTTTTTTGGACCAGGAAGTGACTTCTGCTCACTTCCTGTTGTTAAAAAAAAAGGTGTCTCCTAGGCTCACGAAGGCCCCACATATTCTCTACAGCGAACTTGGTTCTCCTACTTTAGTCCTCCAGGTGTTTTGAATCGCAACTCACAGAAGCCCAGCCAGCTTGGTCAACTGTCAGGAATTCTGGAAGTTGAAATTCACAATATCTGGAGGAACAAGATATGGAGGATGCTGGGGGGTAAATGTTTATTGATTTTTTTTTTTGGAAGAGCAGGCTGCAATGGGGAGAGTGGGGTGCTAATATACTGCTCCCTAGCCTTCCACCTTGATCTAGATAAAATGCTAAAATTGACCAACACAGATCTGGTGAAGAATTGTATTAAAAACAAAAAGAAGGCAAAGTTTTGGTGAAATAGGAAAATGCCAAACATATGCCCAACCAAACAGATGAAGTAGTAAAGTAGTAGTACTCTACTATGTGTTTAAATGTATTGAATCAATGCCATTTAGATGCTTTGCCTCACGTTCTTTACTTGGGATTTTCTAGGAAACCCATACACCATGCATGCTTTTTTAAAAAGAAAAAGTTTATCTATTTATGCGACACAATAACCTGCTGAATAGAGCCCATTGTTATTGTCTGTCTGCCTTTTTGCTGCTGTGTATCTATCTTACATGTGTGTGAAAAAGGGGATCAGATAAAACTGGGTTCTATACTCAGAGATATGTCTATGTTGATAGATATCCTTGTTCTGCCAAATAAACCAATTGGATAAACATCTCCAGAGCATGCTTTGTCCAAATCTGTTTTGCAAAACAATTTTCCTGCAAACATTTTGCTGTGATGTATTGATTGAATGAGACACCAGCTACAAATTCTGTGAAGTAGTTTATTGTTGCCTTTGATACTTTTTTTCCTCCACTGAACTCATGTCTACAGAATGAAAGTAAAAAGATTGAACAAAAGTACACCTGACATCAAACCTACACTTGCCTTTCGTTAAAGGCTTTCTATGTAGTCATCATTAAAGTGTATTTTAGTAGCATCCTTCAGTCACTCCAGATCATGAGTTCCGCAAATGAACAAGATTTTTGTTGTTTTGAGCAGGCATTCGTTATGGATCTTGTAAATAACAGTTCTATAAAAAGGACAGCTGAGGAAAAATGCAAAATGCAGAGAATGCTAGCAGACATCCCTTTGGGAAGCAGAGTACATCTTATTTAGTTCCAACTTCACATCACCATACAAAGAGCAACAGCATATATAAAAAAGCATAGTAATCTTCTCAGTTACCGGGAGCTGACAAAAAGATCTGCCTGTTTAAGAAAAGAGAGAGGCCAAATTATAACAAATTCCAGTGTTTGCATTACATTTGTCTCACAGCATTTCATTAATGATCTCCATCCACTGCGATGAGCCAAGATGTACCACGACAGGCCATTTGTTCAGCCTGCCAATTTGTCAAATGTGGTGTACATGAAGCTTCTGCTTCTAATTAAAAGATGTTGAGTACCACACAATAGTGGATAGCTTTAAAATTAATGCAGAAGCTGGAATGATTTCCGGGGTTTATCACACTTTGTCTGAGAAGATTACCATGATGAAAAATGATGTGAGGAATAAAGAATTTAATACAAAAGAGAGAAAGAAAGGTTCTTTCTTAGAGGCGTTCTAGCTTTTCACCGAGGAATTCTTCTACACTGTCTGTATTCCACTTGAGGATGCTCAGTTCTTCAGCAATGTTCCCAGTGTCATCCAACAGCTTCAGTACAGGATCAGAGCCACGTACATACTACACAGAAAAATAAATTAAAGGTTACTGTCTAACCCTCAGTGTGCACAATCACTTTTCTTCTCCCCGCCAAAAAAAATTAATGTTCTATATCAGAGTTCTTCAAGTGTCAGTTGTATTAATTGCTGTGGCATGGTATTAAGAATATATTTATTCAGAAATAAAAACCAAAAGCAAGGTAATATGTCTTTCATCGAATGTGCCCAAAGCTAGATTAACTGCTCCACAGGGTTGATGTCTATGCTTGACTGCAGAAAACACAAACTAGAGTGAAAATTTAGATCTCATAGAAACTTGGAATATTGCCACTACATATAAAATAACGTGTTATACTCAGAATGGAAAAGAGCAATAGTCATGCTGAAAAAAGTTGCTAAGATCAGAAGAATTGTGCTACATTGTATGATGTCATTTCCTGCCAATTTATTCCTTAATTTGTAGTAGTTAAATTTGAGACACCTTAGACACAGTCTAACTTTTCCTTGCCCATTCTACTCAGACAGCTACCAGTGGGGATCCTGCACCGAACAGAGGATGGACCTAGATGGCCCATAACGCCCCTTCCAACTCTATGGCGGGATACAGACGGGCAGGGGAAGACGTCTTGGAGGTGTATTCTGCTGAATACGGAGCCTCCAGACCGCCCGCCCCGGGGGTGTGGCTCAGGTGATGGGGCTTCCACATGGGGGGCAGTGAAGACGTCTCACCTGGGGCCGTTTCTGACCCGCAGTTTCCAAACCGCCGCCTCGGAGGACGCTGCAAAGAGAGAGGCAGCTTCCTCACGGGCGGCCAAAAATGGGGCTTTTTTTTTTCTTTTGCCGGCTGGCGGATGCGCAGCTGCGCAGCTGCGGCACTCAGCAGCGGCGGCAGAAAGCTTATGTGCACATTTAAAGCGCCCAAGCCCCTTTAAAACTTTTTCCCTCGCCCTGCCCAAGAACAATAGTGGTCTCCTGCCAGCTGGTGATCAGCTGGTGTTGGCATCCTTGTCCGCTTGCACGTTGCCAATGTCACCAGCATCATGGATGCCTCCTCTCCTTTGGTCCCCGCGCTCTTGCTGAATCTGCAATGCACAGCCACAGCTGTTGCCACTGCCACCGCTGCCCCTCTGCCATCCCCCATCACCTCCCTTGTACATATGTAAATATTTAAAGTTTTAGGGGTTTTTATTGTTAGGTGAAAATGGCACAGGAATGTGTGTAGGGGTTCACTTTAAATTCCAAACTTTCCCCAATTCTAGCAGCGCATGCGTACATGTTGCTCTAGGGTTAGGGTTAGGGTTAGGGTTAGGAGTCTTAAAATGGGCTGCAGCTGTGCTGCAGCTTCCACACCTGCATGGCAGCTGACGCTGCAATTAAAGCCTGACTGCAAACTGCGCATGTTCCAGGACCCCGACTCATTATGTGACGCAGCAGACACGGAGCTTTTAAATGGACAACTTAAATTAGCAGCGTAGCAATTCTGGCGTACCGGTGCAGCAGCTTACCGACGGAGCTGCGCAGCTGCGCATCATACAGAAAAGAAGCGGGGAAAAGCAGCACCTTTTTAATGCCGCTTCTTCCCGCTTGGGGCGTGCGGGCGGCGTGTTCATAGCGGCATTCAGGTAAGGGCCGTCTGAAGGCTCTACCTTCATGACGTCATGAATACACCCCTTTTTGCCCGTCTGTATCCCGCTCATGATTCTATTAAAGAGTCCATTCTAAGGAATTCCATTTTAATTCCTCCTGGTCTCAATAAAGCCAATAACAATGGCAGCTAGTGGGGCTTTGCCTCCTTTTCTCAAAAGGGGAAGTCAGGGCATCAACACTAAGTCAACTAGAAGCAGAGGTCTTTCAACTTGTGATGAAGTCTGGACCAAGCAAACGTTTTGCTCTGTTTCAGAGACTGGCATTACAGGAATCTGCTCTTCACTCCTTAGCAATTCACTGAAATTCCAGGGGAAGTGATCTCTGTACTGCTGAGCATCCATGGCCAGGATAGAAGCCACTGGAAGACTGTAGCTTAGAGAGCCTGGACATAGTTTCTTAATATCCCCACAAACAATTAAATCATTATTTTGAAAATTTCTATGCAAGAACTGAGTTAAATGGTCAATATGAATTCCTACCACCAAACTTGGGCGGGATACAAACAGCCATATAGTACGTATAGGATACGTACTAGGGTTAGGAAGGGGCGGTGCTTCCGCACCCCCCTAACCCTAGTACGTATCCTATACGTACAAGATGGCGGCGCCCCTTCCACATGGGCACCGCCATCTTTACGTACTGAACGCATAGTGTCCAGATGTGTCGCGGTGCCTATGATGTCGCGAATGCGCCAGCGGCGCTTCGCGACATCATCAGTGTGCCTCGAGAAGAAGCTCCGAAATGGAGCTTCTTTTTTGCTCCGCGCGGGAGCCGCGCGGTTTGGCTGCTGCAGCTCCCGCGCGGAGCATACGGCGGCGAAGCGCCGCAAAGCGGCGGTTTGTATCCCGCCTTGTTATTTTAATAGAATGTATTCAAGACTCATGTATGAATTTAACATTGTTGCCCTTTCTATAATAAGCTCAATCAATTATTTACAGGTGATCCAGGCACATTCCAAAATTATTTTCTGTCTACCTGACCTGCCATTTACACTGTTACCTTTTCTGAACGATAATGTTTGAAGAGTGCTCATTAGAAAATAGCAAGAGAATCAAACAAAATTAATACATACCTTGATCTGCAGTCCCCTGAAAAGTTTGGGCTTGTCACTCTTGACAAAAGCTATAATTAAAAAAAAAAGTTATTCAAACATATATAAGCACCTGAAAATGAGTATTTTGAGGCACCCTAGATGTACCAATAAACTGATAGAGATGGCTCAGCTAAGCTAAATTGCAACAAAACTGTGGGTTTTCCCCCAAGGACCAAATGCCAGATGTCCTGGTGACATTTTATTCTGTCGTGTGTGATTCCTACAAAGTATATTCCACAGATGAAGACGCCTCATGAAAGCAGCAGTCACAATCACTTCTTCAAGAAAATAGTAAAATAATGATTAACACTGGATTATTGTTAGGACCAATGCTTAATATTTAATACAGAAATGGGCAGCGGCCAAAAAGTACTAACATCACCCAGCAGGTTTCAAAGGTGTGGCTGTCCATCAGCTGTCCTTATTTTGTATCACTGTGTGGATATGTCCCTTCAGGTTGCCTTTTGATATATGACAACCCCATGATTTTCATAGGGTTTTCTTAGGCAAGGAATATTCTGTCAGCTCCTTCCTCTGAAATATAACCTACAGTACCTGGTATTCATATCACTAATATGACTATTAATTCTCTTCATCTTTCCTCTGTGAGGCATAGGGTCCTATGTGCCAGCCACAGTGTATCCACTGTTGTGCTGGTGAGAGAACACAGTACTATCATGGCTGCCAGCCTTGGGCCAGAAACTGTGAAAGCAGATAGGCAGCATCAGGAAACTGGCACTGGCAAATCTCTATATCACTAACTTGCTTGCCCAGGGACCACTGTTAAGTTGGCCAGCTTTGTTGAAAATTGCTTAGCTGTCTGATGAACAGAGAACTTGAAGTGTTTGTAACCACTGTGCTGAGCATTTGGTCAATTGAAAGACACTTGTTTGTAGGCACATTTCTGTCTTGCTGCTGCTATGACATCAGATAGGACAGATCTAACTATGCTGAGAACAAAACCAAGCAGAAGGGCACAAAAGAAGGCTAACACCAGTTTTTCTGTTTTCTGTCAACCAAAATTGAAAGGCATATTGTGGTACTAGCACTTTCTAAACCTAGCAAAAATGAAATGAGACATCATCTAGATTAAGGAAAATAAAATGAGGAGACAACCTGTTACTGTTTTATAAGATACTCTCAATATGGGAAGTTATTTGAGGATTAGAAAAACATCAGAAGAGTTTGTTTTCAAAAAGAAAAGGAAAGAACTGTAATGGGGGATAAACATACAATTTCCACTATGATGGAGAGTTTATTTACTAGGCTTTTGAGAGAATAATAACACATGCATATGCTAAAATTAGCAAGAACCCTGTATCATATAGCAGCATCTTAAAAATATTTGTATGTGTGTGTGTGTGTGTGGGGGGGGGGGATCTTACAGAAACAACACTTTGACTGAGCTATTCTAAATCAAGGAAATAAAACCTTTTGGCCCTACAAGCTCCATCAGCTTTAGCCAGTACAGTATGGTCAACTGTGAGGGCTGGCAAGAGCTGTAGTCCAAAAACATCCTCAAGGCTACAGCTACTTATTCCTAGTGTAAGTTAAGATTCTGGGCAACATGGCTAAAACTTCCTATTGGGGTTAGGGTAAATTGTAGCTGCTGGTTCCTCCTGCCAACCATGTATATGCCTGAAAATAGACAAACAGAATAAGCTAGAAGCTTAACAGATTTCTGTTTGGGTGTCTGAACTGCACTTCAAGGTCTACCTGCAAAAATTTAATGAGCAAGTGTTTCAAATGTTCATAGGGGATTGTTTAATCACATCATGATGAGATCATAAAATAAATGACATTCACTCCTAGACCTTTTATTAGGCCTAATGTCTTTTACCCCTTAGGAACTCAATTTTGCATGGGGAAGTATAATACATTTTTAAAATTGAAGACAGTATGAAACACGATTATACAATTACAAATCAATTAAAAAGTATTTATTTGACTGGCAGGTTTGGTTTCAGATTTATTTATTATAGATAGAAAAGTGGACCTAAAAGGCAAATAAAAGAGGATGTTTATGGATGGGATTTCTAAGACCACTTATCTGTGACCACTTAAACAGACCACTATTTCTGCAGCAATTCAGTTAATTAGACTCCCAGATATAAATCTGCATCTCTTTCCTTTAGTTTTCATAAAGCAATGACTTTAATTTGGTCAGATTTTATTGAACCTATCCTTTCCCCACATTGGAGCAGAATGGATTCCAGCAGAATGATAAGAAACTACATCTCACTATTCTCTGTTATAAAAATTACACTCAGGCAGCACAAAATGAATGAACAATCATCAGTGTGACTGTAATGCCTACACAACTCAGCAAACAAATGCTACAATTTTATAATCCTCATTAAGGGAAAAAATTGTAATGGGCCCTATCAAGCAAGAATTAACTCAAATGTTGGCGGTGAAAGTTTTGACAATAAAAGGCCATTCAGATCAAGATAACCTAAAAATACTCCCATCTTCCAAAGCAGCCGTTTGACCTTCATTCAGCCTCTCATCCTGTAAAAGCCATTGAAGCGACATGCAGAAAACAAATATAGCCTTTACTGCCGAGGCAGTAGTTTTTACAAGGAAACTGCTGGAGGCTAATCTGGATCAAGAAGGTGTTGAACAGGGCAAGTGTAACAAAATCTGTATGTTATGGGTTTCTCAAAATGTAACACAACAGTGTTTACACGATAATGAGTCCTCTTTTTTGTTCCTTGCTTATATACATACAGTTGCTCACTCTGCTTTCTCCACCATTTTCTTCTCAATCTCCTTATTTCTATCTCGGAAGCCACTGTCCATCTCTCAGTCTGGCCCTTGCTTTTTTCATCAAATAGCTGCTAAGGCAGCTAATAATCCAGTATTATCGGCAGAATGGCTCAGCACTGCAGAGCTCTTTTTATAAAACCTTGGAATTACTTAAGACAGTGGCTGGGAAGGATTGTCAGCGCTGAAATGATAGAAGTTGGAGGATGGCAAGCCATTAATGTATACACCTCCAAAAATGCAACAACAACAGGAGCAACAGCAAACAAAATTCCCAGAGCAAACCGCACATAGCTAACAGCAAGTATGGATGAGTTTAAAGAAATCTGCCCCCTGCTCCAAACTAAATCTTTCAAAGCAGAACTACAGGCATGTGGATATTTTAAAGTGTATGCATCATGCCCACATATATAATGGAAGTTCATGACAAAGGGAGAAAAATCAAGTAACTGTGTGGAATTTCCCCCTCAATTTTTCCTCTGTATCTGTCTCTAGAGATTAATGAGCAAGATTCCCCAGCCTCCACCTCCATTAGGAAATAAGAAATCTGCCCGACACAAAAATTATACATTAAATGGCTTTGTTTAAAAAACAAATGCAAAAAAACTTTCAGCTCTTTGAAGCAAATAATTCCAAGAAGGGAATCCAGAAACAGACTGAGTAGGAAACATTATTGAATAAATTTGACATTTGCAATCAGCGGATGCATCCATTACACAATTTATTGGCTGACAATCACAATAATGACTTTGGCACAGAAAAACAAGCTGAAATTCACTGTATTCTGCTTTTTGTGTCTGGTTAAAATAACAACTTAATGCTCATTTCACTTGTTAAGTCCCTTTTTAGCCGGCCCCCTCCTGGCATTCGTTTTAAAATACTTGCAGTTCACCTAATGTATGTTCGAGGGCATGTTAATACTGTATAGTTCCTGAGAAAACTTTATGAAAAGTTGAACAGCTGTGCAGATAATGCACTGTTTCATGCTTGTGGGTCTATTTAAATTTAAATGAAGGTTGTGGAGTATTAAGTTTAGCTTTATGCACTAATTGTGAATTTTCATGGATTGGGATTCGAAAGGGAAGAAGGACATTTCTCTGTCCTAAAGCTTAATTTTTACAAACAAATCAGAGGAAAATGCTGCAATTTCAATGGCTTTTGTTTGCAGTATCTTTCTTTCTATTTGTAACCTTTTCTCTGTCAATGTATGCATTCCATTTCCCTTTTCTATTAGTTGGGGTTTGCAGATCTAGAGTGCTATATGTGGACCCTTGCCTAGCCACAGAGGAGGGGTGGAACTTTACTTCAGAATCTATACAAACAAATTAGGTATAAAGGAATCATCGGCGCGTTACAGACCGCCCCAAACAGGTGGTCTCGCGCCGCTGCCAGTTGCTGCGTCCGGGAACCGCAGCGGCCAAACTGCGCAGTTCCTGGGCGCAGCAAGAAAGCGCCGAAATGACACTTCTTTCTGCGGCCTGGAAGTGGCGCCACGAGGCGCTAGTTGCGCACTTGCGGCGTCACTTCCGCCGTGCAACATCAAAATGGCAGCCCCGTGTGGACAGGTGCCGCCATTTTGTACGGACTCGGACCGTACTAGGGTTGAGGGGCGTCCGGAAGGGACGCCCCTTATCAACCCTACCACGCCCCTTCCTAACCCTAATACGCCCCTTCGGCGCGTCTGTAATGTGCCATCATTTTGTGATACATTTTGATACAGAATTTATCAAACATAACCACTAGTTTCAATTACACTTACCCTGAACTTGAGGGAACCTCCCCAATTTTCATCCACATACTTCAAGAATTGCCCCTGCATAGAGCTGCAAGAGAAAATAATACATAAAATATTTAGGAGACAAAATATTTAACATATACATATACAAATCTGTCTAAGTCTATTCAGATTTAGAGGTGAAACAGACTGCCCAAAAAGAGTGTATTGGGGCTGCCCTGGATCTGTGACAACTGCATGTGTGCAGCTTGAATCCAGCCCCTCACCGCTGTTTTAAAATGGCTTCTGAAAAGGAATGTTTTTTTACTGCTCCTTTTCAGGGCAGCTTTTCTGGGTTGAAACAACTTGATGGCAGCTTGTGGGTGGCTTGGGATCATGCGTCATGTAATCACAACACCCCAAGCCACCCGGAAGAAGACTTTTTTTGCCCGTCTGTTCCGGGCCTTTGTCATTATTAATTCAAATCACACTGATTTTAGTGGGTTTACTCCAAGTACGATGGGCCCTTGATATCTGCTGGGGTTTGGTTTTCCAGGATGCCAAAATCTGTGGATGCTCAATACAATGGTATAGTAAAATGGTGTCCCTTATACAATATGGCAAAATCAAGGTTTCCTTTTTGGAATTTATATTTTTTTGGAATATTGAAGCCGTAGATGCTTCAAGCCCTGGATAAAGAATCTGTGGATATTGAGTGCCAACTGTATGACTACATTCAGCTCCAAATCTATCTACTTTGATTACTGTGAACCAGTGGTCAGCATCCATGGAGAGGGTGAGGGCCAGTTCCCCATGATGTCACCCCACTGAAGCTGCAAAGTTGCTTCCAGTGTAATTTAACTTCTACCATTTAAAAGTGAAGAAAGTTTTAAATTTTGGGGGGAAGAGTCTCATTGACTTCAGGTGGATGTCTAGGGGTTCTGTTGGTTGCGAAATGGGGCCGAAGGGAGCACACTCCCCCCCTTGCAAACAATGTTTAAACAAGCAGCCTGTAAATACGATGCATCAAGAAATCTTCTATCCTTATTAAGACTAACTACTGGATCCAACATTGCTTCAGTGAAACATGCAAGAGAAACAAGCAGCTGAGTTTGGTGGATTTAGCTATATTGTCAGATTCACAACCATTGCTGTTTTGTTTTTTGAGGGGGTTTGGTGTTTGTTCTTTGATATGTGGCATTTTTGAGGCTTCGGTGTTCAGACAACAATTCAAAAACAAGTTAGTTTGCCTGGGGTATATTCTTGGACAATTGAAAGCGCAAAAGATGCCTGGAAGGATTAAATTATGGTCTGCAAGGCAGGATCACACTGTTCACAGATCACACTAAGCCATTTCCAGTGTGTTTCTCTCTCTCCAATTTTCTTTCTCCCTATTTCAGTGTGATGGTGGGAGAAACAATTCAGGGACATCCACCAGTTCTGAGTTCAATCACAGTATCAAGCCAAGTTTTAAACAAGGCACAGTTCATAAGCCAACAACAAACTATACTTCCTAATTGTGGTTTGCAGAAGATTAAAACATGTTTTTGTTTTCAATTTAAGCAGGGATGGGGCTTGATACACAAGAAGCCACAATTTAGCAAACCACAACGTGGCTTACTGCTATATGGGAACCTGGCCACTGACATGAGACTAACACCTGCATGATTTCCCCGTCATTTACTACCCAAAACAAAGTTCTGTAGACCAAATAAATCCACCCATAAGACCTGAAAAACCTAAAAAAAAAAAAAAACCCAAAAATTTCATGAAGACAAATCAGTTACATTTGGGCAAATGTAGTTCTGAGTAGTTTTAAGCTGAATCAGACCCACTGATTTCAATGGGGCTTACATTTGAGAAGCAAGTCAGGAGTGGTGTAGTGGTTTGAGTGTTGGCCTACAACTCTGGAGACCAGGGTTTGATTCCCAGTTCTGCCATGAAACCCACTGAGTGAACCTGGGCTCTCAGCCTCAGGGGAAGGCAATGGCAAACTTCCTCTGAACCAATCTTGCTAACCCCATGATGGGTTTGCCTTAGAGTCGCTATAAGTTAGAAACGACTTGAAGGCACACAACAACAACATGTAGACTAGTGCCCATCAAAAACTGTGAGTTTAAACAAAGTTTGTTTGATGCAATATTTTAGTGTTAAGACAACCAACAGTTCTACTGTAACTTCTCCAAGAACCACCAAAATATTTTCCAGCTCAGAATAGCTTAAATATATATATTTTAAAAAACACAACCCAGTACTCCCAAACAGTAAGAAACTCCCACCAAATGACCCCAAAAGGGAAGCGGCAGTGATGCCACAGTGCGCAGTGGTCCTTTCCAGGAGACAAAATCATGTGCTGCACCTCTGTGTTAAAACCTAGCCAAACCAAAATACCCACCAACTGTTTCAAATTTTATGTCAGATTTTTGTTTTCTGTAGACCAAATAAATCCACTCATTTAATGGAATCAATAACTATATGGAACACATGACTAATTGACAGGGATGAAGAAGTAGCTTTGTGTGACTTACATTAGTCAAGTGTTCTTTCCAGATAAAAATACAATGAAAAGCCACAAATGTAGACTGCTATAACTCTTTAGCCATCACATTCTGATAAGCACACAGCTAGATTATTGTTTTACTACATCCATGTAGTTCCCCCACCCACCCAAATGAAAACTGACTTTATAATTTGCAAGTAAGTAGTAAAATCCAATCAAAGTTGAAGGTTTTCAAAACCCACTTTTAAAATGGGAGAGGTAAACATGCCTTTAAATCTCTGTGCAAACTTAAAAATACAATATTTCAGTTATATTATGACAACAATTAACTGTCCACTACAATCCACCAGCAGTTGATTCAGTTCTGCATTAAACATAACTATTCTTTGTCACTTTAAAATATGGTAAATAATGGTGGTATTTCAATATAGGGATGAATATATGTTTCTCTCTCCACACTTCATACTTAACTATACCAAATGTTTGTACTTGGAACAGAATGTCTCTGCATCAGAATCTCTTGTTCAGGGATTTCAATTAATTTTAATTTCTTATTGTGAATAGACATAGCATATGTAATTCATGGGGGTCACCATAAGTCAATAAGTGACTTGAAGGTATATACACACGAGTTGGAAAAATGCAACCCAAGGATTGTACCAGGAATTCTAATTTTTTATTTTATTGAAAAAGTTTCCAAACTCTAGAGATTGTGGGAGGCAGTTTTACAAGATTCAATAGAGTGTACTATTAGTGATAAATCCCCCTTTGATAATTCTATTTTTAAATAATTTCCATACTGTTTTACACACACACACACACACACACACGAACTGTTGAGAGAGTTTGTCCAGAGTTTTGAGATTTGGTGGCATTAATAAATAGAAGACATCAAACTCTTTATTTCCATCTTAATCCAAGGAAGCTATTTTGCTTCTAAATTGGATCTAAACTAGCAATAATGAACTGGCCAAGGGCACACAAACTAAAGTTTAATCCAGACATGACAAAATTTGAATTGCTTTTTGTGATTTATAAACACTGGACTGCATTTTCTCATAGCAACCTGCCCAAAGTTTAGGTGAGGCATGTTTCTCAGGAGATTATCACATTGCCTTTTTCCCGATCTGGGCAGGGGCTGAAATTGGACTGAGACCATGTGTTATCACACAGCTCCGTGCCCAGACTGGAACTATCCTGTACTTGATTGGAACGTCTCCCATTACTTTGCTATGAATAGAAAAGAAGCGTTTTAGCTAAGCATGGGAGAAGTCTTGAACTGGCATGGGATGGTAACGATCTGGGCACAGAGCTGTGTGATAAGGCACAGTCCCAGCCTGGTTTCAGCCCATGCCCACATCAGGAAAATACAGCCAGTGTGATTATCTCCTCAGTCCCACCACTTCAGAGGCACATTTTGTGGGATTGGGAAAGAAAGCTTTCTCAGTGGCTGTTCCAGGACTCTGGAACTCCCTACCCAAGGAGGCTAGGCTGGCTCCTTCCTTACTGTCTTTTTGTTAGCAGCCAAAGATGTTCTCTTCCACCAAACTTTTGGAAACTTGCTATGAACTTTTTTAAAGGGTACTGTACAATTATATATTCTTTACTTTTAAATCAGTGCTTTAAATGGTTTTAATTGTACAGATACTTTTGATACAATTTTAAGATTACCATTTGCATGTTTTTAGGTACACATGTTTTTGTTTCTATTTCTTATCTTGTAAGCCACCTTGATCCCCAGTTTGGGGAAATAAATAAAGTGACTAAGAAAATGAATGAATTCAGTTCTGGTGGGAGGACACTGTAATTAAACCTTTTATTGTTTAATTTTACATAATTTATTGTGAAGAAAATTTGATGGAGAACACCATAAATATTATAATCTGGTTCCTGAGTTTCAAACTATATTTAATAGGAACCCAGCATTCAGAGACTGTTGAGTATACATATTGAGCAGACAGAAAAGAAGGAATATGGCATATAGGCCTAAATTCAATACCATGCATGTAGATGCTCACAGGTACTATAGGAGTTTCCTCCCCTCGGTTTCCCCAAGTAGCTCTCCATGCTGACAATAAACCTGGACCCATCAAATTGACCCACCTTTCTCAAGCACATTTTGGGGACACATAAAAGGTTGTAGGCAGAACTGTCCACTTCTCAGTTCCACTGACATAACAGCCCCCATGGTGGTGTGATACCATTAGATCTTTCCCTTAAGTCATGTTTATAGCAGATCCGATAAAACCAGTGGGACTTAACTTAGTCATGATTAAATTACATCTCATTGATTCCACCTGATCTTCTCTGGGCATGAGTAAGTACAGCCCACCGTAAAAAATTAAAAGTGTGTTTTATACTGAAACATGGGAGGTAAAGGTTAAGGTTGACAATTACATTACGTTCATTTTTTGTCTTGAAAACCCCCAAAGGATTGGAACTGGAGTGCTGAAAAGGGTTAGTTATTAAGCAATAATAATTCATCATATGAAAGTAGGTAGGTAAGGACCTCCACACCAAGGGAAAAGAAATAGATAAGGGAAGCTCTTATAAAACTATCTCCAAGCTCTCATTTGAGTCATTTCAGTTCCAAGAATGTAGCTAGAATTAATTTAGTAAGATGAAGTTAATCCCCTTCTGCATGTGATTAAGAATGTCATACTTAAGGTTCTTTAGGTTTATTTCAGCTTTTTGCATACTCTTGACATTCCTCTGCAGTGTACAAGCAACAATTAACCTTTCTTGGGTTATATTTCACCATATGGATTTACAAGCAAACTGTCACATTTGATCCAGAATGATTCTAAATGTTTTCAGAGCTCTTTTACCACAGTATGAATACTAGTGTTAGAATTCTCCATCTGGTTCCCGTCCCCCACAAGACAGCAAAATTGGCTACAAATTTGTTCCTAAAACCTCTTTTTGAGAATGATAATGTAAAACAGCCTCCATGTAGTCTTTTTATGGTGGAATATTCACTAAATATTTGTTAACTGTATTTATTCAGTTTCAATAGTTAGCAGTTGAACTTAAACACAATGGTTCTTCATAATGATCTTTGACATCTTGAAATTTTATATAGGACATGTATCAAAACAAAATGCAAGCAAGAAAGGGCATAAGTCTAAGTATCAGCATGCTAAACAAAATTTCAAACCCAGGCCTGTTACAGACTGCCAAAATAAAGCTGCTTCGGGTCTCTTTGGAGGTATGCTATTTAAATGATGCATGCATCCTAAGAATCCGGAAGCTGCACCAAAAGCTGCACTCCAGTGCTTAGGAATGGAGTGTGGCTTTGGTGCGACCTCTGGACTCTTAGGACCCATGCAGCATTTAAATAGCATACCTCCAAAGAGACCCGAAGCAGCTTTATTTTGGCAGTCTGTAACAGGCCCCAGTTAGCAAAACTTCACATTCACAATCTGAACAGCAAAATGGGAAATGTTGACAAATGTTCCTTTTAGCTCTCTTGCCAAGGAATATTTACCATATACCGTATACTCCTATATAAGTTGACTTTGGTCCCATACAGACAAGCCAAAATAAAGCTGCTTCGGGTCACTTTGGAGGTATGCTGTTTAAATGATGCATGCGCACTAAGAGTCCGGAAGCTGTCCTTAGGACTGGATCGTGGCTTTGGCGCAGCTTCCAGACTCTTAGTGCGCATGCATCATTTAAACAGCATACCTCCAAAGTGACCCGAAGCAGTTTTATTTTGATCTGTCTGTATGGGGCCTTCATGAATATGTCGAGGGAAGGTTTTAGGGCCAAAATCATGGGTTTTGATATGACCCTTGGGTAAGTTGAGGATAAAACTTAGGAGCATATAACAAAAGATGAAGAGGGGAAAGGTTTTAACATTGGACTGAGAAAGGAAGGCACTGGAGGGAAATGGAGTATTTGATGGGCAGAAGAGATCCAGAGACGGAGAAGGACTAAGGGGAGAGAAGGTTTAAACATTGGATTGAGAAGGGAAGGCACTGTAGAGAAATGGGGTGTTTGTTTGGTGGTCCAGCATTCTTCACCACTGGCTATGCTGGTGAGAGCTGTTGGGAGCTGCCATCCAAAGTCATCTGAAGAGCTGTGTAAGTTCTACTTCTGGTGTAAACTAGTCAAGAACCAGAGTTAAGCTCTACAGTCCTACTGATTTCAGACATTCAACAGTGCAATTTCATACACATCAAGTTGAACGTGAACTCCATTAAGATCAATGGGACTTATTTCCAGGTAAGCAGATACAGCATTGTACCCTAAATATCACACGGAAATCATGGCAGTTGGACATGCTTAACTCTGAGAGCATAGCACCATATCTTTCTATCTATTCAATAGGTGGCCCAATCATCGGTTTAAACCAGAGACTGATTGCAATCCATTTGTGTCTTCTCATTACTGAAACAAAATGTGTACAAATATTACACCATACAGTCATCTTGCATTTGCCATCATAATTTAGTTTCCCAAGCTTTTATTTAATCATAATTTAGTTTCCAAGAGAATCAGATCACAAGAATGAATTTACAGGAACTGTTTTGACCAACACAGTGTGAAAAATATCAGATAAAGAATGCAATGCCCCAGGTTAAACTATACATTGCTCCTTGAAGCTCATCCAGGATCTAATCTACTAACAGGACTGTTGTGAAGATAATTTGTGCAGATAGTGGGAAGCCAAGCAGTGAAAAAGACAAACAAATGGGTCATAGAACAAATCAAGCAAGAAATCTTCCTGGAAGCTAAGATGGCTAAACTGAGGCTGTTGTACTTTGATCACATCATGAGAAGACACAACACTGGAAAAAAACAATATTGCTAGGAAAGGTGGAGGAAAGTAGAAAGAGAAGGCGGCTGTATGCTAGATGGATGAACTCTATTAAGGAGGTCATGGGTATGAATTTACAGGAACTAAGGAGAGCAGTGGAAGTTAAGAAATCTTGTAGATGTCTCATCCACAGGATTGCCATGAGTTCAGATTGACTCGAGGACAGATTACAAGAAAAAGGGGAGAAACAACTATGTCAACAGCCAGAAGAAGAGCTGGGAAAATGTTTTATGTACCCCACCCCCTCCAGTATGGGCAGGTAAGGGAAATATCCCTTCTTTTCTTCACTTTGGAATGGAGTTGTTTTTCAAGTTTCTGGTCTACAATTCTTAATTTCCATTTCTCTTCTTTCTTTCCTATCTATCCTAACTTTAAAAAAACAAAAACAAAACACCTTTCCATTTCCATTACAATCTTTGCTTCAATGTTTAGTCTGCCAAATATACTATCAAAGCCAAGAAAATTTCAGTTTCATTTCTAAGAGAGATACACCAACTGTGGGGGAAGCACTCTCATTGATACTGTCATGAATAAGATGAGAATCTGGCCCAATGAACAATCACTACAACTTTGATAAGTGTCTCTGGCAGAAGCCCAGAGACATGAAGGCTGTATAGCACTAAAAATAAAAGTCAGAATCCTTAAAGCTGACAGCTGCATTTTAATTAGTGTAACAGAAAGAAACAGACTTTAAAATGAAGTGAAATCAGGTCACTCAAAGTAAAATTAGCCCAAAGCACTAAATGCATTCTATTATCAATTCCTCTGAACTGGAGTCTCTGCATGGCAACCCAGATAAAATTATTCTCAAAGATATGTGCTGTTCAAATATTTCTACCTCTCTTATCTATTTGCCACACCAAATTGGTTTTGTTTTTTTCCAAATGAATAGTTACTGGAAAAGTAGATTTATGAAGCTATTGTTAAAAATGGTTTTCTTGTAGTAGTATATTGCACTGGTTAACAGGTGAACAGACACTTCTACAGCAGAGGTAAAAAGCTGGTGAATTCAATGCTAAAAAGATCAAGAAGAGTTAAATGTTGTCCTGGGTGTGCTTATGAAGGCAATACAATATGTATATAACACAACATGGTCGCAGATGAGCCCCTGCCTCTATATTTAAAAGGTAAAGTTGAATGAAATGATAGGTATTCCCCATGCTGTGCATATGTGCATAAACTGAAAAACACAAACACAGTTTACTTCAATAGGTAGTACAGAATCAATGGAAATAAAGAGTTTAGTTACTTTAAAACCAAGGCAAGAGCAATAGGAAAGGTGCCCTGCAGCAAGGTCAAAGGGAACACTATCAACCCACTATTTAACTAGTTCAGTAAACCCAGTGCAAATGTTTTGCAGAGACTTACCACAGACTAAGAGAAACTGTTTGGAAGCATTGCTCCAACCAAGCATTCTGTTTTATGCCTCTGCTTCCTGTTTGCTATTAAGGCAATGGCAGCAGTTAAAAAATCATAGGACATTCTGCAGGCCATATTTCACACTGGGTTTCCTCTTGCTCAGCTCTAGATAGTACTGTATGGGCTGATGAGTGATGGAATGGTGCAACCTGTGACCCCAGCAACACCTAGGTGATTTTGATCAAACAAAACCCCCTCCTCCTCAATTCTTCCTTCTCTCTTTTCTGACAAAAAAGGTGCTCAGTCACAACTGTGTAAAGCTCCATTATCTGAAACTCTTCTCCTCACTAATTAGACGTTAAAAAACTTAACTGTATCTTTAGATACAACTTTGGAAAAGTTAGGCTTATTAGGATATGCTGGAGACTCAATACATTTCTGTACATACCTTTAGTGAGAGTCTGCCTCTTACAGATCCAATCTTTTCCTAAAAGCTAATCCTAACCAACAGGGATGACCTAGTAAATGGAGTGCAAGTGGTGGGATCCTTAGGTGGAAGTGACCATTTTCTCCTGGAGTTTGTTATACAATGGAAAGGAGAAGCCAGGCATAGTCAGACACACATTCTAGACTTTAGGAGAGCTGATTTTAGTATATTTAGAGAAATACTGGGGGTGATCCCATGGTCAGGAATACTAAAAGAGAAGGGAGTTCAGGATGGATGGGAGTTTCTTAGAAGGGAGATACTGAAGGCACAATTTCAAACAGTTCCAATGAGGAAGAAAAATGGGAAATCTCTCAAGAAACCAGGATGAATGACTAAGGAACTTTCAACTGAGCTAAGTTTTAAATGGAACACGTATAAGAAATGGAAAAACAGGGAAATCACCAAAGAGGAATTCAAAGAAATAGTGAGCACATGTAGGGGTAAAGTCAGAAATGCTAAAGCACAGAATGAACTCAGGCTTGCTAGAGAGGTTAAGAACAAAAAAAGGTCTTTTGTGGATATGTTGGCAGCAAAAGGAAGAAGAAGGAAACGGTAGGGCCACTGCGTGGAGAAGATGGCAAAATGCTAACAGAAGACAGAGAAAAGGCAGAAATACTCAACACCTTTTTTGCTTCAGTCTTCTCAGAAAAGGCAAAGGGTGCTCAACGTGAGGATAATGGAGCAGAGGACAGAATAGGGGAATTTCAGCAGAGAATCAGTAAAGAGATAATACAGGAATATCTGGTTAATCTAAACCAGGCATCGGCAACGTGCGGCCCGCGGGCCGGATCCGGCCCGCGAAGCCTCTAGGCCTGGCCCGCGCTCGCCCCTGCCGCCGATTGCGCCGCCGATTGGCGCCGCTCCGGCCGCCATTTTGTTTTTCAAAATGGCGGCGCCCCTCTAGGAGGCCCGGGGCGCTTGCTGCAGCCCTGTTCCAGGGCTGCAGGGCCGCGCCAGCCCTCCGAATGGGCTCCGCCCTCCTCCCTTCTCTCTCTGCCCTTCGCCCTCCTGGCTCCGTTTTCCTAGCTCTGCCCTCCTCTCTCCGCCTCCCTCTATGAATAAAAGAGTGTGGAGGGGAGGGAAAGGAGGAGGCGGCAGAGAAAAGGAAAGCGAAAGTAAGAGAGCCAGGCAGCCGGAGCGAGCCACTGAAGAGGTTGGTTGGTGCATGTATTTTCCTCTGCTTGGTGACTGTGATTTACTCTCCCTTGGTATCTTTGCAACCCCCCCCCCCCATGCTCCTTTGGGGATGCTTTGATTCTGATTTCCTGCATGGCAGGGGGTTGGACTGGATGGCCCTTGGGGTCTCTTCCAACTCTATGATTCTATGTTTCTCCTGTGCTTTGTGACTCCCTTACTATCTTTGCAACCCCCCCCCATGCTCCTTTGGGGATGCTTTGATTCTGATTTCCTGCATGGCAGGGGGTTGGACTGGATGGCCCTTGGGGTCTCTTCCAACTCTATGATTCTATGAGGAGAGAGGGAGAGAGAGAAAGGGTGGGAGGGTGGGAGTGAGAGGGAGGGAGGAAGGGAGAGAAAGAGAGGGAAGAGAGAGAGAGAACCACAGCCACTGAGCCAGGTGAGAGGTTTGTTCATTGGGGGAGGGGGGTTATACTACCTGTGCCTTTGTGTTTTGAGACAGTGGCATGCATTTTTTGCTGTTTTGTGGCCTTGCCTAGTAGCTTCCATCCTTGCAAATACTGCTATTATTATTGTTGTTATCCCTTGGTATTGTCTTTGCAAGATCCCCCCACATGGACTTGCTTGCACATTTCTGGGTTCAGACAGTGGCATGCATTTTTTGCTGTTTTGTGGCCTTGCCTAGTAGCTTCCATCCTTGCAAATACTGCTATTATTATTGTTGTTATCCCTTGGTATTGTCTTTGCAAGATCCCCCCACATGGACTTGCTTGCACATTTCTGGGTTCAGACAGTGGCATGCATTTTTTGCTGTTTTGTGGCCTTGCCTAGTCGCTTCTTGCAAATATTGTTATTATTATGCGGCTCCGCCCCCGGAGGGTGGAAACTCCACCCCTGACATGTGGCCCTGCCTCCAGATAGTGGAAGCTCCGCCCTGGCATGCAGCTCCGCCCCACCAGGTGGAAGCTCCACCCCCGTGTACAGCTCCGCCCCCGGAGGGTGGAAGCTCCACCCCCGGCTTCGGCCCCCCAGTTGTCTGAGGGACAGCAACCCGGCCCCCGGCTCAAAAAGGTTGCCTACCCCTGATCTAAACGAATATAAATCTCCAGGATCAGATGAACTACATCCAAGGGTATTAAAAGAACTGGCAAATGGCAATAATCTTTGAGAACTGCTGGAGAACAGGAGACATCTCAGCAGACTGGAGGAGGGCAAACCTTGTCCCCATCTTCAAAAAGGTGAAAAAGAGGATCCCAACAATTATCGTCCAGTTAGTCTGACATCTATACTAGGAAAGAGCAGATCATTAAACAGAGAGTCTGTGAACATCTAGAAAGCAATGCCTTAAT
The DNA here is from genome assembly GCA_023333645.1 of Sceloporus occidentalis. NCBI lineage: Eukaryota > Metazoa > Chordata > Lepidosauria > Squamata > Phrynosomatidae > Sceloporus > Sceloporus occidentalis. Next base: position 2,133,964 of record JALMGF010000104.1, on the reverse strand, counting down.
CACAAAAAGTCAACACAGGTTTCAGAGAAACAAGTCATGCCAGACAAATCTAATCTCTTTTTTTTTGTTGATAAAATTACCAGCTTGGTAGATGAAGGGAATGCTGTGGATATAGTATACCTTGATTTCAGTAAGGCCTGTGACAAAGTTCCCCGTGTCATTCTTGCAAACAAGCTTATAGAATGTGGACTAGACAAGGCAACTGTTACATGAATTTGTAATTGGTTGACTGGCCGAACCCAAAGGGTGCTCAACAATGGCACCCTTTCATCCTGGAGAGAAGTGACCAGTGAGGTCCCACAGGGCTCTGTCCTGGGCCCAGTGCTATTCAACATCTTTATCAATGACTTGGATGACAGAATTGGGGGTATACTTATCAAATTTGCAGATGACACCAAATTAGGAGGAGTAGCTAATACCCCTGAGGACAGGATCAAAATTCAAAATGACCTGAATAGATTAGAAAGCTGGGCCAAAGCTAACAAAATGAATTTCAACATGGAGAAATGTAAGGTACTGCTCTTAAGTAGAAAAAATGAAATGCACAGATATAGGATGGGGGACACCTGGCTGAACGAGACTACATGTGAAAGGGATTTGGAAGTCTAAGTAGACCACAGATTGAACATGAGTCAACAGTGTGATGTGGCAGCTAGCAAGGCCAATGCTGTTTTAGGCTGCATCAATAAAAATATAGTGTCTAGATCAAGGGAAGTAATAGTGCCACTCTATTCTGCTTTGGTCAGACCCCACCTGGAATATTGTGTCCAGTTCTGGGCACCACAATTTAAAAAGGACATTGAGAAACTAGAGCATGTCCAAAGGAGGGTGACTAAAATGGTGAAGGGTCTGGAAACCATGCCCTATGAGAAGCGACTGAGGGAGCTGGGGATGTTTAGCCTGGAGAAGAGAAGGTTAAGGGGTGATATGATAGCCCTGTTTAAATATTTGAAGGGATGTCATATTGAGGAGGGAGGTAACTTGTTTTCTGCTGCTCCAGAGAACAGGACCTGGAACAATGAATGCAAGCTACAGGAAAAGAGATTCCACCTCAACATCAGGAGGAACTTCCTGACAGTAAGGGCTGTTTGAAAGTGGAACAAACTCCCTCGGAGTGTAGTGGAGTCTCCTTCCTTAGAGGTCTTTAAACAGAGGCTGGATGGCTATCTGTTGGGGATGCTTTGATTTAGATTTTCTGCATGGCAGGGGGTTGGGCTGGATGGCCCTTGCAGTCTCTTCCAATGTTATGATTCTATGATTTTACTCTGGGAAACTCTATAGCTGACCCATTAATTTAAAAATCTAAATTTTCTTGCTTTGCTTTCCTCCCTAGTTTTGCAAAGGATTTTACTCATAGTTTATCTGCTTAAGAACTAGGCTGGAAGCTCTGACTCAGAGTTCTGATGATTTAATCCTTGCCAATGAACACTGTGTGGATTCTCACACATCCCTTTGCTCCATTTTCTCTTGTCCCTGTTCAGCCGTAACCAAGGTGGAATGAGATGGGTGTACAGAAGTCAACCTCTATCATAGTTCTCCTTACGAAACTGCTTTTCAAACCAGTTTCTGAGGCATGGGACAGACCACCAAGAAACGGTGGGCTGCCGGCGCCTGTTTTTACTCCTCAGGGACGGCGCAGCCCCCAAAGGGTGCGTTGCCACTGCGGAACAATAAGAACCCGGAATTTCCGGGTTCTTTGTCTGATGCTGTAGTGAACTCACAAGTGCGCCATTGGCGGAATCGGTACGTAAGCGATGTGCGGCGCCATATGGACGCTGCGCAGTGCTTACGTCACAATGGCAGCGTCTGTGTACATGAGGTGCCGCCATTGTTACGCCACTGCCACCTAGTAGGGTTGCAGGGCGTGCGGTCGCTCTGCCTTGGGAAACCCTACTATGTGTCCAGGCTGGCGCAAAGCGCCGGTCTGGATCAGGCCTAAGTTTAGTTCAGACTGTGACTGAAGAATGTTTGTGCATCTGTGCCTTCATGTTGCTTGTGGTGGCACATTAATTTCACAGGGTTTTCATAGGTAAGGAATATTCAGAGGTGGTTTTGCTAGTCCCTTTCTCTGAAATATTAAACCATCATTATTGCTTCTGGCAGTGCAAACACTATGTCCCTAAGATGCTGAAAATGAAAAGCAGAAGAATCAGTGTGGAAGAAAGCAAATGAGTGCAAGCAGCAGAGGACATCTCACCCCCAAACCCTGGTTAAGAGGTCTGGAAGTTTTATGTCTGCACAGTTCCTTTTATGTTTCATGGTTTCCACAGAAAACAGGAAAAATCTGAAGGCTCCTTCAAAATGGCTGCATCTGCGATGTGAAAATAATGCAGTTTGACACAACTTTAACTGCCATGGCTCGCTGTTATGGAATTCTGGGAACTGTAGTTTTGTGAGACATTTAGCCTTCTCTGTCAGAGAACTCTGATGCCACAACTACAATTCCCAAAATACCACAGCATCAAGCCATGACAGTTAAAGTGGTGTCAAACCAGATTCTTTCTATAGTGCGGATGCAGCCTAAAAGTGATCTTTTAATTGTGTTCTACTTTTCTTCTGTTTTCGTACAATTATCTAGAGAGCCTTGGTCCACAGGATTAAATGAAATGTTACAGTTCCAAATACTGTAATCGTTCTGGCTTCAGGCCTACTCTGGAGCACTGATCTTGCTGGACAGCAGGCTGAATGAGGATACCAAACTAAACTGACTGCTGACTAATGCATAAAAGAAAAATATCTAAAACCCATAAAAGGTTTAAAATAAAAGCAGTTCTGCCAACATTAAAACTATTTATGAAACCAAGAATGAGATTTAAAAAAAATCTTCACACAGATATAAGCTTACATATATTAAAAATAAATGGCTTAAAAGCAGCTACAGACAAAAGGAGAGTAAAAGTGTCCAGACTAAGCAATTTTCATAGTATGCACAGAAACATCAAACAGTAGGAGGTGAAAAGTCAGGACTCTTTCCATTTTCATATTCCTAATGCAAGTAGCTAAGTATATCATTAAACCAAATTTCCTGACAGATCTATTGCTTCACCACAGACAGCTGTATCAAAATGCATTAAGTAACAGAAGAACAAGGTAACTGAAAATCCAGATGTGGCAGAGTTGTAAAGCTATATTAGAGACTGGCTATATTAGATCCAGCTCTACTCTGTACTTTCAGTCTGTACATGAACAAAAAGTGGTTATGTATCCACACAGAAGAGCATACTGCAATAATATAAATTCTGACAAAAGGAGATAAAATAATGACTCTTTTGTAATGCCACCTTCACTCATCTATGAAAATAAAATTGAAAAAGAACTACCTGTAGCAGAAACATTTAGTTGCAAGAAAAAAAACACCATTGTGGGCGGTGTTGATTCAGAATGAATTGAAATATGTATTATTTTCTAGTGCAAATCTTACTAGTTTTTTTCTTTTAAAAAAGAACAGTGATTTAGTAAACAAGAGGTGTTACAGCCAATAACATGTAAAACCTCTGCTAAAATTGTTTCGGTACACATTTAGGAGCACAATGCATTTTAATATTCAACTTCTATATAACCCATAACCAAAACATAAGAGCATTCTGCTCTCCGTAACAGTCATATTTACCTATAATTAAGGACACATGCTTCTTTGATACAATCAGATGATACAGGGAAACAGACTCTCTTAAGTGCTGCTATTTTCAGCAACTGAAAAGTGTTGGCAATTTCTTCTGCTACTACAATTTCATGCACAGTTACCTTTGCCTCCATTTCGTGTTTTAGTAAACAGCATCATTCTGTACTGAGACTGGTGAGACTGAGGTTTACAATGTGCAGCTGTCTACAGTAATGCTGCTAAAGTGAGGTTCTGAATTAGTTTGAAATTGGAGACAGAATTTCAGGACACTAAAAGTAGTGAATTGCGCTGCTGCTAGCATTAGGACAATTCTTTCTAACTGCTTATTGTGATCAAAATATTTTCCTCTTTACAATCAGCAGTTGCACAAAAAGAGGTAACTTTAACATTTGTCCCCATCCTTCCACATCCGGATGTGTGTAAATCAGTTTAGATGAAGAAGGAAAAATTAGGTCTTCACTAACACTCCAGGAGTTTGCTTGAGTTCCAGAACTCCAGTTCCTCAATCCTGTACTAGGCATGTGCAAAAAATGGTATTTGAGTGAAAATATGGAGATGTATATCTTAATGTGCATCTGATTTATGTTCACAGTCATTGATTTAGTATCTAATGATACAAAAGCTTGCTTCTCTGCATACATCTCTGGACTGATCTAAGGTCAATTGATATACTCACAAATACAGAATGTTAAAATGATATATTAATTAACACAGTGTGGAAGGTCGTTTATCTTACTAATGCTTCTCACAGCAAGAATGGAATGATTGGCAGCTTGCTTTTATAAGATTTTCTTTCCTCATTAGCCCTACAAATAGAACTAAATAATTAATATTACAGTCCTAATCCTACATCTGGAAAAGTGTTAATCCAGTGGTATCTTAAATCTTAATTTCTAACACAGGCAAAGTATCTCTTCAAAAATGATCATTCCCAAGCGGAGGGAGTCCACCATACAAGGCTGGGTTGATCCAGCCAACTGCTATCTGTTGACATAAACAAGGTCTGTCCTCTACCACAATATGCTCATTGGCTTTCTGTACTGCGTGCACAGAGGGAGACAGCCATAATCTAAATGGATAATTTACTTGATCTCTGATTTGCAATGTAAAAGTTAATTCTTTAAAAGCTATAGATCCCTTTAATAATGCACAATGAGCAAGTTTAAGTGATGAACATAATTCTAGCATAAGCAACTTCCTGCTTTTAATCCAAAGAGTTGCATCTCATCTGAAGCCTTGTTTTGATTTAATCATTAAAAATAGTAGAAGTGACATGGAGCAGCTTAATGCCATGTAGGCAGAACTGGAAAGAAAAAATATTCTCCAAAGAAACATTCAATGTTGCTAATGTAGGTATTTATGATTTCAGAAGACTAGAGGGAATAGAGACAGCATCTATTGGTTTGAGTGCTGGACTACGACTCTTTGAGACTAGGATCTGAATCCCAACTCAGCCACAATATCCACTGGGTGCCCTGGGCAAGTACCTCTCAGTCTCAGGGGAAGGCAAAGGCAAACCCCCTCTGAACAAATTTTGCTAAGAAAATCCCATCATAGGTTCACCTTAGAGTCACCATAAGTCAGAAACAACTTGAAGGCACACATCATCATCATCAAGTGGGAATTCAACAAGGACTTTTATGGAGTCCAAAGTTTTGTTTACAGATCAGACAGAAGCACAGTGCGCCCTTGGTTTACATGGGGGATCCATTCCAGCCCCCGCCCCCCCCCCCCCCGCGTAAGCCAAATAGTATGTAAACTCAAGCCCCATTCGAATGAATGGGGCTCGTGCTCATGGGAGAGTGTGTGCGCCCATTCATTCTTCTGTCGCGCGGCTTCTGCGTAACAGGAATCCGCATATGGGGCGCCTGTCTATATCGCAGGCGCACTGTACTTCAGTAATATACTGCCTTAAAGTTTTCCTGTGAGTCTACAGAGAAGGCTTGTCTCTATTTTCAAAATCACTAATGCTTAAAGCTTCTTCCCTAAAAATGTAAAAATAAGATAAATATTATTTGTTCCTAACCTTTATGGATGCAGGGAGTACTTCAACATGTGAAGTCCTCCTGCAAATGGCTTTAAGCCCAGACCAGCGGTTCTCAATCTGTGGGGCAGGACTCCAGGTGGGTGGGATGCAAGAATTGCAAAACCTGGAGGCCCTGATCCCCCTCCCTTCCCTCAAACTTTTTCTGTCCTGGAGGGGCAGAGAAAGGCAAGGAAGACATTTGGCGCCTCTGCCTGAGAGGGCAAGAGGAAAAGAAGGAAGGGAGCTATTTCCTTGTAAAATGTTAAAATTCAATATACATGAGAAGTGTGAATAAAAATTACACACTAAACAAACAAAATATTTTTATTCATATACTACATTGAGCTGGGGGAGGGCGTGATGTTTGCATATAGATGGAAAGGGGGTCACAAGGCTTAGCCTAAGCAAACACTACTACAAACATGAAAAGGTTTGAGAAACACTGTCCTAGAGTGAAAACTACTGGTAATTTATCTTAGTTCCCTTATGGACAAATGAATAAAAGAGCACATTGAAAACCGTAAAATTTAAATTATTATTTTAAGTATTTATACCCCGCTCTTCAGCCAAAAGGCTATCAGAGTGGCTTACATTTTTTAAATTAGACATTTCCCTGCCCTCAGGCATACAATCTAAAAAGAGAAGACACAAAGGGAGAAGGGAATGGCCTCTGATGCCTGGACCACAGCAGATGGACTGGAGGGAGGGCCCTTCTTCTTTTTCAGGCAAGGTCTGATGGAGTTGGTCTGCCCATCACTCCCTCTGGATGATGGTGGATAGAGGAAGGGCCTTAAAACAGTGCCAGCAGAGAAATAGAACACTATGTCTACCTATCTTCTGTATGAAATGGAGTATTTGATGGTAAAGGTCCAGACTTGGGAGTGGGGAGGAGGATCCTTCCCTTGAGGAAGATCAGGATCCTCCAGCTTGCATTGATCAGATGTGCCATTAAACTCCAATATATTGTCTTATACAATAATGCCATAAAAATAAATACAATAATAATAAAAGATCATCAGCCCCCAAAGTCTAACAGATGAAAAAGCTACTAAATCTTTCTTTCCTCTTTCTCCCTTTCTCTTTCTTTTTTATATTTATTTCTTTTTCAGCTTGGTTATTAATTTCCTTTGTTTTAGTAGGGGCAAATCTGTTAGCTGAAGCAGTGGACCTTTTCTCTTTTGCCTTGCTGCTCTTTCAGTTCCAGCTTTGCCTCTTATTTTAAAAAAGGCAAGCACAATAAATAAATTCATTGGCCAAATTTCCCCCAGGGAATGACTGAAACCTCCAAACTAGGGGATGATGGGGCAGATGGAGAAGACTGCCTGCACCTGAGAAATCCTTTTGCTAACTCTCTCTGATCCCTTCAATCTGAGGGGATCATAGAGGAATGAGAGGAAAAGGTGGAAGTTAGTTTTGCGGGAAAACCTCCACTCGCACTTCGGAGGTAACTGAAGTCTCCTTTAAAACTGGCAATGTAAGGCAGAAACAAACTTCTGGGGTAAAGCTTCTAAACTGTCCCTCCACGCCTAGCTTTGCTTATACACTTGTCCCTCCACATTCACTAGGGTTAGGGGCACAAGACCCTCGTGAATATGGAAAAAACACACATAACAAAAACACCAATTTTTTTTAGCTGAGAGGACACCTCTCCAGGAATCTCTAGGTCCTCTAGTGCAACTCTGTGGTCAACGTCCAACAGACACTGACCATAAAACTGCACTGGGGGAGCTACAAATGCCTAGTGGAATATTATCTCCAGGAATCTCTAGGTTGTTCAGTTCAACTTTTAGTTAAAGTTGAACATAGGGTTGCACTGGAGGACCTAGATATTCCTAGAGAGAAATGTATTAATCAAATCCGTGAGTAATCAAATCCACAAATATCAAAGCCACAAACATGGAGGTGTCCTTATACAGAGTGGAGACCTTTTGTCTTTTTGGTTTAAATTAATGGCCACTAAATGGAGCTTTTAGCTTATTTTTGGGCTGAGATAGGTTGGAAAAGTCTGGGGCAGCCTGTTTCCCTGCTCTTTTTCTTCCTGTGCGCCCCTTCCTGTGCATTTTGGGGCGAATTTGCCCTGCTCTGAGAGAGGGATGGCATCCAGGGATGATCAGAGGCGGCGGAGGAAGGGGGAGAAGATGATTTCCTACACCCTGTTGGATCTCTGGTGTCCTTGTCTCCCCCAGACCTGCGTTCTTGGTCAGAATTTACCACCTGGGAGATGGCCAGGTGCTAGGCTTCCCTCCTGGTGGGAAGGGGTTGGAAGCCCGAGGAGGAAATGGCAATCAGGGTGGCCACTTTGGGAGGCAGCAGTTTTGCTGGCAAAGAGGGCACTGACACCGGCAAGGTACTCACGCTCCTCGGGGTGGCTTTCGGAACAGCCGCTTTTTTCTGGTTCTGGGAAGGTTGGATGGGGCTGGGTGCAGTGGGAGGCAGGGACGAGGGCTTTCCCTCCTCCGGCAGCGCTGCTGAATGGCCTCCTGGCTGAGCCTCCGCGGGGGGTTGTTGGTCCTGTCGATCAGAAAGGTCCTGCTTGGTGTCTTCAGATTTCCCAGACACCTCTGAGGTATCTAGCTCCTTTGGCTTGGTAGACATTGTAGGACATCTGTCCTGCCAATGGAGGGTTGTTTTTTAAGGAATGAGAGGAGAGCTTTGGAAAGTGGCCTGATGGAGCGAAGGCAGGAACTAGACTAGGACTACAAGTGGATGGCTCCCTCTAGGTGGCAAGGACCCAAATGCCATTGCCTGCCTGCTAAGGAGCGGGCAGAGGGAACCAACCCGCATGAAAGATGCCTCCCTGTAGAAAAAAGATGGATTCGCCTAGCAACAGCGACAAACAATCACAAGCCAGCTACCCTCAGCCAATGAGATGCTGGCAAGGAAAGGTTGGAAGTTCTGTTGTGGCAGTTAGGAAATTCAGTTAGGGTTCTGTCTCGCTTTGCCTTGCCTGCCCCACCATGAAGTAGAGAGTATCTTCTATTGTCATTATCACTGATATACACTGGCAACAATGTGTTGATAAGGGCTAAGTTGCTGAGTCCCCATCTTCTTTCTTGTCTTCACTACTGTCATTTCCTCCAACTGGCACAGCTGGACCTTCACTGACCATGCTGAGTGGCAATGTCTGAGTGGCTGGCCCAGATGGAGGGGGGATGAGGAAATTAGCAGCGGTAGCAGAGACAGGTCTGTGATGGAAACAGCAACAATGGTGGTCGCTGGTTTGAGAGCAGCCACTGCATCTGGAAGAGGACGGAGGATGGTCCTCCCGGTTTTCATCTATGAAATACTGGAGAGTATGCTGCATTGCTAAGGATCACCAACTAGGTATAGCTCCCCCATGAGCTATAAAGATAGTAAGTTTTATGCAGGGATTCCCTGAGACCTGAACATTATTCCAAGATTTCCTGAAGGGTAAAAGGATTAAGAAAGGGCTAGTCAAGCCCAAAGAAATTTGACAACCATACACTGTACTATTAATAAATTCTGTTTCATGGATATTATTAAATTGAATGTTTCTCTTCCTTCCCCAACACTGCCAAGTCTCTTCCCCTCTCAGAGCTTTTGATACCAATGATATTATATGATGCATGCTTTTAAATTCTGCTGGGAACTTCATTGCACCCCAATCTGCTTAACATTCTGCATGAAATAGCTGAGGGAAATAGTTTGGAACAAGTTTTCATCAAATATGCTGACAACACTCAATTAACTCCCTCCTCCCCTCAACTAGTTAACATAAAGCAGAGGAAGTTCTTGACAGGTGTCTGGAATCAGTTCTGGAGAGGATTCCCCCATAAGGATCAGATTCAGTTGCGGGGAAGGCACTGGTAGATTCAACTTTATCACTGAATGTGCAAATATAATCAATAGGACAAAGCATTTCCCACCAGCTAATGGTGACATGTCAGCAATAGCTTCTCTTAACAAAAATGTAGCCTGAACAGCTACCCATAACCTGTGACATCCAGATCAGACTATTAATTCACACTGTCTTCTATAGCATGGAACTCAGGCGGGTTATAGACTGCCGCTTTGAGGCGGTCTGACGCCGCCGCTGTTTGCTCCATAAGGGAGCCGCCGCAGCCACACCGCGCGGCTCCTTTGCAGAGAAAAAAGAAGCTCCAAAATGGAGCTTCTTTAAGCGGCGCCTCTATGACGTCGTGAGGCGCCAGGGGCGGACTCGCGACGTCATAGACGCCGCGACACGTGCAGACGCACAGCGTCCGATACATAAACATGGCGGCCCCCATGTGGAAGGGGCGCCGCCATGTTGTACATATGGAATACGTACTAGGGTTAGGGGGGTGCGGAAGCACCACCCCTTCCTAACCCTAATACGTATTCCATACGTATTTTTTGGCTGTTTGTAATCCGCCTCAGTTACTTGAAAAAAACCATCTTCAGAACCTAGCTTAAAATGGAAATCAGCATTATAGCATGTGCCCTATCTTCAGAAGGGAGTCAAACAGTAACTGCAGAAAGGGCTTTTGGCATCCCAATAGATGGGATGTCAAAAAATACTTATTTGCTTAGTTTTTACAGTGACTGCCAAGAAGGTTTTTAGAGCGAGTGATTTTATTCTGCTGCTTTTAAAATAATTTTGGTCTACTGTGTTTTACAATAGTCTTAACTGCCTCAAGAGAGAATTTAACGGCTGGTGAACTACCTATTGGGGCTAAGGACAGATCTTCAATTAACTCACATTTGGAGTTTCTTTCTGAAGGCAAGTCATTACTGAATCTAACTAGAAACGATATTTGTTCACACATCTTTTGGTAAAATAATCCCCACTTGGGCATATTCAGGTTTCCAGCCTGAGTATTAGGACTCCAAAATAGAGAGTGGGATATTATCACGCTTAAACAATAATTTCTACTTATATAAATGGGCATTCAAGACACAGGCATAAGTGTAATACATATTAAAAACTATTAATATATGCAGCAGTCTTCATATTAGTGACCCAGTAATGAAACAATGAATTTTTAACTATCCCCTCTTATCCAATTTGTAAATGTGTTAATTATGCTTGCTACCCTTTTGATGCTTGTCCTGACAATTCTGACCTCCTATCATCAGTTTTATTGAATTAGTACTTAACAAGGCCTCTTCCAAGTCAAACATTATTTGCTTTACAAAATTCTTCAGTGACCCAGTTAACAAGTCAGGATGGAAGACCAATCAAGGAGGGCTTATGACCAGGTGAGGATGAAAGGTCATCAGAGATGCATTTGCATTCACCCTGCCATGTGTTTTGACTAATCTTGCAGTTTTATCTGTTACAGAAATTGTCAGGTTCTGAAACATACTGATCTCTAGAGCAAAGTTCCATTGTCATCTTCCTTGTAACCTTGATATACTTGTTTCTGTATTGAGAAAGGGCAGAAAGAGACACTTAGCAGCAGTTTTCAATCTCAGGTTTACTTCAGGTGCACAACTGTTTGTAGGGTGAGATGGAATGCATGCACAACTCTCCCACTTCCCACTGCTTTCCCTCTACAATCCTCTTTTCTCACTTCTGGCTCTGTACTACATCACTTTCCTGGTCACACTGGGGAAAAACCATTCCTACAGATGAAAAAGAGCAGGAAAGGGTAGCATTTTACTGGGCAACCTCACCAGGAGTGGAGCCAATTCTTCCCCCCTCAAGTGGGTTCTACTGATATTTTCCCAGTGACCAGAACTCATTTCTACTTTTGATTTTAACCTAATTTGGCTGGGATTTTTTCTCCATTGGGAGGATGTGGGGGAGAAACTGGCCCAAAGTGCCATGTTTTGGTGTATTCTGGTGGTGGTTTGGGTGATTTTTCATTCAACAATTGTTTTAAAAGGGGGACAGGGCATGGGAGAGGGGTATCTTGGAGGGAAAACAAAAGGGGCTGGGAGGCTGTACATGCCCACTGGCCACACTTTGCCCAACCTTGATTTAACACCTATTATCCTCTCCATTTAACCAAAATAAAGTTCCAAGCCAAAGGTATAATTTAAAAATTGGGTCACATATCTTAGCTGATTGAGTTGACACTGTAACAAATAATGCAATGATCAGGGAAGTTAATATTTAGCTGTGACAGAAATCAGCATACCTTCAGTGTTTTGGAAAGGGCCTGATGGCACTGGGAAGAAAGGGTAGTTAAATTATTTGATTCAGGGGAAATAATTATTGTCCAGCACGTGACACTAGGTAATATTTAGTGTCTGGCAAACTAGTAACATCCAGAAATAAATCAAGCCATGTTGAATCTCTAAATTTGGGAGAAAGATGGGATATAAATCTAATAAATAAATAAACAGAGGCTATTGCATTATAACAAGAATGGACTAGTTAAAATGTCATCATCTTCAAGCCAGCTCAAAGGGTCACCTGCACATGCCAGTGTTTCCTTTCTGTCCTCACAGGTCAATTGACCAATAAAGACTGCCATGATAAATCAAGGCTTATTTTGGCAGGAACAAGCCAGAGGTTCACATTTTCCACCCTTCCCCACTGGTTATGCCTACTAGACTGAATGTTGGAAGGGCTTTTATAGCTTTAAACACTATCAGATCCTGGATTGGAAAGTGCTGTGTGTCCAGTTATAGCATGCTTCTCCATGCAGCCCCTCCACTGGGCAGTAAATAGCTGTGTTGAGAAAAGATGCAACAGTAAAAAAGTGGGTTGGGGGAGAGTGACAGAAAAGTGCTATAGTTCTGCCTGATTGAACTTTACTGTACCTCTTCCTCATCCATAAACTGTTAATGATTAAAATTACAGTAGCCCCGTCCCATTTTCAACCTGGCAACTCTACTTCTGGTGTATCTACAAGTAGAAAATCAGAAATGTTCTATTTCAGCTTGATGTTTTGTCTCCGTTCAGCAAATTGTGGTTAATCATGGCCTGTTTCAAATAAACTGTAGCTTACATTAACCACATTTTTCCAGCTCTAAATAGAATGAAGGTGCATCTACACTGTAAAAATAATACAGTTGGACACCTCTTTAACTGCCATCACTCTATGCTACAGAATTTGGGTATTTATAGTTTTGTGAGAAATTTAGCCTTCTCTATTAGTGAGATGTGGTGCCACAATCTAGGATTCTATAGCATTGATACATGAAAGTTAAAACAGCATCAAACTACATTAATTCTACAGTGTAGAGACAACCAAGGTATATATTATCAGAACTGGAAGTGAATGTTGCTAATCTCCTCACAGGTGCAGCAAAGAAAGGGAAGCAGCATAACAAAAAGAGGTATACAGTTAGGGTTGCCATAAATGAGGACCTCCAAACTGGGAAACATGTAGGACAAAATTATGAAATGTAGGACACTTTTTTTTAATGGAGCATCCATTAAAAAAAAAACCTGTCCTACATTTCATAATGCAATCGCTGGTGGCCCCGCACGCTCCTTCCCAGCCTCTGCGGAGGCCTAGGTCTCCTCGGAGGCCGGGAAAGAGGGCACGGAGCCGCTGGCAATCGCCAGGGCCTGCCCTCCTTCTCGGTCTCCTCAGAGGCCGGGAAAGAGGGCGTGGAGCCGCTGGTGATCGCCAGGGCCTGCCCTCCTTCTCGGTCTCCTCGGAGGCCAGGAAAGAGGGCGCAGGGCCACAGGGAGGCGGGGAGGGTGGTGCGGCCGCACACAGGAGGCGCCATCTCCCCCTTTGCCTCCTCCGCCCCAGGCCTCGCTGCCCTCCTCTTCCTCTGCGCGGCCATGCGAGGTGGAGGAGGAGGAGGGTAACGAGGCCCCGCGGGTTGCGGCGCAACCCCACTGCAACTGGGGATGTCCCGGTTTTTGGCGGCACCCATGACGGGAGCGGGCAGGTGCCGCCAAAACCGGGGAAATTCTGGTTGCAGCCGGGTTATGGCAACCCTATATACAGCGGCTCATTTTTGTCATAAGAGTCTCAAAGGTGCTACAAGATCCCTTAGCCTAACAAACTATGGTTAATCATAACATACAGATCAGCTAAGAAGAACAGCTGAAGAGGCTAGTATTCCCTTCTGTTGTCCATAAGATATTTGTCTGAAATAGAATGCAAAATTTGGTCAAAAAGAGATTTTATTCTTAAAAATAATGAAGGCAGGTAGTTTTAGCTCATACCTTTTAAAAAGTAACATATTCAGAGCAGCTTCCATTTGTAAGCAGTGTAACCCTGAAGTCTCCATAAATAAGTTTGAGATAACAAATTCTGTTCCCTGAAGCAGAGAATTTCTGAAACACTGAGCATACAATTCAAGGGCACTTGATTGAAGACCTTCTCTGAATCAACAGGAATACCCACAGGGTACTCTCAGCATAATGAATATTGAGAACTCATCTACTAAAAATAGCAGGTTAGTCTTGTACAAAGCTATGTTGATTCTCAGTGGGTATAAACCAAATAAAAACCATATACATCCAGCTAAGTTTCTGTTTCTTAAACAGCACAATATGTACAAAAGGTGGAGGAAATGGGGCTTTGAAAATCATGGAAGGTGCAATTAAAAAGCTCAAGTGCTTTATTTTCCTCCAATTCCCCCTCCATCTGCATTATTTTATTTTTGTTAGTAGTGCAACAGAGGCTCTAACGTGCCATCTGAGTAACACCAGGTGAGGAACTGCACCCAGAAGACATAAGTGCTCTAAGTTTCCAGTTTGCTACTGGAAAGACCTGGCAATGGGCAAAGGAAATTGGGGGTGGGGTTACTGGTTATGCATTCAGTGAGCCAAATTTCTCAACTTTTAGTTTATATCATACAATGAGAATGCTAACATCCACATGTTGCCTCTTTTCTTTATGACTTGTAAGGTTTCTCCTGTCTCCAACTGAACCTGGGAGTTAGGAATAATTTCTTAATATGACCTAGTTTATATATGGACATTCTGTTATACAAACACTAACTCTTGTACATTGCAATGACAGTATGTTATAAGTAAGTTTCTTGAAGTCTCTGGGAAATAGTTCTGAGAAATCATGCATAGGATCATGTTGCTAAAGAGAACCAAGGCAAAAAATGGAAGAACTGAAATGGTACCTTCAGTGTTGTCTTCTAACACCAATTATTTATTGCTGTTAATTGCTATCAAGTCAGCTTCAACTTATGGCAGCCCTATGAACTAAACATCTCCAAGACACTTTGTTGCACCAATAACAAAATAATAATAATAATAATAATAATAATAATAATGCATGAGGAGGTGGAATTGGGGGAATTTGAAGAACTTGAGCAGTGAGAGACTTTTCTGTTGTTTAAGTGCACCATGAATCAACAGCCCTGCTCAAGTCCTGCAAACTGGTTAGCCATGCTCATGTTCCTCTCATGTTACCACACATTATTATATTTTCTAATAAGACATGATCTCTTATGACATGGCCAAAGTATAATAACCTCAGTCGAGTCGTGTTGGCTTCCAGGGCGAGTTCGGACTTCATATGCTCTAGGATCTGTTTATTGTCACTTTCGCAGTCCATCGTATCCATAAAACCTTCGTACTGCACATTTCAAACGAGTGATTCTTTTCCCATCAACTTTCTTCATCAACCAGCTTTCATAACCATACACAGAAATTGTAGATACAATTGTGGACAATTGTGACTTCAGTATTCAATTCATGATCTTATGTGTAGTACCTTCACAGCTGCCATTCAAGTCGTAGTCTTCTTCTGCTTTCTTTGCTACAGTCTTCACTTTGATTAATGACTGACTCAAGGTAAAGAAAGTCTTTGACTAGTTCAATGTCTTCATCACCCACCTCAGATTATTATGTAAATAATCTGTTGTCATTATTTTTGCTTTTTTAAATGTTCAACTGTAATGTCGCTTTTGAATTTTCTTCCCTTATAGCACTTACATTTCTATAGGACTCTCTAAGCAGCTTACAACATATTAGCCAATTGTCTCCAACAAGCTGGGTACTCATTTCACCAAGCTACCAAAGGATGGAAGGCTGAGTCAACCCGGAGCCTTGCAAGATCAAACTCACAACATTGTGGCTACAGTACCAGCATTTAAGCACTGTGCCATCAGGGCTCCCTCACTTTCCTCAGTAGTAGTTCCAAAACTTTTCTATTTTCAACATCAATTACAGTATTTTTTAATTTAAAAAAACCAGCCATAGAAACTAGTGGTGTGATACCATGATATTAAAAATGGATTTCAACATGTATTTAATGATATTTGAACTGGGGTCTGTAAACACCATAACTATTTCATTATGAAACAGAAGGAGAAACTGAAAGAGACCGTCATTTTACTCTGCTTAGAAGCTATTTTAGCGAAAAGGCAGAAAGACAGAAAAGGTTTAAAATCTGCAACATCTTCTACATTGCATGTATTCTGAACTGATTGCACTATCAATAAGCACAGTTCATTTAGCTTAGCGGTTCTCAACCTGTGGATCACAACCCCTTTGGAGATCGAACAACCCTTTCACAGGGGTCACCTAACACATGTTTCCAATGGTCTTAGAAACCGAGACACCACTCCTTTATGGTTGGGGGTCACCACAACATGAGGAACTGTATTATAGGGTTGAGGCATTAGGAAGGTTGGGAACCACTGATATAGCTTAAAGCAGTTTCTATTTTAAAGGAACTAGGGCGCGTTACAGACCGCCCGTTTGGGGCGGCCTGCAACCGGCCCTTTCCCCGCCAGATTGGGGCCTCAGCTGCCCCAATGGCAGCCTCTGAGGCCCCGATCTGCCGCTTTCCAGGCTGCTGGGAAGCTGCAAAAGGCCGCTTCCCCGCGGCCTGGAAAGGGGTGTGCTTGGGGCTTCAAGCCCCAAGGACACCCGGTGGCGGCGGGGAGGAGGAGAAAGGGGCTGCTTGGCCCCTTTCTGCTCTGCGTCGCTGGTGCAGCCATGTAAAGGCTGTGCCCAGCGACGCAAAGGTGGAAGGAGCTCTGAAATGGAGCTCTTTCTGGGGCCACGAATGCGGCCCCAGTACGTCACTTCCGCGCCGCCCCATTTGGAGGCGGCGCGGTTGTGACGTAGCCATAGCGGCGCCTATGTGTATAGGGCGCCGCTATGTTGTATCCGCTCCACGCGTGCTACAATTAGGGGCGTCAGGAAGTGACGCCCCTTTCTAATCTTAGTACGCAAGGAGCGCAAACTTTATGCCCATCTGTAACGGGCCAAAGGTTAACTGGTCAAAAGAACAGCAAGCCATAACCTTCTGATGTCCTGCATATGGTCTAATGTCTTGAAGCTGCGCAGCTGATTGTGTTTTGCTCGTTTGATCAGATCTCTGAAATCCAACAACCTCTACAGATGCAGGTGAAAAAGAAAATCTTGACAGCCAAGAATCAAGAGAATTATCTACAGTAACAAAAGCTCTATCAACAATCTGTATGACCATGGATGCTAAAATTTAACTTAAGGAAACTTTGGCGGTTTCCAGACCACCCCTTTCCCCAAAGGATCAGGGCCTCAGCTGCAACAGCGGCAGCCCTGAGGCCCTGATCCGCCGCTTTTCCAGGCCATGGGGAAGCAGCAAAAGGTCGCTTCCCCGCGGCTTGGAAAGGGGTGTCCTTGGGGCTTTAAGTCCCAAGGACACCCCAACAGCAGCGGGGAAAGGGGCCACTTGGCCCCTTTCTCCTTTGTTTCGCTGGCGCAGCTGTGTAAAGGCTGCGCCAGCGACACAAAACCAAGAAGGAGCTCCAAAATGGAGCTCCTTCCAGTGCTCCAAAATGGAGCTCCTTCCGGCACTGCGTTAAGAGCGCCACGGGCGCCCTTCCGTGGCGCCAGGACACCATGTCCGCACCACTCCGTTTGGAGGCGGCGTGGCCATGACTTTGTAATGGTGGCGCCCATGTGGACAGGGCGCCGCCATTTTGTATGTACTCTGTACGTAATAGGGTTGGGGGCGTCTAAAAGAGATGCCCGTTTATAAAGGGCCTTAGGTAATCTTACAACTAGCTGCCCTGAGTCCCTGCTGTGGGGAGGCAGTGTATAAATAAAGCAATGCAATACAACTTTATTATTGTTATGAACCTTCAAGTTGTTTTGATTTACAGCAACCTTAAGGAGTTTTCTTGGCAAATTTCATTCAGAGGGGGTCTGCTTTTGCCTTCCTCTGAGGCTAAGAGAGTGTGACTTGCTCAAGATCACTCAGTCGTTTTCCATGGCTGAGCAGGGATTTGTACCCTGGGCTTCAGTGTCACAGTCCAACACTCAAACAACTACACCATGCTGGGTCTCATAATACATCTTGGTAAACTTTAAATAATGGTCTAGCTTTGCTATTTTAAGTATAATGATCAACCATACCTTTCTAGTTTCAGATTGAGCTTCTTCTTGGCAGCACTTCCTGCACAATGGATCCAGCTGATTCAAGCCAAACTGGCTGAGAAGGTCACAAGAACTGCACAGTAAGTTACTTGAGAAGCCCAGGTCTCTGCATGCCTCTGATGATAATTCTGCCCCATAGACAGATATCTGAAAGCAATCAAGGTGTATAAACTAATCACTTTACAATTTCTAAAACCATTTAAATCAGCATCTGAAAATGATATGGTGAAACTTGACAAAAGTGGAAGAGAAGGGAGTGAAAATTATCAAACAACAGGAGCAACTTTCTGAAAAAGGAAAGTTAGATGTTTGGAACTGTTTAGTATAGGAAAAAACAAGAGTAAGGGAAGAGATGCCAAAGGTGTATGAAATTAAGTTTGGTGTAAACAGAATTATTTATATTCTTATATTATTTATTTATTTATTTATTTATTTATATTTATTTATAATTATTCATATTCTCATATTAAAACTCAGGGTCATCCACTGAAACAGAATAATACAGACATAGGACTACTTCATGTAGGGCATAGTTACAACACAGAATTTGCTAACAAAAGACAATGGTTGTCAACTTGAGAAGCTTTAAAAGCAGAATGGATGGATTCATATAAGATTGAGGGTATTGTTATCAGAGGCGACTAGTCACAATGAATATGGACTGCCTCCACTACCAGATGGAGTATTCTTCTGTATAACAGTTGTTTGGGAGCATGAACAGTTGCACTTCTATTGTGCTTATGGTGGGCTTCCCATGATAATCGGGTTGGCCACTGTGTAAACATTGATAGGCCCTGGCTTGAATGGCAGCGCACTACCACATGCATGCAATTTTAATGCTTGCCGGTCCATGAAGGAATGAAACTGTGGACTCGGAAGTCCATGAAAACGAAGGGGCGACTGTACTGTTAACCATACGGTCTGAGTACCAACCTTGAAAAGATACAACATTAACATCTGCTTGTAAATAAACTTCATTTTTAATCTTGTTTACCTAAGAGTATGGTAGAATGGTTAAAATTTCAGAATTTGACTAATGCTCATGAGCTGAAGGCTCTAGTTCTGACATGAACTAAGAGCAAAGGTTGGTATTCTAGGTCATGTACAATTATCTCTTTTGGAGTGTAAACTATTTGGAAATGGCTCCTAAGTTACAATTCTAACTGAAATAAAAGGAAGTACTGCATAAATAGTTTGAGGACAGTGAAACAAAACATATAGGTAAAAGATTGACTGATGGCTAACCCACGAGGGATAGAGACGAATGATAGGATATCCAATGAATATACAGGGGTGTAAATGTTTAATTCAGTGTAACCAATGAAATGTGATTTCTAGTTTCCTTTGTTCAAAATGCTATGAAAACTTGGCTGGCTTCATGCAGCACCCGGGCCTTGGACTGCCAGCCTTCAGATCTTCCAATGGTCAGAACTGGCATCTTAACTACTAAACCACCACATCGCTCTCAATTCTGATTTTACCTTAACTAAAAAGGGGGGAAAAGTGCAGGGTGCTTTTTGCGTATCAGCAAAAATGGCATAATTCTGAACACACACATCCTGGAACAGTGGTCCTCAGATTGTGCCCTTGAAGGGATTTTGGACTCCAGCTCCCAGAATCCCAGAGTACTGGGCAACATGGCTGAGGCTTCTGGGAGTTGGAGTCCAAAATCCCTTCAAGGGCACAATCTGAGGACCACTGTTCTAGTATCATGGAGTTGGAAGAGGCCCCAAGGACCATAAAAGGGCCTTTTATCCTGATTAGAGGCTCCTAAATGGAACACGGGGGAAAGTTAGTTAGTTAGTTAGTTGTTAGGACGTGCAGTCACTGGCTTATGGGATTTTTAATCCCTGCAGGGGTTCCCCAGTTGGGAAGCACTCACACAGTGGCCGCATACATTTTGAGTCGTGTTCCCCAGAACTGGACACAACATTCCAGGTGGCACTATGACTTCCCTTGATCTGGAGACTATACTTCTATTGATGCAGCCTGGAATCGCATTGGCCTTGTTAGCTGCTGCATCGCACTGTTGAGTTCCGTGTACGTTGACTCAGGAAATCAAAGCCCAATAGGTTTAAAAGAGCTCAATCCCAGAGCAATAGAACTGCGCTAAGAACCAAGTTCCCCTCATGGACTCCTGGCCAGAAACCCATGGCTTCCCACCCCGTCCACTTACCGCCTGCAAGACAGACATGAGCCACAGCCAATGGCGGCCCAGCTCTGCCGCTCCTTTCCCAACCGCCATGTTGGCACTGTGGCGGACACCGGCAACACCGGAGGAGGCGCATCGGTTAGGACCCCGAGCTGCTCAGGCTGTCCTCGGCACTGCCTGATTCGAACTGAAGGGGAAAATGCCTTTCACTCCTTCCAGACACGGAAGACCACTTACAGAAACCACTTAATAAATTGTGTAGTTTGGCTTGTGACAAAGGCATCGCCGTTCTTCCCATGAAAGAATATTTTCTCGTATTTTTTTCAGGCACTTCTTAGAACAGCCGTTTCCCAACCTTGTGGCCCTCCAGATAAATTTGGACTTCATCTCCCATAATTCCTTACCGTTGGTCAAACTGGCTGGGCCTTCTGGGAGTTGAAGTCCACAAGAAATGACGGCGCCAATGGTTGGGAACCACTTAGAACACCGGGGGGGGGAAAAAGCCCCAAAACGAGCTAGGCACACAAGATTGGCAAGAGCGCTGACCAATCCAAACGCGGGACGTGGATACCCCGCGCCCAATCCGCTGAGGGAGAGTGGCCAGGCTTTGGAGCGCAGGGGGCGGGGAGGAAGAGGAGGTGGCCCAATCAGGAAGCGAGGTACGCGAGGGAGAGGGAGGAAAGAGGAGAGTGGTGGGTTTGCTCCTGCGAAGGAGGCGAGGGGCGGGCCGAAGGAGCGGGAGGCCCAATAGGAGAGGGGACGTGGAGGAAGGGAGCCAATAGGCAGGGAGCATGGGGGCGGGGCCTGTCCTCCGGCTGGTCAGTGGTGGGAGCGGTGGGCGTGAGTGAGGGCGGCCGGGCGTTCGGTTGCTGAGCAGCGCGCGCAGAGCGGCGGTTGGGCGGCGCGTGCCGGAAGGGGAAGGGGAAGGAGGGAGGCGCCGGTCGGAGCCAAGGGAGCCCAGGGATGGAGTGAGGGCGGCAGAGGCGCCTCTGGGCCCCGCGTGGCGGCGATGATGTCGTGATCCCCGGGCGGAACGCGCAGCAGGGCGCCAGGCGGGCGGCTGCCGATGGGGCTGCTCCGGATTATGCTGCCGCCCAAGTTGCAGCTCTTGGCGGTGCTCGCCTTCGGGGTCTCCGTCCTCTTCCTCGAGAACCAGATCCAGAAGCTGGAGGAGTCCCGGGGGAAGCTCGGTGAGTGAGGGAGCGAGGCTGGGAAGCGGCCCTGGGAACCGGAGGCAGGCAGGGAGGAAGGCTTCCCTTCGCTTTCCCGCGGAGCACCTCTGTGTGTGTCTTAGAGCACTGCCATAACGGCCTCTCTCAGGGGAAAACGACGTATACATGGAGATGTACACATAGCTATATACATATGTGTGTATCTATACATACACACAAACATCTATTCCTTAGGGAAAAGTGGCAGATGTACCTAGAGATGTAGACATAGCTATGTGTGTGTGTGTGTGTGTATTCCTTAGAACACTGCCTCCCTCAGGGAAAAGTAACATATATACATATATATTCCATAACGGCCTCTCTCAGGAGAAAGTGAGAGATGTACATAGACATTACATATGTGTGTCTGTATATATATATATATATATATATATATATATGCGCCTTAGAAAACTATCATAACAGCCTCTTTCAGGGAAGAGTGACAGATGTACATAGAGATGTAGAGACATCTCTATATGTGTGTCTATACATGCATATATGTATATATATATATATATATTCCTTAGAACACTACCATAATGGCCTCTCTCCAGAAAAAGTGACCAAGGTGTAGAGATTGGCAACAGCCCTGACCATATCTCTCTATCTATCTATCTATCTATCTATCTATCTATCTATATAGATGGGGGAGGAAAATATCAGGAAACTGCCCCATGCCTGTGGTGGCCTTGCCTTGCTTTGCTTGAGCCCCCTTGAGTCTATACTATTTATTTATAGCCTACCTCTTCCCTGGAGGATTGGGTCAGGGTTACAATCAGAAATAAAACATTGTAAAATAATAACACAATCCTGAATCCACAATTTAAAATACAACAGTATAAAAATCGGTTATTAAAATCTCAATAAAACTGACAGTAAAATGTAATCCCCCTTGCAATGAGGCGATTTAAGGGAGAGTCAGGAAGGCATAGTTGTGGGACAGTGGAGAGGGCCCACATATTAGCCAGTCTGGCTCACATCTCCCTGAATGCGCCCAGGGCACTGCCAATCCAAAGCAAGAAGGTGTGGGACACCCCAAAAGCTGAACCCCCAGAATCAAGAGAGGATCTTTTATCTACCTGTCTGGCTCAGATTTCAGGGACAGCAGAAACCGTTTTGCTTTGCCTGCATCCCCCCCCCCCCCCATATCATATCGACCAGTTTGGCCTCAAAGATCTAGAAAAGGGTACTGACCCAAATCCCTTTTGAAGGAGCATTGCCAAATTTTGGTGGGTTGGGGGGGACTCCCACTTCTCTAACCCACTTAAGGCCACATCAAATCATGCCAAAACTCCTCTGTAAGAAAACAACATCTGTCTGGCCTAGATTTCCTTGCCATGGCCAAGGCACTGCTAAGCAGGCCAACCCAAACCAAGAAGGTATACTGAGATGGGAAAGAAGAAGGAATCACTTCTCTACACTCCCCCAAAAGCTGTGGGACACCCTAAATCCTGCATCCCCAGAACCAGAAGAGAGGATGTTTTGTCAACCAGTCTGGCTCAGGTGTCTGTGTGTGTGCAGGACACTGTCAAATGTGCCATCTTAAACTGTTAATAAGCCTTCCATGTGCTCATCCCTGTATGACATGTTCCATCCTATGTTGGCAGTTTTAATATGGTATAGCATAACATAATAGATTCAACCCATATTGTTTGTAGGGTTTGGCGGCGTCTTCTGCAGCTGGGGTGAAGATCTCTTAGGGAGGTTTTGTTCTTCCTGGTTGTGAAATCAACTGAAAGGTGGGGCGGAGAGTGCAGAGGGTCACAAAGGGCTTTGCTTGGAATGAATAAAATTTCACAGCCAGGGTCTTCAGAGACTAGTTCCTACTGGCCTCTGTGCGGTGAAGGTGAGGACAGAGGTGTTGACGGTTGATAGTCAGTAGCTGTTTGTGGAACCTTTGCAATGGCCAATCATCTGCTTAAGTGTCAGACCTTATAAATTGTGTAAAGAGAAGTGCTTCCAGCAGAGTATGGGTTGGCTCTCCCTTATCCTTGAGACCAAAACTCTTTTGGATTTTGGAGTATCTGCATTTGCATAAATGTACATGTTTGAGGGTCATTGGGGAGGTAGTGGTTTGGGTGTTGGACTAGGATACTGGGGCCTGTTACAGACTGCCAAAATAAAGCTGCTTGGGGTCTCTTTGGGGGTATGCTATTTAAATGATGCATGCATCCTAAGAATCCGGAAGCTGCACCAAAGCTGCACTCCAGTGCTTAGGAATGGAGTGTGGCTTTGGTGCGACCTCCGGACTCTTAGGACCCATGCATCATTTAAACAGCATACCTCCAAAGAGACCCGAAGCAGCTTTATTTTGGCAGTCTGTAACAGGGTTTGAATCACGGATTGGCCATGAAACACACTGGGTGACCTAGGGCAAGTCACAGTTTCTCAGCCTCAGAGAGATGGTAATGGCAAACTATTTATCGTTATCTCTTTCTCTGTCCTATCAGGATATCTGCCCATGAAACGTAGTTCAAAAGGGGGTCTGAACTACAGTTCCACTTTATCTTGAGGGAACCTGTAGTTCAGAGTGTCCTTAAATTTTGTTACCAGTCTTTTCAGTAGTAGATTGGTATGGGTTCAACAGTATTAAGTTAAAATAATTGTACCTTCTCATTCTTCTCATCGAGTGAGATAGTCTACATACATTGGTTAGAGTAGAAAACCTTACTTAGCAGATAATGTTGTACTTGTAGTTTCTGTGATGTACACTTTACAACTTTACAATGTTGTAGTGGGATGTCTTACACGCTCAGGGCTCTCTTAGATATAATTATTATAGTGCTTTGAATTATATGCTTTGTATTGTACAGTGGATCCTTGTTATACGCTGGGGTTTGGTTCCAAGATCCCCCGTGTATAACAAAATCCGTGTATGCTCAAGTCCCATTAACTATAATGACATAGCAAAATGGTGTCCCTAATAAAAAATGGAACATCAAGGTAAATTTATACTTTTTTGGAACATTTTCAAACTGTGTATGCTAGAATCCATGTATAAAAAGTCCGTGTATAAGAAGGGCCGACTGTATATATTAAGCCATATTCATGAAAAGTTGAAGTATTTCAATGCATACATGTAGTCTTTATCATTCCAGAATTATTGTAGGACCTTTACTGATACAGGAAGTAATGTAAAGAAGAAATGTGGTGTAACTTTTTAAAAAGACAATTCTCTTAGCGCTTTTATTCCTTTTGGTGAACATTTTACAAGCAAAACCTGTATTTTTCTTTCCCAGGGTGAGTCTGCATGTACCCATACAAAACTACAAAAACTGGTGGGGCTTAATGCTGTATATGGTTTCATTGAATGTTACTTGGGGGAGAAATCCACTTTATATACTTCCATCATTAAAGTATCAGTGCATAGAATTTTATCTCAATTTATTTATTCACTTTATTTATTTGTTGCCTTTCTCCCAGGATAGGATCCAAGGCAGCTTCCAGAACAGTAAATTAAAGGCATTTACAAAAAGTTTTAAAGCCAATTTAAAATCACCACATTAAACCATGATGAAACTGATTAAAAATCATATAAAAGATAAAACATATATCTATAGGAATAACCTTCCCTTGTTAACCATTAAAAGCTTGGGAGGTTGAAGGCTTTTGCGGCCAGCATCCATAGTTTTTTGTGGGTTTTTCGGGCTATGAGGCTGTGTTCTAGAAGAGTTTATTGCTGACATTTTGTGAGCATCTGTGGCTAGCATCTTCTCACAAAAAACTATGTATACCAGCCATGAAAGCCTTCAACTTCAAAAAGGGTTTTGCTTGTCTGCAAAAGGAAAACAGGGAGGAACCAGCCTAGCCTCTTGTGGAATGGAGTTCCAGAGGGTAGGAACAGCCATCAAGAAGTCTTTCTTGTCCTCATCAAGCAAGTTTGTAATGGTGGCAGGATCAAGAGAAAGCCATCCTCTTGATGATCTTAAAGTTCTGACAGCTTCAGATGGGGAGGTACAGCCTTTCAAATAGTCCGGATGTAGGTTGTATAGGGCTTTATAGGTCGTACAGACACAACTGCCATTGAACTTGCTCTGTTATGTGTATAATAAGCATGATGTAAACTTTGGGCTCTGTGACTTGGTTTGCTAAAACACAGCTGAACCTCAGGCCCTCCAAATGTTGAAATATGTGTGAGCCATAACAAGCTTTGCCAATGTGAGGGATGGTGGTAACTCTTGTCCAAAACGATGGGCTAAAGAAGTTTGCCCCAGTATTTAAGACATGTTGGTGCTAACTAACATGGTTAGTGAGCAAGATGTCTGTTGTGGAATTCAAAATCCCAGTGCAAGAAAGGTAACATAATAATATATGAAAATGAATAATCTGTGACTGAAATTTGACTTTATCTTTGTTTTTGTTTGTTTTTTTATTTATATACCGCTATTCCAAAGATCATAGCGGTGAACAGCAAGTAAGCTAATTAGCAAGTAAGCTTCTTTAAAGCAAATGAATATATCAGTATAGTGCATCTTGTCTTGTTTCTTGACTGGCTGAATTAGATTTAATTACCATTGTGGGAAGAAATTAAAATTGTATTTTTTATTTGCATATTGTATTTTCTGAACATGCAGAAAATACATGCAGAGTAATTTCTTTAGCAGCTAAACCTACTGATATGCAGCAGTGCAAAATTTTTGATTATGTAGCCCTCATGCGTTTTTTTGGTACAGAATTACATCTGGAGTTGGGGTCGCATGGCAAGATTAAAGGATTTTTATTTTATGTTCTTTCACATAAGCAGGGAACTTTAAGTATGCTCATATGGCACCCATAATCCTGTACAGATCTAATAAAAATAAGTCCTGTTAAGTCCAGTGCTGTTTCCCCCCAGTTATGTCTAGGAATGCAGTCATGTGCTCGGAAATGTTCAGAAAAAGGCACCAATATTTTTAATATAATGTTTTTTCTATGAAGTGATAAATGGCAAAGTAAGATACTAAATCTGAGGCATGAATGCATGCAAAGCTTTGATAGGTCACAGGCAAAAATACTAAAGTACCGTATTTCAGTGTGTGTACAGTGCATGATCATGATCTTATAGAAGATAGATTCTTTGGATCCTAGCAAAAGTGGTGACTGCCACTCCCAGCATAACTTAGATAACCACAATAATAAAGAATGTTGGTTGGATCCAGACTTTGCCTTCTATCTATGAAAAGGTAGAATGTTTCTGATCCAGTAGAGCATTTCTGCTGGCAGGATGGGAGGCGATAGCATTTTTTGTTTATTTCCCCTAAGCTTCTTGAAAATCTGCTCTATAGAGTTGAGGCATCTTTCAGGAACAGCATGGGAAAGGATCAAGAGGGAGAGGGGAATTGGTAAAAATTAAAGCCAATATATCTTAAAAGAATTCTCAGGAACTGTTTTTGCTGCTGGGAGCAAACTCTGGAGTGAATAATACAGTAGTAGTAGTAGTAGTAGTAGTAAGCCTTTGTCTGCAATATGTGACATCCAAATGTTAAATAATGCCCCCCTTCATTTGTATGAAAAAATTAACTGAATATTTCCCTAGAATTTGAGAGAGATTTTTAAGAAAAATCAAATAATATTAGAGTTGGAAGGGACCTCTAGTCCAAGGACTATCTAGTCCAACTCCTTTCATTCATTGGACAGATCTGAAGCATTCCTGAAAGATGCCCATCCAACCTCTGTTTATAGACCTCCAAAGATGGAGAATCCACCATCTTTGGGGCAGTCCATCCCACTGTCAAACTGCTTTTTCATTCAAGAAGTAATGATAATGTGAATTCTCTTTTCTTGTAATTAGAGTCTATTGATTTATGTTCTAGTCTCTGGAGCAACAGAAAACATTTTCTATATGACATCCATTCAGAAATTTAAAGATGGCTATCATGTAATCTCTCAGTCTTCTCTTCTCCGAGCTAAACATACCTTGCTCCTTAAGCTGATCCTCATAGGGCTTGGTTTCCAGAATGTGGCTCATCCTGGTTGCCCTCCTCCGGACACTTTTGAGCTTGTCAATATCTTTTTGGAACTGTGGTGCCCAGAATGGGACATAGTATATCATGTGAAGTCTGACCAAAGCAGAATAGAGTAGCACTACAACATCTTTTGATCTGGGCACTATACTTCTGTTGATGCAGGCTAGAATTGCATTGACTTTTTTGGCACCCATATCACACTATTGACTCATGTTTAGCTTAAAAGTATATCTTTTAACATCATATTAAACTAATGGGGGTGATACTTTGAATATGAAGATCCAGGATTTCATCAGTGGACATAGATCATCTTTCAGTGCTGATTGCTACTATTTCCCACCATTATTTGTGCTTGCTGTGCCTAATTCATCTGGTAATCAGATATGTATTGAGAAGCATTTCCATATTGAATTGGTCTGATCTTTGGATAGCTAACATGCAATCTTTCTTTGAAGCTTTACTCAGCTCTTGCTATGTTCATAGCACTTAACAAAGCTTTATGTTCCACTTATCAGTGGTATGGAGATAATGGGGTGGAAAGTTTTCTATGCCATGTGTTTATGTACATGCACACACATGTTTATATTTGTCTGGGCAGTTGTATTGCAGTCATTCATATTCTATGTAGCATATCAACTTCTAGTTATTCTTCTTGCACAAAGGAATGAACAAAGGAATACAGTGTTAAGCTTGTTTTTATTTCATAAAATTTCCTGCTTCTTAATCAAGTTGTCGAGACAAAATACAGTGTAAATTTCCTGTGCCTATAGACTCACATCTATCCTTAGTGGAACAGGATTAAATCTGTTGTACTGAGTCAGATTTCCCCCCCCAACTTGAAACGGAACTGATGAGTTCAGAGCATGAGTGAATGAAGCTAATGGTATTACAGTAATAGCTTGGCAGAGGAAGGTTAAGCTGTTAATATAAGATATATCAAGTATAGTTTTTTTTAAGTATTTGTCCAAAAAGTAGCATTCTTTCTTTCTGGTGTAGTCATTTTTTTAATTAAAAATAAAGAAAATATATTCTCAGCTTTATTACAAGTATTCCAACAAAATAATTTTCACATGAAGCTTTGTATGTGATTCAATACAATATATGAATTGAACTGTACTAAATCAGATAACATTATGTCAAGCACTGGAAAATGTTTCATTTCTGTGTTTCCTTCAGCAGCCCAGGATGATCTCCATGCCATAATGAAACGGCAGAGAAGGAACTCTTTAGATGTGTTAGAGTCAATCTAGTTTAAATGTAAAAGTAATTTGCTTTCAGATCAAATTATTTTTTGATTGCTTAAAAATATACTGCAACCCCTCCCTGGTTTGAAACTATTTTTAGCTTGCTGTTTAAATTCTAGTTTTGTTATTTATTTCACACATAATGAAGAATTTTCATCTAGTAAAGAATATGTCATTTTTAATATCTGAGCAAAGGTATCACCTGGAAGTCAGTCAACAGTTGTCTTGGATTAATCCATATGTAAATAATAGTAAAAATTAACCACATAAAATCAACTGTGAACTGACATCTGATTAAAAAAAAAGATCCTGCTGTGTTATACGCTGTTTTGTTAATGTCAGTAAAGTCTTTTTAGCAGTTGAATAATGTCTGGTTCTAGGAACTTGGATTATAAGTGTCTTTGTTCTTTACAAATTGTCTCCATGGGTTAATACTAGCAAGTGTATAGTTTAGCCAAAACAACTGCTGTTTTGTTGAAAGAAGTAAGACAATTATCCATGGTATTACATGCAAAACTTAGCATGATAATTCAGGCTGCATTTTGGGGGCACCTGTTGTTTCAGATTGGAAAAAATGAATGTCTGCTTGACTTCTGTGTGACGCACAAAGCTTTATGGTTTGAACTGTACTAGTCAAAGTCTTCTCAATTCTTGGAACCTTGAGAAGAAACTGACAGTAGAACAAATTGTTTAGATATTTCCTGATAGAACAATGTTTTGTGACATGCGAACAAGAATAATTTTCATTTCAGAACAAAATTTTCATTCTGATTTGAGTAATGTGAAATAATTGGTTTATAAGCAGTGAAATCTCCAAACACTCTGAGAAATTGAAATGAATCTTTTAAACACATCATCCAGTCTGTCTTAGACTGACAGGCCATGTATTAGCATATCTTGAAATGGCTGCTTTGGATTTTCACATACTGGCTTTCCCTTTGCACCCAATTTCAGCTGTTCCTTCTTGAGACCTTATCTTTAAAAATGTGTAGAAGTAAAATGCGGTGTGGGACTATACATTTGGTAATGATGTTGATCAATTTTGTTAAAGGAACATTGAAACAACAAGAATAGTTTGGAAGAGATGCAGTCTTCTTTAGGGGTTCAGAAATCCTAATATGGAGATGAGAGAAGGGTATGTGCGCCAGCCACTTTTGCTACCACTGACCTCAATTATTGATAGGAAAAGTCAAAAGAGAATCTGTAATATTTGACTGAACGAGTTGTAGGGCTTTGCGCAGTTGCAAACTCTGTGCATATTTCTGGATTGTAC
The DNA here is from genome assembly GCA_023333645.1 of Sceloporus occidentalis. Taxonomy (NCBI): domain Eukaryota; kingdom Metazoa; phylum Chordata; class Lepidosauria; order Squamata; family Phrynosomatidae; genus Sceloporus; species Sceloporus occidentalis. Next base: position 2,104,241 of record JALMGF010000104.1, on the reverse strand, counting down.
AAAGGATAGTAACTGTTCAGCTGAAAAGTGACAAAGGTGCGGGACAGACTGTCCAAAAAGGACGGTCTCCCGGTGCCTAACTTTGGTCCGCGGGGAAGCCGCAGCCTCCAGACCGCAGGGCTTCCCTGCGGACCAAAAAGAACCTGCAAAAAGTGCACTCGTGATGTCATAATGGCGCCGCAATGTGCGGACACTAGGCGTCCGTCACGTAATGATGGCAGCACCAATCTGTACAGGGCTCCACCATTTTGACGCTCTCGTCACGTGCGAGGGGCATCTAGAAGCGTTGCCTCTCGCACGTGATGATGGAGTCCTATGGCACCCATCTTGACCGGGCAAAAGTTTCTCTTCAGACTATCTTTGTCACTACAGTGGGATCATGAATGAAGCAGATCTGGAAGAGAGCATTTCCTTTCCATGCTCTAAATTCCTGAATGCTTTAAGATGACTTAACTGTGTCAGCATTGGTTTGTATACATAAGTGAACTAAATTACTTGACCACACCTTAACAGTACCATTCTGTGGTCGTGAGATTGTGCACCCGTGTGAGGTAAACTATGAAAGCTGGCTGACCAATAAATAAACAAACCTGATAGGAAACAAAATCAACTCATTTGAAATGTGGCACTGGAAAATCGTTCTATGGATACTTGAGCTGCTAAAAAGGCAAGTGAATGGGTTGTAGACCAAATAAGCTTGGACTCACTAGAGGTGGAGATGACTAAACTGAGACCTTCATACCTTGGACATATTGTGAGATGATGTGACTTACTGGAAATGATACTAATGCTTGATAAAGTAGAAGGAGGTAGGAAAGGAGGAAGGCATGTGGATTGATTCAGTCAAGGAAGTTGTGGCCCTGAGTTGGCAAGACCTGAGGTGGGCAGTTGATGATTGAGGGTCTTGGAGGTCTTTTATTTGTAGGATCTTCATAAGCTAAAGTCAGCTTGAGGGTAAATAACAAGAAAATTTACTTACAACATGGGATGACATGCAGTTTTTTAATTGTGTTCTAAATAGTAATTAGAACTTTTGGAACATGGTTTGGTGTTCTGTAGTGAACCTTGTCTGTATTGGTTGCTCTCTTGTCTTAATGTTAAAGATGACTAATTGAATGGTATTTTTTTAACATGCATACTTTATGAATCTGAGTTGTAGATAGTTGTTTTTCAGTTCATATACAGCAAAAATGAATTATGTATGGTTATCAAATGAAATTAACATTTTGAATTATCTTTATCAATTAGTCAGCTATGGGAAGAAGTGAATTGCAGCATCTCATTTGATGGACTAAATCTAAGCATTGAAGAAATGAGAAAACTGATTAGTAGTGGTGGAGAAATACCTTTTGTTACTTACCTGCTGTTTTTATTGCTTTATTTCCTAGAAACAGTAATGCCAGTAGGATTTGTACTAGTGTTCACAGAACAGTGGTTCAGGATCTTCCATTAACTGAACTGTATCCGTCCTTTACTCTTCAAACACTGATGTGTCAAAGCTTTACAAATGGAACAATTTTCCGTTGATGATGTGCTTCAGAGAACAATGACACAGATGTCCACCCACTTCAGGGATTGATTTAGGATTTTTTCATATATTATGCAGCAGTAAATGTGTTTTCTTGCTGAATAGTGAAAACTTGCCACTCGTAATTCTGTCTACCGCTTCCTTGTACTATTTGCATTTGCAGACTGACACCATTTATGCTTAAATTGCTCTCTATACAGTGTTTTATGTGTACAGTTTAATTAATGGTGCACCTTTGGCTCAACATTTTGGATGGCTCAAGAAAGTCACAAGCACAAGTCATAGATCACAAGTCACTAGAAAATTAAGAGGGCTTTGTTGTAAAGTGTGGTAATTTTTAGATATGAGCTAATAAGTTATCATAATTCTTTTGCATCCCCATTTGACATCTTATGCCAGCTGTCTATGTCTAAGGTGAATGTATTAGGTTTATAGTGAGGTGCAAAAGGTTCATGTGAGTGGAGTTTGTAGTTAGGATTTAAGATAGCTTCAGAATAGGTTTCAAAAGAATGGGTTGAGGCTGGTTCCTTATTCCAGAAGAATGTGGCAGAATTAGTTCCTTATTTCCAGCACTGAGCTGCATTGGACATACGTCTAAACCCAAATCATACATCCTTAGTTCTAGAAGAGGATACTGACCCAAATCTCTTTTGAGGGAGCATTGCCAAGGGTGCCAAATTTCTGTAGTGGTGGTGGAACTCCCACTTCTCTAACCCCCTGAAAGCTTTTGGCCACACCAAATCATGCATTCCTGGAACTAGGAGAAACTTCTCTGTAAGAAAACATCAACATCTCTCTGGCCTGCTAAGCATTCCAACCCAAACCAATAAGATATACTGAGATGGGAAAGAAGAAGGAATTGCTTCTTTACACTCTCCCAAAAGCATGGGACATCCCAAAATCCTGCACTGCCAGAACCAAGAGAAGATCTTTTATCAACCAATCTGGCTGAACTTTCAGGGCTAGCACAGACCTTTTTGCTTTGCCTGCATCCCTGCTCTGTATGTCAACCAACTTGGCTCAAAGATCTAGAAGAGGGTACTGGCTCAAATCTCTTTTCAGGGAGTATTGCCAAGGGTGCAAAATTTTTTTGGAGGAGACAGTTGAAATATGGTATAGTTCTGTTCTATTTTGTCCTAATAATCTGAAATTAATAGTGCCCTGTTTTTGTACCCCCAAAATTCTTAGGGCAGATGGGTATTGATGGCATAGGATAGAGGAATATCTCCTGGCACATACAAACCACTAGTTTTGGGGAGGATATAGGGATGTGGTTTCATATTTGTTACTTTCTAAATTTCCATTATTTCTCTGCATTGGCACCTTTGGCAGGGGGTTCTGCACTTGTTATATTCATTTATATCCTGCCTTTTTTCCAGTCTGGAACTTAAGGCGCCTTACAAAAGCTTTAAAATTGGTATTAATATTCCAAATACAAAAGTTAAAAATCATTAATCTATCCATAAAATTTAAGCCAGTTTAAAATGTAGTAATTAAAAACAAGAGAAACTAAACATAATGAAGATAATGTAGTTCTGCCAAGTCCAGCCCATAAAGAAGGTGGGCTGTGAGGGTGGTGGGACAGACAGAAGGCTTGCTACAGAGGATGTCAAAACGTGGGCAGGATCGTATAGCTTTGGTCCATAGGGGTAGAGCTTTGGTCCTACAGGTCTTTGTGTCCAAAGCAAGATAACTTTGGTCCTGTTGCATGTCAGTGCACTTGAAGTGGGACTCTCTCCCACATCAGTTCCTTGTTTGTTTCTCATTCAGTGTACACAGTGGAAAGATAGAGAAGTATCCTCCTGTTGCTGAAGGCTTTAAGTCAGGAAGCGAGGTTATGACCCTTCCAAAGTGTTTTGTGAAGAAAGCAAGTTTCATGATTGATTGCTCCAGCAATATTAAAACCTTATTTGTTCTTTCCATAAAAAGACATGTTAGTTTGAGAGATGTCTGGATGCTGTTAATCCCCAGAGGCAATGCTATTTTGGCTCAGAGTTCACATGCAAGGGAGAATTGAGGAAGGGTACGGAGAATTGAGGAGTGGTATGAAAGACATCTGAGAGAGTCGACCAGTGCCAGAAAGTGGCAGCATTCTTTTCCTTACAGCCTCTACCTATCATGTAGGCCCTGCCCAGAAGTGCATACTTACTTTCCTCTGGGCCTGATGAAGCTTGGAACAGATCCTAACTGTATCATAAGTAGTAGTATTCAAACTCAAAGCCATATTAATATCAATATAAGAAGATATAAAAAATCTTGTGGCAACATTGAGACTTGAGAAAAATAAATTTCTAGCATAAGCTTTCATGGATTCCAGTCCACTTCATCAGATGCACTTTGTTTTGGAAAACAATAGTGGAATTCCTTGCCAAAGAGAGAGAGAGGGGCTAGAGGAAACCTGTGCTGGTGCGAAAGAAAAGCCTTTAGACAAAGACAATTTTTTCTTTGTAATTGAAAAAACAGAGTGAAGAAGATTAAATGATATGTTAAATTTGTAAAATATTTAAGAAAAACTTAATAAAGATTAAATTGGGGGAAAAAAACCTTTAGGGGCACACTGTTAAGATACATATCTAGAGAATCCTTCGCATTCAAGAACACTGACCACTCTGTTGTGATGCTTAACTACTGAACCCTCATTTGTGGAGTACAGAGGTAGGATGGTAGGATGCCTCCTCCCTTCCCAGAGGCATACCCTGTCAGTTGCTTTCAGTTTTGCCTGGCATGTTTGATAATAAATATTTATATTAGAGTTGATATTTTTTTAATCTATCCTTTTCTTTAAAATTGTTTACAAGAAGTGGGAGCGCCTACAAATTTTTAAACATTTTCTAGACAGCTCTTCAGTGTAGAAAAACAAAAGCACAAACCACCTGTAATGTATTAATATACGTTTGCATGAATTACATGATTAGCTTGTGCCCATTAGTAAGTTGTGACTGGTTACTGCTTTCCTGTGGAGTGAATATACACCTGATTTTCTAAAAAATGAAAACCAGGAGAAACATCCAGAAGGTTCTGTGTGTTTTAATGTTTCTTTGATGTCTTCCTCTAGCCTGAAAGGTTATTTCCTTTTTTACACCATCATCTTAAGCTTGAAATAATCAGGATGTATTTTCCTTAAATGCTTTGAAGAAGCTGGCAAACACTGTGGAAATCTAAACAGGGATGGTTAGTGTAATGCATTTATATTTATATTCAGCTATATTAATACAGTGCTTTCAATTGCCTCTAGCTACATTCACTGAAAAACAGTCTCCTTTAAATGGTGAGTTTATTGGAAGACAGTAGCTGCTAAATGCATCCAGTATAGTCAGTATATGTATTCAGTATATAGATGCATGCCTTGTTGAAACTGAACTATGAAATGCTCCATGAATATTTCTGTTGAGTTACACAGCATATTGTTGTAAGATCTAAGTAAAATGTGATTTTTAAAAGTCCTGGTAGGTACAGGTACTTGGTTTAAAGCTGCAGTTGCAACAATGTGGTATCATTTGCCATGAAGCTCATCTTGCTTTTGAACATGAACCGCTTTAGCCTTTCTTCATTTCAGAATTGCCATCTTTGAAAATGGGTGGCATTTTACTACAGATTCTCATTGCCTCCGGCTGTTGCAACAGATGACACAACTGAGTTCTGGAATGGCTATGGCATGTGGTTTGTTCTTTCTGTGTTGAACATCTTACTTCTGTGTGACAATTCATTAAAATTCCTGCGTGTTTCTGATTTTCAGAATCATCTTCCATATAGTGTTGCTTAATTAGTTAAAAGCCAGTCTGTTTCACAGTCCTAAATTCCTGTTTAGCTTTTGCTTTCCTGTGAATAAATATCTCGGCAGAAATTGTATTTGAAATGTCATGTTGGATTTTAATAGTGCCCATCCTGGCAAAACAAGTTTCCCCCCCAACAGTATCTCTCAAAGGGGAGGGAAACTGAACAGTTGTCCATAGCTTTTCTGTTTTCTAGAATTTATTACTCTTATGTTAGCAAGAGCAGGCAGTGCTACAAGTGTTATAAACTAGGAGACTAAGGTCTATATCCAACTCTTGCTGTTCTCTTCCTCTCCTCACCCTGTAGCCAAGTGCAACTTTCAACTGCTGTGAATGATTGGAAGTCTTTGGGGAATGTAGTGGAAAGGAAAACAAGGGCCTTTTGAGTATGACTCATCCTCACATGACATTGGGTATTATTGAAAATGTTTTAAAATAAGAATGTTGTGCAGTAGTGTTAGAAAGCATGGTCCCACCACCAGGAAAACTGGCTTAGTTTTATGATGGCTTGTGGGGGAGGTCTTCACGTTTGATATAGGTTCCTAAATCTTAGTGTACAGGGATTTGAAACATTTTTACTCATTACATTGTCTGCACTATAGTAGTTATGTAAGATTTATGAACAGCTATCACTGTCACTTTAGGGTCGTCATAAATCAGTAATGATTTGAAGGCACATAGCAACAACAACAACAATTTCTGAAAGACCAGTTTTGATTGTTACTTTTCTTTCCTATATTGTGCTGAAAATGTAATGTGTTTATATTGCTTACTTGATGTGTACAACATAATAGAGTTAAATCTGTATTATTAGAGCACTGATAAATGGGAATTTGATTTTCTTTTTTAAGAAACACGATGCCCTGTGTTGTAAAAATTTTAAATAAATAATTTTTTCCCATTTGGCACATGGGGCAGTTTTTGGGATCAATATTATACTCAAATTTCATTAGAATATCTGTCTACTGACTTACATTTTTTTCTCTCTAGCCTTTTGTAGATAACAGCGCAAAATTCTTTCCCAGGAGTGGGAACCAAGTGGCCTTCCAGTGGATGTTGAATTGCAACTCCAACAGTCCTAGCCAAAATAGCCAGTAGTGAGGAATGTTGCAAATTGAATTCTCATCCAGCAACACCTGGAGGCCTACATGGTTTCCACCCTTGCTTGTACCATATTGAGAATTACCTGTTCGAAACTAAATCTGTACTTGTTATTTTGTACTGGCATTTTGCCTTAGAAGGCTTTGCCCTGAGAGTTAATAATCTGATAAATGTGCATCCTGGGTTTGTAAACACAAAATATTGTAAACACTCAAATTTTACCTTTCATTCCTCAGATTACTACAGTTGGAAATACTACCATTGAAAAGCATGCGGCAATTCTTGGATTCCTTTAACAATTTTCAGAAATGTTGCTTTGACTCATTAACATTATCGGGGCTACCTCAGTTTAAATGGTGCAAAAACGACAGCCTAATCTAGTAGATTATTATTTTACAGTTTTAGTCAGTCATGCAGAGGCATCACTAAGAGGGTGCAGGCTGCGCCAGGTGACATCCAAAGAGAGGTTAACACCACTGTTCCCCAAACTCCTTTCTTTTGACAAAAGTGGGCTGTGATGTTTGCCTGCACCCCTTTAAAATACTGAAGAGATGATGTGAGTGGGGAGAGGCTCAGTGAGAAGAGAAAGAAAAGGCCCAGTTTTTGTAAAAAATAAACAAAATTTTAAAAATGATTTTCTAAAATGATTTTTTAATTACATGAATGGAGTAGTGTTGTAAGCTGCATTCTCTGTCTTGGGCATGCATTTCTCTTAGATAGCAGAAAGTATTTCAAGTGCATTTTTCTTACTGGTTAAAGGAATGCTAGCCCATTGATGCTATAAAAGAGAAAGATCCTGAGCTTGAAGTAACTGCAAGCCTTGATCTTCACTCTGTGGTTTGTATTTAGCAAAGGAAAATTTTGAGTAGAATGGTGCAAAAAGCCAGAGTAGCCTGGTGGTTTAAATATTGAGATTAGGACTCTGGGAAACCAGTGTTCAAATCCCCACTCAGCCATGAATGTTCACTGGGTGACCTTGAGTGAATTACAGGCTTTTAGCCTTAGGGCAAGGCAGTGGCAATCCTCCTCCACAGAAATCTTGCAAAGAAGATCTTATGATAGAGTTGTAATAAAGTTGGAGTGAACATGAAAACATATAATAGAATGGTGCCAGGGATAATTGGACATCTGCACAGCATCCCTGGTGAGAATGCTCTAGTCTGCTTATTTTGACTGGTGGACATTTGCATGGATAGGAATAGCAAACTCTAAGGTTCAGTTCACTCTATGGAAATGAGATATGCAGGAGAAGTAATGTATATGAAACGTTCTAACAGAAAGTATGTATTAACTTTTTAAATATTTGTGATTGGGGTAACAGCTGCATCATACCTAGCTGTACTGTAATTTATCCACAACTGTGATATTCAACAGGAGCAGTCAAATGGTTGATTTCTTTGAAAAGCTATTACTGGATGTATGAAGAAGTCAGTGTACCCTGACAGTGCTTGACTTCTTCATTGTGAGCAGTATGAATACAGCTTATTCAGTGCCATTTTGAAAACAGCTGCATAGGTATAGTGGGAGGCATAGTGGGTGAGTATAACACTGCCAACAATCACTAAAAGGAAAGACATGTAGTATTTGTTGTAAAAAAAAAAGTAATATTTTATAACATGCTGCAAAAGGGGGTCAGTTGTTGATCCCTTTATTTCTCTGAAAAATATGCAAAGGGTTTCATATATTATTTCTTCTTTGAAGATACGTGAATCTGAAATTGGTTATATTTTCCCTTGCATTGATAGTGGGATAATTTTGTTTTGTTTTGTTTTTTACAGTGAACTGTCCCTTTCAAAAAACTATCCTGGCAGTTCTCATACTCTCATTTCAATTTATCACTTGAAAGTTGTTGTGGGTCTTGGCGGACTGGTTTTATTTGTTCACCAGTCAAAGGATGTATATAAGTAATTTTAATAACATTTCCTCAGAGATGATAGCATTATACTGGTATGAAAAAACAAAGACCCCAGGACAGGTTCTTTGTAATTTGCCCTGGCCAAGACACCATCAGCCTTCCTTATCAGGGGGAAAATAGCCAGAGACAAGTGCTGGTATTTCTGACTATTCAGCAACTTTTCTGAAGGCCAAGTGAATGGAGTTTGTGGGCCATAATTTTCAAAAACTTTGGTCCCTATCCAGTTTCATGTTCTGATATGCTTGTTAAAGAGATTTCCTGCAGTTAGCTGCCCTCGAGTTGACTTGTTGATGAGGCATCTCTAACCCCCCCCCCCCCCCAAATCTTCCACTTTTCTGCTTAGGACTTGTAGATTCAGGCCTGTGAACTTCCTAATTGAGTCTAGCAATCTGCCGTGCCTTCTTCCTATCTTTCTGCTACCCTCTACCTTCCTAGCATTATTGTCTTCTAATGAGTCTTACCTTCTCATGATATGGCCAAAATATGACAGCCTCATTTGGATTATCTTGGCTTCTAGAGAAATTTCAGGCCTGATCTGTTCAAGGACTCATTTGTTTATCTTTTTGGCTGTCCATGGTATCCTTAGCACTCTTTTCCAGCCCCATATCTCAAATGAGTTGATATTCTTATTGCCATTCTTCACTGTCCAGCTTTTGCATCTGTACATGGTGATGGGGAATATAATGGCTTGGACGATTCTAAATTTAGTGCTCAGTTGTACATAGTTGCTCTTTAGGATCTTGTCCAGTTCTTTCATGGCTTCCTTTCCCATTCCTAGTCTTCTTCTTACTGACTGCAGTCTCCATTCTGATCAATGTTTGATCCAAGGTACAAGAAATCTTTAATTACTGTATTTGGATGTCCTCATTGTCTAGATCAGTGTTTCCTAACCTGTTCTCCATGGAGCCCTTAGGGCTCTGTATGCACTTCCCAGGTGCTTCACAGCTGCTCCAGGAAAATGAAAGAAATAAAAATGGAATGAAATGAAAGAATAAGAAACAAAAAGTAACATGGCTCCTAAACACTATTAACTTGTAAGACATAAGGTAGGCCTCTTAGGGGCTCTGCCATAGAAATTGATTCTAAAAAGGGCTCAGTGAGTCAAAAAGGCTGGGAACTCCTGGTCCAGGTTGAGTTTATGTAGATCCACCATCATAACTTTTGCATGTTTGTTTTCTTTATGTTCAGTAGCAAGCCTGCCTTTGCACTTTCGTGTTCATATGACAAATTGAAGAAGTTGCCTATCTAGTTCTTTTAAAGTTGGAATTGTTGGGTATATCTTTATATATTAAAATATTAAATCCTGTCTGAAGATACAGGGTCTCATACAAATAAATTCAGCTTAAACATTTTTAAACAGTAAAGGATAGTTTAATAGTCAGAAATATATTAAACAATGTATTAGTTTAAAACAAGTTAAAACAGTTTAAGATCTGAACATACTCTAATCTGCATAGATTCAGGAAATCTGGGTAAACCAACATGTTCAAACTTAGTGCTGGAGGAAGACTAGCATTGGTGCCAAAGGGAAGAGCATTGGTGCCAGCTGGGATTATACTGCTCTCACTGTGGGATACAGAGGATAGCTTCTCCACTATCTTGTCTCAATGGTTAAGTTGTTATATGTGAGGAAAGGTGATCGTTCAAGTAGGTTTCCAACCATATAGGGCTTTAAATAGTATCACTAGCATCTTGAGTTGAGACCAGAAATGTATTACCAGCCAGTTCAATTAATTTCAAATCTGTTTTATATGGTTCTGTAAGGTGTTCTGGCATTATACATTAGCTGCAGCATCTGGGTCAACTTCAAGGACAGCTCATATAGAGTGCATTGCAATAATCTAATTGGGAAATTATGAGAGCCACCATGGTGTAGTGGTTTGAGCGTTGTAGTGTGACTCTGGAGACCAGAGCTCAAACCTTGCTTGGCCATGAAAACCCACTGGGTGACCCTGGGAAAGTCACTCTCTCAGCCTCATAGGATGGCAATGGCAAACCTGCTTTGAAGAAACTAGCCAAGAAACCTCCATGGTAGGGTTGCCTTAAGATCACCATAAGTCAGAAACAACTTGAAGGCACACACAGCAACAACAAATTGGGAAACTACCAGCCTGTGTACCCATAAACAGTAATTTTTCGTGGAAACTGTTCCAGCTTCTCCTCCTTGATGAAAAAGATTACTTCTCTTTCCTTAAAAGATACTGCTCCTAGCACTGTCTTGCAGCATTCTTCCATATCCAGCCTTCCAAGGTCAAAGTATCTAGTATGATACTTTGACCTTGGAGCTGTGAGGTCCTCTGTTCTCTCCTTTTCAGTCCTGAACTCCCTAATGTGAACGCTGCTTAACAATAAAATAAAATAAAATAATGATAGTATAGCAGGATTAATTCCTTATCCAACTGTAATTATTACCAGAATTATACTAATGCTTGTGGGTATACATTGCTATATGATACTATCTATTAGATACGATGTATTAGAATGGTGTTATATGCTTGACCATATATATCGGACCTTAGGGGACATAATGTAGTCAGTCTAATGATGTGGTTTGCATCAGTCTAGACAAATGTGCATATCTAAAGACTATATGCTAGGTTCTGTTTAGGCATTTCTTATTTGATGCAGACTTTGAGCTACAATAGAATTTAAGAAGATATTGAACATACAATCATGTGATTTTCAGAGCAAATTACCGCATCTGAGAATCGAACTCCAATTTGCTATGCAAATATATTTAGCAGGCATTTGGCATGCTATCTTTCCAGATGGCATTTACAAGCATATACACTAATTAGGAATGATGGAATATAAAGGGAAAGAGATGAATTCACCATTGTCTCAAAATTACTTGAATTTATTAGTTTTGTAAAGAGCAGAAGAGCTGTGACCAGCTTGAAGCTTATGGACAAACTTCTAAATAGTTAGAGCTGTAATTTGAAGCATCATCACAACATAGACTACAGAATTTGAGTTTGCTGTGTGGAAAGCTAGTGCATTTGCTTCCCAGTTTCTACAGCTAGTCTTTACATCCCACTGAGAAGAACCTCGGACATCAAATTTGTGTTCAGTAAAATGATATAAAATAAAGTAAAATTAAAATTAAAAAAATATGTGATAGAAAACATCTTCTGTAACCTTCCTGAGAAATATAACACATTAAAATCTCAGTGCCAGATATTGGCTCATCACCTTGGCTGGTGGAAGCAACAGATAGTTCTAAGCAAAGTTGAGGCATTAGTGTGTCAGTGGGTTTTAATTTCAGAATTAATGCTGCATGTTTTCCAAAGTCTAAGGGAAAAAGTTGTGATCTCACAATGCAGCACTGTGAATCCTGAGTATAGATATATGTAAGAAACCTCCTGTGTTTATCGCATGAACAAGTGAAGGGTGAAGCTAAGAACATTGGAAACAATACAGGTACGCCTCATTCATAGATATACTGTAAGTTCTTCAACAGAAAATTTGATACCAGGGCTGAAATAACATAGAAAAATTAGATAGCTTCCCATGCTGCCAAAAAAAAAAAAGTGCAATTCAACATGTTTTAGCAAACTTTTAATTCAGAACTGACAATATGCACATGTGAAATGAAATAAACAGGTCAGGTAAAGCCTTGCACAAGTAACCCAAAATATTTACAGCCTTCTAGAGACCACTTGAAGGCTTTTTCAAAATTGCACTGATAGACTTTTTCTTTCAACAGCTTCCAGTTTTGTTATCCTTTCTATTTTGGTGGCCAAACTTACCCATCTGTGTTTCGGGTTTGTTTGTTTGTTTGTTTGTTTGTTTTTAAGCATAGTGGAGGTAGCTGGTGAGGCAGGCATTTTTCGTGTTTCCTGCTTTCTCTCTTGTTTGCCTGTTTATACATGCTCAGTAATGATATTGTAAATTGAATGGGAGATTATGATTTTGGGCAGAATCTTGATGGTCAGTCTAGATTAGAGTAGAGCTACTGAATCAATTGTTGAATGATAGATCAACACATAAGTAAATCTCACTGATTAATGGAATTACTCTAGTTGGCTCTAACAATAGGATTTAGGCATTAGTCTGAAGATCTAGCAACAGAGCAATCCAATACAAACTTTTCCTTCTGAAGTTTGAATGTTACAGTTGACCCTACATGTCAATTGATTCTATATCCATGGATTCAAGCATCCATGGCTTGAAAATACTCAAAAATATATATAAATTCCAAAACGCAAAAGTTGATTTTGCCATTTTATTAAGGGACACCATTTTACTGTCAATTGTATTTAATGGGAGTTGAACATACATGGATTTTGGTTTCCACAGGAGTCCTGGAACCAAATCAATTGATTTGTTGGTCATAGCTCATATCTCACGAATTTCAGCAGATTAAATTTCCAAAAGTTTGTATCTAGTTGTTGCTGTATGTCTTCAAGTAGTTTCTGACTTATGACAAGCCACGGGTGAACCTATCAATGATTTTTCTGGGGCTGAGAGAGTGACTCACCCAAGGTCACCCACTGGGTTTCCATAACCAAGCAAGGAATCATACCCTGATCTCCATTGCCCTGAGTGCCTTAGGAGGAGCAGTGTACAAATTAGATGGGTAATAGGTATATAAATAAGTTATATGGGTGATGGGTAAAGAAAATGATGTTCCTGTTACCACTTTGAGAAAATGTTTTTTAAAAACAAGATGAAATAGATAAAATAACAACAACAACAACAACAACAACAATAACTTTTATGTATATCCTGCTTCTCTGTCCCAGGGACAATCAGTGTCACAGGGACAATAGATGCTGATGATATTAAATAACAGTTGTTCAGAATAATTCCTTGCTAAACAAGTGTTAATATTTTGACAATTTCTTTAAAGATCTAGATGGCAGGTTTTTGCTTCAAAGTATATTGTGTACACCTTTTCAAATTGTTCTGATTTGTTTTAAACCGTTTCGAATGGCTTTTTTGTTGTAATTTTAATTATAATGTGCTTTTCATGTCTGTACTGAGATCTGTGAATATAGATTGGAATATTAATGTATTTTTTTTAATTAATGGATTTTTAGCAGGTTCCTTTATGTGAGGTAACCATACTTCATATACTTGAAGTGGGATTTTACTGAGATTGCTCTGCTAATGTCATTCTTTCCCAATTATTCTGGAGGAACCGGTAGTTTTCTGGGGGTGGAGGGGGATGGGGATAAAAATCTCTCTCCTCCTTTCCTATATTGACCGCAAAATCCTTTCACTGGTTCAGAATACTTTGTGAATGAAAGGAATCATCCTGTTCATGGGAAGCAAAGTCTGGATTCAACCCAGTGAGTTTCCAAATAACTTAATTATGTCTCTGGCTAGACAACACTATTTACGACGTAGCACATGGATTGTGTATTAATCTGCATGGAAATAGTAGAGATCTAAGTACACTGGATTATTTGGGTTGTGTTTCATAGCCACTGCTATCTTGTTCCAAGGAGTTTTAGAAAAGTAATTATCTACAGAACTATTTTGACTTGCCTGTTTCTAGGCAAAACACATCTTTAGTAATCCTTTTAATTTCTATGTAGTAGGTGACTGAATCACATTCCAAGTTAGAAATCCTTATGGTAATAGTTTTAGATTGAGTGTGTGTCAGTCATTGAAGCAGCTGTCTTGCTCTGCATTTATATTTAAATGAGAGAAAGTGATCTGTGTTGAATTTTCAAAGTTGTTACCATGGTAAAACAGTTCACTGTCATGTTTCTTTATCATCCTCAGTGAGTCTGTTGGACATTTTATTCTCTACTATGCAGAGCATGAACATTAAGATTTGGAAAGTATTTTCTTAGGCAAATGCATAGTGCCATCCAAGTTCAAACTGAGTCAACCAGTGCCCTTCCCATACGATATTCACATAGATTTAACAACGGGGTGGGGGGCAGTTTTTAATGAGAACTTGCAGGATGCCAGTTCGGATATGAATGAAATCTAGTTCTGGCAGTCTGTGTTCCATGTGAACGGTAGGAGGATTTCCATAAAAGTGCTATGTACCATATTTCAGAGTTTAATTTCAAATGCACAGAGACCGTTAACCTCAATGAAGTCTTGCGAGTTTTCCTCCACTGCAAATGTACCGAGACTGCAGTTGTCAGGAGCTGCAAGTCATATATGGGAGGAGTGAATCCTTGATTTGGCTCTTTCCAAGCTAACACTTTCCCCCCAGAGCCATTTTGGTCTAAAAATAAAGTACAGACATAACCTGCAAGGTAATTAGGTTTTGGAATAATGTACTGTTTAGTTTATTTACACAAAAGTGTTTTTTAAAATTTTCTCCTTGGCCAAAAAAAGTTTGCAGAACTGCTTATCAGTGAGTGAGCAAGGAAGTCACTGTTCTCAGCAAGCAAGTCCCTTCCCTCAGATTTTCAGTCTAAATGAAACAACAAAAAGGGGGTAATAGATAAGGAAAAAGGTTAGGTTCAGGCACCAGTTCTAAATATTTACAACTTAAACACTTACCTTTTACATAGTAGTTCACATAATGATTAATTGAAACAGATATGTGCAGGACAGGAGGTTCTCTCTGCAGAGTTGAAGGTACGGCTTTACTTCTCACATTTCCCTCTGCTTGCATACTTTCTGCGAATTTGGATTTCACTCAGCCCTAGCACAAGCAGGTTGGCTGTATGCATGTGATTTTCCTCTTCGCTCATATTTACATACTATCTCATTTCTGGAGGGGTGTCTGTCAATTCCAAGCATTATTTTAGTGGACTGCAGTAGAGAAGAAGTCAGAAACCCCTATTTTCACAAGGGATCATGAGTTTTGGAATCCAGTTGCCATCTTTTGATCAGCATCAGAAACTTAACACAATTTTAAGCAGATGCAACAGAAAACTGTGGAAGAAATTATCTCACCTCAGTTTCATGTGAAAAAATGGCTTTGGAACAGACTAAAAAATAATGGCTTTAAATAGATAAGTCAGTTAATGAAAATATACTGAGATTCTATAGGTAATATACATTTTCATATTTTAGGTAACAGTAGTGATTAACTAAATGCCTAAATGTGTTCTTTGGTGAACATAGGTCCATTCTACAAAGTTTATTGACAATCTACCCCACGAGATACCCCCCTCCTCCCAACAATAGTTAATAATCTATCTAAACTAGTGTTAGTGTGTGGTAAGTCAGGAAGTCGCTGTTATAAATGGTTTTTAATTTGTAACAAAACTGTAATATCTTGCCTTATTTCCAGGAGGAGGCTTTCCACTGTTAAGGCACACTTTAAGGTGGTTGTCAGATGTATAACTTATGATTGTGGCACCACCCTGAGGACTTCCATTTTCTGATCTCTTGTACATAATCTGTTTGACACTGAGAAGTTGTTCCTCATGTACACTGATCAAGTTGTTATTTTATAAAGAGACAGTAGATCCCCCCGCCCACACATTGAAGGCAACATATTGGTAGCCCGTGTAGCTCCTTCAGTAGGAATGTAACATAGTCATAGTGTACATCCTAGACATTGCATTTGGCACTAATTTTATATTTGCAACCAACTTTGATAGCAAGGACACCTTCAAAAGAATGTATTACAGTAATCCAATCTTGAGTTGCTAACATCACTCAACAACAGTAACTTTTGAAAAGCAGTGTTCATTGTAGCTTTAAGGGGTCAGTAAGGTATGGGCCGGGAACTATGAGTCTGTGCAACTATTTTCTATTCTTGCAGCCCTTCTGTGTCAACACAACCTATTTCAAGGGAGTCCTTCATAAAGAAAACGTTAAGAACCACTGCTCCAGATGCTTGTTTGGAGGGAGTGCTCCTTGGTGAAAGGAAGCTGCAAAATGACATGACTATAAACTATTAGTTTCTGATGTTGAAAAGATTGGCAAGTTATTCTAATGCCAGAAAGTATCATAGAAAGAAAGCATAGGTAGTGTGTTTGCTGAATCACATATATTGAAACCCATAAATCAGCCTTCCCTTACCTGGTTACTTCTAGATGCTTTTTGACTGCATCTCTGATCAGCTCCACACAATATGGATAATAGTGAAGAATAATTAGAGCTACAGCTCAAAACATGTGGAGGATGCCAAGTTGGAGAAGACTGTCATAAATTAGGCTCTGTCCTGTTTGTCTTCATGTTTTTCAGAGTGCTTATGTCCATTTTAAGCACCAGAGACAAACCTAAATCATCACATCAAGTTAAAACTGTTGTTACTCATCTGTCTTAATTCTGTAGTCCTTAAAAGTATACCTTCACCAAAACCCAAGTCTAGCTGTAATAATTTCTAGTCCTGCCAAAAGCACTGGGAGTTGATTAGTCATGATTATTCTTTAGTCATGGCTAATATTAAATGGATACGGGCTTCTGTCTATTACTCCCTTTTGTGCAGGAAGTAATGTTATTTGCATGTGAACATTCTCTAACTGAAAAATGAATGTGCCAGGAATTAACAAAGCTGTTTATGAATACTAATGTCTTGATAAATAAAGGAATAATACTCCCACTGTTTGATTTTCCATTTTGTGAGAATCTTAAAATATAACTGAACTTTCAGCAACCCTGATACTAGAACATTCAGATGAAGAGTTGAAAACTTGTTTCAAATCTAATATTGGCTGTTGCTGCTTAGAAATGAATTGGAAAATGGCGAAAATGATGCATATAGTGCATTCGGAAGGCTTCACAAGAGAGTCTGGAAGCGAAGCACAAAAATCAGTGTGTATAGAGCCATTGTACTATCTATTCTCCTTCATGGGTCTGAAACATGGGTCACCTATTGCCAACACCTATGACTCCTCGAACACTTTCATCAGCGCTGTTTACACACAACTCTAAATATACACTGGACTGACTATGTGACAAATGTTAGTGTCCTCGAGCAAGCAGGGATCGCTAGCATTGAGGCCATGCTATTGAGGATGCAGCTGGGCTGGGCAGACCACGTTTCTAGGATGAAGGATCATTGCCTCCCCAAAATAGTATTCTACGGTGAACTCACCACGGGTCAGCGTAAGAGGGACACTCCAAAGAGATACAAGGACTCCCTGAAACAACATCTCTGGGAGATGTAAATAAGCAAACTAACCAGTTAAGAAAATACATGAATATTAGAGCAATTGGAACAAACCCTTATTTAGTGCTATTGAGCAGAGAGGAGTGTGAGTAAAACCCAGTTCTTGATTTACTGTTGCAAACTGGTAGTAAACAAGCCAAAAACAAATCCTAGGTTACTTATATGGCTTTAAAACTAGTTAATTTTAAACCATGATTTCTAGTTTGTAAATTTTGCGAGCCAGAAGTGAGCTAAAGTTTGAAATGTAATTGCTGAGTTTGTTTTTGAAGGAAGCACTGAGTCATTTTAGCAGTTTTCTTCCCACTGCAAAAAAAGTCTTTGAAAACTGCAGTTTGGGACTTAATTTGTGCAAAGTTTGTTCAAGGTTTTGTGCAGGAAGCAGCATTTTTTCTGCATTGGAAACACCATTTCCTATACCAAAAATAATATTTTTGTACAGAGGGACTATTTCCTCTGCAGAAAGTGCTATTTCGTGTCCAAAAGATGCTGTTTTCTGAGCAAAAAGTGTAAATTTTGCACAGAATATGTTGCAAACTGCAAAAACATAAGTACATGATTCTCCTAATCAGGGTTTTCCTGGTGCTTGACAAGCATGCTTTTCAACCATTTTTTGGAATGTTTTCTAATATTACATCCATACTTAGCTACAGGAAAACAGTATCCTGGTTTATTTCTCCTCATTGGAGGGAGGGAGTGGAGAGGAGGAATGTTTGCTGCTTTTTCTAGGCTCCTTTTTCCTGATGTACATAGTACTTGACTGTGGTAACATTCTAATAATGACTTGAATGTAACATAATAGGAAAAGATGAGGAGTTGAAATAAGTGTGTGGTTCATGATCCTTATACCAAACCAGATGAATGATTCATCTTCATCTTTCTCCAGCCATGCAAGCAAGCAAGCATTACTGATTCTGTTGCTGACCTGTTGAATTGTGTATTCTGCTTGATGAGGCTTGCCATGAGCAGGTAGCTTCTCAAGTCAAAGGGAAAACACATCAAATTAAGCATAGAAATGAATACCCTGCCACTGCTGCCAAGGAGACTCTGTTCCAAGAAGAACTGTGGCACTGATCCATCTTTGTGCCAGTAGCTGTTTTTAGTTAAAAAGAGACAGAGGCTTTAATCCAAAGAACACATTTACAGGTAAGTAATTTCTTTCTTAGAGACTGTAATTCATTGGACACTTTGGGGGCTGGAGGCCAACAACATTGGCATTATCTACTGCCTGACTCCTGTGCACACTGTGACACAGGCAAAGTGTGCTCTTAATTCCATCCCAGTATGAATGCAGCCTTCCCTACTTCATACACTTGACTATAAGTCAACCTCATGTGTAAGTTAAGGGCAAGTTTTTGGACCAATATTATGAATTTTGATATGACTTGTGATAACTCGAGGCACATGTAACAAAGAATGGAAAGGATGAAGCGAAGGAAAATGATGCCAAAGAAATTACAAAACTGTGACAGGCATAACTGTTTGTGCTCACTGTAAAGTCTGAATGGCCAAAGGAACTATGGTAAATTGTGGCTGTGTGATGTGTGGAGGAGGCAGCCAGGCACAGGTGAGGCTAAGAAAATGCACACATGTCAAAAAGGATGGAAAGGCAAAGCAAAGAAAATGGTGGCTATGGGGCTCAACAGACGGCCCCTAAGGGGCTGCCCCCTGCTGCCCCTTTCCTGGCCGAATTGGGGCCACAGCAACTGCATGCCACAGCCCTGTTCTGGCCTTTCCGTGGCACAAAAAGAAGCCAGAAAAAGCGCCTCCTTTTTGCACCGCAGAAAGGGCATCCTAGCTGTGGCAGTGGCTTTTCAGTTCTCCTTTGATACAGAATCTTTAAACGGAGCACTGTGACACCCCCCCCCCCACTGTGTGCACCGGCGTGGGGCTGGCCGACATGCATACACCATGCCCCTACATCACTCTCACACCAGCATATAATACCGGCCTGTAGAGGTTCTATGTTAGCAGTGCGTATAGTCTTTAAATTGAATGTGATAACTGCCTGATTTTATGATACGATAAATATTTATTATGGTCACAGACCAGCATAAGAACAACAAAATACAGCATACAAAATACTATATACAATAACAAAACTCATAAAAAAGTAACATACGTATAAATATTCCTTAAAAAATGAAACAAAATTACAAATACAGATAATCATCTTTTAGAGGACAGAACCCAGCTAATAGTGACAGAGCCCAACTTAGAAGTTCAACTACTAATCTGTTGTACAAGTCATCAGCCATTGGATTTTAATTGCTGCTGCACTAAATTATGCTATTTTATGCGTTAGAGTAGAATTAATATCTGAAAGCAGCAAGGAAACAAAATACTGTTCTGAACATCTTGGATGTTTGTGGAGTATTGGCAAAACAAGCTCAGTGTGTAGCTCTCTATAGTATAGACACTGCAAAAAGACATGTTCCACTGACTGTATTTGACCTGAATCACAAGGACAGGGTCTTTCCAGATATGGGATCTTCCTATATCATCCTTCAAGGACAGTCTGATATTTGCATGGTTTTAGCCCGGAAATGCTAACAAACATCCACAAATGTCTTATTCAGAGTCCTTTCAGGACTCCTTTGAGGGCCAAACTGCTGCAAACACTGCCATTTTCCCACACTTCTATAAGGTTAGATGTTATACTGCAGTGGAGAGAGTGGTGGTGGTGGGGGGGTTGATTTTTTTTTTAAGTGTTCCCAGGACAGACTAAGCTGTCATCTTTTGCCACTTTAGTCAGAGAGAGAGATGAGTCCTTTTTAAAAAATAAGAGATATGGGCGGGATACAAACCGCCGCTTTGTGGCGCTTCCCCGCCGCCGCCGTTTGCTCCGCGCGGGAGCTGCAGCAGCCAAACCGCGCGACTCCCGCACGGAGCAAAAAAGAAGCTCCATTTCGGAGCTTCTTTTTGCGGCGCCTCTATGACGTCGTGAGGCGCCTGGCGCGGACTCGCAACGTCATAGGCGCCGCGACACGTCTGGACGCTATGCGTCCAGTACGTAAAGATGGCAGCGCCCATGTAGAAGGGGCTCTGCCATCTTGTACGTATAGGATACGTACTAGGGTTAGGGGGGTGCGGAAGCACCGCCCCTTCCTAACCCTAGTACGTATCCTATACGTACTATATGGCGGTTTGTATCCCGCCAAAGTGCAGCACTTTGACCATGAATTAGCTACCCAGCTTTTGGGTGTCAATTTTATCTTTATTAAATTTCTAGATGTATACATGAGTGTATATATAGTATAAGTCACTAGTGTCTGCTCTCAGATGAAAATGGCATTGGGATTAGAGGCTGCTTCCCCAGGTTTTGGTTTGTACCTGATGCAAGTGCAGCATACATAACCAGAACTTTTTAAAGTCCTCCATAGAAGATCACTATTCCAAAAAAGTTGTCGATTCTGTATTTCTGCTGCAATCAATTGTTAGATTTGGTAGTCAAGTAACGTAAATTCTGACCCCACATCTGGGTAAGATAAGGCTCAAGGACAATTATAATATTTCTTGTACTTGGTGATTATTTCTGTTTGTCCTTTGGTATTTACCTGAATTAAAAAGAACCTGTGCTGTCTTGATTCCTGTAACTGAAGGTGGGAGGCAGAAGGTGTCCACTTGTATATTTGCTCCATAAAGCAAATAGCAGTTCCATAAAAGGAGTTATGGCGATATTCAAAGAATTTACAATATTTTTCTTCAGCTACTGCGAAAACTAAAGTAGAGCTATTTTTTAAAAAAAACCTCCCCTTTCCCCATAACCTGGAATAGCAGTAAGACTTGGGGTTGCAGCTGATGCCATTTTCCGTGTCTGCTGAACCACCCCATCAACAAAACATCTCAAGAAAGAAACATCTTTGGCACTACCATTGCTGATTGTGCCACCTGCAAGAAACTGTTGAACAATTTCTTCACATCCTTAATCAATAAAGTGAAATTCTTCCCTCTTCCACATTTCTTGATTCACAAATAGGTGGAGATTTCAAGAAAGCATTTGCTCACAGCTGTAGTCTAAACTGTTAGCAGTGGTAGTGAATAATTAAATGTATGCAACCTGCCATATGTTGGTTGACTTGGTTACAGCCTTACTAGGTTGTGTCAAGCTTGGCTTTATATTTAAAAAAAATGTCAAAATGGAAAGCAGTTAAATTTTTATTCAGATTAGGTAGGATTTCAGAAACTCACCTTGTGGCATTGAAAAGTAATTCTGCTTGTGTGGTGGGAGGAGTAAGACTTACTTCTAGCAGCATCTTTTTCTGCTGATCTGGAGGGCACCCAACTTTGAGATTTGTGTGGATTTGAAGTGGTGGGGATGGTGACTGCAAGATGAAGATTGAACGTTTATGTGAATCAGTGTAGCATTGTTACATACAACATGGATCCTGGTCATTATAAGAGAAGTGTTATTTGATTTAATTTAACCCCTCAGCTTGAGTCTGTCAAAGTTGTAGGCTTCCAGATGTTACCAGCTTCCAGCTCCCCTCAATCTTAGACAGCATAGTTAACTGTAAAGAATTGTGGGAATTGCAGCCCAACAACATCTGGTGGGCCACAGTTCCCCATTCCTGCTTCAGTTCATTATGACACTCTAGTCATAAATGCTTAAGAAGAGTGCTGCTTATACAGTGTTCAACCAGTTGCCTATGGGCCTACCAAAATAGCAAATTGGAATGTTCTTATAGAATTGTAGAGTTGGAAGAGACCACAAGGGCCATCCAGTCCAACCCGCCTGCCATGAAGGAACTCGCAATCAAAGCACCTCCGACAGATGGCCATCCAGCGTCTGTTTCAAAACCTTCAAAGAAGGAGACTCCACCACACTCCAAGGGAGTGTCTTCCACTGTCAGAAAGTTCTTCCTAATGTTGAGGTGGAATCTCTTTTCCTGCAGTTTACATCCATTGCTCTGGGTCCTATTTTCTGGATTAGCAGAAAAGAAGCTTGCTCCAGCCTCAATATGACACCCCTTCAAATATATAAATAGGGCACATATTTAAACAGGGTAGACATGTCTCTTGAATAATGTTATTTCTGTACTTGTTGCAGGGGAAGCACCAGCTGCTCTTACAACTTTGCCCACCATCTTATATCTTGTTTGCACCAAAAGAAGACCACCACTCTGTTGCATTTTCTCTTTTGTTGCAGCAAGAGTGAGTGCTCCATCTCTTCACTCACTAGTACTGGGATCAGTAGAAGACCAGTGCTGTTGAAAGAACCTCAAGATGACCTTCATTTAGGATATTTATTTATTTAGCATGCTGCTGATCTGGAGTGACTATACTTAGAAATGGTATTTAAATGGTATTTTCCTCCTGCTGGAAATAACTTGTCATTGAATACTGACTCTCAGTTTTCTGCGTCATAAATCAAGGCATAGAATTTAAAAATCAGTCTGTTTTTGTTCACCATTAGGTGTTGAATATGAGACTTGTTCCCTTGCCACAAAGCAAGAAAACTAATAGTAATGACTCAGATAACTAAACAATCAACATATTCACTAACAAATTTGTTAGCGTATAGTACTCATATAGTATTCATTTTTCAGACAGCAATTACATTTAAAGAAAAACTGTGGGTGTTTGCAAGTATGAGAAAGTTTGAACACTACCTCTTAGTTCCATAGTGTTTCAGAAATGACACTCTGAAGAAAGGCTGTCATATAGAATCTTAGAATTATGGTGATAAAGTGATTCACTGTTTAAAAGTGAATCATGTTCATATGTGTCTTTTTGGCCAAGGGAGAAGGAAATGAGGGGCAATTATACTTGCTGTACAGGCAGTTTAAAAGAAATTATTGTGAAGCTAATCTGAATATTAAAACTTTCACTGCTCAGCTTTTTGACTGCTGTAACTTTGTTGCTGATGGTTAGGCTGCAGTTGTATGCTACAATCATAACCCATGGTGTTGTGGCTGGCTGTGAACCAGCAGCATGCTAGCACATAGCTCTTGCTTGGAGCAGGAGCAGCTGAACAAACCACTCCGCTTTACTTTGCAGTTCAATTTTTGTGTTGTCTGAATGCAAGTACATTCTCTTCCCTGATTTGCTTTTAAAATAAACCCTGGACTCCTTCTCTAGTTTGTTGGTGAGAAGCAAACCAGGGAAGAAAAAGCATAGTTAAGTAACAGGAGTTAAGTAACATGATAGATTATGCTGTGAAACTCTGTAGATTGTTTATCCATTCTGACTCCAAGCATGATCTGTTGAACAGTGTACACCAGCATGCTGCTTACACCTGAGACTCCAGGGTTACTGTGGATCTATGGTTTATGTCATCCAACAGATGTTAAAAGCTGTAGTCCTGCATACTCTTCAGTTTCTCTCCCATCCAGTGGTAAATGAAACTGATATGTGACTATTGGATTGGTAGTTTCATCTTTCCTCTTCATTGTTACTATTTCATGGATAGGGAAACTCATTGTGATGGTGTCACTATTTTTTTTTTTAAAAGTTATGGATGGGAGAGAAAGATGCATTAGTGATATTAATTGGTGATATTCAGGATATTGATTCCTTTCTGCCTGTTGTTTGTGTAGGCACACTCAAGTATTCAAGAACGAGTGGGAGCATTTAATGTAATCTAGAGAGAAGTGATTAGTTCAAGTAATTCAGTTCATTTGTGTAGTTAACAGTATATTATGCATCATTGATATGTGTGTATGTTACCTCAACCTGCTGCCTCAAGCCTTGAACTATATCTACTTACAATTTTAATGCCTCATTTGAAAATAAAGAAAACCAGTCTCTCTTGAAATATTTTGTATCCAGTATAATCTGTGTAAAGCACAGTTTCAACATACAGACTGCAAAAGGCTGTATGTCAGAAGCAAACATCAAATCATACGCATAAAAAGCAACTCAAATGTACTTAGAAAACCCAACACAGTAGATGACAAGGAATTTGAAATGCTTAGCCATACAATGTAGGATAAATTTGAAATCCTACTGCCCAGGCTTTTACAGTTTGTTTCATAAATGCTTTAGTTCATGGAATTCTGTTATTTTCCACTAGAAATATAGAAATAGTATGTCTCCCTATCAAATCTAAACATATTTATTCACTTTTCAGCATCTCTCTGTATCAAGTACAACCATAGTATGCTGTGGGCCGGTTACACACCGGCACTTTGGTGCGTGACGAGCATGCACTAGGATTACTAAACGGCGGCGGCCCTTCCATACGGCCGCCGCCGTGAGGGCGTGACGGCCGCGCCGCCTCTAGATGGGGCGGCGCAGACGTGACGTCCTCAATCCGCGGCAGGGCGCCTAGGGCGCCCTTTCCGCGGACCAGGAAGGAGCTCCGTGGCGCCGCTTTGCTTCGCTGGGCGCAGCCTTCAGATGGCTGCGCCCAGCGAAGCAAGGGAGAAAGGGGCCAAGGGGCCCCTTTCTCCCCCTCCCCGCCACCGCGGGGTGTCCTTGGGGCTTGAAGCCCCAAGGACACTCCTTTTGTGGCTGCGGGGAAGCAGCGTTTTGCTGCTTCCCCGCAGCCCGAAAAGCGGTGGATCGGGGCCTCAGCGGCTGCCGGCATAGCCGCTGAAGCCCCAATACTCCGGGGAAAGAGGCAGGTCCAGACCGCCCCAAATGGGCGGTCTATAACCCGCCATAGTCTCCTCCAGATTAGTTTACTGCAGCATACTATATGAGGTGGGGGCTCGCCATCAAGGATCTTTGAAGAGTCAACTAGTTCAGAATACATCACTCACAATGCTTCAAGGCAGATGTGGAAATCACGTGGCCCTCTAGAATGTTAATGGATTGCATGCCCCTGTCTGAAATGCTGTATCACTGCCATCTCCTACTTTTAAGGTACTAATTAAAAGTGTGTTAAATTGATCATGCTTTATATGTGCTATTCTAGTCTTTGTTTCTTGGTCCAATTTAAAGTGCCAGTTATTGGCCATGAAACTACTTATATTAGAATCTGAATATCTGAATGATTGTGTTCTCCTGCATAATATACCTATCAGTTTTGGTCATCATTGGAGGCTTATCTCTGCATTTCTTTGTCAAAAGCTGTGACTGATGACAACATGAAATTAGACTTTCTAATGGGCAGCAGTTATTACCTTTACTGTATAGTTTTAACTTCCTTTCGTGCCTCCTTTCATTTTGACATGTTGTTTTAGCAATACTGAAAGCTCTTCTGTTTCACTTCAGAAAAGATAGTGAATATCAAGGTAGGAACAGTGGTTTTGAAGAGCTTTGCCTTTGACATCTTGTTTCTTTGCTTATAAACTGGAATGCTTTTGCATCACAACATTAAAGGTGTACTGTTTCTTTATGTGCTTTCTTCTAAAGGCAAAGAAAATTAAGTGTAAATTATATTACTGTGGAACATCACTTTATGTAAATGTAAAGTCACATTTACAAAATTATACCAAGAGGGAAAATGCAGCATAATCATTTCATAATTTATAATCAATTCACAGTGATTATATTTTGTCTCTTGATGTAATTTAGTAAATGGAGTTTGTGTAAATGTGATGTTCCTCACTTAATGTAATTTATGCAGTTTCCAGAGATTTTAGAAGAATGGGAATAAAAAGTCTCTTTTTTACATTTTGGCTTAATGGCTGTTTTGTTGAGAAGAGGTCTTCATTTGTTATAGCTTAAAACTGGGACACCCGGAAATCACTGAAACTGGAAATGATGTAGGATTGATTTCCTATATAAAGCATCTCCATTACCTAATTCCATTATTCAGCATTTTTGATGTAAATTTACTGTAATAGTTGGCTGTGTTGCAGGTCTGTTGCGGGAAGAATAAAAGCACAGGGAAGAAATAATGATACAATTGATGTATCTGAACGGTTGGGGAGAGTTTTGGTGTTTGTAAGTTGATCAGTTTAAAACTATTTATACCCATTTTTGCTCTCATATGATATGAAGAAGAAAAATAAGACTAGTATTATGATGAAAAAGATCAGATTATGTCTCATCAGATGCAATGAGATAGTGATGCTTTTAATACTATCGCATCATAGGCTTATAAGTGTCAAAAGGTTTATCTTCTTTCTTTACATGGCACCTCCCCACCAATATTTCCTGAGTTTTGTTACTCTGGTTATGGTTTATGATTTAATGAGTGGGAATAGCATTTGATGGATGAGGGTTCTGGAATTACTCAGAATGGTAACAAGACCTTATCTCCAACATTATGAGTGGCTTACATTAAGTACAAAATATAAATCCTTTGAATTAATCTTTCATGCTTGGATCTCAGTATTGACATATTTTGACAAATGATTGTTGTGTAAAATAAGCTAGATACTAGCCATGAACGTAATCTTTAGGTTCTTTTCAGGTCTTACCGACCTTGGTTTGTATTGTCAGCTGGTTGCCAGGACACTGTCCCTTCAGTTCAAGGAGCAGCAGAATCATGCCCCTGATCTTGCACTGTGATTCTCAGAGAGGAGTTGGAGGAGAAATATGCTTTTTAGTCAAGTCCTTCTTTCCAGCTTGGAACTAGGAAAAGGTGTAAGAATTATTCTTGTAATTTTACAGTTGCAAACTGAGATGTATAACTCTTCTTACTGTGTCTTGAGTTCTCATCTCAACCTAACTATGAGAACATATTAGCAATAGGTCAGCAGTGGCCATTTATCCTAGTTTATTGGTCTTTCCACCTTGGTCTATTAGCTGGGCAAGATTGTGTAATTAATTGTATGTTTCACTATTTTATTAGCTAAGAAGAGAGGAGTGGATTCAATTGCATGTGCCCAGAACGAGCAGACTTATTGTGGGATCGTCTTTTTACTAGAATCCCAACATCTACTGGCTGGACTGTTTAGTTAGGACTCCCAATTCAGCACCCACATATCTGGAAGTAGCTCACTGAATTTAATAAAATGTATTTTTTAATGAACATCTCTAGGATTTTGCTGTTCAAATTAAAGAATTCTGAGCAAGTAATTTCTTTGTGTACTGCTCCTGAATGGACATCTTCGTAGTCTCTATGACTCAGAAATGGCTTATCTTGAACCTGTACAGTGCCTCTTTTGGAACCTATGGTGTTCTAAAGCATTTTGGCAGTAGCCCCTTCCATCCCTGGCAACCCTATATAAGGGGCTTCTGCTGAAACTGACAGTTCTTTTTCATCCAGTGCTGCAGCTGCTTCAAGGGAAACTGCATTCGTGTTTGTCAGTTGACAGCCAGGCTGTCTTAGAAGAAGTACTCTTTCTCAATCCATTTCAAATCAGCTTCAGAGCAGAGTTGAGATAGCTATGGTCACCTTAGTGGATGATCTTCACATTGACAAGGGGGAGTGTATTCCTGTTGATACTTTTGGACCTCTCAGTAGCAGTCAGTACTATCACCCATGCCTGCATGCCTGAGGAGGTTGGGAATCCGAGACACTATGTTGCTGTCGTTCCAGTCCTACCTCTTAGGCAAGTTCCAAGTGGTGGCTGGTCCTGTTATATGGTGTACCACAAGGTGCCATTCTATCCCTAGTGCTGTTCAACATCTACATGAAACCACTGGGCGAGATCATCCAGAGGCATGGGGCAGGATGTTCTCAGAATGCTGATGATACCAAAATATACTTCTCCATGCCTTCAGAAACAGCCTCAGTAAAGGATAGTGTGTCTCCTCTGAATAAATGTTTGGAAGAGGTAATGGGTCGGATGAAGCAAAACAAATTGAAACTGAATCCAGATAAGACAGAGGTGCTTACTACAAGGGTCCTAATCTGGGGTTGGACATGGGTCAGCCAGTTCTGGATGGGGTCCTGCTACCCCTGAAAGACTGTGTTCGCAGTTTGGGAGTTCTCCTGGATCTGTTCCTCCAAATGAGTGCTTAAGTGTATTGAGAAGCGGTATAGAAATATACTTGCTATTGCTATTGTTTGGCCAGAATGTTTTCATTTTTTTTAAAATAAACTTTTTAGTCTTGTTTGATTACTTTTTGGCTTTTGTTTTTTTGTTTGTTTGTTTTGGGGGGGCTTTTTCTCCTTGTCTGGTTATCGATTTGTAATTGTTAATGCAAACTGTTTTCATTGTAAAATACTCAATAAATGTTTCAAAATAAAACCAGAGGTGGACAGTAGGAATCATCATCATGACACATGAGTTTTAAATATCTAATTTGCTGCTTTGATTGCTCTTTACCTTTTTTTCTTTTCTTTTAAAGTATTCATATGTTGCTCTTCACACTGGATTTCATGCTGGTTTACACAAAAGCTGATTTTGCAGGAACCAAGATAGTAATCTGCTGGAATGTTGTAGCTGGTGCAAATAACAAAAAGTAAAACGGATATCTGCCAGGGCAATGTTTTGGGACACTTGTAGTTGGTGAAATTTTAGTGTCTAGTCTCAAAAGTCCCAGTTGGGCCAAACACAATTATTAATTGATATTCAAAGTAGCAAAGAAATCAAAGAGAATTGACAGGATTGCATTTCTCCAATTTCTTTCAACAGGACAACCAGATTCTTATACTGACATTGGGCCTGAAGCTACATTGAAGTGATCTACAGGACACTTTCCATTCTATTTCATTCCTGGGATTCCTGGAATTGAGCTATAACAAAGTCTTCAAGACACACATTGTGTTCCTTTTTCTCCCTATTCATAGAGTGCAAAACAGTGAAGGGTCCAGAACTTTGATCATAAGCAGAAATGTTACCTCCACAATAGCATTTGTGCCTGAAGTTTTAAAGTGTCATTCATTTCAAAAGCAGCTTGCTTCTCTGTGGGGCAGTATAATGAAAAATCCTTTATTATTTATAACAGATGATGAATTACAGCTTTTAGGATATTCTTCTGAAGGTATAAGGTAGTAGACTTCCTAATTGATGACCAGACCTTTTCTTAATTGGGAGTTTCTGCAGAGATATTAATTGATTTAGGAAGATCTCTGCAAGGAAGAACTTTGGAAGTTATCCTGTAAACAATCAGTAGTGCATTTATAGTGGGCAGGAAAGTTTGTATGTATGTGGAATGGGGAGGCAGTGAGGGACAAACAAGGTGGATGTGACAGCGACGGTGTGGCACTGCCAAAATTTCTTTAAACCTTTCACTCCTTTTTTAAGTGTGTCACCGCTGCCACCAGTTTGTCACAGTGAGAGTCACCCACCTAACACTTTCTTGGATGGCATCCTGATGAGTCTTTTTGACCCACCTCTGCCACCAATTATGTGAAAGTGATAGCCACTATCCCAGCAATTTTTCACTGTGAGTCTTGAACCTGCACTATAACCTTCTTTCGATGCCAGCACTCAGGTTTCAAATTTTTCCTGAAAGGCTTTTCTCAATGTTGGTAGCATTTTTAACATGTTTCTGAAATCACTTCAGACAGCTGCTTGTTGAAACAAAATAAGAAATGTATTTACAGGCCAGGCTGTATACACTATCCATTTTAGTGGATGGTGTTCACAATAGATACAATGTATAAATACTTTATTAGTTACACAGTTTGACACTTTATTTAGCTTGTTTTTGTAATTCTTTCTTTATAGTTTTATATATGTTCCCTTACAGACTAAGTTTTGACAGAATCTTTATTAAACTTTTGTATCTTGTAACCCTTCTGGATACCTGTGACTCCACTAGTCACCAAACACTATGTGTTACACAGGACACTATAAAATTTAATTAAGGCAGTCTTTGCGCCTTTCTTGGGTACCTAAAACCTTTTCTAACTGCCCCTCAAAGCAGCCTAACCTAGCCTCAAGGGTGTTCATCCCTCAGGGCACACTAAACATCAACAGCTTTCAAACCTGCTTTTGCCTCTCATATACTCACTCCTGGGAGCAGCCTCCACCTTTTGGCTAGTGCCAAGGTTCTAATATGCCTGTTGTCTCCACAGTGGAATGAAAAGTTTCTTTGCTACATTTCTGATATCTTGCCCATCTGATGCATAAAGCACTAAAATAATGTCTAATTCTGTAAAGTCATACCTTATTCTCTAAGAGGTACATAATACAGCAGGATCCAAAACGTTGTTCTACACGGCAACTGTTTACTTACGAGAGCTTCCATGTGACCCATGAAAAAGAATAATTTTGTTGGATTGAGATGATGATTTGAGGTGCAGCATGCTGTCATTACTGGAAGTAACCTTAGTTGTTTTATTTTGGATATTGATTTTTTTTAAAACCTCTTCCATTTTGAAGTCGCTTAGGAGGTCCACAAAAGGGACTTAAAATGGGTCCATTGTCTTGGAAAATAAATCGCTTGCCTAATAGTCTGCTTCATTTTACTGCCTGACAGGGTAGTTTTGCAATGAACATATTGACTTAGACAGGCACACTGGAGAAGGCACTTTCAAAGTAGTTCTTAACAATTGCTTTATACAAAACCCATTGACCTGTAAAACCATGCTGCTGAGTGCTCTGTGTTCTTGGATGGCAAATGTATTTGGTCATTTGTTAATAGTCATAGTGATCCAGATGTCCTAATGCATGCATTGCTTTAAAAGAACATTGGTTTTTCTTAGTACTTAGAATTATGGTATATTTCCAAATGCGAACAAATTGAATAACAAGCCTTGAATTGAATAATAAGTGAGCCTCAGGTGCTACCTTAAAGGCCAGAAAGACTGTTTAAGAAACCAGCTGCAAAAATTACTGGTTCTTTCCAGAAAATATTCTTTTGTCCATGTTCTTTTTGTATTTATTGTTAGAATAAGCTCTCACCTCAAAATACCCTGCTTTTGACTTGGTGGCAAAATACAGGCACCAAAGGTTATTTATGTCCAGCTAATTCTGTGGGCCTCAGTAGCAGCTGTGTGACTATAGCAAATTTGAATCTAAATGTTTTTGTCTATGTAACATCTTACAAAGAACCAGCAAATGTAGAAGGATATTTATATTTAAATGTTTAGTTTATCTATTTAAGTTTTGATCCTGCCATTCTAGCATCCCCCTAATTTGATCAGGGGAGATGTTATGTGCAGGTACTAAAGTAGGTTGTTCAATTAATGGGGCACCTTGACAAGAATGTGGACAACAAGGGCTGTATTCTCTTGTTGTATCTTTATTTTATTTTTGAATTTTATGACGTTTATAGACTGTTTTTCAGTTAGTATTTTCAAGGAGGCTTGCAGTCTGCAATATTAAATAATAATAATAATAACAACAACAGCAATATGAAAAAAGACAGACATTGCATCTGAATTCTTTACTGCAGAAGTTCATAGCCTGTCTGCCCATTGCTTTCCTTATCTTCATGCAGTGTATTATGGCATAAATGCCTTGCCTAAGAAAGCCCAATGAAATTCATGGGGTCGCCATAAGTTGAGAAGAAACTTGAAGGCATTTGTGTGTGAGAGCGCACAGACACACACATGTGCGCACACACATACACACGCACACAAACAGATGGATAGTGTCTCTGATAATTGTGAGTTATTTCAAATTCTTTTACAGTGTTTTGATGAAGTCATATATGAGTACAAAATGGTAGATTGTTGCCATCAGCTCTGTGACTAGGAAGATATGATATACTTTATGGGTATATTAAAATAAGGAGTTCTGCACATTTGAGAGGCCTTTTAGCGGCAGCTAAAAAGGCCAATACAATTTTAGGCTGCATCAATAGAAGTATAGTGTCTAGATCAAGGAAAGTAATAGTGCCATTCTATTCTTTTTTGGTTGGGCCTCACCTGGAATACCGTGTCCACTTCTGGGCACCACAATTCAAAAAGGATGTGGAGAAACTGGAGCGTGTCCAAAGGAGGGCAACTAAGATGGCAAAGGGTCTGGAAACCATGTCCTATGAGGAACGACTTAGGGAGCTGGGGATGTTTAGCCTGGAGAAGAGAAGGTTAAGAGGTGATATGATAGCCCTGTTTAAATACTTGAAGGGATGTCATATTGAGGAGGGAGCTAACTTGTTTTCTGCTGCTCCAGAGACTAGGACCCGGAGCAATGGATGCAAGCTACAGGAAAAGAAATTCCACCTCCACATTAGGAGGCACTCCCTGACAGTAAGGGCTGTTTGACAGTGGAACAAACTCCCTCGGAGTGTAGTGGTCTCCTTCCTTGGAGGTCTTTAAACAGAGGCTGGATGGCCATCTGTCGGGTTTGATTTCGATTTCTTGCATGGCAGGGGATTGGACTGGATGGCCCTTGTGGTCTCTTCCAACTCTACGATTCTATGATTTTATGAATCACAATTCGGTATTGTAAAAATAATTTCTTGGAGGAGTTGCATTTTAATGTTTTTATTATGCAAGTTTTTGAAGTGCTAGTCTTAGAGTTACTATAGAATGAGATGTATGTCTGTTTACTTATGTCTTTGTGTTTTGTGACCTAGTTGTACTAGGGAAGTAAGAGATATATGTTGTCATCTAAGTATCACTTAAAAACCAGGTTATTTCTTTATAGTTAGACTTACAAGTAGATCCAACTGAATGTGTTTAATTCAAAATCACCAGTATAAATATTTGTCTGTGTACCGAAATTGGTAACCAAGTTCCTTGGGAGTCACTATTCCAGCTTGCATAAATCACTGTCTCAATGGACTGTTTAAGTCATCCAATATTTTTTAAAAAACTAAAATTACAGCTTGGTTTAAATTGGGTCTCCACTGAAAGAGTAATCTGCCATTATTATCAATAATCTTGAGCTCTTACATGGAAAGGTCGGATATAAATCAAATCAATCAATACATTCTTAAGGGTACCAATAATTCATTGGTGTGAAACAGGACGAGGGCTAGTACAGTAAGTGCAGAAAATGTGTTGTCAAGTACCACATTGTAAGATTTACACTGAGAGGGAATTTGACACTGAGCCTTCTACATGCTAATCAGCAGTGTGGTGAAATGGACTTGCGATGCCATGTAAATTGGTATTCAGATATTACTAAAATAAACCTAGGCATTAAAGGAGGAAACCAGAACATACACACACATATAACTTATATTAAATATTTAGATCAGGGACAGTCAGCTTTGAGAAACTTCAGCTGCCCTCTACCTGTAGACATTTTTCTCAAACAAGGTTATTGCATCTGTAGAGCATATTATGCAGTGTTTACTACATTCCACATTCACTGAACTGATTTAGACCCCAAACTGGAAGTGACCAGAGAGTAATTTCTAGTTTTGAAAAAGAACCCCATCATCTAAAACAGATAAAAGGTAGAATAAGATGGCCTTGGGGGCTGTGAAAGGCCTTTAGCTGTGGGAAGTGGGTTCTGCTGTCCCACAGTATCAGCCTTAGAGGACTGTACTTTGCCCATGCCCAGGTACTCAGATCATGTTTTTCCAGCGACAAAGGCCATGCCTTAAGATGAAGTACAGTATGTATAAAATAAAAATCTACAGAACCTCATATTAGATATTAGTAATTCAGAATCAGCCCTGCTGTCATCAGATTACAGCCACACAACCCACTGATATAGGTGGATCTTGAAATACATGTAGAAAATCATAGGGCATAACTAGTTTTGATCAGAGTGGAGGTCAAGCCAGAGCCACACAATTTCAGAAAATATTCCATTTCAGATGCTAATGATCATGCATCCTGGAATGAGGTAATACTGATCAAGCATTGATAAAGATCTTAACTGATTTGTTTTAATTAGCCAAAGCAGTCTATTAGGTATGTTGTTTTCACATAGTCGAAAGCTTGAAAAGTTCATAGCAGTGGAGCACAGTCACTTCCTGGGCAGAAATTAAAAATAATTGACAAGAGTAAGAGTTCTAATGGATTTTCCCCAATATAAAATATATTCAAATATATTGACTATGAATTTGCAATCACATCTTTCTATTAGTGAACATATTTAGTAATTTTTTAACGAGATAACTGTAGTCACAGACACCCACACAGTATTCTATCTTCAGTAGCAATACTGATTTCTGTGTTCTGAAAACATTGATTTGGTATAAAATATGGAGATGACTGTCTAGGCATCTGCAGCTCTGATGTTTGGAAGGCAGTTTTCACAATAATCAGTGAGTACAGTGGATAAAATCTTTTCAGCTACAGGTAGAAGACTTGGTTCCAAATCCAGAATCAATTATGAATGAATCACCTTTTTAGATTCTTACTTCTCCACTTAATAAACTGATTTTCAAATCATGCCTACCTCTATGATTAATGGCAGGTATTCTCACACTCCTTTTAGTCCTCTTTCTTTGTATTTGTGGGGCCCCAGAAATTGAGGATTTCCCTTACTAAACAAACAAACAAGCTTCATTTATATACTGTTTCATATCACCTAAGCAGTGTCTAAGCAGTTTACAACTGTAGGCTAATTTGCCCCCAACAATCTGGGTACTCATCTTAGCGACCTCGGAAGGATGCAAGCCTGAGTCGAGCTTGAGCCCTTTTTCTGGTCTTGAACTCGCAACCTTATGGTTTTGTGTGAGTGGCAGCAGTAGAGGCATTTAACCACTGCACCACCAGGGCTTATTTGTTACTATTGGTTCTCCTGTTCATTATAGTCTGAACCTAGAACCAAATTTCTGCAATCTATTCTTTCTGATCTATATTCCCCTAAGGCTGTGAGCATGCAACTTACTCAAAGTCATCCAGTGGGTTTCATGACCAAGCAGGGAATCAAACCCTGCTCTCCAGAGTCATAGTCCTGTGCTCAAACTACTGCACCATGCTGGCTCCTATATTACAATAATGTTACAGAAAATATTTTTCTTCTTTGTGGTCTCTGTGAATCACACAATTGGGTTTTCCGAATTTGTGCCTGCACAAAGCCTATTTGGAACCTTCTAGAGCTATTATAAGCATTTTGGCAGTAGAGCACTGAAAATTCAGGCAAAATTTGTTGCTGATATTGAAGTTGATTGCCCGGGGGATGCTCTTATTTAATTATAGTATTTTTATTTATACTTGTTTATACTTTATACACTATGCATTTTAATTATTTTGAATATCGATTCTTTATATGCAATATTTTAATGCTATTTGTTTTATGTAGCACTTTTAGATCATTGTACTTTTATGTTATTCATTCTGTATGTGAACAGCCTATGGTGAAAGCATTAATAAATTAACAGAAGAAGAATATAAATTGCGAAGAAAGACCTAGGTGTGGACTGTAAGGAAATCATGGTCAAGTATCAATCTGTTATCAGTTTCTTTAGGTATACTAGTACACACTTTCAGTTTTGCTGCATCTTAAGGCAATTTCCTATAAACAAAATGCAGCTTTTATTTACAAAGTTACCACCTAAGAATGCCATGCAGTCCAGATCATTGATGACATGAAAAACAGTAGAACTGTTTTGCAGGGAAAATACAAGTGAAGAGGGGGCAAGGAATACCTAAATTTAACTTGCAATTAATTTGCCATACTGAACAATCCTAAATATTTTTTACTTGGAGGAAAAGCAGAGACGTCTTAGAAGATTTATTAGATTACAGAAATATCCATTCCCTGACATATCAGGCTATACAGATTCTCTTTAAAGAACTAGCATCATTAAAACTATTATAGGAAACTTGTCTGGTGCACTTTAGAAAAATGCAGTTGTAAAAAATCTCTCTTTTGAAATGCTGCTTATAAAAAGAGGGAAGAATAAAATTAGACACCATCACACACAATTTGCATGTGTTTTTGGTAAGGTACTGACAGGAATGAAATTTGAAGGGTAGGTTTGTTTGTTTTTTAAATGCAGCCTTGTTTTTTAAATACAGTGTCCAAAGTAAAGACCTTGTTTCTGATATGAAATATCTGTCACACAGATATTTATGCTATTAGCAGAAGATACCTGCAAGTGTATTGACCATTACCAGTGTTTTAAGGCTGTAATCTTGTGCCCTCTTACCTGGAAGTATGCCCAGAACTCAGTGGGATTTGTTTGTAAGTAAACATGTAAAAAAATTGTACCTTACATTTTATTATCTAGCTAATTCAGAGACAATTTAAAGTAACACGTATATTTCAACAACCCTGTCATCTGATTTGGAATTCATCCCACCACCACCTTTCCCCAGAATGTTTTTCCCCTACAAAATTTCCAGGGATTTGCATGTAACTATTAAAGTTGAAGGGGAACTGAGGAAAATATAACAGGCAATACAATCAGTTTTCTGTTTGTTTGTTTGTTTTTTACCAAAATCCCTATGCTCCCCACAACAGTGGCAGCATATATTTCTAAGTAGCAATCAATAGTCTCAAAGTACACCAATCAATGAGATCAAGAACTAAAATTTACCCCATTGAGAATTTCCATCTATACCTGACTCTTCAAACCAACAAAAAGCTATTAATCATTTGACCATGAACATAATTACTGATCTGTTGTCTTAGAAAATACAGCCTTGTGGTAATGGATATCATCAATCAGAGGACAGCCCATCTATGTTTATGAAAATCAGCCCCTGTTGGCTATTAAATACTTTGCCTGCATTATTTACTATAATGCCTTTACTATGGATTCTCTGTATGTCTGTGTGCATGCACTATAGAATAGCAAACTAACAGACAACTGAGATAGTGCTTCACAACATTGCTGCAAGTCTTACTTGAATATTTCTGGCAGCAGAATTCAGCTGAGCTGGTAATATCAATGCTAAAACCCAGCCTTTAATTCATGAGAGTTCCCATGGGAGAACATTATTGTGACTAGTTCACAATATACTTTAAGGTAATGGAGTCTCTTCCAAGAAAAAATAGCAAGCTTATTTCCATAGCTCTATTGATACACTAAGCAGGCTGCCATAATATTTCTAGGATTGCATTAAGATTTGAGGTAAAGTGCCTCCAAGGTATCTTGGTAAGCTTTTAAAAAAAATCTTATTCGACTGCTTTAATGATAAACAATGTGTGTTTTTTTTAAGTTATAGATTAAATAATGGGAGTATAGCATTTCTACATTTCATTAGGAACACATGTAATGCTTGGCATGAGCAAGAGAAGGAAGCAGCCAAGACTTCTTCAGAGAAGACTGACATAATGATTGATCAGCAAGGGTTCAGGTGGTGGAGGTGGGTAGGAATAATCTGTTCTCATGCTCTTGGCAGTGCCATTGAATTTATGTTTGTTTATTATTATTATTTCATTTGTATTCTGCCTTTCTCCCAGAGGGGACCCAAGGTAGCTCACTGATGACAATGATGATGATGATGATAACAACATTTTAAAAAATTACAATAAAATTTAAAACAATTAAAATAATCTAAGAAAGGTATACAATTACATAACAATATACAAAAGTTAAAAGACATGACTAAAAGATACATACGCCATAAAAACCACCATGGTATGATTATATATTAAATGCCTGCCTAAATAAAAACTTTTTTGCTTGCCGCTGAAAGGCCAGCAGGGAGGGGGCCCAGCCAAGCCTCCCATGGAAGGGCATTCCAGAGGTTAAGAGCATCCACTGAGATGGCTCCCTCTCATGTCTTCACCAAGTGAACCTATGATAGTGGTGGTACCAAGAGAAAGCCTTCCCATAAAGATCTTAGTGTTCTGGAAGGTTCATATGGGGAGATACGGTTCTTCAAATAGTCTGGACCTATATAGGGCTTCATAGGTCATGTGCCCGGAAATGAACTGGAAGCCAGTGAAACTGTTTCAGCAAGGCAGTTATATGTTCCCTATAACTGTCCCTGGTCAGCATTCTAACTGTGACATTTTGCACCCACTGAAGTTTCTGAACTGTTTTCAAAGGCAGCCTCACATAGAGTGAGTTACAGTAGTCCAAACGGGATGTAATCAAGGCATGTATCACCGTAGTCAGATCTGGCTTCTCAACAAATGGGTGCAGCTGGCGATAAGATACAAACATTTCTTCACCACACCATCTTAATGGGTGAAGTCAGACTTACCACCCTTTCGTGGCATGTGCATGCCTCCTGAAGTGTGTTTGTAAAGCGTTCACATGCACATTTCTGCACTGAAGGATTACCACAGGGTTAGAGATCCGAAAGGGGCTGGAACAAGGGGAAAAACTGGGACGGGGGGCATCCTAAAAAGAAAGTGCCATGGGTGTAAAAGTCCTCCTTTTTGGTTGCTTGAGGAAGAAAGGCTTCAACTCTCCATTTCCCCCTTCTTCATCAGGAGGGGAGGAGACCGATGGGAGAAGGGAAGAGGGAAAGAGAGTGAGCAGGCAGGCTTGTGGTCAAGCCTAAGGAAACTCTTCAGTACTGAGGTTAGTAGCTGAGAGTTTGGTGGGGACAGGGGCGGGGGTGGGAAAGGTTGACACTCCCCGGCCGAAACTCATAGGTTACTGTTTACAGGGAATACAGCATGCTGGGAGCTTCTCCTGCACTTCTAGGACAGAGACATATTTGACACATGTATTTTGAACATGGTGCAAGTAAATATCGGAGCAGTTTTGTATAACTTGTCAGGAAGAAGTCAGTGGGTGCCCATGGCACTAATTCAGTCTGCAGCAAGGGACACAGCATTTTTTTTTATAAGATCAGAAAATGCTATTAACCAACTACTTGGAATGTGTACTAGAAAGTATGCAAATAGTGATCCCAGCACAAGAGAAATTTGAAGGTCAGGGACATATTATTCATTCATAGTTGCAACATTTTAGGATAATGATCCTCTTATTAGCCAGAAAAGCCTTTTTTAGTTCCCAACTATTTTGTTGTTGCTTTAATTGTATGTAATAAAAGAAACTGAACCTGGTTGTTGACACATTGCTCATTATTATACATTCACGTATTTAGATCAGCCCTTTTCATGCATTGAAATAATACACAGAGAGGAAGGATGAGAACTCTAGCTCCTCTCCACTCTCACTGTTGTCATGTTGAAGGCAAATGTCAAGCAAAGAGTCTCTCCTTCTCATGCATGCTGTCAGTGATAATATAATCCTTGTTCTAAGTTTTGCAGGGAGCCCCCACAAGTAGGAAATTCTCTCTGATTCTTACTTAACCTCAATAGGATGAGGATGAGAATATGGATGGATCAGTGTGTATGGATAGCATAATTTATAAGCTTTCCCTGAGTGAGCACTTATGTTCTGATATCTTAAGCAAAACAACTTGTTTTTCCTATTACAGACATCTGACTAGATATTCTGTAGTTAAACAGAAGTGCATTAAAGGGGCAGCTGGTCTGTTTTTCTGTTGATTGCAAAGTATTTAGGAAAGATTTTCCAGCTTGGGATACCTTTCTTTTTACTGTCCTGCTCTCAATTTCAAATAAGAATACAGAATGCCATAGAAGCTATGGAAGCAGGAGCTCTAATGTCCTAATAATGAAGTCATTCTCACAGAGGGAAGACACCAGGCTTTAGGGAAAACCTAAAAGGGAATACCTCAAAACAGATGAAAAATGAACATTTTAATTACCTACAGATAGCTGCGAGTTCGAGCAGATGGAACTAGAGGAGACAAGGAAAGCCTGAAGGAGGAAAGGAATAGACCATCATAGGAAAGTGTGTGGCTGATTGGAAAACTGAACAGGGGCCCTCTGTCCTGCACCATTTTGTTGCAGGTTAACGGGTTAACAGTCTGTCTCCTGCAAATGCATTATTGCTATTTCTGAATCTCTTTTTCAGCCTATAAAAACGCCAAAAATTAGCTTATTTCATTATGTTGGAATTTGCTTAGAGGTGAGATGTAAAATATAATATAATATTTTACTAGTAGTAAAATCTAGCCTTCTTCATATTATATTTAAGTCATAATGAATAACTTTGAGAAAAACCAAGATGCCTTGCTTGCATCTTAATTAACATTTTCTGCTTGGTCATGTTCAAAATGGAAATTTATTCAAATAGGGTAACCTCTTTTACCTAACATTATGAAAACATTCAGAGTATTCTGAAGGTTTTGCTTTGGCCATACTATGGTAAAGCACATGATAACTGCTGATTCATTGCTGATGATGCTTCTTGGAAACTGGAAGGGTAAGAATGATTCTGAACACTGCAAATACATATTTCCTGTAATCAGCCTGATAGTGAGAAATCTAAGAAGGTAGGATACATTTTTGTTGTTGAAACACATTTTGTAGTCTATCTCTTACCACACCAGTGTAGCATAAATGTGGTTACCTTGAATGGATAAATGCAAGGATATTTTTTTTTGCTAAACAACATTTTTATTTTGTCTTAAAATTAAGCATGATACTTATGTAAATAAACATGTCACATCAAAATTGCTAATGTCCACATTTAGCTTACTTGCCAACCATTAAGTTGAAGCAAGTTATGTGGAAAGACCAAGAATATTCTTATTTTTGTATTCAAGCAGCATGACACAATAGGTCATCAAAGTATGACGGTTAACTACAATACATACATCCTAAAACACAGTCATAATAAAGTAAGTTAGTTTAAAATCCGAAGGATTTGGTTTCTTTTTTCATTCCTTCATAATCAATAGAAATTAAACTGGATTATGTCCTTTCTACCTTATAGAGAAATGCCAATCAGCTCAATAATTACCAGCATCTGTTTCTGAAGAGTTGTATTTAGTTATCTGAAGGTGCTTAGAGTTCTTGCATGTGTATGGTAAGCCAGACAAGAATCTGTTAGCCATGCTTTGTCATTAATTGTGCAGTGTGAAAGGCATGTCAACCACTGTTTGTATCCATATCCCTGTGTTTGCAATAAACTCCTTCACTTTGCATGGGAGAGGTGCTTCCATTGCTGATTTCACTGGTGCTCAAGTTGCCCCCCCCCCCCCCCGACATGCCTTTGTGAAAGGATCTTTGACTAAAGAGTCTTCTTAGGAGATGTACAAGGGTTATTGCAGAAGGAGAAGACAGGAAATTCGTGTTCAAGCTTACTGGTCCAAAGGTTTTGTATTGTGCTTCTATGTTATGTACAGGTTCGTAGTAGCTGCAGACAAGTTTGGATTAATTGTGATAGCAGCAACATAGTATGGATGCGTGTTTATGACATGTATGAAATACACTGTGGGAAACTGATTTCAAATTGTTGGTGGTGATGATGACTTCTTTTTCTGTTATATATATTTTTCTTTTTCCATCTTTGAAAAATGTATAACAAAATGTTGGCCTGTTAAGTTTAACTAGTACTCTGAAGAAAGAAACTGACAAGTTAAGCTGTTTTTAAACCAAGTGAAATTCCTGAGCATGATTTAAGTTACAATGCTTTATTTAAAATCAGGTTTTGAGTGTGGGTGTGGGGAGATCAAGTGATTCATTTTGATTATTCATTCTCTTCCATTTGTGTATTCATGGATAGACATGGCCTTGGTGATTTCATGCTGAACCTTTCTTTTCTGGTTGAATCTGTGACTTGGTGTACCTCTGACATGCATCTTGGTATTGTTTGCCAACTCCTCTATTCTGAAATCTTTCTATAACTGTACTCCTTAGACTCTTTAACTTTCAGTGTAAACATGTCCTTTACTTCTGTATTGTCTCACTTTTGCTATAATACTTTTCCAGCTTCCTTTATTGTAACTGAGGGAAGTATTTGTGTTAATTTGTGCCCCAACAAGTATTGCAATGGTCTAGTCAGTGGTCTGAAGCCATGGGAGAATATCTCACATAACACTACTGCAGTTCTTATAGGCATCTGTACAACACTTTGTTCTTCGTCATGGTTTCTGCGACTGACACAGATGGGTTATCAGCACAGTACATTGTTTGGAATCTATTATTATTATTATTATTATTATTATTATTAACCTTTATTTATAAAGCACTGTAAATTTATACAGCACTGTACATACAATCTTTTTAATTGGACGGTTCCCTGCCCTCAGGCTTACAATCTAAAAAGACACGACACAAAAGGAGAAGGGAAAGGTGGTGGGGAAGGAGCCTCTCTAGTAGGATAATACATATAAAATACATAGCAATACAGGAAATGATTCAATAAAACAGACAACAAAAGAACAACAAAAAGCAAGTGACAATTATGCAATGCCTGGGAACGCTTTTCTGAACAGGATGGTCTTCAGCTGGTTAAAGAAGAGATGGCTCTTGTTTGCTGGGGAAGAAGGTTCCAGGAGTGAGGGGCAGCGAGTGAAAAGGGGCGAATCCGAGATGGGGCAGAGGAAATCCTGGGCTGGGACAGCAGACCTTGACTACTAGAACGGAGGGCCCTAGTGGGAAGGTGAGAAGAAATAAGGTCTAATAAGTAAGGAGGGGCCAGCCCATGGAGGGCTTTAAACGTGGACAGCAGGAGCTTATACTGAATACGAAAAGGGAGGGGGAGCCAGTGAAGGGATGCCAACACAGGAGAGATATGGTCAGAGCGGTGGGCGGATGTGATAATGCGTGCAGCTGAATGCTGGACAGAAATTAAAGGACGGAGGTGAGAGAGAGGAAGCCCAGCCAGGAGAACGTTACAGTAATCGAGTCGTGAGACCACTAGGGCATGGACCAGGATCTTGGCAGTAGAGGCAGAGAGATATGGTCGGATTTTGGCAATGTTGTATAAAAAGAATCTACAAGCCTTGGCTGTGGTCAGGATCTGAGGGGTACACGACAGAGAAGAATCAAAGATAAAACCAAGACTGCGGGCTTGCTGGACTGGTTGAATAGAAATGTTGTCCACAGAGACAGAAAAGGAGTGTTGAAGGGTGGGCTTAGGAGGAAAGACAAGAAGCTCCGTCTTGGACATGTTGAGCTTCAAACGCCGATGGCACATCCACTGTGAGACAGCTGCGAGACAAGATGAAACTTGCTGTTCAAGCCTTGGAGAAAGGTCAGGGGTGGAAAGATACAACTGGGTGTCATCGGCATACAGATGGTAGGAGAAACCAAAAGAGCTAATGAGTTTACCTAAGGACAGTGTGTAGAGAGAAAACAGAAGGGGACCCAGAACAGAGCCCTGGGGAACTCCAACAGATAAGGGAACAGGAGAAGAAGTCTGGTCCCCTGCAACCACTGCAAAAGATCTGCCAGACAAATAAGATCGAAACCAGTCGAGAACAGAGTCTGAGAACCCAAGGTCAGAGAGTATGTCAACTAGGAGACAGTGATCAACGGTGTCAAAGGCTGTAGGCAAATCAAGAAGGATGAGAACAGAGTAAAGGCCATTAGCCTTGGCCCGTAAAAGGTCATTTGAGATCTTAGTGAGAGCTGTCTCTGTGGAATGCCTTGGGCGGAAACCAGACTGAAAGGGATCAAGAATGGAGTTGGCTTCGAGAAACTCAAGACAGCGAGAATAAACAACCCATTCCAAAACCTTAGAAAGAAAGGGAAGAAGAGAAATCGAACGATAGCTAGACAAAGAGGAGGAGTCGAGAGAAGGTTTTTTCAGAATTGGGGAAATGAGAGCATGTTTGAAGTCTGAAGGGAAGGAGCCTTTAGAGAGAGAGAGCTATTATCTCCTGGGTTAATCAGGCAAACGCTACAATTGAGGACTTGCTTTTCAATGAAGGTGGATTATTCAATGGAGAGATGGATAACAAGCTAGAACTTATGCAGAAGATGGGCATCATGGTTCGTAAATTCAGCCTGCCATTCAAATCTCAACACTTGTCCAGATTCCGCTACAGCTGGACCATTGGTCTTACACTCAAGCTTTCCCTTCTTTGCCTTCCTGTAATGCTTCTACATCTGCCAAGTGTTGCATTCATTTAAGAAGTCTTAAGACTAGGACAGGT
The DNA here is from genome assembly GCA_023333645.1 of Sceloporus occidentalis. Lineage (NCBI taxonomy): Eukaryota > Metazoa > Chordata > Lepidosauria > Squamata > Phrynosomatidae > Sceloporus > Sceloporus occidentalis. Next base: position 2,060,417 of record JALMGF010000104.1, on the reverse strand, counting down.
GACGTCTTTGACTCACTGAATGTCATTCTTCCTATAGGCTCTCCTTGTTTTGGCAACAGATTTTCTCATTACCACCATGCCTGTGCTGCTATAACCTTGTGTCTTGAACATTGTCTGGAGTGGGTATGCTGTAGAGTTCACAGAGTATTCACCTGTAGGGATAATACATGCTACAACCTCCCCCCCCCCCCCCATGTTCTCATTGACAAAGTAGCCACGCTGCTTCAGAGAGATGAAGTCACACCCATCCCTGTACTGTTGATTCTTTTTGGGTTCTCTTACTGGTACTACTTTGTGCCCAAAAAAGGATGGAGGGCTGCACCCAATCTTGGACCTTTGGGATGTCAATTTTTACATCCAACCCAGACAATTCTGGATTGTGACTCTCAGAACCATTCTTCCCCTATTGCATTAAGGATATTGGTTTGCAACACTGGATTTAAAGGAGGCTTGTTTCCATATTGCAGTCTGATCATTGCACAGACACTTCCTTTGTTTTGCTGTGAAAGAAAAGACCTATTGATTCCATGTCCTCCCCCTCAGACTCTCCATTATCTCTCAAGTTTTTACAAAATGTATGGCAATTGTTGCTGCTTGGTTAAGGCAACTTGCAGTTCTTCTGTTCCCCTACATATATTACTGGCTCCTAGTTGTGGATTTCCAGGACAAGCTTTATAGCAACATCAGGTATATGTTCCACCTTTTGGGTTCCTTGGGTCTCACTGTCAACGCAGAGAAATTTCACTTGAGTCCATTTCAGACAGTGAAATTTTTCATAGCCACCCCGAACTCTTGAGCATCTACTGCCTATTTACCAGGTGAGCAGTACCAGGCCCTCTTGAAAATTTCTCTGGAGTCAGACCAACTACAGGGTGTCTGTACACCCTGTTAAGATACTCCTTGGATTCATGGGTTCCAAGACAGTGGTAACATTGTTGGCAAGGCTCAAGATACATTCTCTACAGGCTTGGTTCTTATCTTTTTTCAACCCCTTCAGGGATTCTCCTCACCTTTGTCTCACTGTACTAGGAAAGGTTCATCGATTTCTGGCCTGGTGACAACAAACAAGTCAGTGTGCCCTTCTTGCTTCTCTAGCCCAATGTAGCACTAACTATATATGCGTCTGTGGATGTATGGGAAGCCTATACAGAGGAACTTTAGGAAAAGGGACCATGGACTCAGGAGGAGAGACCACTCCACATCAGTATGCTTGGTGTGGAAAAAGGATTTTGTGCTTTTGGGACATTGCTGCAGGGTGAGGTAGTTCAGGTTCTTATCAACAACACCATGGTAATGAACTATCTGAACAAGCAGAGTAGTATAAAGTCCAACACCCTACTCTGCAGGACTTTCTGTTTTGGAACTGATGCATCAAAAGAGGCATCTCAATCTTGACGATACATCTTCTGGGAGAGGAGAATGTCCTAGTCATGCTCCAGGTAGGTCCTTGGTTTCATACCATGGATGCTTGCTCCATCCTGTTTCACTTCAGTTTTCCAAATGTGAGACACTCCTCAAGTGGATCTTTTTGCCTCACTAGAGAATAGTCAATGCTTGATGTTCTGTTCCAGAATTTGTTGGGGAAAGTTGCATGGTGATGCCTTCCTGTTTCACTGGTGAGGTCCTGTCATGTACACCTCCCCCTTCTTTCATCCCACCAGGATGATCCCAAAAATCCAGAGAGACAAGGTGAGAGGCATCCTAATCACATTGTGGTGGTCCAGATAGCCATTGTTTTCTCCACTCCTGCGTTTGGCTTAAGGCAGCAACTTCAGGCTCCAGTACTGACCAGACCTATTCAGCATGCACAATGGACTGGTAAGGCACCCAGGCCTGGGCACCCTCAAACTGATAGCCTGGAAAATGTTTCCCTAAAATTTCTTTCCAATACTATCCAGTAGATCATTGTTGCAGTGCATAGGCTATCTACACGGCAGTCCTATGTGTACACATGGCAGACATTCTCATCCTTCCTTTCACCACAAGTGATCTCTCTGGTTCTTGCACAAATGTAAGATATTCCTGAATTCCTTCTATCCCTCTCTGAGAGAGGTCATTTCCTCTCTTCAGTCAAAGGTTACATGGCAGCCAGCTCAAATTATTCCAAGTCATCTGAAAACCTTCGTGCTATCAGAACCTATTGGTGAAGGAATTCCTCAAGGACTACAGAAATTTTCATCCTCCAGTCTCACGACCAACACCACAATAGAGCTTGGAGTTAGTACTGTCACAGCTTTCCATGAAATCTTTTTAGTCAGTGGCCGTGTGTGATTTTTTGCTACTAGCCTGTAAGACAGTTTTCTTGGTGACTGTTACACCTTTTGGGAGGGTAGGGGAATTATGTACTCTCAGAGTGGACCAACCTTACCTATCTTTCCATAATGGTATCAAAGCAGCACTTTTTGAAGTGCGTGATTTCAGCTATATACCTTGCTTACAAATTAGCTAGAAAAGACCCTCCAGATCAAGTTCATAGCCATTCCACCAGGGATGTGGCTGCTTTCTGAGAGGTGTGCTCTTGGAGGATGTGTGTAAGGCCACTACTTGATCTCACCTAACCTTAATTTAACAGTTTAGACTATATGCTAGGGATGATGCTGCCTTTGGACTAATGTGGGGGAGACTGTAGCATGACTCTCCCACCACCTGTACAATGATCTTGCTGGTCTCCCATTTGTGTGAGTCACAGAGACCACAAAGGAGGACAAGTTGCATACCTGTAACTGTAATTGTTTGAGTGGTCATCTGTGAACGCACACAACCCTTCCTATTCTCCCCTTGTCATGCCCTACCTGTCCTTAGGTCTTAAGATGCTGCTGTTGCATGTCCATGGAACTGAGGGTTTCAGAGGGAAGGGTCCTATAAGGTGTCTAAGGATGGGCTTGGGTTACTGCCAGAAATATTATGTAGCAGCTTTAGAGAAGATTCTGAATGATGCACTATGAGGGCTCAGATAATCAGTTAGTGTGAATTCACAGATGATTACTGAAAGAACTACAGTTACAACCTGCCCTTCCAGTTTTTTTACATCAGTCCTTCCCCTCTGCCCCATAATAGAAGTATTTCCCTTTTTAAAAAACAAAGTTTAATTTGCAGCACTGCACTGATATATACATTCCCCTTTGACACTGTGGCTTTTAATTAGTCATTTGGCTTTCTAGTAAAACTGATTAGTTAATGCTCACTACAGTGGAGCAGTTGCCAAAATTCTGCCTTGCATCTTCATGGCTGTCCTATGACTTCATACTTGGCTGCTTAATTATCTCTTCCATTTTTAATTCTATATTTTAAAAATTAAATTTAGTTATGGCCTGCAGCTTTCAGCAGAAACACTTGGATGATGATAGCAAACCAGATGTAAAAATATGATTCATCACTAAACTTCAATTAAAGTAAAATGACAGAGGATAAAATCAAGTCACAGAGTAAATAAGAGGAGCTTAAAAAGTCACACTGGCTTAAAATGTCTAGAATTCTTAATAAATACAAAGACTAAAACATCAAAAAGGCTATTTTATTTCCCTGTTGCCAAAAGTTAAGTGTCAATACAGTGGGCCCTTTGTATCTGCTGTGGGATTTGGTTCCAGGACCACCTCCACCAGCAAACACCCCCCCCCCCCAATACAGGAATACACAATCAAATCACTCCCTGCAGATGGCCACGCCGCCTCTGTTTAAAAGCCTCCAATGAAGGAAACTCCATCACAATCCAAAGGGGTGTGTTCCACTGTCAAACATCTCTTACAGTGAGGAGGTTCCTCTTAATGTTTAGGTGGAATCTCTTCCTGTAGCTTGCATCCATTACTTTGTGTCTTGTTCTCTGGAGCAGCAGAAAACAAGCTTGCTCCATCCTCATTGTGACACCCTTTCAGATATTTAAACAGGGCTATCATATCCCCTCTTCATCATCTCTTTTCCAGGCTAAAATAAGTCTCTCCTCATAAGGCATGGTTATCAGACCCTTCACCATTTTGGTGGCCTTCCTCTGCACAGCTTGTCAAATCATTTTTGAATTGTGTTTCCCAGAACTGGACACAGTATTGCAGGTGAGGCCTGAACAAAGCAGAATAGAGTGGCACTATTACTTCCCTTGATCTAGACATCGTACTTCTATTAATGTAGCCTATATAATAGCATTGGCCTTTTTAGCTGCTGTATCACATTGTTGACTCATGCTTAACTTATGGGCTACTAGAACTCCCAGATCCCTTTCACATGTAGTCTTGTTAAGCCAGGGGTCCCCCATCCTATCTTGTTTAATGTTGGAACTGAATTTAGAATTGAATAACATATCCGTCATCCAAGTAACTGCATCCTTGTTTTTTTTTTCTATTCTGGATTAGGTATGATTGAATATGCAGCTTGTTTGAGATGAGTTTGCTTCAGTCAAGGCTCTTTACTTTTTTGAACACAAGATTTTTTAGGTATGGGGCAGACTGGAATTATGAGCATCTCAGTTTTCATTTAGCAATAAAATTATAGCTAATAGTGGGTGAAATGAAGCATAGTGTTCTGAGCAAACCAAGTCAGAAGATAAATATTGTTCCCTCACCCAATTTTGTATGGAAAAACTTGCCAGGCTTTTAATATTGCCTAATACTTATAACTTGAGATTTTTGATTTTACAGAATCAGGGTTCCTGGCTTTCAAATACCTGAAAGAACCAGTAACAAGCAGCCACCCAAAGGGAAGGTATTTTTACCATACATCAAAGGAGTCACAGACAGAATAGGCAAAGTGGTGAGGAAGCATAATCTGCAAATGGTTTACAAACCGACGAAGAAAATCCAGCAAATGCCTTGCTCAGCCAAGGACCAGAGAGACCCTCTCACAGCCGCAGGAGTTTACCGCATACCATGCAGCTGCGGACAAGTCTACATAGGGACCACCAAACGCAGTGTGCAAACAAGAATCAAGGAACACGAGAAGCACTGCAGACTGGGCCAGCCAGATAAATAAGCAGTAGCAGAACATGCCACAAACCATCCTGAGCATAAAATACTGTTTATTCTGGACCATGCCAACCACTACCATGTCAGGATGCACAGGGAAGCCATTGAAATCCATAAACATCTGGATAATTTCAACCGGAAAGAAGAAACTCTTAAAGTTAATAAAATTTGGCTACCAGTCTTGAGGAATAGCAAAATAAGGACTCAGCAAATGCAAATGGGAAACCATTCAGAGTCAGGGACTTTCCCAGCAGATAATGATCACCAATTAGCAGACATTAATCCTCTTTTGCATTAGCCTCCCAGCCTGAGACCTGCCATCAGCACAGAACAAATCACTCCTTCATTCCCAGGCTCACACAGTATATATAGACCCACTTTTTCCAGGCAAGCATTCTCTGAAGATGCCAGCCACAAATGCTGGTGAAACGTCAGGAAGAAATCTTCTAGAACATGGCCACATAGCCCGAAAAACCCACAAAAAACCATGAACCAGTAACAATTTCTGTCTTCTAGATTGGCTTTGGAAGCTTCTTGAAATACTTGCATCCAGCATTATCTTCAGTTTCTGAGGTTCAGATTTGAAGGAATACAATACTTAGTGATGAAATCCTGTCCTGTTACTTCAGGCTTTCAGATTGCATGGCCATTTGGATAAATGAATTGGAAAATATTAAAATACAATCCATTAAGGAGAAAACACTAATGTTACCCTAAAGTACCCCAAACTGAAAGACTTTTCTAGTCTAATTCTTCTATACATGTAAAGCCAAGCTAGTCTGACTACTCCTCCAAAATTCCCTAGGCTTCTCAGTGAAAGCATTTGTACTTGTTCTGTGACAGAATAGCAAGGCGGAAACAAGTGATTGCATAATGCCGATGGGCAAGAGATGGCATTTTCAGGTCTCTGTCATCTTGCTGAGTTCATTCGACACTGTGAAAACCTTCCCCAGACTCTGATTTTAGACAGGTTTATTAGTGCACCATTTTTCTCTATCCTCTCCAGGAGAATTCAGTTATATTGACAAACAGCTTCATTTCTTTTTGGTGCAGCCTGAGTCACAAAAGCATTTTAATGGCCATGTAAGATGGCTCTCTGCTTTGTTATTTCTATCTTGAAGCACACAGGAGTGAGTCTGCAGGTGCCACCACACAAATCTCAACATAGGTTCTGCAAGTGTTGTTGCATGCTTAAATTTAGTTGTAGAATATTGAAATCAACGCAGTAAATGTTACAGTTTGTTTATAAAATAAAGTTGTGCAATGCTGCAACTTCTGACCAGGAAGCAGATATTCTGTTTAAAGTGGTTAAACCAATTTTATTGCACACACGCCTGAGATAATATGATAGAGGGTGTGATCGAAATATTTAATAAAATTAATCAATAGTTCTTTTGAATAGAGGGACAATCTCTGGGGTTATACAAAAGTAACAGTCATGGTTCTTGAAGCCAAGATAGGGTAGGATAGCTGTGAGGTGGAGTGGCATATACTGCTTAGTTTTGGGGAAGGGGGATATTCATGTGGAGCTGTGTGAAAGATGAAGGGCAGCTGAATTTATACAGTATATCATTTCAAAAAAGGGGGGGCAGGTTTTGGCTTTGTATGATTTCTGTTGCACATTCGAGCTGATTTAACAAAATAGGCTATGCCATGTTTCTCAGAGTCTTTATTCTTCCCAGCAGTCACAGGCAATTTAAGAGTGTACTTTGCACCAGTTAGACATGTTTCTATGTAAGCATGTACTGGATTGTACTGTTAAGAGTCAAAGTTGGACCAACTTTGCTATTTAAAAAAGCACAAGATGCTGCAGTAATCAAAATAGGTTGATTACTGTCACTGTTGATGGAATAGTATGTGTGCATATGATGGTGTGTTTTTTAAGATTAAAAACTGTGCTTAATGGTTTTTTTTTTGTGTATGTCCACAGTTTCGCTGTCTGCACAATTTGTCTTAATGTTTATGCAAATGCATTTATTTGGTGCCTGAAAATACCCCATAATGTGCATTCTGATCTCTTTAGAAAGAAGCAGATTATTCAGGTTCATGCATTGTTTAACAGAAGGCGCCAGCTAAATGTATGTCCTGACCATCACTTGATAGAACCTTAGAACCCAAAATCCTATTCTCAGAGGGTGCAGAAGTGCAAGAAATATGTTGAACGTTGTCTTTTAAAAAATTGTAAGGAGTATATTTCCAAAACCTGTTATCAAAGGCTTTACTCTCTTTCAAAGGAAGGATGACCTTAACAGAGTATCACAATGAAATCTTTCTTAGGGTTTTTTTTTTTTTAAATGGGAGTCTTAATCAGTCTATAGGAGAATTCTGCTCAAGTATTTTTAAAAGAACCAAAAATATCTTTCCATGGTTCAATCTCAGAAGAATCAAAGTGAAGCATGATCTTACACTCCCTCTAGTGGCATCCAGGTTACAGTAATCTAGTTACTAATTCACTTGGGCCTATGAATAGTAAATACTGTATCTAGTAAATCTTTCATCTAAATCAGAGATTTTATCTAAGGGTCACAGAATATAATTCCTGAGCAAAAGGTCAGCTGATGGTAGGCTTTATTTGTATGCAAAGGGAAATCACAGAGAAAGATCTAAAAGGTAGATAGAAACAAAAAAATTGTCAGTTGCTTGCCTCTATAACAGTAGAGCCAGCCATTCTGAGCTCAGCTTTTCCACTGCTAGACTGTACCATTAAATTTATCAATTTATGCTGCTTCTCACCAAAGCATTGACTCATAGTAAATATTTTTATTCTGTTAGGAGGTTTTTTTTAAAAAAATAATCTTAAATAATCTTAATCTTAAAAAAAATGGATTCTGGACCAAAAAGTACTAAATACACTAGTAGGAACAAGCTTTACATCATGCATATATGTTGATGTTTTTCCTCTTAGCCCCACGTATTATGTAACCATAAACGATTTTTATTGCATCCTGTATTTTTAATATAAACCAGAACATTTTCAGAGTATAAATACCATCTATAGCTGATATAAGTGACAACTGTGTTTCTTGGGTCTAATGGTACTTCTGTTCTCCAATTTTAATCTATTCCTAATTACACACTTTAGCTTATCCTTTCAGAGATAGGACAAAAATAGAATTTCAGTTACCAACTTTGGAGAATTATTGGGAGAGCAAATGTCACCAAGAAATTAATCTTAAAAGTAAAGGATTATATCTATTCTGGCTCTGCCACCAATTTACCACATGACCTCTGCCAGCCTTTTGACGTTGGTTATATTATTTCTCAATCTGTAAAATGAAGATAAGCTCAAGAGTCTTGATAAATTAACAATCAGGATGGTGTTTTTTTAAAAAACAAATGACTGGTATATTAAGGGAAAGAAGTGCTATATTATGAATGAAGAGTCTTCTGGCACCTTAAGATCTAACAAACGTATAATGAGATAAGTATTAGTAGTCATTGTGTCCACTGTATTAACAAACATTCATACGGCAATAAATTTTGAAGGTGGAATGGAAAAATTGGAGCCTGTAGACAGCCTTTCAGATTCTTTTTGCAGCCCCTCAAAACAATTATTTGAGGGAGCAGAGAAACCTCCAGAATGATCACTACCTCAGGCACACCCAATTTCCATGACTACTACCATAGTCAAGATTGGCTGAAAAATTCAGTAGTGGAAAATGGAAGACTTGTGGTTACTGCCTGCTGCAGTTGCCCCCTTCTGCTTTTACGTTCAACAAGATGTTATGCTGCATTTGCTACAACTAGGTAATGTGACTTTTTTGCAAATTGGTATATCAGAGGTTCCCATACGGTTGCAGAGGGTGCAACAAATCTGCTCAATGTGTAGTTCAAAAATTAGAAGTTAGACTTCTTTAACTTCAATTGTGCTGTTAGTTTTGTGTGTGTGTGTGTGGGGGGGTGCAAACATTATTCTAACATTTCTAGGTGTGTGGAGCATAGAAAGGTTGGGAACCACTGAGCTATACCATAGATATTTTGGTTTCCTTTTTTTAAAAAAGGAAGGTAGAATAAATAAATGAGATTTTCAGTTAAAAAGACAAAACAATTGGCAGGTGAAATTCTAAAGAAGCTGATAAAACAAAATTAATTTTAGCAGTGCAAGTGTTAAAAGCTGAGTATCAAAGTAAAACTTACTCTGTAAAGAGCCTGCTCAAGTTGGAAGAGCCTGCTCAAGTTCAAAGGATTCACATGTGTGTATTCAAAAAATTACTAGGCTCAAGGAGGGGATAACCTGCTAAGCTACACCTTGCAAAACATGGGGTATTTGTTAAGCTAGGTGCTTTAGTAATAGACTAACAAAATTAACAGAATTTCCATTAGCAAGATGACAGATAGATTTATTATGTCCTGATACCTAGCCACTATGGTAGTAGAAGGCAATTGCCAGTGGTTTGGGAGCTTCATTCGCTATGACCCCACCCAGGGGTGGGGGCGGTAACTTCACCATGGTTTGTTTTAGATCCTTTAAAAATCAGGAAGCAACTCAAACGTTAACATTCAGTTTGCTTGCTGGTTTTAAAAAACACTTCTTCTCAGTTTAAAACAGGTCAGGATAATCCCAGTGCATGGCAGAATTGCCCTGTAGCAGGCATTGGGCCTTTTAGAGTTTTTTAGGTTTAAAAAATGTCAGGGGGTGGGAGTTCCATGGAGGAATCAATGTCCCTGCCAACCACTGGCCTGGGTAGGAGACATTGAAAAAAATCAGGTGGGGAAGAGCTTGGTCACCACACAAGGTCCATGAGGTGCACTTTGGTCACCCCTGCTCTGTGGCCTGTTAGCTTTGATTTTTGTAGAAACAGTTGCTGCTGAATTTTGATGGCATGTTTTGCTTATTTGAAAGGACTCGGTGGTTACCACTGTAATTCAGTGGTACAGTTTGCTGCTGCAATGTAGCAGTATGTTTTCTGGGAAGGAGGTGTGAGGGCTCAAAAGTGAGCCTTGGGGGCTGCCTGGAGGCAATGAGCTGTATGATGCCCACTCTTTGTGTAGACAGTATTGGGCTGGCTGGATAAATAGTTTGACCTGCTGTAAGGCAGCTTCCTATGTTCCTAAGCCTGTATATTTAATGTTCTTTTCCTCTTCTTTCAGAAAGTGGCAAAGGAGATTAGTAAGAAATTAAACTGTTTTGGTATTAAAGCAAAGCACTGAATTTGGATTTGAAGACTATTATTAAAGATCCATCAGCATTTACTAAAATTAGATGTTAAATCTACTTCACGTAAATGCTTTTTCTGAACTCTCCTTTGGGGGAATTTGGAGGGTCATGTGTAAAAGAGCAATATCATGGCAAGAAGAAGGAAAACAGGTGGTAAAAAGGAATTGAAGGGCCATAAGAATGAGTTGATGGCCAGGTGGGATATTGAAATGTAATCTTCATGTAGCAGAGCAGGGCAGGGAAAGGAGTCTGAAATACAAATTTGCAACTATGATGGCTTTTAAAATAAAAGTTGACATTCCTTATGGCCTCCACTGGTTGTTGTATTCTGCATACTCCTCTTTATGGAGAAAAAACATACAGTGTGCCTGCCAAAATACAGTTGAAGCATTTAATGTTTATATTTTGGTCAAGCTGAATTCAAGTGACTTTTCGCTTTGTGTGTGTGAAGAGAGCTGGTTTTCAGCCAAAAGTATTATCTTATGCAGACAGGGAAGACTGTTTTAATTAGAAGCTTAATCTGGCATGGAACAGGATTAACTCCCAGAAGCTCTTGTGAAAGCATCCACTCACTGTTCACAGCTGGAGTACTTTACAAATGTATTTCATCTGCATATCTACATATCCTTGAATCCTTTTTATTTTGGGATACTGTTCATTTGTCAAATAACATAACTTAGCCTCCCATGAGACCTGTCAGTGTTGGATACACTAATGTTTTCTGAGCTCTTTCCTCACTACTAATGTATTCTTTGATCAGGTTCATCTGATATTTTGGGAGTGATTTTTTAAAAAAATATAGTATCGGCTGTATACTGGATGCTCTGAGATTTTGGCAGCTTTGTGGCAAAAGGCTGCAATATTTACTTTGTGAAGACAAGAGGAAGGAGAAAAAGCAGGGCTAGGAGAAAGGGAAGATAAAACCAAGATATGTATAACTGAGTAGGGTATAACCTGTATCGTAGTTGCTGTATATCTGAACCATGTATCTAAAATAAAGTGCGCGGCTGTGAGACCTTTCAGAGAAGGTATGCAATAACTGAGTTGAGTAAAGAAAAAAAAATGTGACTTGCAGATTCATTTTTTGTATTTAAATTATTTATAGGCCTTTTTTATGTTTCCCAAAGTGGCTTATATAATAAAACCCAATATAATAATATAGTCATACAGAAAAATTAAAATAAAATCAGTAAGCACAGTCAATAATAAGAAACATCAAGGCCAGACAAATATTTCATCTGCATGTTTAGATTGTGCATATGGTATTTAGAAGCCTAAAATCTAACACAATGTTATAGCTCCCCTACCCCAATAGAAGAAAGGACCAAAGAAGAAATTGTGTTTCATAGATTTTCTAAATGCCAGTAAGGATGGAGGCTGATAGATACCCTGAATTTTAACTCACTCCAGAGATGTCTGGCTACTGCAGACCATTAAGCAACAGTTGTATGTATTTCTGGGGCCACAGTACAGAGTATTTCAGAAATCTTATGAATTTGCCCTATATTTCTGGAATCAGGAAATAGATTAATTTGTATGTGGGTGGCATTAGATATTTTAATGTGAAAAACAACTCCTCCCTTCCAGCAAAACTCTTCTCTGAATTTAAAATATTACAGTTCTTGGCTCCTAATTCAGCACTTAGCCTGGTTGCGTGTGATGAGTAATAATGCCTGTCAGCCAAGTTCTTGCTGTATACTGAATCCTGTGCATGCGGTTGGCTAATTTTCCCTTCAAGCTTAAGAGCTAGTTGCTACAAAATTCTGTTTGCAGATTCCACACAGAGCTTCAGTGCAAACACATTATTCTCTATTGAAAGGAACACTGATTTTAGAATATCCATGTAGTGTGAATGACACAGTGATCAGAAAAGATTCAACAAGTGGCTATGCTCAGTATAGTGCTGTAGGCAGCCATTTAATGACCATGCTTATTGGTTTCACAATTGTCCTTCTCAGAGGTCATGAATCCTACTGTGAAACCTAGATATTAGCAAGAATGGGAAATAATTTTGCCTCCAGTCATTAGCACATTCTGTCACATGAGCATAACATTTTTCATAGTTTCTACACACTTAGTTAGAATCACTATGTAGGAAAAGGGGAGGAGAACTATATATTGTATAATAACCATCAGTATGCAGTATATATAAATGAAATGATTAAACAACAAATTAGTTACTGTTTCTACCGTAATACCATATTTCTGTAAATTGTCAGATACAGAACTAAGCAGGAATATCTGGAGATGAGCAACTGAATTTCTTACACTGCTTACAGCCTCATATATTATATTGGACATACAGTATGCAGTCACATATGTAAGACTAAAGGGATGGCAACTCAAAGGGCAGCATTTACTGGAAATGTGACTGTCCTGCAAAAGCAAATACTATTAGAGGTACTCTGATACTACTAATCGCAGAAGATATTAGCATTAAGAACATTTTAAGTTTTAGCACCTTTTCATAGAGTGCGGCATACCCGTACTATCTTAGAGTTACCCAGAAGTGATTTTTTTAAAATGGATTATCTGATGCTAATGAAACACTAGCAGGTTTTCAGCATCACTAGCTCTAATTTTCAGACAGCTGCTGCATTAGATTGTATTTAATGATATCAAAGCCCAGCTGGAGTTATCTTAGCTGACTTTGCCTACCAGTAGCACAGAGCACCAGGTGCGTTTGTTGGAGTGTGAAAATAATTCAGTGTATAAGCTATCATCATTGGTATTTGTGTACTCTTCTAAAGATGTTTTTTTTCTTGCTGTTGGAGAAAGTACACACTTCGGACATTGTTGGTAAATACTGGTTTGTTAGCTTAATGCTATTTTATAGTAAAGTGACTACAACAGTAAATAATAATTTTTGCAAAGAGCACACTAGAATCAAATGTGAAACTAGGTACTAGAGAGTTGGAGGTTTTAGTGTGGTCCAGAGTAATTCATTTCTTGGAGTTTGATTTCATCTGGCTGAATTTAAGAAACAGGACAGATTAGAATTAAAATCTGCCACCAGATTGCTTTTCCCTGAATACTATAAACACCATAAACATTTCAACATATTAAAGTATGACTAGTAGTAATATGAAAGTTTTTATGGTGCTAAGAGGTTCTGTGGTAGTTTCATACATTGCTTATGGAAGAATTTGAACAAGTTGTAGTACAAGTGGAAGGGTACAGAAATGCCCTTTTCCATGAGGTAAAGGCATTTCCCAACACATTTTTATGCCTAATTTACAACTACCTCTCCAGAAGGGTCAGTCTTGGAAGCAACTTTTTATCTCATTAGTGTTTTCATCAACCTAAAAGTAACTACAAAGATATTCATGCATCTTTTCTGTTTCTTCACTGCAGCCCTGTGGCTACTGCAAGCAGAGCTTGTAACTCTAGGATTCATCAATCATTTGTGAGCCCAGATGTGTTAAAATTGATAATTGATGGTTGAGTTTCTGTTAGTGTTAAAATTGATAGCTGATCATAGAATCATAGAATTGGAAGAGACCACTAGGGCCATCCAGTCCAACCCCCTGCCATGCAGGAAATCCAAATCAAAGCATCCCTGACAGATGGCCATCCAGCCTCTGTTTAAAGACCTCCAAGGAAGGAGACTCTATCACCCTCCAAGGGAGTGCATTCCACTGTCGAACAGCCCTTACTGTCAGGAAGTTCCTCCTAATGTTCAGGTGGAATCTCTTTTCCTGTAGCTTGCATCCATTGTTCCGGGTCCTGTTCTCTGGAGCAGCAGAAAACAAGCTTGCTCCCTCCTCAATATGACATCCTTTCAAATATTTAAACAGGGCTATCATATCACCTCTTAACCTTCTTTTCTCCAGGCTAAACATCCCCAGCTCCCTAAGTCGTTCCTCATAGGGCATGGTCTCCAGACCCTTCACCATTTTTGTCGCCCTCCTTTGGACACGCTCCAGTTTCTCAATGTCCTTTTTGAATTGTGGCGCCCAGAACTGGACACAATATTCTAGGTGGGGCCTGACCAAAGCCGAATACAGTGGCACTATTACTTCTCTTGATCTAGACACTATACTTCTATTGATGCAGCCTAAAATAGCATTGGCCTTTTTAGCTGCCGCATCACACTGTTCACTCATGTTCAACTTGTGGTCTACTTGGACTCCTAGATCCCTTTCACACATAGTTTCATTCAGCCAGGTGTCACCCATCCTATATCTGTGCATTTTATTTTTCCGCCCTAAGTGCAATACCTTACATTTCTCTGTGTTGAATTTCATTTTGTTAGCTTTGGCCCAGCTTTCTAGTCTATTCAGGTCATTTTGAATCTTGATCCTGTCCTCTGGGGTATTAGCTATTCCCCCTAATTTGGTGTCATCTGCAAATTTGATAAGTATGCTCCCAATTCTGTCATCCAGGTCATTGATAAAGATGTTGAATAACACTGGGCCCAGGACAGAGCCCTGTGGGACCCCACTGGTCACTTCTCTCCAGGATGAAAAGGAGCCATTGTTGAGCACCCTTTGGGTTCGGCTGGTCAACCAATTACAGATCCATTTAACAGTTTCTTTGTCTAGCCCACATTTTACAAGCTTGTTTGCAAGAATGTCATGGGAAACCTTGTCAAAGGCCTTACTGAAATCAAGATATACTATATCCACAGCATTCCCTTCCTCTACCAAGCTGGTAATTTTATCAAAGAAAGAGATTAGGTTTGTCTGGCATGACTTGTTTCTCTGAAACCCATGTTGACTTTTTGTGATTATGGCATTGCCTTCTAGATGTTCACAGACTCTCTGTTTAATGATCTGCTCCAGAATCTTTCCTGGTATTGATGTCAGACTAACTGGACGATAATTGTTGGGATCCTCTTTTTTCCCCTTTTTGAAGATGGGGACAACGTTTGCCCTCCTCCAGTTGGCTGGGATCTCTCCTGTTCTCCAGGAGTTTTCAAAGATTATTGCCAATGGCTCCGATATTACATTTGCCAGTTCTTTTAATACCCTTGGATGGAGTTCATCTGGTCCCGGAGACTTAAATTCATTTAGATTTACAAGGTGTTCTTCTACTATCTCTTTACTTATTCTGTGCTGAAATTCCCCTATTCTGTCCTCTGCTCCATTATCCTCAGGTTGAGCACCCTTCGCCTTTTCTGAGAAGACTGAGGCAAAGAAGGTGTTGAGTAATTCTGCCTTTTCTCTGTCTTCTGTTAGCATTTTGCCATCTTCTCCACACAGTGACCCTACCGTTTCCTTCTTCTTCCTTTTGCTGCGGACATATCCAAAAAAGCCCTTTTTATTGTTCTTAACCTCTCTAGCAAGCCTGAGTTCATTCTGCGCTTTAGCTTTTCTGACTTTACCCCTACACATGCCTGCTATTTCTTTGAATTCCTTTTTTGTGATTTCCCCCTTTTTCCATTTCTTATACATGTTCCGTTTCAAGCTTAGCTCAGTTGAAAGTTCCTTAGTCATCCATCCTGGTTTCTTGAGACACCTCCCGTTTTTCTTTCTCACTGGAACTGTTTGAAATTGTGCCTTCAGTATCTCTCTTTTGAGAAACTCCCATCCATCCTGGACTCCTTTATCTTTTAGTATTTCTGACCATGGAATCGCCCTCAATACTTCTCTAAGTTTACTGAAATTCGCTCTCCTAAAGTCTAGGATGCGTGTCTGACTATGCCTGGCTTCTCCTTTCCACTGTATTACAAACTCTAGGAGAACATGGTCACTTCCACCTAATGATCCCACCACTTGCACCCCATTAACCAAGTCATCCTTGTTGGTTAGGATCAGATCTAAAATAGCTGACCCCCTTGTTGCCTCTTCCACCTTTTGGACCATGAAATTGTCTTCCAGGCAAGTGAGGAATTTGCTAGGCCTTGAGGATTTTGCTGAGTTTGACTTCCAGCAAATATCAGGATAGTTGAAGTCGCCCATCACTACTACATCTCTCTTTTCTGACTGTGTGGTCATCTGTTCTAGAAAGATATCATCCAATTCCTCAGTCTGACTTGGGGGTCTGTAGTAGACTCCCACCGTAACATCCTTGTTGTTTCCCTCCCCTTTGATTCTTATCCAGATGCTCTCCACCTGGCTTCCATGATTGATGTCCAGGATCTCTTCACTGGTGTAAATATCTCTGACATATAGTGCTATTCCTCCTCCTTTCCTGTTTGGCCTATTTCTCTTAATAAGGTTATACCCCTCTATTTCCACATTCCAATCATGAGACTCATCCCACCAGGTTTCAGTGATGCCTATTATATCATATTTGCTTTGTTGTACTAGGAGTTCGAGTTCATCTTGCTTATTTCCCATGCTCTGTGCATTAGTGTAGAGACATCGCAGACCATGGTTCCCTTTTACTTGCTGCCTGTGCAAGTTTTTTTGCCTCCCACTGTTGGGTCCTTGCACTGTTTGCCTTGTTTCCTCTGTGTCAGTTTGACTATTTTTGCCATCCCTTTCGCCTTCCTTAATATTGTCTCCCTTCCCCTCGGAACTCAGTTTAAAGCTCTCCTGATCAAGTTCTTGAGACTGTTGGCAAAAACATTTCTTCCAACTGGCGTGAGATGCAACCCGTCTGTTGCAAGAAGTCCCTCCTCATGGAACCGCAGCCCATGATCGAAGAATCCAAATCCTTCTCGGCGGCACCATCTGCGAAGCCAGTTGTTCAGATCTGCTATTTTCCTCTCCCTTCCTGGACCATGCCCTTCAACTGGCAGAAGAGACGAGATGACAACCTGTACATCCGTTCCTTTCAGCTTCCTACCAAGCGCCTCGTAATCCCTTTTGATGTTCTGAATGCTGTGTCTTGCAGTATCATTAGTTCCCACGTGGACCAAAAGGAAGGGGTATTGGTCAGTAGGCTTGACCAGTCTTGTCAGCCTCTCTGTCACATCACGGATCTTTGCACCTGGAAGACAACACACCTCTCGAGACATCTTGTCAGGCCTACAAATCACTGCTTCTGTACCCCTCAGCAAGGAGTCCCCCACTACGACCACACACCTCCTCTGAGGCTTAGCAGTGACTGTTCCCTCGGGTGGGACTCTCAGGCTCCCCTGCTCCGTCCCTGAAGTCTGTCCATGCTGCTCTTCTTCATCCTCCTTGATAAGGGAAAGAGCTTCGAATCGATTCTCTAGCTGCCAGCTCCCCGAACAATTCCTTCTTGGCTTACTTCTCTTTGTGACATTCCTCCAGCTGTCTGCCTCCTCTGTTTGGCAAGTGACCTCTTCCACCCTAGCATCTTCCTCTGTGTGGTACTCATCCAAGATGGTTAGTTCTATTGTGTCCAGGAAATCCTCTTGTTCCCTAATCTGCTGAAGTGTAGCTACTCTGGACTCCAGCTGCTGCACTTTCTCCTCCAAGAGTGCTACCAACTTGCACTTGGTGCATGTGAAGTTCTCCACTTCTGTAGGCAAGAAGAGAAACATCCCACAAGAGTTGCAGGTGACTGCAGCAGATCCCTCATTGTCCATACTGCAAAGTCTTTAGTAATGAGTATAACAGTCAATCTACTGGGAATACTTCTTTAAAGGAATGTACTGGCTGCTATCTTACACTTAAAGGGAAGGTTCTGTTTCAATATCTGATTCTAACCTGATGCCACTTGAGCAGAGTTGTTGAGTTAAAGAAAACTAAAATTCGCGCGCCATTAGGCGCGTGGCTCTGGAAGTTGGTATATAAAGCTAGTCTGCTAGCTCCGCCCCCTTGTGACTCACAGATGTGACTCACAGAAGCTCCGCCCCTTCAGCAACGAGCACACGGTCTCAAGCACACGGTCTCAAAATGGCTGCCAAGCAGCTCCTCTCCTTCTCCTCTCTCTGGCCGGACTGTTCTGGAAGGCTCTGGAAGTTGGTATATAAAGCTAGTCTGCTAGCTCCGCCCCCTTGTGACTCACAGAAGCTCCTCCCCTTCAGCAACGAGCACACGGTCTCAAAATGGCTGCCAAGCAGCTCCTCTCCTTCTCCTCTCTCTGGCCGGACTGTCCTGGAAGGCTCTGGAAGTTGGTATATAAAGCTAGTCTGCTAGCTCCACCCCCTTGTGACTCACAGATGTGACTCACAGAAGCTCCTCCCCTTCAGCAATGAGCACACAGTCTCAAGCACACGGTCTCAAAATGGCTGCCAAGCAGCTCCTCTCCTTCTCCTCTCTCTGGCCGGACTGTTCTGGAAGGCTCTGGAAGTTGGTATATAAAGCTAGTCTGCTAGCTCCGCCCCCTTGTGACTCACAGATGTGACTCACAGAAGCTCCTCCCCTTCAGCAACGAGCACACGGTCTCAAGCACACGGTCTCAAAATGGCTGCCAAGCAGCTCCTCTCCTTCTCCTCTCTCTGGGCGGACTGTTGATGTTCGAGTTTCAAAATGATGCTCGATTAAGGCTTATCTTTTACTCAATAAATACAATTGCACACAAATGGGTATGCTTTATAAGTTGCAATGAAGGGGTAAAACACAGGATTTCCTCCTCCCACACATAATTCTAAAATAATTTTTAAAATGAGAATACATTGCTTGTAAGTTCGTCAAACTTAGCTGTAAGTTTTGTTCTGTCAAAAAACCTTATAGAAGTCTGGAGGGGAGATACTTCTCCTATGCAGATTCTTAATATTGTAATGCTATTTGTAAGGAGACCAATGGAAGATGGACCAATGGAAGGAATACCTGAGATGAGACAGATTCTGGGTTCTGGATATATAAACAGTGACAAGTACATAAATGGGGGGGGCAAGGCTTTTTTTTTTTAAAAAAAATGCATTGGGGCTACTCAGAAAGTAAAATAGCCTCTCAAAATGCATATTGTTCAGATTTCTTCCCCATGGGAGCAGTACAGGTTGTGCCTATGTAGGACTCTCTGTCCCCCACCCCCATCTTTCCCCCAAGCCTGATTAGTGTTTAGCTCCCTTCTGATGGTTTATTGATCATTAATATCTTGTCCATCTGTCTGGGTTTTTAGAACTGATCCCTACACTTAATTTCAGTAGTCCTTTACTTGCTTGGCCTGGCAAAGGCAGGCAAGTGGTGTGGGAAAAGATACAGTGTGACAGAGGACGTGTGATAATCTTCAATTAGTCCTGTTTTAGAAGGGTAAGACCCCTGTCCCCCATAATGATTAATGTAATGATCAACTCAATTGCATTTAATTCAAAAGTAAGCAATTTTGTTACATTAAGCCCTTACCATAGCCTTGTTGTCCGGGCTTTTGTATCTGAGACTCACAAGAATACAGAACTGTCTTTGGTCTTCATAATTATATATAACAGGTGCCTGAAGTCTGAAGCTGTGGTATCAATGTGATGAACTACTTTGAAGAAATGTGATGGCGTCATGCAAAGATGATTTTTGAAGAGTTTCCAGGTGGTGGTGGTTTCATATAACTGTATAGTGGCATGGTGATATGATGGAGTTTATTTACCAGCCAGTTGCTTGACAACTCTATAAGAGGGTGTCATCATGCTATCTGATGCAAAGGTAGTTACCACAGTGAATTGGAAGTGCTTCATAAATATTCATATAAGAAGGATTTCTGTTTATTCATTATGTCAGTTTAGTAATATGTACTGGATCTTTTCCAATACATAAGTTTGACGTGTGCGCGTGTGTGTATACACACATAGAAGTATGGCTTTAATCTTTTTTAATCTTTGAAAATACAGATCTGCCAACTAATTACAGCGTGCCCAAGCCATACATGGGTTTGCCATAGGCAGACTTGAGGTCATGCGTACAATGAGCCCTAATATGGTGAATGGGGCACGCGCCCATGGCGTGCACCACAGGAACACACCCCATTTAAATAAACGGGGCTTGATCTTACGCAGAATTTGCCTTACGCGGGGGATGTCCAGAATGGATCCCCTGTGTAAGGAGAGGGTGCACTGTATTAAAAAATCTACATGTGCTTTATTGACTACAGCAAAACCTTTGACTGCATTGATTACAAAAAGCTATGGCTTGCACTCAGAGGAATGGGAGTGCCACAACATCTGATTGTCCGGAAGTATATTTAGGACAAGAGGCTGCTGTCAGAACACAATACAGAGAAACAGAATGGTTCTAAATGAGAAAAGGGGTCAGGCAAGGCTGCATACTATTACTGTATTTATTCAAACTATATGCAGAAAATATTGTATGTGGAGCATGCTGTGACTCAGAGGCAGGAGGAGTGAAGATAGGAGGAAGGAGCATTAACAAACTAAGATAGACAGACAACACAATACTACTAGGAAAAATCAACAAAGGCCTAAAGCAATTACTGGAGATAGTCAAGGAGGAAAGTGCCAAGGTTGAATTAATGCTGAACATTAAAAAAAGAAAAATAATGACCATGGAAGATTTACAAGAATTCATCAGAGATAATGAGAAAATAGAAATAATCAAAGAGTTCCCATACCTTGGTTTGAATATTGATCAGCATCAAGACTGCAGCCAAGAAATCAGAAGACTAGGATTAGGTAAGACAGCTATGAAAGTACTGGATATGATCACAAAATGTAAAGGCATACCGTAACTCTGAACACTTGTGGGGATAGTCCAAGCCATTATATTCTCCTTCACCATATATGGATGTGAGAGTTGGACAGTAAAAAAAGTGGGTACATTTGAGATGTGGTGCTGGAAAAAGGTACTGTACTGAGGATACTGTGGAAAACCAAGAAGATATACAAATTGGTTCTAGAATAGATCAAGCCTGAACTCTCTTTGGAAGCTAAGGCCTGTTACAGACTGCCAAAATAAAGCTGCTTCAGGTCTCTTTGGAGGTATGCTGTTTAAATGATGCATGCATCCTAAGAATCCGGAAGCTGAACTAAAGCTGCACTCCAGTGCTTAGGAATGGAGTGTGGCTTTGGCGCGACCTCCGGACTCTTAGGACCCGTGCATCATTTAAATAGCATACCTCCAAAGAGACCCGAAGCAGTTTTATTTTGGCAGTCTGTAACAGGCCTAAGATGACTAAATTGAGGCTGTCATACTTTGGCCACATTGTGAGGTAAAGTGACTCATGAGAAAAAACAATGATGCTAGGAAAGGTGGAAGGCAGTAGAAATAGCGGAAGGCAGTCAAAGAGACCACATGCCTGTGCCTGCAGGACCTGAACAGAGAGGTAGAAGATAGGGTGTCTTGGAGATATCTCATCCACAGGGTTGCCATGATTTGAAATCAACTCAAAGGTATCTAACAACAAACAGTAATAAATGTACTGAAGCACACTCATCTTCATAATAAAGCTTGTAAATTAAAAGAATTAGAAAATTTGGATTCTTTATGTATTGCACCTTAATTTGTAACTTTTTCTGAGAAATTGTGTTGAAATTTCTTTGGTATGTGTTTTTCTCAAGGGTGCACCTTTATATTTGGTGATCATGTATGGTACAGTGTCTGATAGTGTGTGTGTGTGTGCGCGCGTGCACATTTGTATAAATATTTATGAGATCTCCCCTCATCATGAAGTTTTAGGTGAATTTTGTTGGGATGCCACTGAGAAGCTTTCTTGCTGAGGCAATCCAGATCTATATGGAGCATTCATTTGTTACATTCAACATATTTATAGTTTATATAAATGTGTACTCAGCTGTTGTTCTTCTTCGTGGTCTCTGTGAATCACACAAATGGGTTTTTCTGCGCCTGCACAGAGACATTTGGACATTTCTGCATAGGCGCAGGATAACCCATTTGTGTGAATGCACAGATAACCACTCGAAGAATTACAGTTATAGGCAAGCAGCCTGTCCTCCTCCTTCATGGTCTCTATGGCCTGTTACAGACTGCCAAAATAAAGCTGCTTCGGGTCACTTTGGAGGTATGCTATTTAAATGATGCATGGGTCCTAAGAGTCCAGGGATTGCGCCAAAGCCACACTCCATTCCTAAGCACTGGAGCACAGCTTTGGTGCAGCTTCCGGATTCTTAGGACCCATGCATCATTTAAATAATATACCTCCAAAGAGACCCGAAGCAGCTTTATTTTGGCAGTCTGTAACAGGCCTATGAATCACACAAATGGGTTATCCTGCGCCTGCACAGAGCATGTCCAAATGTCTCTGCGCAGGTGACAGAAAACCCATTTCTGTGAATTCACAAATGACCACTCGAAAAACTACAGTTACAGGTAAGCAACATGTCCATCCGTCCCCTTACGTAACTTACATGTAATGCAGTAGACAATGGTTTTGAAGTGACAGCTCAACCTTCTTGCACTATCCTTCACTTGGAAGAACATGTGACACAGTACACTAATAACAGGAGACAGAAAAGAACTTGACATTTGTCCACAGTTGCTGGGAATAGATTATTAATATGAGCACAGTGGGGTCCACACATACTAGATGCATACAAATTAAATTTCATTTTAAACACAGGCAGAGCTAAACAATAGCATTTAATTCAGTACACCTGGGATCAGTAAAGTTTGTACCTGTTCTCTGTATGGCAGGGGTGAAATAAAAAAATTAACTCTACTAGATTTGGAACTCTTATCCTAGAAAAGCTAGACTGGTTCTTTTGGCACCAGGTGAAGACTGTTGTTATTGTTGCTTCGAGTTTTGGAGAACTGACTATTTTTAAGGAAAATACTTTTGATATTGTGCTGTGTTGTTTTTATTTCTTCATATTTAATGGCTATATTTTTAAATTGCTTTTAATTTTATAGATAGTTTAATTGTACATTAATTTGGGTGCACTTTTAGTGATGTGAACTTTATTTGTATCTTTTTCACTTAGTAAGCTGCTTTGAGTCTCAGGCCTGGGCAAAAGGTGGGATGATGATCATCATCTTCTGAGCACTAAAAAAGCCTAATCTGCAGATCACAGAGGAATAAAAAGTGAACTAGTATTTTGTTTGTATTTCACCTGAAATTACTCTGTTCTTTTTGCCAATCTAATTTGTCTACTAAATTCACCTGAGGGTTGTTGGATGAATACCTTCTATGGCTCATAAAAATACTTTTAAATTTGACAGTTTACATTGCATGACTTCCAGCCTTAGTAATCAGCACACTCACAAACCTGAAAATAGCTGAAATCCCATCATCTTTATTATTAATCCAACACTATTCTCAGCTGCAGATTATCTGTTTTTATGCGATTTTTTAAAATGGTCTTTGAAAGGATCAAGTCAGTGCTGAATGTCAGTGATTTAGGTGTTGTGTGAAGCAAAGCACCATTTTACTTAAATTTTGCCATTTGCTAACACTCCTAAAATCTAAACACGTAACACTGTATTATTAGAGAGTATGACAAAGTTAATTTATTCATTTTCTCAATTGTCCATTACCCTTAGATTAATAAATTGGAGGCACTGGCTGTTTTACATGGAATCACTTCAAATTCATATAGAAAGATGAAAACACCTACTGCCAGTCTGTTTTGTTGCATTAAAATAGGCTCTTGTGGCCCATTTGTTACTTATAGAATCATGTTTACTGTAACCTTGAAAAAGACATGGTTCCCATCCTTGTCTCTTTATTCTGTGGCACTGAGGGGTTTTTGCTGTTCATGAACTAAATTATATCTGTTTGGAGATGCTCTTGTAACGTTCTACTTACCTAAGTTCACAGATCATGAACAGTGTTAAGGTGGCAGTAAGTCATTCCTGTTGTAACCTTGGTATGAAGGAACAGAAGAGAGGATTGAGATCAACTGAGAAGAGCCACATTAGTGTAAATAGTGTGGATGAGTGACTAGTATTGGTGTGTCTCTTTAGTCTCTTTCATGCTCCAGAGAATGATGTAAAAGCGGGGTATTTGAATACTGAATAAATAAATATATTAACCTGGAGCTGTATTCAGAAATTACTCGTGTTGAACAGCTTTAGGGATTGTTGGGCTGACTGAAAGTCAAAATGATTGATGTCAGGGGCACTGTGCGGATGTGTCAATGTTATCTCTTGTTGCATTAGTAATACATTAGGCACATATTCTTGAATTGGCACAGCATTGCTCAGATCATTTATTACCATTTCTATGAATGCGCGATGACCAACTGAAGAACAGCTAAGCTACCTGTTCTTGACAGTTAAATGTTTGTGCAGAATACAAGTGCAGAATATAAGAATATTATCTAATATATTCTGAGTGAGTTTAATTCAGTTTATTAGTTTAATACATCTTTTCAGTGGACAAAATATTAGACACTTTTATGGATGGCCTAAACATCCTAAAGGCACCAGATCCTGTTGGATCTTGGAGGCTTAGCAGGGTCTGCCTGATTAGTACTTGGATGGGAGACCACCAATGAATACAGGTGCTGTAAGCTATATTTCAGAGGCAAAAACTGGCAAAACCACTTTTTAGTATTCTTTGCCTACGAAAACCCTATGAAATGCATTGGGTCACCTTAAGTCAACAAGGAACTTGAAGACACACATAAACACAGTCAGAGGTATAATTCCACTGATGCAAAATTTCTGTTGCTTTCATAAAGCCCATGTTTGTGCAAGTATTTTGAATTCACTTGTGTAATTAATTGCACAAAACGTTGCATCAGTGCTTTCATAAAGTTGTATATAGCTACCAGTTGTTGCCAAAAAAAGAATTTAAAAAAATCCGAAAACAAGACCAAAACTGAAAAGTATCACAATAAGGGTTTGGGTTTTTGTTTTGTAAAAGATTATGAACACTTTGGTTTTGTCAGTTTGAGGAGAAGGAGACCCCTCCCTCATAAAAACAGAAGAAAATATCAGCAATAGTAAAATGGAGAAAATAATGTTGCCTCCAAGTGACAAGAAGACATAATGCACTTATTTCTGTAAAATGAACTGAGAAAATGAAACCAGGACCTGAAATTATAGTGGCCTAATACTGTTTTACATCAAAACAAATTCCTCTTACCTAGTTTTCTAGAAATGTTTTTGGGACAATAAATATGTAAGCACTTGTTTTAAACATTTAATTCTGAAAGAAAATGTTCCACAATCTCCCCTTTCTTTCTGAGAAGAACGGGGTTTGAAAACAATCTATTTTTTTTTCAAGTTTTCCTCTGGTCCTTCACATGGATCGTATAACCTGTGTTTTTCCACTGGATGATCCAGTCTTTTCATTGTGATTTGTTAGTCAGTGGGGTAGGTGTGATACAGAGAGGTTGCTATGTATTCTTGAAGGTAGGTCAGTAAAGGATTGCTTGAGAGGAGGCATTTTTCATTTTTGCTGAAGAAACACTTGGAAAAAGGGTGTGGTGGCATCATTCGAATCTTCCCAGTTTTAAACTGTGTAAGGGCCATCTGTACTTGCTGGATGTATTATCTCTCCCTTCCTGATTAAATAAGCATGTTTGGCTTGCATGCTGTTTCCTGCATGTTGTGCAGCTGTAACTGAGAGAAAACAAGCTATTTAAGCTGAAAACCTGCCTTATCAGCTGTCAGTTACACTGTAAAGTTTCAGCAAGGTGAATGGCTGTGAAAACTGCTTAGCCTTACCTGCATCAGAAAACTTTCCTGGGACTAATTCCACTATTAGGCAGACTTTAGTGAAATCTCTGGTTATTGCTCTTCTATGCAAAGCCTGGCCACTTAGATCTAAGTTGATTTACTGCCCCTGAGTCGTCTTTTACCCTTATGGCCTATTCCAAAGGGATAATTTGCCAGTTTTTCAAGCTTGCAAGAGATTGATTCAGTTGATTTTTAACTCCTTTCTAAGCTTTTTGATAGTCACTGAATGATTTGCAGCATTGATTATTCCAGTTGGGGCTCTCAGTTTAGCTATAATATTGAGCCAGTCATTTTGTTCTTTATTTTAAAAGAAGTTTATAAAGAGATTATATTTCCCTTTTCAAGTGTAATACAATGTTGAGGATAAAATCAGATCTTTTTTCTTCATCCTCGTAGTTTGTGTGACTGAAACACATGGGTCATCTAAAGCTGCACAGTGTGTCTTTCAGTACCTTCTAGAATTATGTAATATGAATTTTAATGGTAGCACCTCCCATCTTCCATGACTCTTGTGGTTGCCTCTCCATTCCCTCCGTTCTTTTTTGTCCATTGCAGCAACACCATCATTAGGAGCTGTTCTTGAACAACTTTCTCAGCTGACTTGGTAGAGTTTTCAGTCTTTCGGTTTTCAGACTTAGATGTTTTGGCTTTGGTCTTCAGTTTATGGAGTTTATTGACTTTGACTTGGACTTACTTAATGTCTCTCAGAATTATGTTTGGTTTGGTAAGGCTCAGTCTCTCTTTCTCCCCATTCCCACCCTGTGGAGTTTCAGCCCCACTCAGCTTCTTACAAGAGGTGGCAACATACCAGAGAAGAATAGTCATTGTAAATGCCTTCTGTGCCCAGAAGAGGGGCAGAACATAAGAGTGTGTGTTCATTGACACACATTTAACCCTCTGACTTTCTGTAAACACTTTTCAAGACTTAAGGAGCTCCTTTGAGATAAGGAGAGAACAGGTCTCTGCATTCCACCTTAGTCCCAACTCTATCGGGTTCCTCAGTTCAAGTATCTCTCAAGAGATCTTTGGCAACATTGTCCTCACAGCAAGAGGGGATACCCCCAAAAGGCATATTACATAGAAGCAGAGGCTATCCAGTCCAATCCCACAAGAATAAACAATCAAAACGCTCCTGACACATGGCCATCCAGCCTTTATTTATAAACCTCCAAAGAAGGAGACTCCACCACACTCCCAAACAGCGTATTCCAGTGCCGAAAAGCTGATACATAGCTCTAGAAGGTTCCAAGAGATGCACTGTACAGGTTCATATGGCCTATTTGTGTAACTTTATAGATCACCACTCAAAGAGCCACAGTTACAAGTAAACAACCTGTTCTTCTCTAGATACAGAAAATGTATTGGTGACTTATATGAACAGTGAACTCTTTTGGCCCATTATTTTACCATATGTGACCATTTTGTAGTTAATCCATATGAGTCTCATGATCTCTCTGTGTGCTAAAGTAAGAGTACAAAGTAGAAGAAAAAGTAAAGGTGAAAGAGGCAGTAGGTGACAGGTTCAGTGAAAGAAAGAAAAGAGAAGTAGAAACACTATTCATAGGCTGGAGTTCGTAGTGAAAAGATACTGAAGCAAAAAGAAGTTTGAACTTGTTTCATACTTGATGAGAAGCATCTGCATGGGCCAGTGTTCCAGTTCCATGGACTCTGGTTTGGCTGATCCAGGTTCAAATTCTTAATGAGCTATGAAAATTACTGAGTGACTTTCAACCAGTTGTTGTTTCACAGCATTATCTATCTCATTGAGTTATTATGAGGAGAAAGTGGGAAGTAGATGAGCCACGCACACCATACTGAGATCATTTGAGAAAAGGGGACTTAAATGAAACAAATAATAGATTAAAAAGCTACTACTCTACTACTTTCAGTCTCCCCCAAATTTCAAATGATGTATCTTCAGCCAATGCTGGGTTTCTATACCTGACCTACTTTATTTTCTATACGTAATACTATTGACTACATCCCTAACTTTCAAAGAAACAAACTTATTGACATACTGGTTTTATTGTGCTTATTTTTTACACATCTTATTTTTTTTTCAGGTAAATGATGAAAGGGAAAATGAAAGACAGTAAGCAACAGAACAAAGTAAAATGAAACAAAAAGCATCCAAAAAATCCATTTTGAAATTTCTGCATAAATATAATAATTTAAATCCATAGACAGAATGGGGGGGGGGGGGGACAAATGTTAGCACTGGAAGAGCTGATAGCATCAACAAATTCATTGCCTCTCATCCTTTTGCATCTAAGGCCTGCAAACTATTTGTATATGAATTGCATGTTGCTTGCTGATTGAAAAGAAGGTAGTTCTAGAAGGAAGAGAACTTTATGTCTTATTACTGTTGGTCCTCCAACTTTAGCCACGGATTCAAGCATCTACAGCTTGAAAATATCCCCAAAAATATAAATTCCAAATAGCAAGCCTTGATTTTGCCACTTTATATATGGGACACCATTTTACTGTACCATTTTATTTCATGGTATTTGAGCATCCACAGATTTTGGTATCCACTGAGGGTCTTGGAACCGAACCCCAGCCCCACTATATTTGTCCATACATTCATCTCCTTATATGTGCATGTCAGTTTTTTTCTTTATCAATTATTTTGTTCATACGTTTAGTCAGCTTTACAAAGACATGAGGGCAAGGAATAATCCTGCCCCACTTGCATCAGTTGTTCTCCCCTGCCATTCCATATTACCTATCAGTGTACATGCCATGAACTTTTCCCTCTCTTGACCTCAATGTTCATCCCCACTCCCCCAGTCTACCAGTGATAAAACACTGTTACTACTATTGTGGTTTGTTTAACTCTATTAAGACACACACACACACACACTTTCTCTCTCTCTCTCTCCCTCTCACACACACACACACACACACACACACACACAATCCACAGATCCTGCTCTAACGGAATTGCCCCTCTCTGCCAACCAACTGACAACCTGTTGGAAGAATTCTGGGTGTGTTGTCTTTGGAGGGATTTGTAGTTTAACAGATAAAATAATATAATGTTATTTGCCTTACCTACCATCTCCATGATGTTGTTCCTTGAACAGAGGAGTTTTCCAACAGTTGTCGTAAGGGCTTTCTCCCTCTAGTCTTCAATATAAGATTGGAAACAACAGGGCAAACAACTTTCTGAAGAGAGTATTTAGAGTTGTTCTCCTTGAAACTTGTGGAAAGCATGATTTTATGAAAAAATGTTGGAGGGGAACAGAAATTTTTGGATTTGAGGAATAGTGGGATGGAATAAAATGTAGAAGTGTATTTTACATATGTATATTTAGAGAAAGTAGAATAATTTAATAATTATAACCATTAGTTGGCAAGTTGGAAGTTGTTCTTGTTTCCCTTTTTCTCATTTTGTTACTTTGTGTAGTAGTTAGTTTGTTCCCCCCCTGCCTCTCAATGATAGGAATTGAGAATTTCACACACTTCCTTTAAAACCTAGCCCCCTTTTTTAAAATGGCAAGATGTTTTCCTCCTGTCTCCTGGAAACTGGGGAAGATAGATTTGTCATGTACCCTTCTGAATGCAGCAGGCTGTTTAGCTTCAGTTTAAGGTCAGCAAGCTCTTTGGAGTGATAAGAGACTTGGATCTCATCTGGTTGTTTGAGAGCATTACCACAGATGACCCAATGAGCTTTAATATACAACATTTTGGTTCCAGATATGCCAGGGTGGTTGTATGCAGTGCTAGATTTCCAGCAGTCAAATCTAGAAATATGCAAATAGTTTTCAAAAGCAATTTAATATCCATCTGGTATGCCATAGGGAAATTCTGAAACTCTGCTTAGTTGTTAGCAATTTCATTACCACCAGCCTTATTCTTTTCACTCCCTCTGCTTTTGCTGTAATCTTGTTCAGCAACATAAGAGCCCTGAGTCCCATTCACAGGAGAAAGGTGGGATATAAATTGAATGAATGAATGAATGAATGAATGAATGAATGAATAAAGAGCTATGTATAGTTATTCCCTGGTCTTCGTTAAATATATTCAGGAGAATGGGGTTTTTTTTGCTAAGTATTTTCAAAACTTGGGATTTCGTTGATAATTTTTTACTAGATATCCACAGGCTCAGATAGCTAGAATAGATGAATTCATGAAGGCTAGGTTTATCACTGGCTACTAGCCAGGATGGCCAAATTGGGCCTGCATATACTGCCCTGGCAGCCATAATATGTGTACAGGAGATTGACATTGCATCATCTTCATATTTTGTTTTCTTGTAGTAGCATTTGGCTGGACACTTGGACAACATATGCTATATTTACTCAGACTGGAATCCTGGTATAATCTGGAAAGGCAATTCTTATATCAATTGCTTTTTAGGAACAGGGCCAGTTGAGAGGGGCAGAAATAACGGATAAAAGGGTTTTGGAAGAGGCCAAGGTGAAACATCAATCTACCTAGTATATAAGAGTCTTAATGTTTAAGATCTTGATGGAAATCAAGATTTTAATGTATAAAATCTTGATGAAAACAACAGAAGAGGGGAAGAAGTATTTATACATGTATTGGAAGAATAAGAGAAAAGCCATCACACTCAGGATTTGTCTGCCATCCACTTCTGGTGCTAACCTGAAAAGAATTTGTTGTTCTCCCAACATTATGTATCACTTAAACCTTTTCAGTCGACATGAAAGAGTTCAGTTCTGTTAATCTGAATATCCTAGTTGGAAATTCTGATAAACCTTTAATGGAGAGAAAAGGCTAGTATTAATTAAAAACTCTACCATATTGAATATGCCCTAAGGGAATAGATATGACATTGTGTAAGTAACCGTTAATTAGGATATCTGAACTTCTGATTGCCTGATCTAACAGTTTTCTTATTATTATTTTTAATGTATGAGATCTGACTAATATATATATATTAATACTGAGAGGCTACAGAATGACTGTAGCCAAGGAGAGCATTGAGACTATCATTAGAGCTTGTTCAAGCATCCTTGAGTGTTTCTTCAGAGACTTTTAGGTACAAGGATTTGAATTACTGACATAAATTAAGAGCAGTTGTATGACCAAACAGCAGCAAGTAAGTGGCTGTTAGGGGAGGTAGTATACTTTCAGGCCACCCAGAAGTGAAGAACCCAGGATACAAACATAGAGGTGCATTTAAGCTGGACACTGCTACAGACTGTGCCTTGAGATAAGTTCAGTTGCTTGAGAGGATGATGTAGACTTCTACAAAAGTATGGTGGCCCAGTTTCTCTGCTGTTCAGATCAAGGACTGCAAGTGTTTCTCCTGTGCCTTTCCCTTCCATATGTTACATTTTGTATTCAAGTCTGGCATTTTGTACCTTTAATGATGATCATGTCGTAAGCTGCTTTCACTTCTATTCTTATCAGACCTGCAATTAATATCTAATTGGATTTTGCAAAGCCATTCATTGTAATATCATACACAGGGGAGTGGGCTTAATTAAAATAAGCACAACATCCGCTTTATCTAAATTTCAGTTCTTCTTTGCAATTAATTGAGTAAACCCTGAATGGTCAGTAGCTAATGTTCTGTAAAATTCATATTATGTGCAATATCATTTCATCTATCTATCGTTGAAAAGTGCTAGATGTTTTATAGCAATTATTTTTAGATTGGTTTGTGGGGGAAATCATTGTGGCAAAAGTCTTTCAGAAGACAAACTTTTATTCTTTTTAACCCTGAATGGAAATTTTAGTTTTATGTTTTTGGTCACCATGTTTTAACATACATTTAAGAAAGATTTGGTCAGATAAATTTACTATATAAAAACTGGTTCAGCTGATAATAATGTCTTGTATATTCTGTTTCTTCTGACAGAGAGAGCTATTGCAAAACATGAAGTCCGAGAAATTGAACAACGTCATACAGTAGATGGCTCTCGATCAGATGTAGTTCCAGATGAAGATGAAAATGTGGTGATCATTTATAATCGAGTACCTAAAACTGCAAGCACATCTTTTACAAACATTGCTTATGATCTTTGTGCACGGAACAAGTACCATGTTCTTCATATCAACACAACCAAAAATAATCCTGTTATGTCTCTACAAGATCAGGTAAGTTATGTTGATCAAGATCTATTTTAATTTTACAATTGCCCCTCAACTTTCGTAGAGGTTAGGGAAGCACTATCCTTCCCACCCTGCATAGTAGGGGAAAAGCAAATACAGGTCTGCTAATTTATTTTTAAATTGAGTGAATACTTTTCTGTGCCTCTATAGGTCCTCTAACATGACCAACAAAATAAAACCCATCCTATACTGTTGTCTCTCCACATTTGTGATTTTTTGCAGATGTGTCCCTGACACTTAAAAAAAACGTATGTTCTTTCTAGGCATCTCTAGGTCCTCCAGTGTGACTCTGTAGTCAACCTCTGCTGCATCTTGATAGTAGAATTATTCCGGAGAATGTACAGATGCCTAGAGTCCTCTTTAGGTATCTGTAGGTCCTCTTGTATGACTCTGTGGTTAACATCCGGTAGAAGTTTTTCCTTTATGATTGTCTGTTGCCATCCTTCATCTCTTCTCTTCCTGAAGTCTGCCACCAAAAGTGATTTAATTATCTTTGCATGCCTCTTTAAACACCCTCTTCTTGCCTTTTTTTCCTATCGATGTCATATTTCCATGCAGGGGACATGCAGTTTTTGCATTTTATACAATATACAATATCTCTTGGTACAAAGCAGATATTTACTACTGGCTTCTGTCTCTGTCCTGCTGAATCACCGTTGATTGAGAGAGGCCCTACTGAGACAAGTGCTCTGCCCAGACGGAACTCTCTGCATTTGTGTGATTTGTTTAATATATCTCTCTCACACTCTGAATCACCAAGGGCAATCACTTTGGTCTCCAGCAATTATTTGGAGTGTGGTTTGCCTGCTTACCTTACTGGTACTAGGCTTAGAGACACGATGAAGCCATACATTGTTAAATACAAGACTACCGTGTACTGTAGCCCATCTACCAAGAATTCGGTAATTGTTAACTCATTTCATTCTGTATCTATAAAGCATATTTCTCCCAGTTTTGCTTAGCCTGTATAGGCCTGGGCTGTCTGGTTGTTTTTCTTTGATACTTAGAAAAATGTTGAAACTCCCAACTGCCAAGAAAACTGAAATCTTTATACCATTCATTTCCTACTTTTCCTTTGCAGGATTTCTTGTTCTCCATCAAAGTACATTTGATCTCTCTTTCAATTCTGCAGAGCTCATCTAAGCTTAAAATATAAACAGCTTAAAAATACCAGAAGTTCAAAAATAGCTTTTCAGTTATTTTTCTAACAGGATTGGGGGAAAATACATATGTAGAAACCTGTTTATATTTTTGGTCGTTCTGAGTTAAAAATTCCAGATATTATCTTCAATTTGGGAATGCAAAATAACTCTCTCTCTCTCAAATAGATATGAGTAAATGGGAGTAGTAAGTCATGGCAACAATATTCACAAGTCTAAACATGGCCTTTAATATTAATTGTATTGATTACTAATGATTATATTCTATTAGCCTCTTTAACAAAAAGGTCTTGTTCATCAAAAACAGCAGTACCAACTTAAGTGTTACTCATAGCCTTGATGTCCAATACTATAACAGACAAAAATGCTGATACTAAAAGAAAAAACAAATGATTCCCCCAACTAATATATTTAGGATTATGGCTTGAGGAGATGTGAAGACACAGTTTTTCCTGAATAAATTGGAGAAAATTGTAGAGTGAACACCTTCCTTAGACCTCTCTTTCTCTGCATATGAGCCACTTGGTGAATGAGTAAGGAAATTTGGAAGTTAAGGCAGAACATTCTCTTAAAATTAAGCACTAGTATTTGCAGTCTTCATATTTACAGTGTGATTGCATTTGGGTTTCATGCTGTTTGCGCCTGCTGTACTTGATTTTCAGTCAAATACAATTAATAGATTGGCTGGATTTTTGACATGTGAGAACCTGTGACTTAAACACTGGACTTGCTTCTCCATGTAAGCTAGATTGTCATCTTTGAGATATTTCCTGGTCATTATTGTGCGTTCATCTTCCATTTTTCAGCATTATAATTATCTTTCACAAATTCCCATTCAATAAAAATGTAGCAATCCTTCCTTGTTAATTCATACAGTATTTAAGGCACATTCAAAGCCTTGTAGGTGTTAAGATTTATAGTTGAATTCTAAACAATTTGAGGATCAAATCTGATGTACTTATATTGACTCTCTACTGAATAAGCCTTTCCTGATGTATATGTAAGGCAGACTAAAAGGTTGTCTCGCTTCATAAAAACAGATTAGAACTGGTGAAAAATTCACAGGAGGACTGAAATATGCAGGGCTGGGTTTAAGTAAAGTTTCTTTTCTGGAAGCTGTTACCTGGCATCAAGTCATTGTATGCACTGTCTTAACATGTTACAAATTGAAAATGAAATACAATCACCTTCCGTATAGGCAGGCTAGCCATCCATATTGAAGCATCCATGGATGTCCACACCCATGTCAGCAATGCACATGCACACAGCCACACTGACGATGCAGCCAAGAGCACATCAGTGTCCATTGATGCTAATGGGACTTGAAGTCCTGTGTTTTTTGGTATCAGCAGGGAGTCTGATACAGAGGGCTGAGAGTATATCAATGGCGTACTGTGGTTTACATTTTGATTCCAGCCACTATGCCACAGTAAATCAGTTGATCATTGTTGTTACAAGATATATTTTGCTTCCTATTTAACTGGTAAATTTCTGCCTCTTTTGAACAATATAACTGGAACTTGCAAACAAAAAACAAAAAAACAAAACAACCATGTTCAGGTTGCTGTCTTCATTCCATCTCTTCCCAGCTGGTTTTCCATGTCTCTTAATAGTCAATATGCTTAAGTTGTCATTGGACTGAGGTTTTGTTTTGCCCTCTTTGGTTTATTCAGACTTGTTCATCTTTTTCATACTCTTCCAAATCTCACTATGACTCTAAATAGGCTGATACCACCAATTTTGGGTGTTGTATGAAGTTGGGCCTGTTATGTAGTGGATGGCACATACCACTTTACCATTTGAAGGAGCAATATCAACTTCCTATAATTAAAATACTATTCATATTAAGCCAACTTGCCTTTGCAAGTAAGATCCCATGCATCAATAGAATATTGGTCAGAGTACTCTCTTTCACAAAAATGCAAGATTCTGCGTATGCCAAATGCTCAATGTTCACTTTGGTTAATAGCTAAAGCCATCTTGTCAGCAGCAAAAAAGCAATAACTGACTTTTGACTTCAAAGTAACTCCTACAGTTGATTCCTTCCTGTTTTTTTATTGTTGTTTTCTTGTTTGTGTTGTATGCATAATTGAACCTAGGAAGCTTATTTATATTTATATGTATAAAGCCATCTTACACAGTGAGTCCTTGGTATCTGCTGATATTTGGTTCCAGCCTCCCTACCCCACCCTCTGTTGATACCAAAATCAGTGGATGCTGAATTCCCATTAAATACAATGGTGCAGTAAAATGGTATAAAATGGCAAAATCAAGGTTTCCTTTTTGGAATTTACATATTTTAAAAATACTTTGAAGCCATAGATGGTTGACTCCATGGACAAGGAATCCATGGATACAGAGGGGTTCCTGTATACTGTACACTAGAATTAGAACTCTGTATTAATTTGAATACAGTGGTCCCTTCTTATACATGGGGGAACCATTCCAGACCCCCCCATGTATCAAAAAAAAACCCCATTGATTCTAATGGCGGCGTGCACACGCCATTTTGTCTCCCCAGGCTTGCCGTCTGCATGAGCTCAAGTCTGTGGATGGCGCAGGCGGACTGTATAGGGTTCCTTAGTTGTCTGTTGAACAGCACAACCAGAAATTTGCTTTAAATGAAAAGGTCATATGTCTTTTATATGTGCCACTCACACCCTCTCACTCTACAAAAAAGGCATAAAAACAGGCAGTTGCTCCTCCAAAGCATGCACAGGGTGTAGTTGACCATGTAAGGGCTTCCCTCCCAGGTCTGTTTCATGCCCTAAATTGCCTTCTTTCAAAAGAATAAATAACCTTTCTGCTGCTTCCAGCTTTGTAAAAAGGGGAGGTTGTATCCTGCTGAAGTCCAGGGCTTTATTAAAAACTGAGACAGGTTTATTAGTTGGCATCTAATAAAATTTAATGAACATGCTTTTGGATTCACCACTTGGTTCAATGTTTAATGCCTTATGATTTTTAAGGTTCAAACCTTCTATTTGCGATACACTTTCTTAGCATCATTTACATTTATCTGTTCTCTGAGACCCAGTCTTTATGTAGCCTAAACAGTATCTTGCATGCAGAAGAAGGGAGGTATCAGCAGACCTGGAAATGTCAGCATTTGCTGAACAACACTAAAAGCAGCCTAGTAAAGATCAAGCATACTCAGTAGTTTCACAATCTTGACTGGCTGCAGGAGATGCAGCTGAGGGTCTAAAAGCCTAAACCTGAACTCTCTGTACTGCAACATCTTGTTACAGTTGTCAGGCCTGTTTCCACGGAATGTAATAAATAAGTTTTTCTGGCATCTTAAAGAGTTCATGGCTTGGACTGGAATGGGCAGCCACAGAAGATCAGTGGCCCCGTTATTTTACCTCAGGCCTGACCAGAGGCAACAGCAATAATTATGGCCTTCAGTCCTGCAGATTTAGTGAAGGAATCACTGACTGATGACTTTAGCCAAATGGACTGGTTTTTTTCAGCCCTGCAGATGCAATAAATAGGGTTGCCATAAGTCAGGACCTCCAAACCGGGACAAATGTAGGACAACATTTTCAAATGTAGGACACATTTTTTTTTTTTTGAAAAAATGGAGGACACACGAAAAAATTTGATGATTTTTTTAAAATGTTAATATAAATGTATGTTTCTTAGACATGATCAAAATGGAGGAGGACAAGCCTAGACCGAGGACGCAGGCTCCTCTGAGGGGCTTGTGTGCTCGGCCCAGGCCTGTCCTCCGAGGCCACGGAGGACAAGCCTAGACCGAGGACACAGGCTCCTCAGAGAGGCTTGTGTGCTCGGCCCAGGCCTATCCTCTGAAGCCACTCTCCTCTTCCCGGACCTCCCCTTTCCTCCAAAGGGCTCTTTGGAGCTCTTTGAAGGGAAGGGAAGGGAAGGGAGGCAGGAAAGGAGAGGAGAGACCTGGGCACTAGACCAGTCCTGCTCTTCCCAGACCTCCCCTTTCCTCCAAAGGGCTCTTTTTGGAGCCCTTTGAAGGGAAAGAAGGGAGCAGGGAAGGCGAGGACTTGGCGACTGCAGAGGACAGCCCCAGGCCTCTCTTTGGCGGCTTCATTTTCCTCAGGCCAAAGGGAGCCTGCAGAAAATGCAGCCGCCGAGGAGAAGCCTGACCCAAGCAGGGAAGGTAAGTAGGGAACTAGGGAGGGAAGGAGGGAGGGAAGAGGCAAGGCAAGGGACTTTTGTCCCCAATCCGACGTCCCATGCTTCTTCACCGAGACTCTACTGTACACAGAAAGTGCACTTTGGGGGGGGGGGGAACCTTTGAAAATGGGCACCCACCACCACCTCCTCCTCCTTTTTCCCCTTCCTCCTCGCCATGCACTAAGAAAGGGCGCTTTCCCCTCCCCCTGGCTGGCCCAGAGTCTCTCTCCTCCTCCTCCTCCAAGGGTCCACCTCCTCCTTGAGGCTGGCCAATGGCAGAGTGGGGCTGGAAACAGCTCCGCCCCAGCTGCTCTGCCATTGGCCAGCCAGTCTCAAGGGGACGAGTGTTCCCTTTAGGCGCGATGGCTGCTGGCCGGGGCCCAAACCCGGGATTTAGAGTGAACCGGACCGTGACCGTGCCAGTACCCCCAAAACCATTACAATCACAGGCGCAGCCGGGTTATGGCATCCCTAGCAATAAAGGATGTTCATAAGGCCCACTTTATTGGATTTTGCGAGGATTATGTTCAGTGGGAATAGACTAATATAGACCTCTAGATGTTTCTGGATTACAATTCCCAGTATCTCTCAACATTGAATGTGCTAGCTAGGGTTAGTGGGTTGCAGTTTGACAGCAGCTGGAGGGATAGCAATTGCATACTTCAATTCAAGTAATCCGCAAAGGGCTGTTTGGCCGTTCAAGCCAGTGATGAAATGCTGTATTAGTGTGAACCATCATTAAACATAATGTCAAAAAGTCACCATTACAGATATTTCAGCTAAATTGAGTTTGCCTGTTCACGGAGTTGCATCTCTCAGTAATAGTTTCTTTCATTTCATTGCAAATACCTGATTTTGTGCATGGAGTAAATTGGTTAAATACAACATTTTTCTTCTTTTTCTTCCAGGTACGATTTGTGAAGAACGTAACTTCCTGGAAAGAGATGAAACCAGGATTCTATCATGGACATATATCTTTCCTGGATTTTGCAAAGTGAGCTATTTCACAGTTTGTTGTGAAACAATGGATATATATTTAAAAACTTCTTTGTCATTCATCTGTTCATAGATCAAGTATAACACTGGCTCAGTTTAGTTTTTGCTGACCTCTTATGGTCAAGATTAGAAATTACACTGCATGAAATTCTGAACATGTATTTTGCCCTGCTTTAGTTTATTTCCCCTTTATGCTACAGAGCAGTCTTGATGAACAGTTGACCAGAGAAACTGATCTTTGTTTTTGTCTTGATGGTTACAATCCTTTATGTAGTTAAAGAATCTTTGAATTTTTAAATATTTTCCAAATGGTTTTAAACTGTTGATACCACCAACTATGGTAAGTTGGTGTTAAGTTAGGAGAACAGTGTTGTAATATCGAGCATGTTGTCTTTTTTAAAAAAAATACACTCCACTACAGTATGACTGGCACTGTAATCTTAATATTTTAGCCTGTTAGATTTGTACTTAGTAGTAACTCTTATTTCCACATGCCAAATACATAGAGGGAGAACCTTTCTTAAGGGTTAATTGTTATCTTTTACACTGGTCCAGTGTTGACAAGCTTCCTCCTTCTTGGAAAATATGTGCTTATATTGTATGGTATAGATCAGAAAAAGCAGAGAAAAATGGTTCTTTAAGTGCCACTTTGTGTGGATTAGCCAGTATGGCTCTTACACTCTGATGAGGTATTGAGAGGGTTAAAATTAGGTTTTAACTGAAATTGTTTTTATTAATCCATATATGAATAGGATCTTCCTGAATGTCTAGTTTAAACAGAAGTTTTGGAAGTCACTAGCGAAGACTTCAGAACCTATTTAGTACACTGTGTCAATCTAGGCATCTAGGACGTTCTAAACTAGAAGCTTCCAGTTCATTGCGTTCAGTGGGTGTGCACCCATGCAGCTGCGCATGAGTTTCACCCGCCATTAAGGACAACACGATGCAAGGTCCCATGTTTTTCCTTACCCACATAAGGGTGTGTGTGTGTGTGTGTGTGTGTGTGTCCAAAGTGGATCCCCATGGATATGAAAAATGGACTGTACGTTTCAGAGAGGGACAGGAGCTCCTTATTTTTACCTGGAGTCTTATTTGCTGCATCTGTTGTGATAAACAAGGGGGAAAGTAGGACATCAGAAGATCTGAATCTTGTTTAAAGAACTTTCTTACACTTGCATCATAATATTGGGGAAGAAGTGCTGAAAGCTACAGCAGCAGGTGAACCATTTCGATATGAAACTTACACACAAAGAAATAGTTGCCAAACTTGAATCTCAAAAAAGAAACCTAAACATAAAATTATCTTGCTTTTTTCAAATTCAGAAGTGTAAAACGTTGTATGAATAAATTCTTGTGTTGAATATAAAATGAAATAATAACCTCGTGAACCACTAGGTTAGTGTTTCTCCATCCTATACATTATTCATAGGATAATGGTTAAAACATTCTGTAGGTGCTGCAACTTTTCAGTCTAAAATTGTTTTGCCTCAAAAAAGGCAGCTAAGCAATTTCACAAATTTCATTCATATGTATATTTTCCTCCAGGGCCACATTATCCTGTTTTTTGTTTGTTACCCTTTCACCTAAATGATTTATTCTATCACCACCCCTGCAACTTCTTTCTTTCTTATATTTATGGTTTTTCATTATTACAGTAATATAAAATGCTATGTTTGCTTTTGGCATTAGACAAGAATAACTTGTGCTCTTGCATTCTTGAAGCTGAATGTTGTAGTTTTTCAGCAAAGATTCTTAATCTTTTGGCATAATGCTTTGATTTAGTGTGAATATATATTCTTATACACACAGAGACTGTGTTAACATGTTTTGGATTCCAGTTCCCAACATCCCAAACCAGCCTGCCCAGCAATGAGGAATTCTGAGAGATGTAGTAAAAGATTGCCAGTTTAGGGAAAGCAGATTTAGAGTAGACTATGTCGTCGTCATCATCATCATCATCATCATCATCATCATCATCATCATTGATTATCTTAGAGAAGTCCTTAGATGAATCCAAATATAAGCAAGGAATTTTTACACTATACAATTATAGTGCCATGACCGTCATTTTAACTAATGCATCAACACCCTGTGGAATCCTGGGATTTTTAATTTGGTGAGGCACCAGAACTCTGACTGAGAATTCTGAATTCAGTTTCCTAAATTACAAATCCAGGATTCCAGAGGATGTTGCTATGGCAGTTAAAGTGGATTCAAAGCATTATAGCTGTGTAATGTGAAATTGTCTCTAGTTGCATAGAGAGAGCATATTTTGCTAAATGTATGTCGAGAAATGTAAAGGAACAACTTGGCCTACTCTGGCTAGGGGCTGTGATAGAAACTTATCATCTAAATCCACCATGGATGAGAAGAGGTGAGGTATAGTTTGTTGCATAATAGGCTATAAGAGTTGCCTCCTTTCTCTCTGAAGGCAGCACCTGTGCCTTCCCTATGCTTGGGGAAACAGGAGGAGTTGGCTCCCTTTTTCATTGTAATGTTAAACCTTATGATTATATGTGGTCACATTTATACTTTACCTCTCCCAAATTGAGGCTGTTTCCAGTACAGCAAAACAAAAAATAACTGTGAAACTAAACAAGATCAGTCATTAAATGCAATGGAATTGGGAGCAGCAGTAACACAGGACCTTAATTGTTGGACACCCAATTACAAATAGATTAAAGAAGGCGCGTTATAAACGGCCATTTAGTATGCGCTCCGCGCGTCCTAGGGTTACGAAGGGGCGTGCTAGGGTTAGGAAGGGTCTCACCTTCCTAACCAGCCCTGCTCCTAGGACGCACTGAGCGTGTACTAAATGGCGGCCCCCATCCACATGGGGGACTCCATTTTGACGTCTCGGACACACAGCATCCGGACGTGGTGCAGCGGAAGTGATGCCGTGAGTGCGCGCCTCGCGGCACCACTTCCAGGGGCCAAAAAGGAGCGCCATTTCGGCGCTCCTTTTTAGCTGCTCCGGGAAGCCTTGCGGTCTGGCCGCTGGGGCTTCTCGGCGTAGCTAATGGCGGCGGCAGCAGACCACCCACTTTAGGGCAGTCTGTAACACGCCGAAGGGATGGTAATCCAGCTTTCCCTGCAGTTGTTGTGCTACTACATGTTTGATTATTTTCCCTGAAAGGTAAAGATTTGAGACTGCTGTAAGGCTTGCTAAAGAGCCCCATCTGAAGATTTTTCATTTTATTTCATTTTTATTTTTACTGCTCTCAAAGCAAGACACTGACCTCTAAGCATTACTAAGCAGAGAAACTAACTTCTTCTTTGTGGTCTCTGAATCACACAAATGGGTTATCCTGCACAGATCAGATTCGGAAACTTTCTAGAGCTCTTACAAGCATTTTGGTGGTAGCCCTGCCCATTCTCCAACTGCCTTAATGGCTCTCTTCCCACCTAACTCGCAGTTCCTTTTTGCCTGTTGCAGCCGCAGCGTCTGAGGAGCACTTTAGAGTTTCTTTTTTCCTGTCAGACTTCTCCACTTGACCGGATCATTCTTGCATTTTGGTGGTTATTTCTTCATTCTTCATTTGTACTTTGAGAGGAACACTGGGATTTCTAGTAAAATACTGGAGTTAAATGGCTGTTTGCCTTGCCTTTTGTGCTTGGCATAGGCTGGTTGTGATACTGAGGTGAGGTTAACAGCTATACTGTATGAGCAAAGCCTATCTGATGTTTTTTGGCCAATTGGGAAATGGTCTAACCTGATGGTTCATCGGCTTCTTGTTCTCTGCCCTATCTCACTCTTCTTCAGTTCCCATGGACTTGTTGGACCGATTGGCCCTCAGGCAGTCTTACATGGCACCTATTCCTACACTAACTAAGAAGCATCATGTAGTAGCTAAACTGGCATTGCCATTGGCTGCAGACCATCGTAACACTCCTGTTGGAGTAGATTGTTAAGGTCCCATCATTGGTACAATTTCTTCACTCTGAAAAGAAGAAACCAGTTAAAGTTGGGCCCTCAGTATCGAGGGTTTGGTACTATCTCTCGCTTCATATGGATGACTCCAAGGACATGGTTGCTTCCTCCGTATTGAGGGCCAGTACCATCTCTGGAACCAAGGCCTCTTTATCCCAAGGCCTTTCTGTACCAGAAGCCTCTCTGGATCTGAGGCTTCTCTGACTCCGAGGCCTCTCAAGGCCTCTCTGTACCTCTCTGAGGATGTGATTATTCCCTCTGTACCGAGAACCAGTCAGTGCTGTCACTCACTCTAGACAGTTGAATTGAGGACATGGTTGCTCCCTCCATACCAAGGGGCATACCATTACACACTTGGTGCAGACATTACTGGGGTCATTATATCCCCTCTATGCTGAGGTTCGGTACCATCGCTTGCTCTGTACGGACTACTCTAAGGATGTACTTGCTCCCTCCACGCCGAGGGGCTGCACTGTCATTCTCTTGATACAGATGTATCAGAGGAAGTGGCTATTCCCTCTACTGAGAACTGATACCATCTTTAGTTCTATATAAATGAAACTGAGGAGGTTGCTACTCCATCCATATGGCTCTGTATGGGATATACAAGTCCTAAGAGACTTCTGATCGCTCTATGTTTGATCCCTTATGCCAAAGGTTGCTTATTGTAACCAACCTCTTGCTCCATACAGAATCACCATGGCTGATTGCTCCCTCAAATCCGAGGGCTACTTATTTGATATTTTCTGCATGAACAGATAACAATTTCACTCCTCTACTGGGGACCTAATTTTGGTACTATTTCTTTCCCATCAGAAAGGAGGGATATAACCCATTGGTCTCTAACTAATATGAGCCCATCATCTATATATTTACACCCAATGTAAGTACAATCCTGTGCTCCTTACAGAGGAACCATAGCAGTTCAGTATTTCCATGTGGAGGACTACTCATTCAGTAATTTCCCTGTTAGCCATACATAATCATCCATCTGTACCAGAGATGGATAGTTGATTATATTTTCCATTTCTCCCAAAAGCAACACAGCTGGTTAATTCCTTACTACTGAGGACCACCCTTTGGTGCTATCCCTCACTCTATATGGAGGCAATGTAAAAAAAAAAATTCAGATACTCCTTATATAGAGATGTTTGGCGACTTTTCCTTTAGTCTCATATAATATCTCAGTACTATATGTCTATTATTAACAGAGTTTTCTTGGTCCTTGAGAGGTACTTTGGAGGTACCGATGGTGACATCTCTGTCACACAGTGTTATTATGATGAGGTGGCTGTGTTTTTTCTGGTCATCACATGCATCATTAATATGGCTCTATGCATTTTCTGCACCTTTCCTATGCTGCTTCAGGTTCCTTCCCGAAATAGGAAGTTTGTGCTCTTCTGAGTCACTATGCCCTGACATGACACTTGCACAGGGGTATCCAGGAGCTCCCACTATGTTGGGATTTTGGTTTGCTTTGCATTTTGAGTTGCCTTTCTCTTGTGTTGTTCACGGCAATGTGGGGTCCTGTTACAATTTTCTCCATGCAAATAGACTGTTCTCTTTGTTTGGTGGTTCAGCTTGCTGCTAGCCTTTTGAGAACACCATAGAAGGGCAGGACAAATGTCCCTTACATATTTCGACACAGTTCATGTGTTCCTTTGAAATATAGGTATGTGACTGATTTTATATATGAGCATTCTCAAGCCATGATTGCTTAGTTCATGGATAATTAATCCATGAATACTGGGGTTTGCAGCTCTGGTTGTATGGTTTCTAAAGTTCTTATGCTCATGCTGGCCGACTACTTGCTGGATACTTGGGTCGATTCAGAGTCAGCTGCTCTACAGATATCAGGACTTCACTGTTTATTGCCACGAATCCCTCTTCTGCTGGCCTCATTCAAAGGGTATTGTATTGAGGATGGAGCACTCTTGTTTCTGCTGCTCCTGAGGATAATGCACAGTGCAGTGGATTCATGTTGCACTAAAAGATATTCTACCTAAACATTAGGAGGAACTTCCTGACAGCAAAAGTTGTTCGGCAGTGCAGCACACTCTCACAGTGTGGTGGACTCTC
Source organism: Sceloporus occidentalis (assembly GCA_023333645.1). Classification (NCBI taxonomy): domain Eukaryota; kingdom Metazoa; phylum Chordata; class Lepidosauria; order Squamata; family Phrynosomatidae; genus Sceloporus; species Sceloporus occidentalis. The sequence goes on along the minus strand of JALMGF010000104.1, from coordinate 2,016,519 downwards.
TTTCTTTAGAGGTCTTCCAGCTGAGGATGTACAGCCTTCTGTCAAGATTGTTTTGATGTTGTATTTCTACAAGGCACAGAATTGGACTTGGTATCTCTTCAGGTTTCTTCCAACTTTATGATTCTATAACTCTTGATTCTGTGATTCATTCATGATTTCGTTGGCACTATACCAGTCTTGGTATACTGTTTGCTTACCCTATCAAATCTTAAGTACAGCCCTCTTTGGGGAAAACTCTTCATTGTGCATTCCTCTATATCATGCTTTGACCCTCTAGCTAGCTCTTGTCATGAAGGAGTCTTAACACCCCTTTTTGGGCATGGTTAGTATTCCAGACACGGGATGGGCCACTGCTATACATGTTCCTGCAATTTTTCAGCAAGGTGCTTATTTTCATGCTGGCCGTCCTGGAACATTACGCTTTTTAAGTGCAACATGTCCTATTTGTCACACGAGTTCTATCTCATACTCTTCTCACTGTTCCTCTCTTGTCGCCAGTGTATTGACTGCACTTTGATGGCACTGAGTGAGGTACTATTTCCTCTTCTCCAATGACCAGGTGATTGAGTTATGCCTCTTGAGCATAATTTCAGAATTTCTTACTGAAGGTCTTCTCCAGATCCACGCTGTTTAGAGTCACTGTGGATGGGATGTATTGTCGAACCCTTCAACTAATCACATCTGTTGTGTGGAGAATCTCTCTCTGGTTTTCTCTGCTGGTCACACTTTTGAGCTCAGATTTTGTTCGCCTCATTCTGTATGTTAATAAGGACATTTAGTCCTTAAAGTACTTTTGGGTTTTGTAGGATCTGTCTGTTGATGCCACCATATCTTATATACTGATTTCATGTAGCTTTATTGTGTGACTGTCCCTGTCCTACATTAAACATCTCTTTATAGCTGTACCTTCACTTTTCTGAGAGCTTGGCAAACCCTTTTTGATTGTTGAAACCATGAGTTGCACATTTTTACATTGCTGCAAGTTTCTTAACCTTTCAAGTTGTAGTGCATTTTTCATATTGGACCAAGAAGCTTTTGTACACAATACCTTCTTGTGTTTTCAGTACTTTCCTACTAGTTTAATAAGCATTTCCAGTCGATAGTTTCTTCTGCTTTCACATCCAGTACTTGCTGGATAGCTTTGTGTTGGAGGTCACTGTTGCCAACAAAACTGTAATGCTATACGTTTTTGTCAGGAGTCTGACATCTGCTTGTCTAGGCCTTAGGTTTATTTTTATTGATGGTCTTGTTTTCTGCCCATGTCAGGCAAGATATTTCTCTTCCAATTTTCTTTAACTGTTTGGATATTCTAGGGCATTCCCAACCAGAGTTATTTCTTGTTTCACTCATATACAGAGTAGGCATGGCCAATACCTCCAAAGTGTCTCTTTTGCTGGGGTTAAGCAACTATCTGTGCAACATACAAGTTAGCAGGCAGACCTGTTTTTCTGAATGTGTGAATAGCTCTTGAGCTAGAGTGGTTGTTGTTGTTCCAACTACAACTCTGTATTCAATTTCTCTGCTGGACTTCTGCAGAGTCGCCACATGGTTGAGACTGTTCATTCTTGTGTCTCAGTGTTCTTTGGCTCAGGTTCACGAACAGTGATTCTGTTTGGGAGCAATATGCCCTAATGTGTGGCATGACACCCCCTCCTCCTACAGGTTGCTAGTCTAGAGGCAAGGAACGATGAGGGGAGGATGGGCAGGTTTGTGTGATTTGCAGAGACCACGAAGAAGAAGGGCAGGTTGTTTACTTGTAACTGTAGTTCTTTGAGTGGTCATCTGTGAATTCACACAAACCCGTCCATCCTCCCCTCGTCGTGCCTTGCTTCTCCTTAGCTCCTGGGCTGATGCTTTGGCACCCATGGAACTGAGGGTTTAGGCAGAAAGAGAGCCAATAAGGCAGTTGGAGAGTGGGCAGGGCTACTGCCAAACTGCTTGTAATAGCTCTAGAAAGGTTCGGTATTAAATTCAATACAGTCTTCCAAAATTTCTAATCTAGTGCATTGAGCTAATATTTAATTAATTTTCCAGCTACCAATTTGCACCAGACTTACCAATAATTTCTGTGAAGCAGTCAAGACATTAGAAAAGCAAAAGGACATTTGAGCAACTCCTTTATCCTCATCCTTTTCCCCATCTGGCCATTGTGGTTGGACCAGCTGCATTATCTTATTTCTTACAAAGCATAGTTTTGAAAGCCTGCATCTGTTAGAAGCAGAAGTACCAGACAAGACTTCAGCTGATAATATTAAGTAGTCAAAATAAACTGTATGGATGCATGTAAATATTAAACATAAATCTCATGCACTGAAATGGAATGTACTAGGATAAGGTTTGGTGATTGGTCTTTGAAAAAAATATCAAAAGCATATATATTGTAAGACCTTTGAAATATAAAACGCATTGTCTACTTCTCATTGTTCCACCAACTGCATGGTAAACTGGAAACATCTTTTGAAACAAACTTGACCCCAGATCCACTTTTATATCATGCAGGAAATGCTTTGATTTGTCAACTGGATTATCTTTTCTGTTTCAGATTTGGTGTTAAAAAGAAACCAATATACATCAATGTCATAAGAGATCCTATAGAACGGCTGGTTTCTTATTACTACTTCCTGCGCTTTGGTGATGATTACAGGCCTGGACTTCGAAGGCGAAAGCAAGGGGATAAAAAAGTAAAAGTATATCTTTGGGTCTTTGTTTACTGTTTAGTCTTACTATAGATAATATAAAAGATTTTTTTTAAATGAAATTTTCAAAAGCAGATTTTGCTAGCACGGTGAAATCAAACAAAATGTATCCTTCCACTCATAGGAGGAAGCTTTTGTGAAAGCAAAAAAAAATCCTTCTGTAGAAAAGTCTGCTTGTGTGTTTGTGTGTAGGGAACAGGAATTGAGAGCTTGCTTTTTACAAGGTTTTCTTTGTATGTGATCGTTCCTGGGCATGGGTGCAATGTTCTGAGGCAGTTGTGAATACCTAATGCCTTCCACAGAACATTGCTGCAGTAATTGCTTTTTGATCACCAGCAGTAGTGCATGCCAAATGCCACACTGCACAGCTTTCTCTCTTTGCATGACCATTGTAAGGTCCACACAAGTGGGAGTCAACACCAGCAAGGTTGACACATGCAGGCACATTTGTGAAAATAGGCCTCTTTGTAATATATTGTGAAGTAATGTACTTGTATCCCAAGTTAATTCAAGAGCATAACCACATTAAGAAGTTCAAGATGAAAATGGATCATTCACCCTTGAGTTTTTGTGTTTGTTCCAGACCTTTGATGAATGTGTAGCAGCTGGAGGCTCAGATTGTGCCCCTGAGAAACTCTGGCTTCAAATTCCATTCTTCTGTGGCCACAGCTCTGAATGTTGGTAAGAATATGAAGCTGGCTTAAATTGCAGATCATATGTATTAGTAATGTGAATTTTAACAAACCAGAAGGTATAGCAGAACTCGAGTTTTTTGAGGAAAAAATATTGCACCTTAACAAGAGTATTTTGTAGTTCTACAAGAAAACTGTTTTACATGCTGCAGAGGAACACAGCCATTTCCAAACTAAGCCATAGATTTCCTTTCAAAACTGTTGTATTAATGACTGGGTAATTTGGATAAAAGGTTGGTGTAAGGTATACCTCCCCATCCCCTGACACAGATTGTTATGCATAATATAAACAGGAAAAAAATCAAAAGGCCAAAGCTGTAGCCACTCTTATTTTTAGCTAAGGAAACAGAATTTATAGCAGTTACTATGGATGGACATTTGTGTCCACCACAGCTGAAGCATTTTCTGGACATTCTCAGGAAATTGAAGCTTAGAATTTGAGTTGTCATATGCAGAAGTTCAGATCAAATTGTTACACTCCTGACAGCAGGAGGAAAAAAGCGTGAGATGCTTTTTTTATTATTAAAATAATACCGTCAGTAACATATTGTGTTTGAAGGCCACTTCAGGAATGACAAATTCCCTGCACTATGTTTCTGTGTTAGAAACAAATGGATGATTGTTCTTGATAGAAAGCATGAGCAAGTGCTTATAAAATATGTAATATATAAATGTTTAAATGTTCCAGAAGTCTGAAATTCTTCTTCTTCTTTCTCCTTTCAGTCTTGCTCAAATGCAAATATTACTTACATATTACTGAAGATCTGTGCAAGGTTGAAATGTATCTTTTTCTGTTTTTATGCTATGTCTAAGATACTGTTGAAAACTTAGGTACAACGGCGAAACTTTCCTCATTGAATTGTTTCACAAGAGACTTGAAAAAGGCATTAGTGCTATCAAGACATTAGAAATCAGAACCATAAATCTTTTGACATCTAACCTAGGCAATGAAGAGAGCAAAAAGTGGGAAATAGGGGGGAAAGGAAAGGAAATTAAAAATGTGTGTGGCTGAAACTTTGTTTTCTTGCCTGTGCAAAGATAACAGCCAAGCCATTCTTTTAGCCTGGTGTGAGAATATCTAAATGAAGGGAACCAAAATTCTTGGCAGACATCAAAACCTTCCTGTAATTACTTTTTATCGTTTTAGGAATGTGGGAAGCAGATGGGCTTTGGAACAAGCCAAATACAACTTGATTAATGAATATTTCCTAGTGGGAGTTACTGAAGAGCTTGAAGACTTTATTATGTTGCTGGAGGCAGCTTTGCCCCGTTTTTTCAGGGGTGCTACAGAATTATATCGCACAGGTATTTAACTATACACTAGGTCAACCTTAGTCTTTTTAAATCTTTATTCTTTAGGATTAAGGAGTCAGATTGTGGCACTCCAGAAGTTTTTAAACTATCATCCCTCACTATTAACTATACTGGCTTCTTAGGAGTTACAATCTAACAAAATCTACAGAACTACAAGTTGCCTACTCTTGCATGAATAAGCTTCTTTTCTAAGAAACGGGGGGGGGGGGGGGCGTTCAAAGATACTCCCCCAAAAGATACATGAAATTGCATTGACTGTTTCATCTTTTGGTACTTGGCATGTGCATGTGTTCTTTGTTTTTCTCTTTGTATATAACCGAAAAACAAAACAGTTCTGTCATGACCTTGTTGGGCTCCAAATACCAGTCAGATTCACCAGAGCCTTGAAAGCTGTTTTTAAAATAACTAGTTAGTTAGAGTTCAAACCCATTTTAGTTAGTTACTGTCACAGTTACATTTGTCAAAGTAATTGCTGTTCCTCATTAATAACTACTTACTTTTGTTACAAAAATAATTATTTTGAAAAGGTAGAATAGTTACTTTTAAAAATTCTGACTGCACCAAACCATTGTTGTGATGGTACAAAACACAGACCCTTCCTATCCACCTTTTTGTCATCTCATTACCCAGAACAGAGGGAGAAGCATAGTATAAACCGGCCTTTGAAACGTATTGCTTCTCTACGATATTTAAAAATAACTGAAACATGCCAATTAACATAGTAAATGAATCAAGTTATCCCTTGTTAAATTACAATCAGAGCATAATATAGTTATACTGTCATTATTAGAAAGGGGAATGAAGTTAAAATAATTCACTATTTGTAGCTAGTTATTCCCAAGTTTTATTTCTGAGGTGGATATGTAGTCTTTCAGTGAACAAATAGTTCTGTGTGTTGCTGGATGGAAGGATATCAGTAAGCCAAATCCAACTCTTTCAAATAATTTTTGGATCAGATATGATTTATCTACCAAACCTTCTGACTATCAAACACATGGTTGAATGATCAGTGATAGGTGCTACCTTTGCCCATGTTTGACAAATCAGGAGATAGCCCTGCCTTAGTAAATGCACTTACTCTGATGAGTAGCTGGATTCTCAGTATATTTGTATGGGCTGTTGGATCAGTATTCAAGATAAAGCAGGTATGGCAGTGGAAGTACTTCCTGTCTGGATTCTTTTTCTCAGTTGCTAGAGACTGCTGGAACTTTAAGAAGCCCTTCGATAGAGGAAGAGTATATACAATATAAGTTTATATTGTAAGCTTATTGTTAATGGTATATGCTTACAATAAATGGCTGGGATGTCATACTTCTTCCCATGCTGTGAATTCTGTAAAACAAATTGTCCAATTGTTATGTGGTCTGTGTTTTTATTAACTTTATTATCAATAGTACTGAATTTCTAAATAGGCATTAATCATGATTGAAACAGATACCTTAAATGAATGTGATGAGGAAATGCAGTTCCCTATGCAAACACTTCCTCTTTATGGTTTCAGTAATTAAGCCCTTTAAGCAGTGGGAGGAATGTGCACTGTGAGAGTTCACTAATGCTAATGCATTTATACTTACTGCTGGGCTTCCAGTCTCTCCATCCCAAAGGCTTAATAAATCCTGGCCCAAGTTATGTCACTTTATGTACCCATTTGGAATTCTGCTGACTAAAGAGTACATACAAACTTTTTAGTCTGTGTTGTGTACTTTGAGGAATATTCAGGATGTAAATCAAAGTGAAATTAAGACTGTATATTTTGCTTTTAGGCAAGAAGTCTCATCTTAGGAAGACAACAGAGAAAAAACTCCCCACAAAAGAAACCATTGCAAAGCTGCAGCAATCTGAAATATGGAAAATGGAGAATGAGTTCTATGAATTTGCACTGGAGCAATTTCAGTTTGTCAGAGCACATGCAGTTCGGGAAAAAGATGGAGAATTATATATTCTGGCACAAAACTTTTTTTATGAAAAGATCTATCCTAAGTCGAACTAAGAACAATGCATCTTTTCAGGTTAAGGGACTAAACCTTGTGGCCACATCCTTATTCTCAGCACCAACTCCTCTAAGTTGCTGATAAATCAGCTGAGACACTTCATTCTTGAGCGCAATAGAATGTACTATGGATTGCTCAAAGAAGATAGCTACTGTCTAGATAATGGTGATAATTCAAAAGTATAAGCTTCAGTTTGTTTTAATATTCACACAGGAGGTTACTACTCTACATTTGAAGACGCCTACCCATAATTACAGAAGCTAACCATATAGCAAGTATAGCTGAAACTGTAAGGATGAAAACTTTCCTTTATGTGCTCTTTGATTCACAAGACAGCTTATTTTACCTAACCTGGGAAGAGAAGGTTTTGGTTCCCTAGCCTCAGAGTGGAGATTTGGGTTGTACACACATATGAATAATGTTAATAACTGGCTGAAATTTGTGCTTTGTTCTTGTACATTCATATCATATAACATTCACTGGAATGTTTAATCATGTTCTGCTAAGAAATGCTGCAGCTGGAGGTGCCCATATTTGTAAATCCGGGTTTTCATTTTGAGAGTCTAGAACTGATGATCAGTGTATTTAAAAATTCAGATTCCATAGTGATATTGTCAAAAGGCCAGAAATGAAGGCAATTTTTCATTAAAATATCCTCTGAACTTCCAACTGATGTTGGGAAAACTCTCTATAAGAAGCTGGCTTTTGCCTGCACATAAATATAAAACAAATAGTGAATTCTGTATCATTGTTCCATTGATTCTTTGTATTTTAAATAACTACTGGTGAATCCATATTATGACTCAAATAGTGAGCTGTGGTATGGTTAGGGTTTTCCTACTTAGATACTTTTACCTGTAGAATATTTTTACTAAGGTGCTTTATAATGTGTTTTAAAGCATTGCATTTGCAAAACGAGTGAAATGCTGTAAATAATGCACATTTTATGTATTTGGACCAAAAGGTTACAAGTAATAGTTTAAAGTGGTTTTGCACCCATTTTATTGTATGTGAAGTAAAGGCATCCCATCTGCTGTTACAATTCCAGTTTTGAGTTAACCCTTGGACATTGCTGAAATGCACTTCACAGACCTCAACAACTTTAAATACACAGTGTGCTTGTCCGGGAGCCCCCTTTTCAGAAATCTGCATCCTTTTATCATGCTTTAAAGGAAAAGGAAAACGGAAGCATGTGGCCTGGCCAAGAGAGATACAGAGAAATTGACGTCAGCGTGTTCATAGAACTGCCTTTTGTTAAGTTCAGTGAACTTGCATTTGTCACGGTTAGCACCTTATCGTACTTATATACATGAGGTTGTTTCGCACCTGGTTAGGTAATGGGATAGAACAAAATCTATGAAAAATTCTAGAATACTTAAAATTCTCTATCTGTAAATTTTTGTTTTTTTAAAAAAATATATAGTGTTAAAGTTCGAAGCATTTTCCCCTCATTTCATTAAATTTAGGCTTTGAGCTTCACATTTTGTAGAGCATTAGAAGTGCAGTGTAGACGTATTGATAAGGAAACCTTACCAAATCATTTGTCTGCTAAACAAACACAAAGAGGTTAACTGTCTATAAACTGAATGTTTTTATGCCAAAAACATGATCCTATTGTAAAAGGGTAATGAGACTGTTAAGTAAAGCTTTTAATTTTGCTGTACTCTTTATTTTGCCATCCTCTGAGAGATTTAAAAATAGTACTGCTTTCCTAAGCAGGTTTTTTTTCTTTTCAGTTAGCAACCATTGCTTATAGATTTTGTTCTTTTGCTTTATTACTTTGAGCCAGCATGTTTTGTAGCCATTTTGCTCCAGATGAATGAGTACAGGAAAATGAAATAAACTTTTATTGGACCAACTGGCTACTTAACTTATACCAGGCTCATGAACCAGTGTGTTCAACTTCAGGTGTTGCTCAGAGCACAGCTAAAATCTTGATGGTCTAGGCTAATGGTTATGCAGTGAGTCTGTTGAATCTGTTCGTATTCTGAACGGGTGAGAGTTTGAGATTGTACCTCAAAAATGAGAGGGCGTATAGCATGATGTGAGTTCTTGCTAACATGTAGATTCCAGCATTATTGTGCAAATGATTTCCAAAGCTTCCACCTGGATCTTCTGAGATACTGCCATGCTACAGAATTCATGAGGTGGTTTGACTGCTCATTCTAGCAAAATCTCCACTATGTGGACATGCCCTCAAAGTGAGTGTGTATAAATTAATTACATGTTAGATATATCACTTTGGTCATTCAGGTTTATGTTACATACTCAGGCCACAATCATGTGCACACTTACCTAGGACTGAAGCCTTTTGAACCAAATAGGCTTTACTCCCATGTAAATATCCATAAGATTGCATTGGCAATATAATAAAGTAGACAGAAAGTGGAAAATTAGAAAGGCACTTTCATATTTCCAAAGTGCTTGTTTTAAGCACATGCTGTTTATGCTTTAGCTTAGTTGTAAGTCATGAATGAAATTTCTTGGGTTATATTCAGCTGGACGAGATAATATTACCAAGTACCATCACTGTCAGTCAGAGTTAAAGTATCTGTTGATAGTTTGGCTCTTCCAATTACCTGTTTGGAAAATTGCAGAACTGTGAAAAGAGCCTGCAAAAATGATAGCAACAGAAATGGAAAAAGCAAAGAGTCTTGTGGCACCTTAAAGACTAATGTATGTATTATGGTATAAGCTTTTGTGGGTGAAAGGACACTTCATGAGGTGCATAAAGTGATACTTTAGTTAGAAATTAGGCAAAAATTAGAAGTGTTTAATGGCACTGTGATAAAAGACGAATAATATTTTGAGAGCAATCATCCATTGCATTCTCTTTCTAAATAATCTGTACTTTATTCTCTGACATTCTTTGCATGAAGCATTTGCAAACTACTTTTAAAGAGAGCACTCATAAAAGCGTTAAAATTTTAAAAAGTGAAGTACAGGTGTTTAAACAGTTAAAATACACTTGCAAGTTTATAGAAGTAACTGAAAATGTGACTTACATTATCTGTTCATGTCAACAGTATTGAAAGATGTTTAGGAAGGTGTTATTTAACTAAGGCTATCTTGTGCTCTTATTATACATTTGCTTTGCAAATGCAAAAAATAGTTTTAAAGTCCTTAATACTGTAATTGTAAAGAACATTGTCATTGGACATAGCAACAAGTTGCAATTGAAGAGAGTTCTGGTTTATAGAGAACAAACCAGCAAACTGGTGGGTGCAAACTAATTGTGATCCTGCTCTTAGGATGTGCTTGTTTATTATGAAGCTATATCACTTGTGTCTCCTTAACAATCCAGAGATTTGTGTTTGTTGTATAGTTAATTCTCAGGCTTGGCAGGAAGAAAACAGACCAGGGATCTGGCTCCCTGATGGATTGACAGGTCACAATAAACAAACAGTAGGAATGATCAGGCAGGATGTGCCAGTGTGCTGCTCATTCTTGATAAGCTGTTATTTCACATGGCGCCCAGGTTTATGCTGTTTGAATGTGGCCATTATCTGAATCTCATTACAGAGAGAGAGGCTGGTCAGGCTGTAGGTCTTTAGGATACTACTCCATTTCTTTATATCCACATAGCTGGAAACTACTCTGGTCTTTGCTATTTTGTTTACTTATTTTTTGTTCCCTACAGTTTCAATCTCTACTATTCCAGAATATCTCAAGTACAGTTCATCTTTCACCCAAGCTTTTTTCTGCTATTCTAGGGCAGGGTGGGGGACAAATCTTCTCCTGCAGATGAAGGTAGGTAGGTAGAGTTTTGTTTCCAAACTAAGGATATAGTAGGTTTGTTGCTTGGTGTTTCTCTTCTAAAAGTCTCTTGTAGCCGAAAGGATTTTCTTGCTTTTAAAACTTGTAGAAGTTAAAGAATTAAGAAAAACCACATTCCTTTTAAATATTAGTACAGTAAGCAATGTCACATATCCAAAATTTTCCTTCTTCCAAAAGTAGGATACCTGTAATACATCCAAAAAAGCATGGGTAGGTAATTTGAAAATGTTGAAAACATGAGTATTTGGAATGTATTTCTCTTACATATAACACCTAAGAAATTGGCTGCTGTGCAAACTTAAGTGTGAGCAGGGTGCTCTGCTGGCACACAGGATTGATTTAGTTACAGTACCAAACTATGTGTTGTGTCCCAGACATATAGGCAAGCACTATAGTTTGTGTGGTTTCTCTCTACCTCCCTTTTCCCCAATAATCCCTGAATGCTGTCCCAAATAGTGGCTTCAAACCACATCCCAAATGAAACCAGCTTTGTGTTGTATCCGAAATGAAAGGCTGTGAGATGAAAAGATTGTCAAGATATTATTTTATAAAGTAGTTTGTAAATCAACTCCAATCTGTGGTTTTATATCCTAGATTGTTGGTCACTTGAAAATAATGTGTGTTTAGTGCTGGATCAGATACCATGACAAAACATCATTTGGTGATATATCCTAACTTTTTCAGACAGTTGTTTGCATTCACATAATTGCAGAATGCAAGTCTGCTCAGAGGACTGCTTGTAATTTCAGGAGTCCTCCAAAGTGCATCCTGTAAAACACAATTGACCGCTATAAAATAAATCTCCCTTCTCCTGTGCAGAAAAAGAAATATTCTCTGTACAGATGAAGGGCTGTAGAAGTGCGGTAGATCTTGTCCACTGATTCAAAACCATGAATATATACTTCTAAATATACCTATTTAGGAATGGGTGGACAAGGAGATCCAATGTTGAGAAAATTAATGTGCAAAATCTGCTAAATAGGTTCATAAGTAGTAATCTCTACTTTTCATACAAGTCCAATAGTGTATACTGGGCTGTCATGAAAAAAATTGTCCCTTTAGGTCTTGGCAACAGGGGGCACTGTTTCACCAGCTGTAAACCTGTATTAAATTTGCATTGAATAACAGGTATTCGTGAAAAATGAAGTGCCCAGTCTGTTGATAATTAGTTTGTATGATTAATCTTACTGAAATTTTTTAATGCTTACATTGAAAAGTGCAGTTAATAAGAACATTTGATAAGGCTTAAGGAAGGGTGGGCAAGCACTACCCACAGCCTAAATTCAAAAGCCTTCTGAAAATGATCTGGTTGGACCTCTGGCAGGAGCAATCTGCCTAACATGTGTTGCATTGAGAAGATGAGGGAGGAAGATATGAGAAAGGAAAGAGTCCAAGAGAAAATGGGGAAGAATGTGACTGATAATAGTTTGGCTCTGGCCCCATCAACTGCCAGCTTCAGTCCCACCACTCCTGGCATGTGGGGCCTGACCCACATGCCCCAACCTCAAGTGAGTTCAGCCTTTGACAGAAAAGAGGTTCACCAATTTTGGGGATTAAAGAAATTCTTAGGTTTGCTGAGGCAAGGATATGGTACTGTATCTTCTCTAATATTTTTAATTGTCCTGCAAATCCAAGTATACAGATGGTTTATCTACCTGTCAAGATTTCTTAATACAGTATTCTTCATATAATAAGTATTATTACTGATATAAATGCCCCTCTCCCTGTCTGTGATGGCAGCACTATTCATAAGAAAGCGGACACACCATTGGGCACATGGCTTCATTGAAATAATGAGAAGCTTACGTTTGCAAGTGCACTCAGTGTGGTTGTGAAATTGGGATATAAGTATGGAAACTGTATGTTGCTGAACTGCTCTATATGTGTATTAGTCTATATTTCAGAGGAAGGAACTGGCAAAACCACCTCTGAGTATTCCTTGTCTAAAAAACCTCTATGAAATTTATGGGGTTGCCATAAATCAACAGGTGATTTGAAGGCATGCACATGTGCGTGCGCACACACACAAGTCCAAAAGTTAAACTGTTAAGTTATTGTTAAGTGGTTCCAGCATTCTGTTGTGTGTATATATCCCAAATGTGATCATAGTTCAGTCTTGAGATCATTTAAAAATGGTTAAATTTCACTGACTTTAGATCTTTTGTTCCAGAAATCATATTCTGCAGTTATAAAAAAAAGTATTTTTGAAAACTAGACAATATTTGTTGCATATTCTGATTACTGTTATCTTTTTGGAAACACTAAACATGTAGAACTTTGTCCAGATAATGGTTGGTTTCTGATCTAAACTGGGATTGATACAGAAAATGTCAGCATTTTTACAACATATTCTTGTACATTGTGTTCATTATACATGGAGTTGTTCAAATCTTGTATATTCATTCAGCCTTGAGTTCTTAAATTATTTGAAATGGGAGCTAAAAAGTATGATCACTTCTGATGTAATAGGGAAAGTTGTCCCTTTAGACATTTTGCATATCTTAGTATGAGCAACTGCCTCTTCCTTCCCACTGTAAACATTTGTCTCTGTATAAAATCCTAGCTCCATGCACTTGGGAGTAAATCCCCACTAATTTCATTGTGTTTTGCTACCAAGTAATACTACATGGGGATAGAACTGGAGTGAAAGTCAAGGTACACCTTCCTTTTAAAAACAACAACAACAACAACAACGTCATTGAGAGATACTGTATCTGTTCTATACAAAGATACATGCACGATGCCTAAGCTGTACTACTGAGAGAGCATTCTAAAAAGGTTCTATCATGTGCACTGCCAATTTAGCTCTTAAAAGTGGAGTGTTTTGTGACTACTAGAGATCAGACCAGAAGAGAGAGTAATCGATGATCAGTTGCCAGGATATCTCCTATTTTAAGCCCATGTAGCTATGTGACCTTCTGTGGCACCTATTTATAAGTTGAAGTCCTTGTTGTGAAGATTTTTGTAGCAGGTTTTCTTTTAAGAAATCTGTTTAGATGCTTGTATTTCTCTCGTGCTTAAATTCTGGAAAACAAAGCTGTAGCTTCTCTAATAGAGCGTTACAGAAGCAGCATCGAATGTAATTTTGAGAACATGGATTGTGCCTCATTATTTTTTAAATACACACAGCTAAATAGTGCCTTTCTCCCTCACAATCCATGTTAGAGAAGATGCTCACTCCTTTCTGTTTTCCTTTCTCTTCACATACAGATTCAGTTGTGCAATACTCTCCCAAATTTAAAACCATTTTTGTCACATCTGTCTGTGATAATTGCTTCATTCCCCCCTCCCTTACTTTGCTGAGAGCTTTCTGTTGTTGAAGTGTTTCAGTTGATTACCTGATGCAAATGATACATAAAATAAAATACCCAACGGGAATAGGGGAGAATGGTCTGATGTCTTTTTTTGAAATATATATATATATAAAATAAAAATCTATCTGGTAAATAGCAAAATGGCTTTTCAGGTTTTCAGTACTTGTTATGAAAATGCAGACGGTAGAGATAAAAAATAGAAATATTGCAGAAACTTTTTGTACCATACTTTCATAAACATCATTTGTGTTGATGTGCGTAGAATTAGGATATGACTTTCCATTCTTTGCAAGGATAACTTTGACAAGAAATGTAGAAGGATATAGAAGAATCTCTTAGAGTAGGAAAGCTGTATTAATTGTGAAGGTAGGTGGATGAATGTGGAGATATAGTTATGGTTGATAATAGAGTTACAGACTCCTGAAATGGGAACCAGTTTAAGGTAAGCAGGTGAGGGAATCAAATCAAAGTGGTTTGGCAGAAATCAAGACATTAAGTATAATTGCATAAGAATTGTTCCAAATGACTCCTCTAAAGTATTTGCTTTGCTCTCTTAACGGGATAGTTCCTAAATATTTAGTTATCATATTTCTTGCTAAGAGAGCTAGCCTATTGTAGTGATTTAAATGTTGGACTAGGACACTTGGGAGCTCAGGGTTACAATCCCTGCTTGGCCACGGAACCCACTGAGTGACTTTGGGCAAGTCATAATCTCTCAGCCTCAGTGAAAGACAAGGGCAAACCATCTCAGCAAATTCTGCCAAGAAAAACCAGTGATAGGTTCACCTTAGTCATAAGTCAGAAATGACCTGAATACAAAAACAGTGTCTTGCTGAGGAATCATTCCAGAGGCAGAGCAGAGGCCAGGGTTTAGGAACACTAGTTGGGCAAAGACTCAGGAAAACAAGCACTTTGGAAGCTAGAGCAACAGCCATCATCCTGGTCAACAGTGTGCTTGTTCTGGTTAATCTTGGCCTTCTTCACTTTGGCCTTCTGTGAAATGGACAATGTAGCTCTGACCAATGACGAGCATAAGCTTGAAGAGGGCTTTCAGGGCATGGGAGCAATGGCAATGCCAGGTCTTGATAAGCTTTGTAGAGTAGTTTCCTATTTTGAAGAATGCCGATAGTCCTGTTCAGGGTCCACACCTTGTTTGTGTTACTGCCATCTTAATATATATATATATTGAGTGTGTGTGTAGTGTAAAGTGTAGAGGACTTTTTTAAAAAGGAAAAAAAAGTAATATATTGCTGAGCTAATGCATCATACCCATTTGTTACTCAGAGGCTGCAGTGCAAAAACAAAACCTTTTTATAAACCATTGGAGATCTAAACGTTCTCAGCCGCAGCTGTCTTTGAGCTGTGGGACAGTCAGATGACTCCACTTTAAGTGCTTGCTTTGATCTCTTAATGGGATAGTTCCTAAATATTTAGTCATCAGCATTCCTTGCTGGGGCAACTGTCATATGGAGTTTCACTTCTTTTTAGGATGAGCTGTATATCTTGCAAGAGACTCCTGAAGGTTAAATCTACTAATGGCAGGGGAGGGGAAGGGAGATTAAAAGAGATTAGTCATATTTCTAAACTCACTGTAGAGTCCACCCTCTACACTGCTTTGTGCTTCACTCGCAGGTGCAGTCCTTTCATTGAGAGACATGTATCTTCCATGCTGTAGGTTTGGGTAATTGCACACAGTCTGTGAAATGGGTACAAGTGCTCCGGCCAGGGGTACCTTTCTCTTAAAGTTGAAAAATGTAGCCTCTCCAGTCAAGATAGCCAAGAAACACGACAGTCTCACAGTATGAAGTATATTAACATCCAGTAAAAGAAAACATGCAAATATTACTAGGTTGTCAAATTAGTTACCAAAGAAATCTTTGAAAACAGACGCTGTTGTGAAGACCTTTAAAAATTCCTGAATTTGTTGATGGGGGAATCTTTTCTGTCCTGCTTGTGTGCTTTGAAGGGGGGAGGCTGCTTTGGCTGATCATAATATAAGATTCTGTGCCTCTTAATAAAATATAAGAAGCTGCAAGTGAATCTCAAAGCAATATCCAGATGTTTTCTTCATGCTGAATTCCCCCCTTCTCGCTGTGACCTCCCACTGGGTTTCATTACCACATAGCACAGATGTGGTAACTCACAATATGAGCTAATTTAAGAAAACAAATAATACACTTTATTAAAAAATAGAACCTACAAAGAACACCTGTGGGTTCAAAACGAAAGCTTCAGGACCTTTCAACTTCTGATAATAACCCACTGCAACCCCATCAAAATGAAAGGGGCCCGGCAAGAATTTCTGCCAATTTCTATAAACACAAGTTGTTTTAGACCATGCCCTTTCAAGTTGTCCTCACATTTGAGCATTAAAGCTATTTAAATGAACCTGATTGCAGGATAATTCTTGTGCTTTTAAATGGCGTCTCAGTGAAAGTGAAATTGGGATTTTCTACTTAGAGCAGAGATGCCACATAATAGACGTGCTACTTCAAGTGTGTATGGACCATACAATCTCAGTATTATAAGAATGATCTTTGTGTAGAATGGGCTGGGGAATCTGTGATCCTCCAGATGGTGTTGGGCTACAACTCCTATCAGCTTTAGCCAGCCCAGTCAGGAGTGAATAATGCATCTACCACTACCAGTCTGATGGATGCCATTTATTTATTTAGAGTCTTTATACCTTCTCCTCTGCCACAAAGGCTCTCAGAGCAGTTTACAGGTTATTAATTAGACAGTTCCCTACCCTCAGGTTTACAATCTAAAAAGTCATGACACAAAAGGAGAAGGGAATGGCAGTGGGGAAAGGGAAGGGGATCAAGTCCACTAGATATTGCCAGTTCTCCTCTCCATTAAGTTAAGATGGATGGAGGGCCTTTACTCTTCCTTGGGGCTAGGCATGGTGGAGCTGTGCCTGCCTCTTCCGTCCCTCCAAGGCCAGGGTGGTAACAGTTAAGGTGGAGACTTTTGTAATACTGTTTGAAAGTGGAGATGATTTGCATGTTTGTGGGTGATGAGTAATTTGAATTTACTAATTACTCTTAGTCATGTTGTGTATGGAAGTGATTTGCATTACAAAATTCTCATTATAGTTAATATTTTTGGTCATACACAGTGCATATTTAACCACACTTTTAAAATTTTAAGGCAGATTTGTGAAGTGATTTTCTGCTGAGAGCCAGAGTTACTCAGTGATCATCTGTTGGCAGCTGCTGTCAGTGCTGGGAGAATATAATGCCAAAATGAATGGATCTACCCCAACTCCCCACTTCTGTTTGCTATTACCTTTATCTTTCTGTCCCTCCCCATCCAGTGGATGGTAAGAGGAGAGATGGACTCCTCTCTCCACAGATTAACTATTTGCTGAGAATTTTTGAAATTGGGTCAGTAGTTGCAGGTTGACCATGCCTGATGAGAGCAAAGTTCCTTTTTTGGACACTAGTTCTTAGAATTCCCTGAAGCATGAGTTAGTTAGAGTTATACTTAGAGTTATGATGTGTCATCAAGTCAACTCCAATTGATGGCAACCCTACCACAGGGTTTTTTTTGGAAAGAGTTTTTCATAGGAGGTTCCCAAGTGGGAATCTGGTGCACGAGGGATTCAAACTCTGTCCTCCCAGAGTCCTAGTCTAACATTCAAACCACTACACCATGCTAGCCTTCTTCATGTTTGCAGTATATTTATCAAAATGGGGGCCAAGCTACTCATAACTAACTTACGCTCCATTGTTCTCAGCTCAACTCTCCCCCCCCCCCCCCAAATTTTGTATTCTGCCTTCCTTGAAAGAAAAGTGGTGTTTTATTGTCCTGATAAACCTATGGAATAGACAAAACTGGGAAGTAGTGCCTGGCTCATTCCAGGCCACTTGGTGAGTCTCAAGGCTAGCAAAGCATTCAAACCAAGAGGTTTTCCACACTGAAACCCAGTACTCTGACCACTGTCTGTTACAAAAGACTCAAAGATTGGCAGGAAGATAATTATTTATTTTACCTATTTGCAGGTATGTTTTTACAAAACGGTGAAAACATCTGCCCCTTCACAACATTATTTTAAAAGCAAAAGATGAGAATGAGACATGTGAGAAGACTTACCAAAAGTGGAACATTTGGGAATGGGAGTATGGCTGGTTCCTGGATTTTGTGAAAAGAACACCTACCAAAGTTGTTGCAACCCAAATGCTCCATACACCTTAGATTTGCAAGCTTTAATTGGCTTAATCGACAGATGCGTTGATTAAGTTTTATTCACATTAATCCCTACTCCACACTATCATTTCCAATGAATTAGTGGAGCTGAGGTTAAGCAAAGACTCAGAACTCCTTAAGGCAGTATTGCTGTGATGGTAGTACCAACATTTTAACTTCCTTTTCACAGTGCTCAGCTTACTGAAAAAACAGTTTTATGATTATTCATTTTTTGCATAAAAAGCCAATGGATATTTTGCCTTACAGAGAGAAATGTATATATGTTTTCTAGTAAGATTGTGACAGCCAGCCAGCATGTTGTAGTGGTTTGAGTGTTAAGGCTATGACTCTGGACACCAGGCTTCGAATTCCCACTCATCAGTGGATACCTACTGGGTGATTTCAGAGGAAGGCAAAGGCAAATCCCCTGCGAACAAATCTTGCCAAGAAAACACCATGATATGGGGTTTTACCTTAGGGTCCTCATAAGTCAGAAACTACTTGAAGGCACACAACAATAGGGTTGTGAGGAGCAGGTGAAACTGATAGGAATTAAATTGGTGGCTAGGACTCATTGGGCTGCCCAGCCCTCCCAAAATATGTTTCCAAAGTTGCAGAGCCCCCAAGCCAACATTTCAAGAACTATTGAGGGAAGAGAAAAGCTAACAAGTCAGGCTTATTACAGGCCTGAGATTTCAGCTCCAAATTGTTGTGTGCCTTTAAGTCATTTGTGATTAATGGAGACCCTAAGACAGCTCTATCATGGGGTTTTCTTGACAAGATATGTTCAGAGGATGTTTGCCATTGCTTTCCCCTAAGGCTGAGAACATGTGACTTGCACAAGATCACCCAGGGAGTTTCATGACCTAGGAGGGAATCGAGCCCTGGTCTTCAGAGTCACAAACCACCTGAAATGTAATGATGAGCCCTGGTGATATTACAACAGGCAGCCTCTAGTGGTGTTATACAGCATGATACATTAAGCATCAATCACAGATGCACAGAATGTGCCACTCAAAATAAAAATACTAAAACGAAATGAGAAAAGATATTTCAAGACAGCACTCTCCCTGTGAGATTCTTCCTTCTGGCCCTGAAGACTGGAAAAGATTGATTGATTGATTGATTGATTGATTGATTGATTGATTGCACATATATCCCTGCCTATCTCCCAAAATGGAATCCAAGATGACTTCCAATAGTTTATAAAACAATGACAGTTAAAACACTGGTTACACTAGCTAACAGAGAATTAAATAACAATATTTTTACAAGCATGGTTAAAAACACTTATAACATGCTTACAATATAATTTCAATTAACTATTAAAAATATAGCATAGCACTTTGCATACCCACTACAACTCCATAATTACAATTCAAAAAGCCTGCCTAAATAAGAATGTCTTCACCTGTCGATGGAAAGAAAAGCGGGACAGAGCCAACCGGACCTTGCATAGAAGGGACTTCCACATTCTGGGAGCAGCCATGGAGGAGGCACACTCATGAGCCTTCACCAACCATGCCTGTGAGGTGCGGAGGTTATATGGTCTTTCCAATAGTCTTGACTTAAGCAAATGGACCTGTAGCCAATGCACTTATTTCAACGGAGGAATCAAATTAGTTGTTCCTCATTGGTGCTGCTTAGTAAAAGTCTGATTGTCATGTGGTATATGGCATTCCTTCAAAACGATGCCCTTCATGCTGTAGGCATGACTTCATAAGAGCATTATAATCTGGTAATTAAAGGAGCAATCTGACAAACCCTTCCTATTTTAATTTCATTTTAACCATGAATTCTTCCATGGCATTAGGCAAAGTGCTACCACACGCATTGGTCTACTGGTGCCTATAACACAGAGATGACAGCACTATCTCACTTGATTCTTACAAGAAATACTCTGATAATTAGTGAATGTAAAGATTCAGTCTTTCAGAAAGGCAGGTTTTGATGATGTCCTGTTTAATGGAATACTCCAAAAGACCTGCTTAATATCTCCCAACCCAACCCTGTTATCATTTGAAATGGGGTGCCTTACTCTTGCTATGCTCCATAGGGCTGGCTTTTGTTGGAAGTCCCAATGACACGGTGGCTGCTCCGTACTTTTCTCCATACAGTTTTGTAGAGCAAGGATTCCCCTCTGATGGTCCCATGAAAAGCTATTCAATCACCTGTTGGCAATGTTAACCATCTCATAAAATCTACAGTATATCCTTATAGTATACTTTCAGGAGATGACTCTGTATCAAGCTACAGCTTGTTGTCATTTTTAGGTTTTTTACAAGCTGTGTGCACTTTAACTATCCTCATAAAACTTTGTTTGAACTCTAGTGTCTCGGTGTCTCCCTTCTTTTTCTGCTTCTTTTTAAGCCCCCCTTCTCCCGTTTTATGTACGGAGTAGCGTGACCTTCCTGTGCATAGAGTATTCCATCTGAGGCACTCGGGAGCAATGAAAAACTGTCACACAAGTGTTTCTTCACTTGCATGGAGAGCGACAGTCTGTGGGTTTTGCGTCTTCAGCTTCACAGAAACCATCTTTCTTATTATAGTAATCTAACTGTTAAATCTTGAAAGATCTGTGTTAACATAGTGAAGTGGTATTTTTTAGAGAAGTGGTAAATAATTTTGGCTTATGACTATTGTTCTCCCGATCTTATGTGAAACATGCACCAAACGTGCCTTGTCTAGTTCCCTGCCGGAGTTTCAGTTTATTATTATTTCTGTCTGAGTACTTAATGAACTAAGTCAATAAACAGAGTCTTCTTGGCTAGATATCATAAACTACTCAAGTGTAATGGAATAAACCAAACTTTTCCTTTTAAGAGTCTTTATTTTCCTTTTAAGATACCTTTTAGACAATAGGTAAACAGAACTTTTATCACCCACTATGCAAGCTCGGATTTTTTTTTAATGCTAGGCTTGAGGAACACACATAGGTAGGTTCAAAATGCTTGCTTTTGAACAACAGAAAGTTACTCAAAAGTTTTAATGCAATGGTGATTGCTAGGAAGTACAAGTAAGGTTACAGTTTAGACATGATCAAGACTGGGACACAAACCTTAAAAGATAAATCTTCAATCCTAGGTATGCTTTATGACCAAATTAGTCCAAGTCAGTTCAGTGGGTCTATCCTGAAGGCAACAAATCCAATCTGATCTTGGAAGCTAAGGAGGATAAAGCCTGGTTTGTGCATGGATGGAGAACTTCAAGCATGGCTGTGGAATCAGTATGACAAATCTTCAACTCTTGCTCCACTGTCCAACTCCAATTTCTTCACAAATGGCAAATATATATTAATTAGTAAAAGCAAATTTACAGTAGTAAAATGGTAGCACAAGGGATTTCATCACCACCACATGAATCACCACTTAGATTGACAGAACATAAAATACATTTATTTGATTAACACTTAGTTGCTGGCAAGGAATACCAAGTCATGTAGGCTATACTCAGAAGAAGGCAATGGCAGCCTTCCTCTTGCGTCTTGCCTAAGAAAACTTTTGAAATTCATGGGTCACCACAAGTCAACAGGCAACTTGCGGTCATATACAAGCATGCATCGCAATAGCAGTATAACTCTGCTGATAAAATAAATCACACCATATTATATACAGAGCTTGGAAACATTGTTTTGGATTGCAAGTTCAAGGATCTCCAACCAGCATGACCAAGGTTTAACTATGTGTGTATGTGTATATGAAATACGCAGCTGTATCCCAGGCGACTTAGCAGAATATCCAGGACAAATCTGATTTCAAATTTCAAGTTCTTGCTATGTGTGTGCATGTGTTTTCAAGTTGCCTGTTCACTTATGTCAACCCCATGAATTTCATTGAATTTTCTTAGGCCAGGAATACTCAGATATTGTTTGCTAGCTCCTTGCTCTGAAATAGAGGACTGAAAATACACTGTTTCTAAGCATATTTTCTCAGAAGCAAGTCTCATAGAGACTGGTGAGACTGTAGTACCATGATCTCAGGTAGATTACAGAAGCATCGCCACCACAATAATGAAAAGGAAAGGCAAAGGAAAATAAGAAAAGGGACGGAGGGCGCGGAAGCAAATGAAAAACAGGGACATATTCCCTAAAACGTTAATATGTGTGTTCCAGCTTCCAGATGTGAACTAAAGTTGGAGTGCTGCTTTGAAAAAAGGCCTGATGTGTACTGAAATGGTAACAATAGTGCTTTGCTGAAAGTAAGTGAGAGTAATAGTAAAGATTCTCCCTTTATGTTCTCCTATTTCCCATCTTTCTGCCAAGAAGGCTTTGGCTTTCCTATGTCTTTTGAGCACAGCTACTTATGAACTAACTAGGGAACAGAATCTATGTAGTAGTGGTTATAACTTGCAATCCACCACATGGAAAATATATCTAAGTTCATATATAGTTGCAGGACTGTGTTTCACATGGTGGATTGCAAGTTATAAACACTACTGGCTACTTCTGTGACTATGTAGCCTGCTGTAGGTCCCTTGTACATATTGTCGCTGTTGTGTGGCTTCAAGTTGTTTCTGACTTATGTTGATCCTAAGGCAACTCTATCACTGAGTTTTTCATAGCATAATTGTTCAGAGGAGGTTTGTCATTGCCTTCTCCTGAGGCTGAGAGCACATGTCTTCCTTAAGGTTTCCCAGTGGGTTTCATGGCTGAGCAGAGAATCAAATCCTGGTTTTGAGCAGAGAATCAAATCCTGGCAACACTCAAACCACTATGCCACACTGAACATATAGCAAGGATTTAGTAAAGCTATCCTTGTTCTCAATCTGGAACTGCCAAAAACTGAAAAAGTTTTCAAGCTGCCAATAGGCTGCAAAACTTGGCTGGTCAGTTATGTTCAGCTGGGTAGATCACAGGTTGCACTTGCCTTGTGATCAGTGACCACCTCATGGTTTCTGCTATGCCTCTAGCAGCTGCCAAATGTTTAGTATTGAAACCTTTTCTGACATGCTGATGTAAAGTTTTTCACGTGTTTAATATCTCCTTTTTCACCCAGCTATTGAAGGCCAAGGGATGCAGCTGGAGGTTTCCTCATACTCCCGAGCAATTCTACTGTAGATCAAGGTGATTCATTTGTCTTTGAATCCACCACACAGGAAATTTCCAGGGCCAGGCAGATCAGTGAAGAAGGTTAAGATGAAAAGTGTCCTCCCTAATTTTCCAGAGCAGTTGCCAGACAACAGAGACCACACTGATCCCAAATGTTGGATGGCTCCTAGCAACTACCCAGATATCACCCTCCAGGCGTTGGATGGCTCTCATCATTGAAGTTTGCCAGAGGGCTCTTGTACCTTTCATGATTGTGTAGAAGAAGGAATTTCAACATGGGTAATAGTTACCTGACATTGCTAAAATTCTCTTTTTGGCTGCTGCCACACTGCAGAATTAATGCAGTTTAACAACACTTTAACTGTCATAGCTCCATCGGATGGACTCCTGGGATTTGTAGTTTGCTGTGGCACCAGCACTCTCTGACAGAGAAGGCTAAATAGCTCACAAAACTACAAATTGAGCCATGGCAGTTAAAACGGTGTCAAATTGCATTAATTCTGCAGTGTAGCTAGATAAGAGCTACACAACCATTAAAGGTACAGGGGCCTTATCTGGTTTTTTGCCTGGTAACCCTATTCTTCACCATTTGCTATGGTGTTGAATTGCAGTCCAAACATCTGGCGGGAAGCACATTCCTCGTTCTGTGTTAAGTCTGAGCCTTTCCAGAAAGAAGGACTCCTCACACAAGCAACTGGATGGCCATTTGGCCATTCTGTCTTTGTTCCATCTTCAGTAAGTAATGGCAAAAACAAGGCTGAGCTACAAACATGAGCAGAGGACATTGCATGAAGCTCCCATCAGTGAATGTGGGAAGGCAATGGTGTGCTAAAAGGCCTCTCCCTTCCTATGAGGCAGCTTTCTTGATTTCACTATTTTGACTAGAATACAAAAAGCAAAGCTGGCAATGGAAGGAAATGGAGAGGTGGAAGCCCTCCAGATGTTGCTTGGCCAAAGCTCCCAGTTGTTCTAACCAATGTAGCCCAAATAGTGAAGAATGCTGGGAGATGCAGTGCAGCAGAATAGGGAAGGCTGCAGGATTCCTACTCCTGGATTTCTAGGCTTGGCCTTGGCTGCAAAGTCCTTTTTCCACTTTAAACTCATTCTACAGCCAATGAAAGAAGCTGAGGACAAAGGGGAAGAGGATAAAGAAACTCTGACATTTCAAAAGCAGCCGAGAAAGTGGAATGACAGAAGATTCATCGGGATAGTTGGGAGGGTATGGGGATGTGGTGCGATCATGGGATTAACAGGAATGAATTTTTCTGGGGCCTCCCACTGTGGAATTGTTTGATTTGATTGCTTCTGTACCCTTTTCGAGCTAGTCCAGCCTAGTTTTTTCCTGACATGCTGCAGGGAAGCTTTTATTGTTTCTGAGGAAATGCTCAGACGCACTGCTTGGAACAGTACAGTCTAGGAAAAGTTTTATTTTTGCTACTTGGTTCTGCTGATCTGCGGAAACCTGATCTGCAGCTCTTGGGTTTTTTCTGCCCCCCCTCTTTTTCCTCCCATTTCGGGAGGGGGGGGGAAATGTAGATCTGGTGCAAAAACTGGGGACTAATGAGCAAATTTGTGTGTTTTTGCCACTGGTTCTCTTGCCAGTGGGCCTCCCCTTTAATCTTCTGCTTGACGGATCTTATGTTAAGGCCGATAAAGCCAACTGCCTTACTTCAGCTCTTATCTAGCGTTGAGCAATTATCAAGAGGCAATTATCTAACTGCAAGCCCAGTGACCATGAAAGATAAGCAGTGACAAATACACAGCGCTGACGCTATTTCTTCACAGCCTCACCTTCTTGTCGAATTTCTTTCTTTTTTTAAACAAAGAGCTTTTGAAATCAAACCACTGAAACATATATATATGTGTGTGTGTGTGTGTTGTATGGCTTCAAGTTGTTTTCAAAGTATGGCGACTCTACCATAGAGTTTTCTTGGCAAGTTTCTTCAGAGGGGGGTTGCCATTGCCATCCTCTGAGGCTGAGAGAGTGTGACTTGCCCAAGGTCACCCAGTGGGTTTTCATAGACAAGCAGGGATTTGGACTCTGTTCTCCAGAGACACAGCCTAATGCCTAAATCACTACAGCACTCTCACTCTCTTTCTGTCTATATGTTTGTATATTTATTTATACATGTATATGTCTAAATAAATATATACACACACATATTATACACACACACATATATAAATACGTATACACATAAACACACACACACACACACACACGGATACACATGTGCACACACATATCAAACCACTAGAAAGCCAGCATGATGTAGTGGTTTGAGTGTTGGACTAGGTCTCTAGAAACCAGGGTTCAAATCCCAGCTCAGCCCTGGAAACCCACTGAGTGATCTTGGGCAAGTCACACACTCTCAGCCTCAGAGGACAGCAATGGCAAACCTCTGAACAAATCTTGCCAAGAAAACCCCATGACAAGTTCACCTTAGGGTCGCCATAAGTCAGAAATGACTTGAAGGCAAACCACAGAAACACACACATACCTCAAGGCTGATTGATTTTAAAATGGATGGATGGATGGATGGATAGATAGATAGATAGATAGATAGATAGATAGATAGATAGATTGATTGATTGATTGATTGATTGATTGCAGTGGTTTGATTTTAAATCAAGGCTGATGATAGATAGATAGATAGATAGATAGATAGATAGATAGATAGATGATAGATGAATGATAGATAGATAGATTGCAGTGGTTTGATTTTAAATCAAGGCTGATTTTATACACACACACACACACACACGGCACACATTCTGCAGTGCTTTGATTTTAAAATCAAGGCTGATTGATTTTAAAACTGAACCATTGAGGAAGACAGACAGATAGATTTATTCAGTGGTCTGATTTTAAAATCAAGGCCAGTTTTATATATATGTGGCACACATTTTGCAGTGCTTTGATTTTTAAAATCAATCAGCCTTGATTTTAAAATCGAACCACTGCTATACACACACACACATATTGCAGTGGTTTCATTTTTAAAATCATTGCATTGATTTTAAAAATCAAACCACTGCCAAATGTGTGTATGTGTGTATGCACACACACATATACACACACAGAGAAACACGCACGCACACACACACATATATACACACATACACTCAAACACAGATACATACACACACACATATATACACACACATTCACACACATATGCACACACAAATATACACACATACACATGCAGACACACACATATATACACACACTCATTCACACACACATATATACACACATATTCACACACACACACACACATATAGACACACACACATGCACACACATATATAGACACATGCATACACATGTACGTACACACATACACATTCACACATGCACAGACACAAATATGTTTGTGTGTATATCTGTATGTGTGTGTGTGTGTGTGTATCGGCACGCTCCTTTTCTTTTTCCAAAGGTTGCTTTTGAAAATGCTTTATGGAACTGGCAAGAAAGAAGAGGGTGCCTTCCTGGACCTTTCTGGAAGGGAGAGGAGAAGCCCTGACCCTCCAAGAGCAAGGCTCTCCTGCTGTGGACCTCTCTGGAGCTTGAGTTTGAGAGCAGAAGACCCAGGGCGCAGTGCCGGATTTTGGCCAGAAGGTGGCGCGAGAGGAATTCCCAGCTGGCCCTGTACTAAACTCCCTTCAAGCGGCCTCTAAGGCGACGCCAGGCCAGAGTTTCCAGAAAGAGGCCTCCTTGACTCCCAAAGCCTGGCTCTTCCCAGTCAATTTCACTGCAAACCTACAAGCAGAGTGGAGGGTCCCTTGCTCCCTCCTCTCTCTGCCTTCATTTAAATTACGTATATATTGCTGTATGTTTTTAATATGCTCTACGCAGCTTTGTTTTTCACAAAAAGCGGGATATAAATAAAAGTTTTATTTATTTCTTATATAAATGTTTGGCTATGCTGTGGCTGCATCTGGACTGCAGAAACAATCTGGTTTGATGCCACTTTCACGGCCATGGCTCAATGCTATGGAATTCTGGGATGTGTTGTGGCACCAGAGGAGCTGGTTGCAGTGTCTTGCTTCTGTATGCTTTACAACTTATAGAGTCCCTAAAACTCATTAAACGTCCTTCTTAGAAAACTACTTTTCTGGATTACAAATATCAGAATTCACTAGAGGGTCTGCTTGGTCATGAAACCCACTTGCTGACCTTGAGCAGGGCACACTCTCTCAGCCTCAGGGAAAGCCCACCTCTGAACAAATCTTGCCAAGAAAACCCCCAGGATAGATTTGCCTTAGGGTCGCCGTAAATTGGAAACAACTTGAAGGCATACAACACACAGCCAGTTTCGTTTGCCTTAGGGTCACCGTAAGTCAGAAATGACTTGAAGACACGGCGCAACACATGCATACACACATACACACACATCCAGTTAGGTTTGCCTTAGGGTCTCCATGAATCAGAAACACCTCGAAGAGACACAACAATAAAAAACAACAGCAATGGGAGCTATCAACCAGAAAAGTAACTTTTTCCAGGCCTTACAGTTCCTAGTTCAAATGTTTGGTGGTCCCCACACTCTATAGGGCCCTTTCACATTGCACAGTTACAACACAATGATTCCACTTTAACAGACCTGGTTGCATCCCATGAAATCCTGGGATTTGTAGTTTGGCGAGGCCTAATTGTAAGCCGCTCTGATAGCCTTTAGGGCTGAAGAGCGAGGTATAAATACCATACATAAATACATTAAATAAGAGCTCTCTGGCTGAGAGTTCTAAACACCACACCTTAAACTGCATATTATTATTATTATTATTATTATTATTAAACTTTATTTATATAGCACTGTGCATAATGGATATCCAAGTGCAAATAAAAACAAGAATTTGCTGACAGCATACATCTTTAAAAAAATCCCAGCATTCCATGGGATACAGCCACGGTAGTTAAAGTGGTATCATAGTGCTATAACTGCGTAATGTGAAATGACGTTTAGGCTCACTTAGTTTCACAGTCCAACTGGAAAAAGGTGGTTGGGAGATATTGCATTGTATTGAACAACCACACTTTGCTGTGGGAGACTTGCTTGTATATATGCAGGGATTTCATATGTTGTGTATTTTTAACTTGTTAGCCGCCCCGATTGTTCTCAGAGGGGCGGGATACAAATAAATTATTATTATTATTATTATTATTATTATTATCTATTACTATCACAGAGTTGGCTGGTTATTGTTGTTGTTATGTACCTTCAAGTCATTTCTGACCTATGGAAGACCTAAGGTGAACCTATCATGGGGTTTTCATGGCACAATTTATTTAGAAGGTAAAGTCGAAGGCTTTCATGGCCACCATCCATAGTTTTTTGTGGGGTTTTCAGGCTATGTGGTCATGTTCTAGAAGAGTTTCTTTCTGACGTTTCGCCAGCATCTGTGGCTGGCATCTTCAGAGAATGAAACGTCAGAAAGAAACTCTGCTAGAACATGGCCACATAGCCCGAAAAACCCCACAAAAAACTATTTAGAAGGTGTTTGCCTTCCTCTGAGGCTGAGAAAGTATGACCTGCCCAAGGTTACTCAGTGGGTTTCCATGGCCGAGTCGAGTGGGAATTTGAACCCTGGTCTCCCAGAGTCCTAGCTCAACACTCAAACCACTACACAACCCCACTAGCTTTCTGGCTGTGGTTTGGCCTAGTTGAAATCAGTATGGATTAAGTCCATGAAAAAAACTCTATTTGTGGGATGTTTTTCAGACGACATTTGCATGAAAGAGAAATAACCTGAAAATAACCCGAATGCAAAATTTTCAAAACCAGCTCCTTTTTACTTTTGCTAAATTCTGAGCATACAAAGGAGCTTTCCACTCGGATTATCTTTACGTTATTTCTCTTTCACACCAACGCATCTAACAAACAACACCCAGATTTTAAAATCCCATTTCTGCATGGGATTTTACCAATTTGCCCTCCTTGTGATAAACTCCATAGTCATATTGTAGATGCTACAAGTGCCCCTTCCCTAGGGCCCTGGTACCCCAAAATGCCCTCAAACCTGGGACATTTGGATTTTTTTTAAAAAGAGAGAGATAACTTTTTTGTTTGTTTATTTGGTCTCCCAGCATTTGGTTTCTGAGATTTTTTGAGCTCCCAAATGTCCAAAATTTAGAGACACATTTTGGGACCAAAGTCTTGAAGCAGATGGTGTAACCACTCTAACCACTAGCAGTTGTCCACCTCCGTGTGATAAACTTCCATGTCCTTTCCTACACCTGGCAAATAGTACCTCTGCTCCAAAGATGCCCTTGTGCTGAGTTGATTTTCCAACTTCTATTGCTTCCTTCCTCACTTTCTTTTTCCTCCTGCTTTTTGATTTGCATTCCCTCCTTTGGAAAAAGCTGCTAAAATCTCCAAATTCCAGCCATACTTGTTTTGGCATTCGTCTTGTTTCTCAGCTTGAATTCCTGTTCTTTTGCCACTCCTGCCGCTTTTCCCGAAAGCATTTAGTGAAAACCAGGAAGAAAAAAACCTTGCAAAGTCTCCCCCTTCTTGCAGAATTAGTGAAGTTTCTAAACTCACCATCTCTTCAGGAATGATCTATCGAAATCCAAGGAAAAGTGTCTTTAATCTGTCTTTTGGAAAACCTTTCCCTTCATATTAGAACAGCTTCTCATAGAGTCCCCTTTCTTTCATATATGCTGGAAAAGACTAAGGCTGCTGCCACACTGCAGAATTAATGCAGTTTGACACCGCTTTAATTGCCATGCCTCCATCCTATGGAATCCTGGGATTTTTAGTTTATTGTGGCACCAGAACTCTATGACAGAGAAGGTTAAATACTGACAAAACTACACATCCCAGGATTCCATTGCATTGAACCATAGCAGTTAAAGCAGTGTCAAACCGCATTAATTCTGCCATGTAGATGCAGCCTTATTCCCTCCTTAAATCAGTTTGCAGTCAGGAGCCAAACCAGATGGAGTAGCCTTTCCTTCTGTTGCTTTTCCGGTGAATAAAATCAGATTCTCTTTTGTTTCCCTCTTCAAGCTTTGAGCCCTTTCTGTTTCTCAAAATCTTCTAGCCAATATTGATAAGATGTAAATGATCACAAATCAGAGTAGGAAGTAGCAAGCAAGCAAGATGAGTGTGTTGATTTCATTTAATCCTTCTCCTGCCTTCTCCTGTGGCCTAAAATCTAGGCAGACCACGCAGACCATTTTAAATGGGACACTACCATTTCTTTTTCTTTTCATATTTCAGACCATCCTGTCATTTTAATCTAAATGTCACTTTTGTCTTGTTTCCAAGAAATATGTCTTGTTATGTTGCAAAAATGGTTGGAAAATCCCTGTTCAAAATTGTGGTTGTCAAATATATATATAGTGTCATGGAGTGCGAGAAGTTTTATGATAAGGTGTTGAAAGATTGAAATTTGCTGCATCAGATTACTTCATCAGAGAAATATTCATGGTACAATCGTGGTGAAATCCAGTCCCCCTCTACATCTACCTGCATTTTTGTAAAAGTTCTGTCATTGAAGAATAATTGTAATCTCAATAGGTTCCTGTCAGAAGACCTCAGAAGTCCACATTTTCATACCCCTGAGTCCTGCAATTTGCAGAACTGAAATCTAGCCTTGCTAGGCCTTGCAATCCCAGCCTTGTTTTCAAAGCTTCATAACCCCCTTGCTCTTGCAGTGGGTTTTATGAGTTCATTTTCTTCACTTTTCATAAAGCCTTGTCCGTGCAACTATATTTTGTTCATCTAATTATTTTCTTTGCTCAGTAAGCTTGTTCCTTATAAGCTAATTGATTCGCAGTTAAGATTTTCCACAGTAATATTTTCTTGCTCACAATGCAATTACTGTGTATATTTCAGTTCCCATATGGTCAATACTCCCCCACACATACCCTGAGTGTGAGTCACTGGGACCAATCTGTCAGGACTCGCTTACTGCCAAAGTTCAAAGATCTCTTATAAAGGACCAGTCTCAGATCATTGCCTGAATCTGACTGATTAGCCCTAACCTGATCATAGTCGCTGAATCAGTTGTTAAAAAGTGAGTCTATGTCGGTCCCATTGATTCAATGAATCTACTCTAGTTCAGACTACCAAACAGACTTCAGGCCCATGTGTGAATTCACACATGTGTATAACAGCACATCTGAAACTGTATGAAAAAGCTTCTGTAATATTTAATAAGATATTCACCAGATAACTGCTATCACAATGTATCCTATAATCCTTTCTGTTTCACATTCATCAGCAATTCTCACATATTCAGGGTGACCAGATGTCCTCATTTTCCTTGACATATCCTACAGTTCAACCTTCGGTCCAGAAGGCATTTCAAAATGTCCTCCATTTTGAGCATCACTAAGAAGCACGAATTTACATTTATATGAGTGTTTTTAGCTTTTATTTGGTAATGTCCTGCACTTTTTCTTGACTGTCCTACATTTTGTGGTGCCTTGTCCTCTTTTGCAGTTATTCATCTGGTCACCTTGCACATATTGAATGTATTTTTTTTTAATTTTCTCTGTAAATCTCAGATGTAATAATGCTGTGAGAGTCAGCATGGTCTAAAGGTTTGAACATTGGGCTACGACTCTGGAGACAAGAGTTCGAATCCCTGCTCAGCCATGGGAGCCCACTGGGTGACCTTGGGCAAGTCCCACTTTCTCAGCCTCAGAGGATGGCAATGGCAAATCTCCTCTGAAAAACACTTGCCAAGAAAACCTCATGATAGAGTTGCCTTAGGGTTGCTGTAAGTCGGAAACAACTTGAAGGCACACAACAACAATGCTCCTTCCTAGTGTCGTACAGCTATTGAATATGCTATGCTTTGTACCTGAGTAAGTTTTCTATGATTTGTCCAGATGACTCAGTTGCCACACGGTAGAGATTTCAATAATTTCAGAGGAACTGCATAAATAGTCAAATGAACCTTGTGTATTAAAAGGATTGCTTAGATTCTAAAAGGGCTCTGGCACAGTTTCATTGTCAGAAGGATAACCCTTAAAAGGTTGCCCTTCCTTATAAAATAAATAACCCACTAGGTGCTTTGTATTGATTTGTTGGGCATTTAAAGTGCTGTGTTTTATCTCACTGAACACTTAGCAAATTTGTCATGGTGGTATTTAGCAGGGCAACCACTCATTACTTATTTTCCCAAAGCTTTCTGGCATATCGCTTGGAACCTTATTATACCTTAGGCAAGCTGCTGTTACAGTATGAAGGAATGATAATGCCCTTTCTGCTTAAATAAGCGTGACGGAATAACATCTCTGTTCAGTGGCGGCGCCAGTGAAAGGAATGCCCTGGTGCCAAATGTAACACACTTTGTGGCTGATGGAGTAAAGTTGAATTCGATTCAAGAAGCCTTGGAATATCCCATTGCTGCTTAAATGGGCATGATGTTTCTCTGTATTGCTGTTTTGCATCTTGCAAAAAAGATTTTGAGAGGGGACAAAAAAGAAGGAAGTATTATATTGTAGGGTATTCATGCAACTTGGTTGTGCTTATTGAAGTCAGTCATTTTGACATGCTCTTAAGGTCACCTCCCTCCACATATTTCTGAGAACTGCTCTGAAGAGAGTCACCAGTATATATCTATAAAATAAAGCCAACCACGCCAACTTGTCCATCTTTGCTCTGTGTTCCTTTGACTCTCATTGTCCCTTCTTGACAGGTTTCCCTTCTATCTGTGTCTTTTTGCTGTGCCCCCAACTTATTCTTCCTGTCTGCATTTTATCTTTCTTACTTGGTTCTGCCCTCATTGATACAGACACACACTATCTTCCTGTAGGGAACAATAAGAAAGCCTAGATGGGGTCTAGCAAGCACAGTTTATTTTATTCATTTATTAAATCTAAATCCCTCATTTCTACTCAGAATGGGAGTCAAGGTAGTTTACAATAAAATCCATAAACCAAATACAATGAAAACATAAAACAAATCCAAACGTAAAGAACATCCTGTAGCAACTTTTAGAGGTCTTAGCAATAGGCCATCTTTGACAGGGAAAGGCATGACAAGCATATGGAAGGATGCATGTGCTTTCCTCTTCGGTTCTGGTGGTTGAAGGGTTCAGAAACTTGGATTCATCCCTTCTGGGTATGCTGTCACTCATCCCTTACAGAGGATGCATCTACACTGTAGAAATAATGCAGTTTGACACCACTTTAAGTGCTCTAGCTCCATCATATGGAATCCTGGGATTTGTAGTTTTACAAGGCCTTTTGCCTTCTCTGCCAGTGAGTGCTGGTGCCTCCCAGAAATGACAACTCCCCAAATTCTGTAGGATGGAGCCAGGGCAGTTAAAATGGTGTCAAACTGCTTTATTTCTACAGTGTAGATGCACCCAGAGGAGAGGAAGATACAGGAAGAAGCCATTGAGCCTGCTTTCCTGACAACAGTTTTTAATAGCTCTTTTTGTTGACAAATCCTCTGGTGTGACTGCATCTCACCCTTCCATGGAGTTTCTGCATTCCTTTCTCGTGTGAAGTTCTCCCCTAAAGAAGAATTGCAGTTGCCTCTGCATCCCAAATCCAACTGTTATTCCCATCCAATTGTTATTCCCAGTTGTATCAATGGAATTTATATCTGTGTTGATTTCCAAAGTTTCCATTGATTCAATGTGTCTTCTTTAGCTGGGGATTCACAACAGATTTAGGCCTGGATGTAATTTAATCTGAGCACCTATGTAGCATTATAATGGCATCTGATTTATTGTGCAGTCTCCAATCAGTAATAGATTTAGTTATTAATTTTTCCCATTGTTCTGTTATGTGTGGTGAAAGATCATGGTATAGCTTTTCCCTGGCTTTCACAGATCTAATCTGTATAATTATTGTCTGCACAAAGAATGGCTTCAATTCAGTAAGAAGGGAGTTCATTCTAATTTATATTCTATATTTTGGTCCCCATCCGAGGAAAATAACTGCTGCTTAAGGTAGTATTCCTGTGTGTGCTTAATTGGGTATAAGCCTTACTACTTCATTGTAGATTACTTCTGATTAAACATTTGATCAGCTGCGCAGCCCATTAAAACCGGTGGGGAAAGTTGGTAGTGAATATTTCAAACCCCTCTAATTTCAATAAGACTTAAATGCAACCCATGGCCTTTTGTTTGGGATGAGCCCTTTAAAATGTTTTTAACAATTTAATATGTCTTAACCTAAAATTTATATTAAATTTAGTATAGTATGTTTGAGGATCCCATGCACAGCCAAAAGGACAAACAAATGGGTCCTAGAGCAGATCAAGCTGGAAACCTCCCTGGAAGCCAGGATGACCAAAGTGAGGCTGTCGTATTTCGGATACATCATGAGAAGGAAGGAGTCATTGGAAAAGACAGTAATGCTGGTAAAGGTGGAGAGGAAGGCCACATGCCAGATGGATGGACTCTATTAAGGAGGTCACAGGTATGGGGTTGAAGGAATTAAGCAGAGCAGTGGAGGACAGAGGGTTTCCGTGAGTCGAGATCGACTCGAAGGCAGGTAGCAACAACAAATTGTATGTCTTAACATAAAATGTCCCAACAATTGCACTACTTTTCCAGGGTGGTAGGAATACATACTCTTGTGAATTAAGAGGCTGTACTGACAACAGCAGGCTCTTCCATGTCAGACAGACTTTTGCTAAGGAGCCAGACTAAATGTGCCAAACATAATGTGCAGCAGCAGTAGTGTGTGTGTAGGGTGGGTAACACTGGCAGAGGATCACTCAGAAATAACGGCAGTGGGGCCATAACTAATGGTTGTTAGTACAATGCAGAAGGAGGCACAGTAAACCCCCTTTAAACATCTTTTACCATGAAAACCTCATGATGAGACAATTCAAAATAAAACAAAAAACTAATTGCAGAAGAGGAAGCTTCCAGGTCAGATGGCACACAACAAGCTACTGGGGTTCAGCAGAGAATTATGATTACTGCTGTGCCTAATGATGCAACTGGATGTTCATCTGTTGATGTGTTCAGAGGTGAAAGAAAAGCTGCAGAACACATATCATAGAGACATGTATGAATCAGGAAGAAATTGAACATATAGACACTGCAATACTTGAAGTGACTGAGCTAAAGGGGACAAAAATAGGACACTTTCAGTCAGATAATTACACTGTTTTGCTCAAGAAGTGCAAACCCCAAGAAGAAATAGGGTGACATTAATAGTGAGGAGAGATGTAGTAAAAGCAATCAAAGGATATAATGCAAAATCTGATTTAATAGACTCTGACTGAATATCTATAAGACTTCAGGGAAAACCCATCAGTATAACCATAATCCAAGTTTATGCCCCAACTACAGAGACAGAAGAAGAAATAGAAAGATTCTGTGCTGGAGTCCTGGAGGAAGTTGGTAATCAGAGGTGATTGAAATGCAAAAGTAGGAAACAGAACAGAATCAAAGATTGTAGGAAAATTTAGTCTAGGTTCAAGAAGTGAAGCTGGAGAGTGATTGATTGAATATTGCAAAACCAACAGATTGTTCATCTCACATGCATTCGTCAAGCAATCAGAGAGGCGACTTTATACATGAACATAATCTGATGGCCAATACAGAAATCAAATAGACTACATCATTAGAAGCAGATGATGGAAAAGTTCCATTCTCTCTGCAAAAACAAGACCAGGAGCAGATTGTGGCACAGACCATGAGCTGCTAATATGAAAAATTAGAGTAAAGCTAAAGAAGAACACTAATCCAACTGTCATGCCAAAATATAACCTGAAGAACACCTAAGGAGAATTTAAAGATAATGTAAAAAAATAGATTTGCACTATTAAGTCTGCAGTAATTGACACAGACTGAAGCCAGGGGCATTGTCAGGGAGGAATACAAAAATATGCTATCTGCAGCCAAAACAGAAGAAGCTTAAGTGGATGATAGATAAAACTCCTCAAGTAGTTAAGCACAGAAGAGAATCAAAAACAAAAGTGTGGCACAACATTTGAATGCCCTGATGTGTAACTTGTACTCAGGACAAGAATTTACTGTCAAGACAGAATATGGAGGAATAGCAAGAGGGTCAGGCAGGGCTGCATTTAACATGTAGGCTGAACCTGTCATCTGAAAAGCAGGATTAGACCCTGATGAAGGAGGCATGCCAATTGGGGGAAGGAACATCAGCAATTTAGGAAATGCAGATGACACCATACTACTTGTAGAAAATAACAAAGGTCTTGGAACGATTACGAAGAAAGTCAAGGAAGAAAGTGCAAAGACAAGTCTACAGTTGAACATTAAAAAAAAATTAATGACCATAGGTGATTTATATAACTTTAAAGTAGACAATTAAGACATTGAAATAGTTCAAGATTTTCCATACCTTGGCTGAGTCAGTAATGAGAAGGGAAACTGCAGCAGGAAATCCAAAGAAAACTAAGACTTGGAAGGGCAGCTATGAAGGAACTAGCCAGCATTCTGAAGTATCAAGATATATATTTTGACTATTAAAGTTAGCGTTGTCCATGCCTTTGTATTTCCAGTTTCTGTGTAAGGTTGTGAAAATTTAACAATGAAGCAAGGACGAAAATTAACTCATTTGAAATATTGTCTGGAGAAGAATTTTGTGGGTACTGTGGACTGCTATAAATGAATGAACCAGCAAATGAATGAGTATTAGAACAAATCAAGGCTGGACTCTCTCTAGAAGCCAAAATGGCTAAACTGAGACCATCATACTTTGGCTGTATCATGAGAAAATGAAGTTCATTTAGAAAAGACAATAATGCTTGGCAAGATAGAAGACAGTAGGAAAAAAGGAAACCCGCATTCCAGATGGATAGCACTGCCCTGAGTCTGCAGGACCTGAGCAGGGCTGTTGATGATAGGGTGACTAGGAAGTCTATAATCAAATGTACACTTTTGTGTCCCCTCTTATTTCTCCATAAGATTGCATATGCATATGTGTGTGGGCTTTAAATAACTGCAGTGGGTACAATATTGTTTGGTGCTATATAAATAACATTGCTACTATGTGTATTTTCAAGGGCATCACTGATATTACTATTGTCATGACCACTCATCATCATATCAGTATGTGCCAGCATGGTGTAGTGGTTTGAGTGTTGGACTAGGTCTCTGGAAACCAGGGTTCAAATCCCAGCTCAGTGATGTAAACCCATTGGGTGACCTTGGGCAAGTCACACTCTCTCAGCCTCAGAGAATAGCAATAGCAAGCCCCTCTGAAGAAACTTGCCAAGAAAATCCCAATTACTTGAAGGCACAACAACATTACTAATCATCATCACATCAATATCATCATCATCACCATCACATCCAATGGGCACTTCTAATGAAGTATACCATAATAAAGGTGAGAGGGAAGAACATTAACTACATTTTCCTATTTTGTTTAATTGACTGAGTTTTATTTACCCCCTCATATCTTATGTATTAATTTTCATCAATTTTATAAAAAGTAACAGAAGAGAAACATAAAATTGGCAGCATTATAAAGAAGAAAAATAACTTGCCTGATTACACGTTAAACCAATTAAGCAAATAAACTTTACTGATGCTATCTTTCTAATGTGGGGAACAATAAGTAGGGTTGTGCTGCACTGTAAATTCCATTGTTCCACTTCATAACAGATAAACCCAGTGTTTCAATAAACTGGCTGCCTTCCTTCTCTTGTTTTTTCTTTGCAAGTTTGTTTTAATTATGGACTCTGAACACCATACTCTTTAAATCAGTCATTCAAAGTAGGAGGCCTATTTCCCCTCACCCACCCATCCCATTCATAATGTTTCACTCACGTCCATTTAAAAAAACAAAACTGATCTTAATTTCACACCCTCCCCCTATTCTGATTTGGCAGGGATAGACCTGACTAATCCTTTGTTATCCCACCTTTAAAATGTCACCTTTTCTTTCTCCTCCTCCCACTTTCCCCATTTCTTCTTAGATTATTTCAATGGCTGCAAACTGAGTTCAAAGCACAAAAGCAGTTTGCACTATATTAATTCAGCAGTGGGAAGAACAGAGGAGAGGAGTGAAATCTTGTCCTTCCCGGTTGGACCAGGCATAAGCAAACTGCTGCAGCTTCTCTTAGCTTGTGTGTTTTTCTTCCTTAATGATTCTTTCCATCTTGACCACACTCTGATGTTGCTTGGCCAGACATATCACGGTTGTCATCTGTGAAATGTTGGAGGGTATCATGGTTTGGAGAAACTTTGTTAAAAATAAGAGTCGGCCAGCATGCACGTACCTGAGAAACAAATAATGGTTTGGCTGTATTTCCGAGGTCATTCTTCTTCATTATTTTATTGTGAATATTATCATTTTTGGTGCACTCAGATTAACCTTTCCTTTTGAAACAGTTACAGGAGCGCTACTTAATAATTTAGTTTTGACTGTTTATTTGAATCTTATTGCACATCTGGGTTGGAAATCTCCATGTTCTGTGTGCCTGAGGAAAACAAAATCCCAGCACTAAAGAATCAAATGTGGGCTTCAGTCCAGCTATGTTTGTACACAGGAGGTGTCTGCTTGCGTGCTACTGCATGTACATATGTACCTGCACCTACCTGCCCAACAAATGTTTTATCTTTTCAATGAAAGAGCAATAAGTGAAAGGAGCCCAGTAGTTGCCTACTGGCAATGCCTGACCTTTCATAATCACCATCATTGATTAGAAACAAACGAAAAGAGTTATTTGGAAAAATTAAATTTAAAGATAAACAAAATGTGATAAAAGAACAATGTCCAAAGTCTTCTATCGAGTAGGCATTTGTAACATCAGAGCTGGAGTACTTGTGGCTGTCCAATTTATTATTGGACTGCAAGCCTATAATCATTCCATTCAACATGGTCAATGGTCAAGAGAGGTGAAGGATGCAGGCCAGATGCGTTGAACTTTTTCTTCTTCTCTGTGAGGAAGACAGTGGAAGCTTCCACTTTAGAAGTCACTACAACAGTTATCCCCACTCAAACAATGT
This sequence comes from Sceloporus occidentalis, assembly GCA_023333645.1. Lineage (NCBI taxonomy): Eukaryota > Metazoa > Chordata > Lepidosauria > Squamata > Phrynosomatidae > Sceloporus > Sceloporus occidentalis. The sequence goes on along the minus strand of JALMGF010000104.1, from coordinate 1,977,582 downwards.
CATACAGAATCTTGCTAAGAAAACATAATGTTTGGATGTACAGTTGGCCCTTCTTATACACGGATTTTTATACACGAATTCAAGCATACACGGTTTGAAAATGTTCCCAAAAGTATAAATTTACCTTGATTTTCCATTTTTATAAGGGACACCATTTTGTTATGTCATTATATTTAATGGGACTTGAGCATACACGGATTTTGTTATACATGGGGGATCTTGGAAACCCCAGCGTATAACAAGGGTCCACTGTACCATCGGCAAAGATTGCATAGCTAAAATTAGTCAGTTCCACAGCCCAAGAATATCAAGGAGAGAAGACTATTCAAGCCTACCTAGGTCATCTCAGCTTGTTTCGAACTTTTCAAGGGCAATTCTAACTTTTTCAAAAGACACAGAAACCTTATGAAGACGATATCTTTCACCTTCAACCATGTCAGTGTTTGCAAGAGGGGTAGGGATGGGGAGCAGAAAGCAAGGTAAGCTCTACTAGATTTCTCTGCTAGGTTGTGGTATATGCTTTGTCGCTGTTTCTGTAGAACGCCAATAGGGTTGGCAAATGGTGTTCTGCAGCAGTGCCTTCAAGCATGACCTTGTGAGTTTAAAATATAAAGGCAACAAAAATAAGCCGCTCTGCATCTATCATGCGGGAGGTGTACAAAAAGCGTTTATTCAAATGCAAGTGCCAAAGTGTTTGAACTAGTTAGGTATCTTTCTGAGAAGAGATGTGAACATAAGTAATAGATTTAATTATTAATTTTTCCATTGTTTCATTGTGTGCAGAGAGGGTTCAAGGCATAACCATTTCTCGGCTTCCACAGATCTAATTTGTATAATTATTGTCTGCATAAAGAATGGCTCCAGTTCTTAACTCTCTCCCTCCCACCCCTTCTAATATTATTTCAAGCCCACATTCCACGAACAGAAACACCTGCTGCTTCTTCAAAGTCAGCTGATTGTATTCCATGATGCAACGAGTGCTGCCTATTTCAGCGTTCCTTTTTAAGCCTTTTTTTTTTGCTAAATGAATTATCGTGCATCCTCTTAATTGTACTGAACAAATTACATTTGTCAAGGTCTGTCTTTGTAAATAAATAACTAGAGACACATGGATGAGAATTTATGCTGCTCAAGGTCTCTTGTTCCATTTGTGGGAGCCAGATGAACATGAAACAAAAGAGAACTTTCCTCTAAAAGCAATTATCTCTCTGCATTCCCATCAGGATAATTATGTTGCAGGGAATGCTAAGAAAGTGCAGGAGTAGAACTGAATGCTTAAAAGCCATGTCTACTGAGCTGCTCAGCAAAAGAGGACTGGATCATTATTTCTGGCGACCATCACCAATGTGGCTACATCTCCTATTGCATGATAACTTTCAAAATGTAAGTTCTAATGTTAGGTGAAGCAAAGACTAGTAGAAGGAAGAGTAAAGAATACCCTCCACTCCCAAAGGTTGGCCCTGTTTCAGATATTGACTTGGCATTATGGGACAGAGCTTTTGTAAATTTGAGTTAAGCACTCTTTTCTTCTCCTTGGTGAAGAGGATGCTGAAAGCTTCCACTTTAGAAGCCACTACAATTGGCCCTTGCATCTGAAATCTAATTGTTGTCAATCAAATCAAACTAGTGTATCAACACATAGTTGGGACCAGGCTGATTGATGTTGTTTTTAAGGTTCTCTAGGGCTGAGTAGGAATTTGAGCCTGGATGCCAAGGCTTTAGCAGTGGCTAGGAGGGCATGCACACAGTTAGAACTTCCAGCAAATGCAGCAAATGCCAGCATGGGGAAGAGGCTTCTCAGTCACTGCTCAACTGGCAACTCGGTTGCTGCTCCCTTTGCATCTGTTCCTCTTGAGAGCACCCGTCAAGCAGCAGGCTGAGTTTAATGTCACTGCAGGAAAGAGGCTTTTCAGTCCCTTTGCATCTAGTCTCCTTGGGAGCGACAACCGAGCAGTCTGTTGAACAGCAACTGAGAAGCCTCTTGTCTGTGCCGGCCCTTTGGCAAAGGCTGGCATGGGTGAAGAACTTCTTGGTCGCTGTTCAACCAACTGCTCAGTTGCTGCTCCCAAAGCGACTGGGTGTAAAGGGAGAAGCTTCTCTCTGGTGAGGAAGCACTTTCAATCTGGGAGAGGGGAGAAAGGCGAAGGACTCTTTCAAATAATTGATCCCAGATACTCCTCCCTCTCCTTCCCCAGAGAGGTGCTTTCTCCACATGGCTTCAAGTTGTCCCCCTCTCCAAAAACTTTGCTTATTCTGCTACCTCTTCTCTCAGCTTGTGTGATGAAAGAAAGCGGGTCCTGCAGTATAGCTCCAACCTACAAAGTCCCAGCAAAACTCAGAAAGCTTAAGCATGGTTCCAAATGTGAAAACTCCCTTTTCCTGCCACTTCTTCCCTGTCACCATGTGCTCTAACTCCTCACCATCAACCCAAAGGCTGCTCGTTCGCCTTGACTTTCTTGTACACAGATACTTTGGCGGAAGCTCCTGTCCCCTGCTGTCTCCTTTCCTTCCTTCACTGCCCCCTGGATCTTTCCATAGCCCCCACAGGGGGAGTACCACCCACTTTGGGAATCACTGGTTTAGCTGTTAATGTGGGTTTTTGTTGTTGTTGTTTCTTTTGTTTTGCTCCTGAGTTGCTGGGGCAGGGAAAGAGATTTAGAAGCTTATCGCACACCCCTTTCCTCTGTTATGGGAACTGGAAGGGGATGCTCGGGGCCACGCGCAACCTGGAAAACAACAGATTTTATCGCACAGCAAATCATCCTCAAAAGGGCCCCATTCCATCCCCTGGTGCCAAGCCATCCCTATTCAGTGCTGATGAGCGTTAAATATTCTGGTCGGAAGTCTTCCGACTGAGGAAAACGGCACCCCACAGCAGTGAATGGGGACAGCTTGACACCTGGGGACGGAACGGGGCCCTTTTGAGGACGATTTGCTGTGTGATAAAATCTGTTTTTTCCAGGTAGCAAGTGGCCCTGAGCGTCCCCTTCCAGTTCCCATAATGAGGGAAAAAAGGTGTGTTAGTCTACTTACTCTGTATCCTGCCTTTCCCACAGTGCAGGATGGCTGACAACATGAATAAAAACAATACAGCTAAAAAGCAATCAATTAAAACATTAAAGAAGAATGAAAGTACAAAGAAGCAATCACTCCTTTGTGACTGCAGCTTCTTGAACCCCTTGCAATTTCCGAACACTTTCTACTTGGGGCAGTTGCCTCATTCTGGCTAATATTAGAGCTGATCATTGATCAGTCCTAACATACTGTAGTTCTTAAACTATTCAAATAGTGTATCTGCACTATACTATTTGTGCGGTTTGATATCTTTAACTGTTATGGTTCCAACTTATGGAATGCAGGGATTTGTAGTTTGGTGATGTACATAGAATTCTCTGTTCTGGTGAAAGCTCTAGTGCCGCAGCTCAGGGGAATCTATTAGAGATCTCTAGCAGAGAATTCAAACCCCTTTTCATACTGCAGATCCCAGGATTTTTTTTGTGATGGAGCCCTGATAGATAATATGGTGTTAAACTGTTGTAACGTACACCCTTAGGCCTTTTCACGCTATACAATTATAACATTATGCTTCAAATGTAACTGCGATGTGTTACCTTTGTTACATCATATGGCATCCTAGGATTTACAGTTGGAGCTGCTTCAAATTCTCATCAGACAGCTCTAGTGGCTCATTAAACTACAAATCCAGGAAATCTTTAGTGTGTAGTGTTGAAGGGCCTAAATAATAACTAAGGCTGCTGCCACACTGCAGAATTAATGCAGTTTGGCACTGCTTTAATTGCTCCTGCTGAATGCTGTGGGATCCTGCTATTTGTAGTTAGGTGTGGCAACAGAGCGCTTTGACCAAAAAGGCTAAGTATCTCACAAAACTACAAATCCCAGAATTCCACAGCATTGAGCCATGGCAGTAAAACCAGTGTCAAACTGCATTAATTCTGCAGTGTAGATGAAGCCTAAGATTTAACAAAACTAGCTCTGGACTGAGGTTGAAGTCTTTCTTTTTCTTTTGCTCCATATTTTCTGAGGAGTGAGAAACTGAGCCCGCCTTGTATGGCTTCAGGGATAACAGGAATCAACTGACTAATGTTCATCTGGAGAAAGATCATGAGCCAACCAGGAACAAAGTCAAAAGGTGACTCAACAGCAACTAATAGTCTGTGTACTATTCAGACTGCTGAATAGATACATGTGGTTAGTGGTGCATTATTGAGTCACCATGCCTTCTTGAGCACAATTTTTCCTTGAGAAATAACATGGCAAGGATCATTTGTGGTTTATGCCCGGATTTCATGTTCTCATTCAGAACTATAATACAGACAAGCACTTTTCAAAACGCATGCTTATTTTACATGGATAGTGTTTCCCTTCTTTGGAAAGCGGTGAGAGGTAGAATTCCCTGAAAGAAACTGTTGCAATGAGACCTTATAAATGACTAGGAGAGTGTTTGAAAGAAGGGAGGGGTTTTTTTTTAGTTTAATTAATATGGTTGATGAGCCTAAAAATCATGACACTTCAGCTGTAGGCTATTAAGGCGGATGGCCTACAATTTCCCTTAATCAAGTCGATCAGCGATACTCAGCTGGAGAGGAACAAATACTATTTTTCATCAGTGGCCTTCCAAGGAAGTAGTGCGCTCATGTGGGGTTATTTTGAAAGCTCAGAAGTTGTTCTTTTTTACTACAAATCCCAGAATCCACCTGCCAGCATAGTGCAAAAAGTAACTTTGCCAGGCTCTCCTTATTGTACCTAAGACACAGAATCATACAATCATAGAATTGGAAGAGACTACAAGGGCCATCCAATCCAACCCCCTGCCATGCAGGAACTCTCAATCAAAGCATATCCGACAGATGGCCATCCAGCCGCTGTTCAAAGACTTCCAAGGAGGGAGAACGTGTGTTCTCCCATGTGTTCTTCCATGTGGAGGTTGTTCAGCTGCTGCTGTTGCTTTTGAGAGATGAACCAGGGATTGAGGTGAGTTGCACATAACCTTTTGTTTGTGAAATATATTCGAACCCACATTGTCAGCAATTTCACATGAGGCAAAATACTTTCTTTTAAAAGTTATGTGATTCTTTTTCTCTTTTTCTCTTAGGACTGGACTAAGGCCTGAAGCAAAGGAGCAAATTGAGACTCCTCTGGTCATTTCATATCATCTCTTCCAGAAAGCTCTAGTTCAGGGTTACTCAAAAAGGTGGTCCTTCGAGTGGTCCATGAAGCCCTAAATTTTGGTCTATCTAATTATAGAACCAGTTACTTACTTAAGGAAATATTCTTCTTTGATTGGTGTCATTCTTACCCTTCTTCAAGGGAGGCTGCAGAGCATGGCATGATCAGATATTTATAGATCCCAAGACGAGCAGAAGACTCACCAATTTAACCTTGCTACCATACCTATTTTGCAAAGATTCTCAACCCGTTAAGCTCTCATACCTGACTTGGGTAAGGAACACATGCTAAAGAACAACTGTGAAATGTCACCTTTTTGGACTAAACTCCCAGACCCACACCTCCAACATAGCAAGCTGAAAACAACTTCTCCTTCTCCTTCTCCTCCTCCTCCTCCTCCTCCTCCTCCTCCTTCTAATAATAATAATAATATTAATAATTTATTTTTATCCAGCCTCTCCCATCAGATCGAGGTGGCTTACAACATCAATAAAATACAACAAATACAAAGTAAAACCAATTATCCCTCACTCCAAACAAAGACATTATAATTCTTCCATAATAACATTAAAACATCAACAAAATTATTAAAACAGTCAGTCAACGATAGTGGGTATTCCCTATGGTGGTACATATCAATGGGTGACCAAGTGGGTTACTCTGGGAAAACCTATTGGAAGAGATCTGTCTTGACAGCCTGGTAATGTTTCGGATCTCTTCCAACAGGCCATTCCATAATTTGGGAGCGGCAGATATGAAGGCCCTCTGAGTAGCTGCATCCAACCCGGTCTTCTTTGGCTGCAGTAGGTTTTTCCCAGAGGACCTAAGTGTGTGGTGTGGATTATATGGAAGAAGGTGATCCCATAAATAAGTTAGACCCAGGCCATGAAGAGCTTTAAAGGTCATCACTAACACCTTGTACTGCGCCCGGAAACTAATAGGCAGCCATTGAAGATATTTTAGAATAGGTGTTATATGGTCACCTCTAGCTGTTCCAGTGACTAATCTGGCTGCTATGTTTTGAACTAATTGAAGTTTCCAGACTAGGTACAAGGGTAGCCCCATGTAGAGCGCATTGCAGAAGTCAAGTCATGAGGTTACCAGCACATGTACCACAGTTTCCAGGTCCCTCAGTTCCAGGAAAGGACACAGCTGGCATATCAGCTGAAGCTGATCACAAGCACTCCTGCCCGTTAACATCTGAAGCGACGAGTCCATGAGCACTCCCAAACTGCAGATACAGTCCTTTAAGGGGAGTGTGACTCCATCCAGGACCAGTTGACATATCCTTATACCTGGATTAGGGGTCCCAACAGTGAGTACCTCCATCTTATCTGGATTCAGCTTCAGCTTCTTACACATTCAGAGCAAGTTGCTTGTGTACAGTTGGCCCTCCATATCTACAGATTCTTTATCCATGGATTCAACCATCTACAGCTTGAAAATATTCCAAATATATATATAAATTCTAAAAAAGCAATTGATTTTGCCATTTTATATATGGAACACCATTTTACTATGCCATTGCATAACATGGGACTTGAGCATCCACAGATTTTGGTATCAATGGGGGATCTTGAAACCAAACCCTAGCGGATATCAAGGGCCCACTGCATATTATATGTATTGTTATCATTACAACTGTAATGCACCTAATTTTAATGGTCTGTGGATATTATAAGATAAGATTTCACCATGAAAATAAAAGAGGGGGGAAAGAATTTGGGAAGGGGAAAGGAAAGCAAGCCTTAGAGTAGCTGCTCCTTTTCTGGCTGAAAACAGGTTTAATAATAATAATAATAATAATAATAATAATAATAATAATAGGATTCATTTATATACCACCCAATCACTGGGAATCCGAGTGGTTTACAACAGAGGGGATAATAGACGGTTCCCTGCCCTCAGGCTTACAATCTAAAAGACACGACACAAAAGGAGAAGGGAATGGTGAGGGGGGGAGGGAATCAGGTCCAGCAGTTATTCTCTCCCTCTGAGGCCTGGACCAAGGCAGATGGAATGGAGGGAGGGCTTGTCTTCTTCCAGGCAGGCCTGGTGGAGCTAGCCTGCCTCTCTCTTAAGTTAGACTTCCCCTTGTTGTGAGTTTCTTTCTGGAAAGCAGGAGATGAAGCCTCCTGTAGGATGCCATGCTTCACAGCCCCCCAAATCCTGGAACCATCACTATCACTTCTTACTCTACTGTAAAAGGACACATGACAAATACAGAGAATATTTAGTTGCCTCTTTTGTGTTGTTTTGTCACCACACATGTACATCAGTGGGTAAAACCTGCCACTACATGCATCTGGAGAATGCCACTGTAAGCATCATGAGTGCCATAGTCATCCACTCCAGTTCTCCTAACCAATAAATATGATTTTAAAAATTGGGTGAGTAGCCCATCTAGACCCCAAAGCTGCATATCAAGAGGTGAAAGAGGGTATGGGTTGGAAAGAGGTTACTTTGCCACCATATTATGTTGGTGGGCCGCTTGGAGAGTGGACCTTGGCTCACCAATCACTATCTCTTTGAGCTTCTGATGCTAACCAGGTGTATAGTTAGAGAGGGATCCAATCTTCTATGGCTGGCATAGGTTGTGTTGTAAATGACTGGCAGTTGAGGACAACAACCAGATTATAGGCTGTGATGAGAGAACATAGTAGCTTTCCTTATACTGGTATAAGTGTGGTTTAGTGGTGTGAACATTGGACTACTGAGATTATCAGATAGGGGAAAACTGGGGAAGAAAAATGCATACTCCTGGCAAAGTTGTGCAATTGCACTGAAGATTTTAACCAGGACTTAACCCATGAAGATTCAGGAATGCTCCAGCAACAAATCATTTCCAGGACTTGCCCATGAATGTGTCTTCATGGGTTAAGTCCTGGATAAGCACGACGTGACAGAAAATCTTCAGTGCACTCGCACAACTTTTCCAGGAGTATGCCTTTTACTCCTAGCTCCCCCCTTTCCTTGTCTGATAATCTCCCACAACTCTGGAGATCAAGGTTCAATTTCCCTTCTGGCCATGGAAGCCCACCTTGCATGAATTACACATTCCCAGCTCCAGAAAACCCCATGGTAGGTTCACTTTAGGGTTGTCTTAAGTCAGAAATTACTTGAAGGCACACAAAAACAACAAAACTTAGCTTTAGCAGTCCAGCTACAATTGACTTAGAACTCATAAAGGAACTACTATTGCTCATCAGCTGTAATCTTGCAGGAAAGGGAAGCAAAGGGACTTTGCTACAGTGCATTTTCTTTATCACAAGTCTTTCCACAAGTCTCTTTTCAGGCCAGCTTTTCTCTCCCTCCCTGTTCTTCTTGGCTTTCCCAACTCTGCTACAGCACATTAACTCTTCTTGAAGTATAAACTGGAGGACAGCAAGTGCCAGATCATTTTTTTTTCAAATGGTTTCCAAAAGCTGCGGAATTTCCTGCCTGGCTACATCAGATCGGCCAACAACTTCGTAATTGTCTCAAAACAGTTGGTTGACTTTTCTTTCCTCCCATGTTTTTAAAGTTGGCCTGGCTGAGTTGCTGTTTTTTCCCCCTTCCCTTAAATGAAAAGAAAAAAAATCAGCATCTTGGGATCTTTATGTTTTCTCAGGGTGCATTATGGTTTGTTATTTATGATCAACATGCCCTAAAAGAGACAGTTTTAAGTCTGTGGGAAGAGACAGATTGTATTCCTTTTAATGATTTGAAAACAGGAGCAGAAAGCCAGTAATCCTGATGTAAAATTAGGAATCCACTTAAAAGGAAGGCCACATGGTTCCCAACAGCAGAGCATTTCATCTTTTTCCTTCCTTCCTTCCTTCCTTCCTTCCTTCCTTCCTTCCTTCCTTCTTTCCTTCCTTCCCCCTTCCTTGATTCTTTCTTCCTCCTTCAACCCCAGTCTGCAGAGGGTAAAAAGAAGGAAGATACATATTTTGTGAATTCCTGGCTTTGTTTATCCCAGCTCAAATCTAACATCGAGATTACAAATGGAACATCAGAAGCTCCCTTAACCTGACCAGGATATTAGTCCATACATCTGTTTTATCAACACCAGCTTTCCCCATCCTGATCCCCGGACTCCATGGCCTCTCCAGGATCTATTACAACCCTGATAGTGGTTGGGACTGAACCTGTGACCTTTGGGATGCAAACCATGATCTCTGCCACTAAGCTGTGGCTCACCTTCATCAATATAGTTGTCCACTTTGTTCTGCATAGCCAGTAAGATGTTAACCCCACCACCATCAATTTATTTTTCATTTACAAGAAAATTTACATGATCACTGCCATTCAATAAGTAGTGTCTACCTGTGAGCCAGAAACACACATGGAAATCTAGCATCTGCTGGGACATACTGTGTATAGATGTAATAAAATGGATTATAAAATAAATATGGGGTAAAAACATTGATCATATTTTGGGGGGGGGGGGGGGGACAGGTGCTGAAGACACTCTTTATCTAGGACATCATTTGGCCTGTGGTAAGATGGAGTGGGAACCTCTGGAAGAAATTTCTGAGGAAACATTAGTACCAATTTTGTAAAACTTTTGTAAAATGTGTTATGGTTGTTGCATGCTTTCAGGTTGTTTCTGACTTATGGTGACTGTAAAGCAACCCTATCATAGTGTTTTCTGGGGCTGAGAGTGTGTGCCTCGCACAGTGTCACCCAGTGGGTTTCTATGGCTGAGCAGGGACCTGAACACTGATTTTCAGAGTTATAGCCCAATGCTCAAACCATCATTTATATTTTTTAGTGCTTATAGGTGTGTAGGGATATGTGTGTGTGTGCGCGCGCGCATAAATTCAACCTAGATAATGAGGAAATCAAAACAGAGAGTTTCCATACCTTTGATCAAACATTGACTGCATTCAAGACTAGACATAGGAAGGGTAGCCATGAAAGAACTAGATATGATCCTAAAGTGCAAAGATATGACAATGAACAAAAAGTTGGGATAGTCCATGCTATGGTATTCCCAATCACCATGCAGGGATGTGTAAGCTGGGCAGTGAAGAAAGAAGATAAAAAGAAAATTAACTCATTTGAAATGTACTGAAGAAGAGTGGTGAGGATACTGTGGATGGCCAAAAAGAAAAACAAATGGGTCCTTTATCAGATCAAGCCAGAACTCCCCCTGGAATCAAGATGATGAAAGTGAGGCTGTCATACTTTGGGCACATCATGAGAAAGCATGCCTCACTAGAAAAGACAATAATGCTGGGAAAGGTAGAGGATAGTAGAAAGAGAGGAAAACCGCACACCAGATGGATAGACTCAATTAGGGAGGCCACAGGAATGAATCTGCAAGACTTTAAGTAGAGCAGTGGAGGATAGGAGGTCTTGGCAATGTCTCATTCACAGGATTGCCGTGTGTTGGGGTCGACTCAAGGGTAGTTAACACACATAGTTGGGAAACACTAAGTTCAAAACTCTTGATATACATGTCTTTGTGAATGTTTTGTCTTGAGAAGTATTTGTGGCAGCATCCCATTTATCAACAGAAATAATAAATTAGCGGTAGAATTCTGCAGATTTTTTTTGTTTTGCTGCTGCTGACAGGAATCGTCTCTGCTCTCCTTCCTCCAAAAACATTTCAGTTTTATTCCTGATTGTGAACTAAACCTGTCCAAGCTCATTAAATGGCAATGTGCCGGTTACTTACTCCTGGAGAAATTTATCACAGGCATTTTTTTCCTCCTCCATCCTAGGCTGCAGGAAAACATATGTTACCATGCCAAGGAAAACAATAACGCGGAAATGTTATGCTCCAGTTTGACCAAATGACCCGTTCCCTTTTTAGATTAGTTCTTAATCCTAGCACAAGGGTCATCCTGTAAGAATACTTCTGTGACAAGTCAGTGTTCACCCCTCATGTGGGAGGAGGGGTGGAGGGAAGTGACTTATTATAAAACTCACTGTACTCATTGCAGTTAATGAGATGTGGAAAGCTTTGTAATTTGATTTGCTGGACCATATGCTGTAAAAGGATACTGCTGATTTCATTCCTCCGCATTTAATTTAAGCAGTATGCAACAGCTTCTTCATATGGCTACTTGTATAATAAAAATTAATTTGGAGTATTTAAAAAAGAAAAGAAAAAGCAAGCAAGCGCACACCATTGTTGGCTTTATTACTTAGTGTGGTTGGATTGCAAAGTTTCTTCATCTTTCCCTCGTCGAAAACATCTGCAAGTAATGTGTGGGTCTAATTTTAAATCCTGGCAAATATTTTCCACTTAACATTAGGGTTTTTGTTTTTTTTTTTGGAATAAATAAAAAAAAGCCTGACAAGGCTGGAGTGGCAGCTTTTTGGGAGCCTGTCTGTAATGGATATGCCTTCGCAAGGACAAAAACATTTCTTAATTGGAGCTAACTGTAATCCAAAACTTTAGCGTTCTCCTGACCTCCCTCCCACACTTATTTTAGACACTGCAACACAAACAGCAGTGCAATGAAATTAGACTTCTGTCTTTTTAAATAACAGTTGCAATGGAATACATTGTTTCTCTCCAAATAATAACCCTCTTTTTTTCTCTTTTTTTTCCTTTTCTTTCCGCCATCTGCTTAGAGCAAACACAGACTCTAGAGCCCATTTATATATTAAAAAAAACACGGTCAAAGTGATGCTCATTGGGGCCACTCCATAAAACCCAATTGCATTAGGCTTTCCTGAGGTTGGAGGGTTTGACCCAAATTATATTTGTTGCATTCAGGCAGCCACAGGCAGGGCTGATTCCCTGGGGAAATATTCAGGATCCAATGGCATCCTCCATGTCTACACTTGAAAGATATGGTTTGTAAAATAGAAGGCATCCATTGTTTTATATTTAAATGGTATTTTCTCATTTCACAGGGCATCAAGGCATATTGAGAGAGATACTAGCACCTCAGAGTTTACACAACTAGGTGTCTGTAAACAGGCAATAGCCAATTTCAGAAGAATCTCGTTGGAGCTGTACACACCAGCCATTAAGGCTGGCCTGGGGCAAAGTTGGGGCATAGCGTCCACATGACACATTCCCTGACTCTACCCCCAGGGTGGCAGGACATTGCATGGTGTCATGGCACTCCTGTGGCACTGAGTCCACATGATGCAGCACCAAAAGACTGCCTTAAAACCATGGTGCCATGGCTATTGCACCTTTTGCAGCTCCTTTTTGCAGCTCCTTTTTGCTCTCTGAAAAGGCTGGATTGGGGCCTCAGTGTGCAGTTGCCACAGCTCTGATCCGGTGCAGCTGAAGGCAGCTGTAGGCCACCTCTTAGGGGCAGTCTGCACAGCCCCTTAGTACGTGTAAAGCCAATCTTGTCAAATGTCCCCCTTAGAAAGCTACTATTTTTCTGGATTGCAACTGCCAGAATTTACCATCAGTATCACCAGTTGTACTTCCATATTCTAGAAGCTGTAGTACAGAAAAGTAACTTTTCCAGGCACTTGTCTGTATGTCTTGCAGTTCCTGATTCATGCGTTTGGTGGGTTATCTCCTTTCACATTACACAGTTATAGCACAATGATTCCACTTTAACTGCCTTGGCTGTATCTCAGGAAATCGTGAAGCTTGTAGTTTGGTGACACATTAAAGGTCTCTGACTGATAATTCTAGATGCTCCATCTTAAACTGCAAATCCCAGGATTCCATGGGATGTAGCCATGGCAGCTGAAGTAGAACCATAGTGCTATAAATGTGTCAATGTTAAACTGCCTTTAGGCTCACTTAGTATGACAGTCCAACCAGAAAAAGACTGTTGGCAGGTGGTGGTGGTGGAGTCATATTCCATTGTACTGAGTAATCACACTTTGCTGGGGAAGACTCGCCTTTATATATATATATGCTTGTCCCTCCATATTCACTAAGGTTAGGGGCACAAGACCCCTGCGAATATGGAAAAACTGCAAATAACAAAAACAGTGTTTTTACCTGAGAGGACATCTCTCTAGGAATCTGTAGATCTTCCAGCACAACTCTGTGCTCAGAAGCTGACCACGGAACTGCACTGGAGGAGCTGTAAATGCCTAGTGGAGTGCTCTCTCTAGGAATCTCTAGGTCTTTCTAGGGCGGGTTACAAACCGCCATAAAGTACGTATTCAGTACGTACTAGGGTTAGGAAGGGGCGGTGCTTCCGCACCCCCCTAACCCTAGTATGGACTGAGTCCATACAAAATGGCGGAGGCCGTTCCACACGGCCGCCGCCATATTGACGTAGCGGATGCTGTGCCGCAGGAAGAAGCGCCATTTTGGGGCTTCTTTTTTGCTCCGTGCGGGAGCCGCGCAGTTTAGCTGCTGCAGCTCCCTTGCGGAGCAACCAGCAGTGCACACTCAATTCAAGCCTATGGTGCTTGAATAAGTGTGAGCCTCTGTTTACGCAGGGGATCCAGAACGGATCCCCTGTGAAAATGGAGGGCCAACTGTAGTTTAGGAGTCAAAGTTGGGCGGGGTTTAAGTTGGTGGGATCAACTTTACTTTTCTCTTTTCCAACTTGCTAGGCACTTAAAAATGTGGGTCGCAGTCCCATAGCACACTGATCTGCATGAAATGTGCTTATGCTAATTCAAGGATGTCAAGGTGATACATGTGAAAATGCCCTGATATTGGCATTACCCTGAACCTAGCAGTGTGCAGTCAGGAAACAGTAGCCCTGGGAGGTGGAGAGAGAACCAAGGAACATTGAGCCTCCAAATAGACACTGGGCCCAGAAGCTTGTTAGCAGTACTAGCACTGGAGCTTACACCCAAATCCTTTCATTCACAAATCTACTCATGCCACTTCGCCCTTGCCTTTCACTGCAAACTGAGTCCAAAGTGAAAAAGTAGTTTGTATTCCATTAACTCAACAGGAGGGAGAAGAGAAAAGCAGGAGGGGTGGGAATCATGCACTTTCCAGTAAACTCAGGCAAAAGCAAACTGCTGAAGCATCTCCTATCCTGTGTGTTCTTCCCCATTCATGTTGTTGTTGTTGTTGTTGTGTGCCTTCAAGTCAGTTTTGAACATCAGTTTTGAACAATCCATGGATGCTCAGTTATGGATGGCTTCAGAATGCCATTCTGTTCTATCATTTAGTAGTATTTCTAGGCTCCTTAAATGTAACAATGGTTAAAACATTGGAAATTTTCTAAAATCCTTCTGCTCTTTTGCACATCAATAGCTCTTGATCTACCTTCCACCTACGCTTCCTTTATGTGTATTTTGCTGAACATCCAGTTTGCGCATGTTGTGTAGTAATCCCTACCTTACTGTTAGTATCAGTCTGTTCTGCAGAGAGTTGTGTTTATGGCCTCAATAGGCAGTTGAGGAAAGTTTCTTCTGGAAACTACAATGCCCCAAATTCTCCCAATGGTCATATTGGGGGTGGGGTTTCTGGGAGTTAGTCCAAGCTCTGGCAAACAGAAATGCAGTCCTTATATTGGCAGAAATAATATTGATCCAAAATTCTTTCATACAATCCCATTCTGGTTCCAAATACCAATATTTTTAAGGGCACATTGATTGGAACAGAAGCAGGGTCATGGCCATGAGAGATGCTTCACTTTTACTGAAACATATCCAGTTTTAAAAAAGTACACCATGGAATGAAATTGTTGCTTGACTGGGTATTTAGAATAAATTGCTGAAAATTACAGGGTATGTTCATCTGATAGCACTAATAAACATATTGAAATCCCCTCCCCAAAGGAGTTCACGGGAAAACTGCCGAGTTGGTGATAAGCCTAGTTATGTTATTTAAGTTTGCCAAGGATTGCTGTTTTGTGATTACTAATGGGGCCAAGTTGTCAACTCTGTGACCTCTATTGATGAAACTTCTTGCTAGTCACAAGTGTTCCTCATCGTTTGTGCCCATGCAAGTTGTAACTGTCAAACACAGCAGTAATAACAGCTCTTCAAGGAACTCTAAAGTGATGGAAAAACTTCAGCAGAGAGGTCTCATTTTCAACTGTTCAGATCCCTCTGCAAATGGTGTGCTTTGTATGCCAAGTTCCACTTAGTAACTCTTCCTTTTGAATATGTTGCAGGCTCTTTCATCAGTTCCAGAAATGGAAGGATGTGAATTTGATGGCCCGAGACTGGAGCCAGAGATATCTCTGTCACAGCGCTGAAACACCCTGTAGCAGATCAGTTTCTACATCATATTACATTTAGCTTTCTTGCGTACATCTTCTTCCATCTGGGGACCAACAGATCTTTGAATGTGCTAGGTGGCTTTTGTGTAGAATATGGCTGTAGTAACAAGCCACTTGTGAAGGTGTACATTCTTGAAGTGAGTGCAGTGAAAAAAATGATAGGAACTGGTTGCTGACTTTTCCAATTGTGTGTGTACGCTGCGGGGATGTTTTTGTGGCACCTGAAAGACTAACAAAGATTATGTGGCATCAGCTTTTATGGTCTGTAGCCCAATTCATTAAACATATATATTGGTGGTCTTCCATCAAATGCTAACCAGTCCTGACCATACCTCCCAGAATTAGACAAGATCAATATGTGAACTGCAGATGGGCATTGAAGATGGCCAATTTAACTTTTCTTGGGTGGGTTTGGAGGGTATGGTCTAGGGAATATGCTTTGAATCACAGCCATGGGGAGAGAAACACTAAAGATGGTTATCCTAGTCTGAGTTTATGTGGAATGTATGTGACAAGAACTGAAACAGCAATTGCAAAATTATGATGGGAAGTGTGGAGGCAGGCAGGCTGGTCTCTGTGTGCTTTATAATGCTGCCTGCAGGCAGCCTTATAATATCTTCTGTGCCCTTTTAAGAGCTGTTCAGCCTTTGCAATTTTTCAAAGATTAGTATGATTGTCATCCTAACAGTGCAATTTGGAGGCATACTATACTCAGAAGTAAATCCCACTGAGTTCAGTGGGACTTACTCCTGAGGAAGTATGAATTGGATTGCATCTTAAGTATCCAACAAGTTGCTATAAAGAGAAAAAAAGCCTGTAAAACTTCTGTAAAATGTCATTTGGACAAGGAAATAATTTTCTTTCCTAAATTCCAGCAAATATTTATTAAATTAGAGTGGCAGTGAACCAACTACCAGAAGGGGCTCTCCAACCTCTGTTTCATTATATAGCATTGATTAGTGCAGCAGGATGTGTATTCTATAGATTTCCATTTGCAGATTTGTCTCCTTGTATCCCAGTGCTTTGTGTTAGTACAATAGGCAGTGTCTCTTGCAATCCACTACTGTTTTCCAATGGGATAACATTATTTTTCCCATGCAGTAGGAACATGCTTTGCCTACAGGTTGCTTCCCCCAATCTGATTTCTTTCAGATATTTTTGGATTTCAATCACTATGGGCCATGTAACGTTTGGCCATGTTCTCTTGGATTTATGACAATTGCAGGCCAAAGGATCTAGATGGCACCTAGTGGGTGAAGGCTGGCCTAAAGCTATATGTTATTCTTTGCACCTAGCATTTTTTTCTTGTAACTTGTTTTGATTTTGTTGTAATCACAGATTTATTTTTATTGTCTGGCACTGTGAGTACCCTGCAACCTGTTTTCTCTGAGTGTGGCCATATTTCCAAAACCAGACAGGAGAAAAACAGTTGGGGATGGGATGTGGGGGTGGAATGTACAGGGAAAAGTCACCATTGTTGTTGTTGTTGTTGTTGTTGTTGTTGTTGTTGTCAATATCCTGTCTTTTCCCCAGTTTGGGATGCAAACTGGGTTGCTTGCAAAACTTAAACCATATATAGTAAAAAATTCACAGCATACAAAATGTAAAAAGCAATTAAGCCATAATAAAATTAAACCAGTTATAAACATAAATCATCGAACAACAACAACCGTAACAAAAGGCCAGTACATGATACAAGATAGAGGGTGGATGGGAATTTGGCACTACCTTCTTGCATATCTCTTTCCATCCTTAGTCATCTGGCCATCCTTAGTCCTTGCCTTCTGCTTGTTTGGTTACAATCTGTGTTGGAAAGTACAGTTTTCTCTTCAGCACAGGTGAATCTATACTGTAGAAATAATGCAGTTTGACACCACTTTAACTGCTATGGCTCAGTACTATGGGATTCTAGCATTTGTAGCTTTGTGAGGCACCAGTACTCTTTGGCAGAGATGTCTAAAAACCTTGTAAAACTACAAATTCCAGGATTCCATAGGCTGGAGCAACAACACTTAAAGTGGTTCTAACATGTATTATTTCTACAGTGTAGACACATCCCATGTCAAATTTTATCCTAAGAATGCATGGACCATGAGGACCTTTCAAAGATTATGTTTGTCGTTCTCTTGCATAAATCCTTTCCTGCCAATCTAATATGTATTTTCCAGTTTTAGTTATCTGAGAAAGGGAAGTTCTGCAATTCTTAGTGGGGCAGCAGGACATGCCATAGTTTAGTGACATACAACTAGAATACCACGTTCAAAGCAAGAATGTATTTGAACCATCTTAAGGTGGCAAAATTATGATGTCACGCTACACTGTTATAGCACTATTATTCTATATGACTGCTTCCTGTGGCATTCTAGAGTTTGTAGTTTCATGAGGCCTCAGAGTTCTCTGGCTAAAAATTCTAACTGTCCTTCCCTAAACTGCAAATTGCAGGTTTCCACTGTAGGCAGCCATAGCAGTAAAATGTAATAACAGTGCTAAAACAGTGTAGTGTGGTATTAGACACAATGGCCACAATGACATTTTCCCAGCTCAAATATCTTGACTTTTACTGTGGATCTAGCTTCTTTGGCAGAGGTTTCTTTCAGGTGGTTTGATTTCTTTTCTGCAGACAAAATGAAACAGCTTTAGCAAGGAGGCTGAGCAGTGTAGACCATAAAAACTGAAACCAACTTGGCTGGTTGGAGTGCAGGCTGCCTGGTCTGTTGTGGCACACACTGAGTTCTATTTATGAGACTTCATTTTGGAGTCAGGCAACCAATCTGGAGGGGAGTGTTAGAAACAGTCCATAAAGTAATTAAAGAGTAGTTTGGAAATTTAATAGGAATGTGTTAAAAGAAATGTTCAAAGACTCAAGTTTATTGGTTTCACCTTCATTTTTTCAAGTTATTGGTTTTATTTATTATTATTATTATTATTTAAAAAGTTAGAAATGTTTGTTCTGGCTCTTAATATATATTCCTGTCTTGGAACTCCAAAAAATGTAGTTTGGAACTGACTTAATAGCTTTGAGTAGACTTTGTTCAGAATTACAAACAATAGGAAAGATGCCAAAATGTGTAGGCAAAACACCTACAAAGCCCTCTCTTAATGTTCCTTCAGGCTCGCTCTACAAACGTTCCTGAATTTCAAGAATCACTTCATGTGTAACACAATTCCTACAGAGGCAGAAGTAACTTCTGGATAGGAATATCCATGACTCCCATCTGAGGCGATTTTACACATCTGGTTCAGTTCATCAGGTAATGCAAATCGTGGTAGAATATTATGTTAAGTTGCATTCTCCCACTCTGGATACACACTGTGAATTCAGTGCTGTTAAGTTTATCTCAGTCTACTAGGATTATTGTCCACAAATTAAAGAAATCTTAGTGGATCCATTGTATGATGATGGTAATGATATACCCTCCAACAATGACAATTTGCCAGGGACAGTATCAGTTAACCCTCTTAATTGCAGTTTTTCAGCTGGTTTTAAAATAATAATAATAAATTTTATTTATATACCGCTTTTCCAAAAAGATCAAAGCGGTTTACATAGAGTTTAAAAGCAATTACAAAACATATCATAAAATAGATAAAACCAAGAGCACTAAATATACAATCTAAAAACAATCATTCAATCAATCAATCAATAGGGTGAGGTAGAGAGTCAATGGGATCAGAGTACACGACTTCATTTTCTAGGGGGGAAGGCTTGACAGAAGAGGAAGGTTTTAAGCCTCTTTTTAAATGTTTCCAGGGGGGTGATAAGACGGAGCTCGTTGGGAAGACTTTTCCAGATTTGTGGGGCCGCTACTGAGAAGGCCATCTGGGATGTAATAACATATTTAGAAGGTGGGATTTCCAGCAAGTTCTTCCCGGTTGTTCTGAGTGTGCGGGGAGGATTATATGGGGAGATGCGCTCTCAAGTAACTCGGGCCCAAGCCATGTAGGGCTTTATAGGTAATAACCAACACCTTGTATTGTGCTCGGAAGCGAATAGGCAGCCAGTGCAGATCTTTCAGAATAGGTGTTATATGGACAAACCTGGATGCACCGGTGACCAATCTGGCCACCATATTTTGTACTAACTGAAGCTTCCGGGCTTGGTACAAGAGTTGCCCCATGTAGAGCACATTACAGAAATCCAAGCGAGAGGTTACCAGAGCATGTACCACCGTTTCAAATGTCCTGCTTTCACTCTCCTGCTTTCCTCCTTCATGCTCAGCTCATTTCAGATGCTGGAAATTGAATTCAAAGTGCAAAAGTATGAGTGATCTGGCTACATGTGTCGCACCATTGATCACCATGTGCGTCTCTCCCGAAACTATGCACTCAAAGAAAGAGGATGACCATCCCAATAAAAGGAGTGTATCATTCTTCGGTCAAGGATATATGATAGCTGGATTCCCCTGCTAGAACCAGCAAACAGTTGCTTCAGCAGAGTGGGATAGGAATGGAGGGAGCAGAATACAACCTTTACAGCAGGGTCAGACATAAACAAACTCCTGCAGCCTCTCCTAGCTTGTCTGGTCTTCATTTGTAATTTTGTCGTTGTCGATTGTCATTAACAGAGAGGCAGGATATAAATAAAAGTATTATTATTATTATTATTATTATTATTATTGCGATCTTCATTACACTCTGCTCTTGTTTGGCCACATGCTTCCCTGTGTTCATCTATGAAATGTTAGAGCAGGGGTTGGCAACCTCTGGCCCGCAGGCCGGATGTGGCCCGCGGAGGCCTTTTGGCTGGCCCCTGGCTGCCACCGCCGCCGCCGCCACCAATTGCGGCTTTTCGCCGCTCCGGGCGCCGCCATTTCCCCCCCCAAATGGGGGGGAAATGGCGGCAGCCTAGAGGCGAAGTCTTGCGTGACCACAGAAAAGGTCACGCGAGACTTCGCCGCCATTGGCGGCGGCCTCTAGGAAGCCCGCTGCGGCCGCTGGAGCCCTTGAATAGGGCTCTGGCGGCGGCAGCGGGCCTCTGGGAGGCCTGATGTTGTTGCTAGGGCCCCCCAAGAGGGCTCTGGCAGTGGCAGCGGCCCTCTGGGAGGACCAATGCCGTTGCTGGGGCCCTCCAACAGGCCCGTTGCCGTTGCCAGGGCGCTCCAAGAGGGCTCCGGCGGTGGCAGCGGGCCTCCGGGAGGCCCGTTGCTGTCGCCCTCTTGGAGGGCCCCAGCGACGGCAAAAGGGCCGGCAAAGAGGAGGAGGCCTCCAGCGCTGGCAGCCCCCGCCGGCTTTTTTGCCGGCCTCTGACGAGCCCTGGGGCCCTGTCAGGGGCCGGCAAAGAGGGGGAGGCCTCCAGCGCTGGCGGCCCCCGCCAGCTTTTTTGCCGGCCTCTGACGGGGCCTGGGGCCCCATGAGGGGCTGGCAAAAAAAGGGCGAGGCTTCCAGCGCTGGCGGCCCCCACCGGCTCTTTCCTGGCCTCTGACAGGGCCTGGGGCCCCGTCAGGGGCCAGCAAAGAGGAGGAGGCCTGGCCCTCGGAGGGTGGAAGCTCCGCCCCTGGCATGCAGCTCCGCCCCCAGAGGGTGGAAGCTCCACCCCCTGGCTTCGGCCCCCCAGTTGTCTGAAGGACAGCAACCCGGCCCCCGGCTCAAAAAGGTTGCCTACCCCTATGTTAGAGGTTATGTGAGGATGCCTTGTTGTTATTTGGAATCCTCTTGAAACTTTATTGTAACATAAATGAAGGTTCCATTAGACAGCCAAAATGGGGTGGTAGTTTCAGCATGGAACCATGGAG
Organism: Sceloporus occidentalis; assembly: GCA_023333645.1. Taxonomy (NCBI): domain Eukaryota; kingdom Metazoa; phylum Chordata; class Lepidosauria; order Squamata; family Phrynosomatidae; genus Sceloporus; species Sceloporus occidentalis. Next base: position 1,956,548 of record JALMGF010000104.1, on the reverse strand, counting down.
ATCAGGGTTCGATTGCCTGCTGGAGCAGAAAAATCCAAGTCATATTCACTCAGCCTCAGAGGATGTCAGTGGCAACCCCCTCTGAAGAAACTTGCCAAGAAAACCCTATGATAGGTTTGCCTTAGGGCCATCATAAAATGACTTGAAGGAACACAGCAACAGATAAGGACATATACATTAACTCCTTATACAAGATGTTTGATCAGCAACAGCTGCTAGACAGTGCTGGGTACAGCTCAGCCCTGTGACCCAAACAGCCACTGATTGGCTCTGGAATGTACTGAAAAAAGCTTTCTGTTGCCACTGGATTGGTTCCCTCTGTCTTCCCTCTCCAGCACCTGGAACCCCACATAACTATACAGGTGGGACTTTATGATCTGTTATGATCTTTGTATTGGATCTATTACAACATTTTACATCAAAGCTCCATTGTGTAAATCTCCACAGAATCATAGAATCATAGATGTTTATCACACTATGCTCTTAAAGAGCTACTATTCCAGTGTGACTCCTCTAGCTGCCTCCTGTTGCATGCTGGGATTGGCAGTTTTAAGGAGCTGAACTTCTCTGCCTGAGAATTCTAAATACCCCTCCTTAAAACTCCCAATCCCAGCATGCAACAGGAGGCAGCTAGAGGAGTCACACTGGAATAGTACCTCTTTAAGAGCATAGTGTGATAAACATTATAAAAACGGGGACATTTTGAAAACAGCAGAAAAAGGGGATGACCCTGCCAAATTGGGACAGTATCTGTTTTCACTTACTTTTGCTGTTGTTAACAGTCTTTGTGTCAACCTCTGCTCATGGTGACGCCACGGTTGAGTCTTCTCCAACACCTGTTGTCCTCCACTGCTCTGCTCAGGTCCTGCAGATTCAGGCCTGTGGCCTCTGATTGAGGAGTCATTCACATGTTGTTGTTTTTAGTGCAACTATGCAAATAATCTTACTCATACATTCTGGTTTAGTTGTTCATACTATTTTTAAAAAATTGGAATTGCATCGATGCACAACTCTGTGAGTTCTGTTGTTCGCATATGTCAACACTGTGATGAAAGATGGCTTCAACAGTGCAGATTTATTTGAAACATTTTCAAGGCATGCAGAACATTGTCCCGGTTTATCCTGGGTCTATCCACATTAGTTATTCATACAGCCAACAATGCAAATCTTTTAGAAAAACTTGAAAAAAACCTGAGATCGATTATCCCGGGTTAAGTGGTGTTTTTTTGGCAGCCCCCCCCCCCCAAACGTAATCAGAAATGCATGTGAACAACAAAGATTTAACCCAGATTTTACCAGGATTATTTTCACTGTCTAAATAACCGCTGAGTCCAACCATCTGGCCTGTGTCCCCCTCTCTTTGTACTGCCCTCAGCCTTTCTTAGCATTATCTTCTTTTCCAGTGATTCATGTTTTCTTATGATGTAACCAAAATAAAACAGCATCAATTTCATCATCCTGGCTTCCAGGAAGAATCCAAACTTGATCTCTTCTAGATCCCTTCTTAATTTTACTGCACTTATATTTTACCTTTCCCCCAAGAGTTAAAGTCTCCTCACTTTTATCTTCACAAAAATGCTGGGAGGTAGTGACTGGCCTAGTGCCATCCAGTGTGAAACAGCCCAGCCCTGTTTTTATCTGCGGGTACTGTTCTGGTCTGTCTAGTTGCTCGGTTTCAGACAGTAAGCACATGTGTATTTGTGAGAGAGTTTCCGTGTATGCTTATGCTTCCTGAGTCTGTGTGCTATAGCAAAATAGTGTGAGTTCTTTACCATAGGCAAAGTAGAAGACTCTTAGATCCAAGAGAGCAGAAATGAGAATTTCCATTAAGGGTATATAGATTTTTTTAAGTGTTCCATTGTTGAGGTACACAAAGAATAATAGAATTGTAGAGTTGGGAGGCCACAAGGGCCATCCAGTCCAACCCCCTGCCAAGTCCAACCCCCTGCCACGTGCTCTCAGCAAAATAGATTCCTTTGATTTTGTGCTTCCCTCATGTACATGAAAGTAATCTTTGAGTTGAGTGTTGTGAGCAGAGTGTTGGGGTCTTCTTCTAATCTGGGACCTTCAACTGGATTGGCTGCCACTGAGTGTGTGAGGACCCTTTGGTTCGTCAGATATTTTGGCTACAACTCCCATCAGTTTCACCCATCACCACCAATGAAAAGGCAGTGAGCTTTTGGCCAAAACATGTGGAAGACTAAAGGTTGCTTGGGGAGGTCACTTGCTCTCAGCCTCAGGGGAAGGCAATGGCAAATGATAGGGTTGCCTTAGGGTCACTACAAGTCAAAAACAACTTGAAGGCACACACCACCACCAACAAATGTCCCTTACATTTAGTATACAGAATTGCATGCTGAATTGCAATCCTGTATACTACCATTGCCTCATGTCTACAAGGTAGTGAGCCTTACACAGTACAGTGAGATTTACTCCCAGCCAATGGCTAATCGGAGAGCTAGCATGGGATAATGGTTTGATTGTTCGATTATGACTCTGGAGGCCAGGACTCCATTCCCAGCTTGGCTATGAAACATGCTGGGTAACCTTGGGTAAATCACACCCTCTCAGCCTCAGGGGGAGGTAATGGCAAACCTCCTCTGAACAAATCTTGCCAAGAAAACCCCATGATAGATTCACCTTAGGGTCACCATAAATCGGAAATGACTTAAAGGCACACAACAACAACAGTGACTAATCCACTTTAAAATCAATGGATCTTACTTCTGAATAGACAGGATATGTAACAGATGGTGCTATCTATTGTCACAAATATGTCCAATCGAGCTAAATGTTTTCTCTCTCATACCTTTCCTTCCACTTCTATATACAGTATTTTAATCTCTGGATGGTTTCTCACACTGAGAAACGTTGTTGGGGAGGACTCCAGTGTATGTAGTCATTATTAGGAATAACATTTAAGCTTTTAATCTGAATATGTCCCTGTTTTCTGCTGCCAACAATTTTAGAGATTACTTCTGGAAAAAAGATTATTACTAATGGCAAACTTGGCTCCCTCTTGCTCTCTTTTTTTCTTTCTTTCTGTTTTCTAAAGACACAGCAATTTGGCCTGAAGTTGGTTTTCGTGCATAGTATATTACTTGTATTTTTAATCCAAGCACAGCATAGAAGTAGCACAGCAAATTAAGTGAGAAGAAAATGGGCACCTTGTTTACCAGAACACCAGACATAGATCTATGTGGCTTTTAAAAATATATATATTTTGAAGAAATATGTTTTTTTCATACCCAAAGAACAGAGGCCAAAAGTTTAATCTTTAGTAGACAACTTATTTTATTGGAGTCTTAATTTCCCTCTGCATTAACATGACCCTTTGCTGTAGCTTTCCATGCCTGGTGCTTAATTACTTATCATTAGCAACATGCATGGGGGGCCCATCTGCATATTTATAAATGTGATCATTAGTATACAGAAAGACAAAGGTTTTCTTTAGGACCCTCATTAGTTATTTGGCTTTCATGGAAATGATCATTAGGAAACAGACGGCCCACCTGGTTAAATAATTACAGTTCAAATTTGGAAACCTTTCTTGCATTTTTTTAAAACCAACTTTTTCAGCATTGAGTTTCCTGAGCATCAAACTAGGGAAGGCCATGTTCCTAGCTGTGGGTTCTCTCCTCTTCCCCCCTTTTTAATGTTTTGGATCTAACTGTTAGGCAAATATCTGTTGATTTATGGATCTATAATTTTGTTCCCCATGCAAAAAATATCCTGCAATACTTAGCAGTTATGAATTATTCATGAAAATGCACAAAATATTTTATATCAGTTATTGGTGTGCAGAATGTGAAAGTGAAATTGTTGTTGTTGTCGACATTATTATTATCATTATTATTCTTATTATTTAAACTCAGGTTTCAGTTCTGCAATTTTCTTCAGGCCTTATCTTCACTGGAGCAGGGCAGCCTGCAATGTCCTGCCTTTGGAGCTGCCCCAAACCTAGAGGTGTCCCATCCCTGGTGTCAACCAGTGCAGGGGTGGGACTTCCTGGGGAGGGGCTTCCAGAACAGAGGCGGGGCTTCCAGAAATGGAAAATGGGGCCACGGCAAGGAGGTGCAGGGGGTGCGATCATCCTTCCTCATTGCCACAGCCCCGACCTCCTCATGAGGAGATCGGGGCTGCAGTAAGGAGGTGCAGGAGTGTTACCCACTGTGTTCCACACTCCTCACATCCCCTAGTGATGCCACTCCATGACCTACATCAAAACCCTCTGTTCTGAAGCCAGGTGTCGGACCACAGTCATGTGCTGCTGAGCTGCCCAGCATATCTGTTACTGCTGCTACGGGTCACTTTGCTCTGAGATCAGGACAAGGTGCCCAGTGCAAGTCACATGGCTGGGTGCCTTGTTCTGACTTTAGAGTGTTTCAAAGAGCCACCTAGCTTCAGATTGGAGAGATCACATCTTCCCAAAGATCTGGAATAACTGGTGATTTATTAAAATCTGGATTAGACTACAAGTCTAGAGACCAGAGTTCGATTCCCAGCTCAGCCATGAAACCCATTGGTTGACCGTGGCCAAGACACATGCTCTCAGCCTCAGGGGAAGGCAAACTATTTTAATGTCAGTGTTTAAACATCGGCTGCAGTAGATTTTATGTTAATTCTGTTAATAAAGATCCTTTCAGATATTATGGAATAGACAGTAGTATGCAATAACTGAATTACATGGTTTAATGCCATGTTAGTTCCAGTTAGAAGAGACCCTTTGAAATCAACAGGAACTGTGTAAGTGGTGACTGTCCATATCAGTGGCCCTGTTCGAGCTTGGACTAACATGGGATTTAGCCTAGAGTCATAAAAAACCATACTGTAAACAGTCATAGACCCCTTTTGTGCAATCACCATGTTGCACAGAGCAGCCTTTTTGTGTGATTCTGTCTCCTGCAGGCCATTCACACTACACAATTATAGTGCTATTGTTTCACTTTAATTGCCATGGTTTCACCCTGTGGAATCCCAGCACTGGCAGTTAAGGGAGGAGCATTGTTGGACTACGACTCTGGAAACCAGAGTTCAATTCCCAGCTTGGCTGTGAAACCTACTTGTTGACCTTACACAAGTCACATGCTCTCAGCCTCAGGGAAAGGCAATGGCAAACTTCCTATGAACGAATCTTGCCAAGAAGAACCAATGATAGGTTCACCTTAGGGTCACCATGAGTTGGAAATGACTTGTAGGGATACAACAACAAATTCTCAGTCAGAGGATCCTAATGCCTCTGAGAAAACGTCAAACTCCAGGATTCAACAGGATGGAGCCATGGCAGTTAAAGCGTAGCATGAGTGGTAGTTGGTGTGGTGATGTGTATTTTCATTTTTGTTGCCTCAAACCCTGTTTTGTAGTAGAAAAGCAAGGTATAAAATAAATAATTGGTTAGAGTGTTGGGCTAGGAATGAAGGGAGACAAAAGCTGAATTTAAATTTGAGCTAAGAAGTTCACTGAATAACTTTGAGCCAGTCACTAAGTTTTATTTATCTAACTCTCAGTGCAGTTATTAGCATAAAACGAGGGCCAGGGAGTTCCATGTATGCTCCCTTGAACTCCTGGGAGGAAAGGTGGAGTGCAAATGGATAACTGAAAGGAACTTCTCTCTCCATATTTAAAATTTTTAGCATTTTTCAGGTTTAATTATAAAGGCAGTGGCAGAATTCTACATGTACAAAAGAGCACTAGTAGATGTGCACTTGTAATAACAGCCTTGTCTTTTTTGTTGCTCCTGCTCTAAAGCAGCTTTCCCTAATCCAGTGACCTCCAGCTATGTTGGACTACAATTCCCTTTTCTCCAACCAATGCAATTTATAAACTTGCTGGCTGGGATGATGGGAGTTGTAGTCCCACAATCTGGCAGGCCTGCTGTAAGTTGTCATGCATGTTGAAAGTACCGCACGAGCAGAGATAATAATCTAAAAGGCAGCATGGCTTTGTGCTACGAGGTACAACTCTTGGAAATAAATGTGTAGCAAAATAAGGTTTGTCATTCATATGCCGACTGCATTTTGCCATTAGAGCTTTATTGGAGCAGAAGACATCCTGATAGGATAATTCCTTCCCTAGTGAAAAACCACAACTGTGAGAAAAAAATCTTGTCAGAGGCCCACATCTCATCTGTAAACAATTAGGCAGCTAGCGCTCCTTCAGCATGGCTTGGAAAAAGCTCTGAAAATCTGCAATCAGTTATATCTCCAATTACCATAAAAATATATTATCCATCTATTCATTTATTAATGATTCATCAGTTAACCACACATAATGAGCAAATAATTAGTAATGCTGTATGGCTGCCAAAAAGAGAGAAAGTGTTGGGCATTTTAAAGATGAAAAGGTTGTGTTTTATGCGGAAGCCTGGTGATGATAAAGTTAATACCAAAGATAATTAGGAAAGGGCCAACCTGATCTTAGAGGCTGAAAGCCCACAAAATGTACTTAATTGAAATGAAAATTAATATTCTTCAAAAGCTTGTGTGTGCCCACATATTAGTGACTGGATTTGCCTGAAGATTTCCCTTCACTGAGGAATAATAATAATAATAATAATAATAATGCCAAGCAGCAAGACTGCGTTCTTTGTTTGCCTGATTCAGGGCCTTTCGGAAAACAATAAATTGCATTCATGTCAGCCAAGGCCCATCTCTTTGCTAATTATCGTTTGGTGCTGAAATGACTTCTGTGAAATTGGGATCAAGAAGAAACATACAGCCATACAAGGGATGCTTTTTAAGCGGCAGCCGTAAATGTGAAAGAGGCCTCAGGCACACAGATGTTGAACCGGTGAATTCCCCTACAGATTACGCTAATGGAAACCCTGTCAGAGTAAGTCAAATCTGGGGTCTGTGGTCAAAATCTAATTAATGTTTCTGCACTTAAAAAAGAATTGGGAATGCCTGGAGGTGATAAAGACTGCATAAGAAACTCTCTTGTTTGTAAAATTGTTAACGTGAATAGTAACTAGCACCGAGCGATTGCTTTACAACGTAACACCTGTTAGCTGAACAGCTCTACGTACTGGTTTTAATGCAGCATGTTATTGGTGGGGCTGGCTAACTCAGCCTCAGCAGTAGCCCCCTTTGACCTCTAGAGAAATAGCTGGAGTCCATTTTGGAGAGTCTAAGGGGAAAATGGCTATTATTCTTCCCCCAATTCCAAGCGGAAGAGCATCTGACAAGCCTTAAACATGCACTGATTATCTGGTACTGATTGAGTCCTGTTGACAGTCTTCATTTAGGAACTGCTTAAGGGGCCAGGGTTGCACTCCAAATGGGCCAAAGAGGTGGATTATATTAGAAACAAATACAATATATTGTCTTTGATTGCTCAGCTTCAGGACAGTGCTAGTATGGCATGCTAGAGCTTTGACAGCTGCATTGTACACATCTGGAGTAATAAGCAATTATGTGAATTTCTAATGCAACAATCTTTTCATTTTCACAAGCACCCCAAATTCCTCCTGCATTTTAACCAATAATATTGGGAACTGAAGAAGCCTTGCACTTCAAAATAAGGAAACCCTTGTGCAGTGTATAGTGTTCAGATAAGGCTGCTACCAAAGAAAAGAATTTTGAAAATGATAAGTGGTTTGAGAATTTTTAATTTTTAATTTATTTAAATGCACTGTAAGATATCTCTCTTTGGGTTTCTCATGGAGTATGTGCAATTTAGGAAAAGGTATCTCACCCAGAACCTTGGAATGATTAACTATCACACATAACGATAATCCCAAAATGAAAAAAAAAATCTAGAAGATCATTAAAAAGCAACTTGACAATACTTTAAACTGTAAGATCCCAGCAGAAAAAATGCATAAAATAATTTAGGATCTCGATGAAGTTAATTCTGGGTTTTTGCCTGGGTGGGAGGCACAATGTCGTCAGAAACCCAATCTGAATGTAATCCTTCTGTAGCTCTTTAGGGAAGAGAAATAGTACTCCCTCATTAGTCATTAATTGCTGCAGTATAGAACAAAGGTAAAGAGAACTGACCAAAATTTTCAAGTTGCTGGTTTAAAATATCAAGCAATATCTATAACTTTTTAGATGTAATTTCTTGGATGACCCAGTCAAATGTAAATTTATCATAAATGTTTGAATGTTGGGTAATTTCACAATGTTTGTGATTCAAGTTAAAACTAGTGAGGGGAAACAAATTTTCTGATCACCAGAAACCACAAGGCACTACTTAGCCATTCTGGGCCACGTAGACTGGCCATGTACTGATGTATCACAAAGAATTTTCTCCATGAGATCTTGAGCATTGTTCACTGCAGGAAGAACCCTCTGTGCCACACCTTCCTGCCATGTCCTTTTCCTGATGGTATGTTGTTTTTAAGTGCTTCAGCTTTGAAACTCTTGATCATTGAGATGTAGCCTCTCTAGGGATGGTTCTCCACTTCCTCCTCTTCTTCATATTAACTTGGCATGGGTGCTGCAGTCCAGGATGAATCATGCAGCCTATCTTTCACATAAAGCAGTGCAATGTATTTTAATAATGAAGGTGAATCATGCTTGGCTTTCAAGTTGCTTCCTGTGGTGGCACAGGTACACAGAGTTCTGCACTTAAGTTTAAGCCTTGGGGCTCTTGATGTTGAGCAAAATCAATGAATGATAGTGCTGATGTAACCAATGTATCTTGATGTATCAATGTGATGCATCTTTGTGCCAATGCCAGTGTTCTCTTACTCAATTGGGAAGAGATGAGCGTTGCATTGCCTGTAATGAGCTAATGTTCCCCATCATAAGCACCCTGTACAGCAATGCCCTTGGTAACATCACTTAGATGTTGTCACATTTTAGAGCACTGTATAATCTGTACATCTTTTTTATGATGGTTTTGGGCCTCTGATAATTTGCAGGTAGGCCTGGTAATGGCTGTCATGTAGTCCATGGGTAGTTAATTTTGAAGTGGATGCTCATGTGATTAAAAACATGTCCTGAGACCAGGGCATATGAGGCAGCATATTCTGGTGCCTGCATTGGCCAGTGGTCAGAGTGCCAGTGGGATGCTGTACCTAGGATTGCCAGGTTGACTGGGATGTTGTTGTGTGTCTTCAAGTCATTTCCAACTTATGGTGACCCTAAGGCAAACCTATCATGGGGTTTTCTTGGCAAGTTTCTTCAGTTGGGGTTTGCCATTCCCATCCTCTTAAGGCTGAGAGAGTGTAACATGCAAAAGGCCACCCAGTGGGTTTACATGCCTGAGCAAAGATTTGAACCCTGGACTCCAGAGTCATGGTCCAAGGCTCAAACTATTACACCACAGGATTTGAACCCTGGTGTCCAGAGTCATGGTCCAAGGCTTAAATCACTACACCACACTGAGTCAGGGCTCCTGTATGTTTAATTGTTAATGGATCCTGGATCAGGAAGATATAGCACCTAATTCTGCCAGGTGGAACTATGCAATGTCTCCTCTGTTACATCCTTCATGTTGTACATCCAGTCGCAGGGACACAGCTTCTCATGTAAATGGCCATGGGGTGGAGGTGATGGAAAGTAAAAAGTGGATTGGGAATGAGTGAGGAGATGTCAAATAGTTCTGGATCGCAGAACTTAACAGTGCATCTTCCTGCTTCCAGTATCTCCTGCCTATCAAAGATGCAGGAGCTCTGCCCCATATCCATCCTGACAACCTGTGCTTAACTCCCTGGTTCCCAGGAATAATATCTGGGCATGTGGGGAGAAGGAGCTACTTCTCAACCAGAGCTTCTGTCCCGCTACTCTTTTCCTCTTCCCCTTCCATTTCTTTTTCCTTTTGTGTCATGCCTATTTGATTGTGAGCCTACAGATAAGAGTTACCTTATATCTCCAAGTTCTATCTTTGAAGAAATCTGTATCGCAGAGTTCAGAAAACTTACCTTTTTGGGCTTTCAGAGTTGACCAGCCAGCGCAGCCAGCCTGAGGACTTATCACTCCCAAAAAGAATGTTTCCAAGTTGTACTCTATTGTACTTAACAAAATATTAAGCCAGCATAAATTGATGATGATGATGATGATGATGATGATAACTACACATACACACCAGTATTCTTACAGTGTTAAGCCGTTGAAATTATACCAGCACTTAATGTTTAGTTCAACATGGTTGCTACAGGAGAGCCGTGCCATCTAGAGAAATCTTATGAGGAGTCCTTTAGAATACCACTAGCAAGCTATGCACTGAAAAATGATTTTTATGGAGTTGTGAATAGAAATGGGATCACAAAAGGCTCCATACCACTGTGAGTTACTATGCAAATAATGATGGGCCAGGAGCTGATTTTCCTCTCTTCTCTATCTGATTGTTTTCACCCCTTCCCTTTGGGTGGAATGAAACTTGGTGTTAAATGCATGCATTAGAAAAGAAAAGTAAATAGCAGTTGCAAGTGAAGGTAGGGAAAGGCATTTTAACACACTGTCCCTGTCACAGACCCAACATTTATTGCCTTTTTGAAACTGTTCTTAGGACTTGCAATTGGCTACCACTTGCACCAGTGATGGCTTCCCTTAAAGTGCAAATAGCAGATTCAATGAGGTGACTCTTGGGATGAACCAAAAGCATTAAATTCCCCCTTCTTACCCATTTTTGCATTATCAAGGATTGTCAGGCTCCTGTGTGACATCTATATATAGAATAAAAAGTACATGCAAATAGCTTGCCATTCATTCTTCATGAGGAAATCTAGCACATTGAATGGTGCCCTTGATGCTTAAACAGAGGGAGAGATCTGAGGCATTCTGAGTATTCTGTTTATTATTTCTTGGGATTCAGTACTGTATTTTTTTGGATCAGTTTTGAACTGAACTTCTAAGGATGATTCAAAATCACAGTTAGCAAAACAAATCCGATCTATTGGTCTGAAATTGTGAAAACCTAAACAGCGTGGGATTAGGTTACTTGAAAAGCCACCTTCTCCTGCATAGATCACCCTGAACTTGAAGACCCTTTTCAGGTCTAATCTGAATTCTCCTTTCACCAAAAGTAATGATGGCTTCATTGGCCATGGCGCTATGGCTATGGACTAGCTTTCTCAGACATGTACACTTTTCACCTTCTTATAGTCTCGGCAACAGGTGAAGACCTTTTTTGGTTGATACGGGTCTCATACATAACTTGTGCAAGCAACGTCTCCTCCTGTTCTATGTTGCTATTTGTTCCCTTTTGTTTTTGCATTTTAATATTTAATTTTATTCATGTCAGCTGTCCAGAGAATATATGTTATCAGTGCTCTGGATTAGCAGGTCAATGAATGGGAAAACAGGGTGTGTGAAAACAGCGAGAAGCAGAATGGAAAGGTTCATATCTAAACTTGAAAGGGACTGGACTTTCTGAAGCATCAGGTTCATCTGTCGTACAAGGAGTTTGAAACCCCAGAGGGCCTCTTAGTCCAGGAATGTTTTCTTTATAACTGGTTTTTAATAAAGCCGTTCACGATTAATTAGACTAATACTGAGAGTAAACCCATAACTAAGCTATTCAGTTGCCAGCCTGAAGCAAATACCTCACACCAACTCTCCCTAGGCTTCTTTTATTTTTGTGCTGTGTGTGCAGACTTTCATGTTTGCACTTAGTCACACAGAGAAATATTGGTTCTTCCTGAGCGAAACAGGGGTGTGTCTGTATATATAACATTTTTATTAGATCTTTCGTTCATCAGTTAACTGCTGACAAATATATTGTGTAACCTTTAGAGGTATTGCAATTCTAATTAATTAAATTCTGGAGAAAATCTCATTTAGGACCATTATGTTAATTAATCTATTATGGATGAGAGGCTCAGCAGGAGCAGTTCTTCTATAGTTAAGTCTGTAGCTGGTTTTCTTATAAAAGGCACATTTATCTCTTCAGCCCATACAGTCATGCACTCATTCTCATCCCAGCTTCTTTTCCTCCATTTGTTGGAAAGGTATACATATTATCTCATTTTATGCTACTGTTTTGTTTAGAAAAAGGAAATGGAGGTTGACTTATCTGTACATTCAACTGATATTTAGGGTTGTATCATCTGTTCTGTACCAGAGCCAGAATTCACAGTGTCAAAGGGCCAGGACAGTTGGATTCACTGGGATGCTGACATCATCTTCCACCCTGCTTAGCCTTTCCTGTTGCCTTTGAGATTTGCTGCAGCCCTCACAGTAGCTGGAGGGAAAATGGATTTTCCCCATCTGTAATTGATTGTTGAGAGCTGTCTCTGGCTGTAGTCACACTGTAGAATTAATTCAATTTGACATTACTTTAACTGCCATGGCTCCATCCTGTGGAATCCTTGGATTTGTAGTTTGTTCATAGAATCATAGAATATAGAATCATAGAGTTGGAAGAGACCAGTCCAACCCCCTGCCATGCAGGAAATCTAAATCAAAGCATCCCTGACAGATGGCCATTGTGAGACATTGAGCCTTCTCTACCAGAGAGGTCTGGTGCCACAGCAAACTAATAACTTATTATTATTATTAAAATTAATTATTATTAATATCATTATTATTATAAAATAATAAATTATTATGTTATTATTAATATCATATTATTATTATTATAAAATAATAAATTATTATATTATTATAAAAATAAATTATTATTATTATTATTATTATTAGGGTAGTTGCAGTTTGTTGTGGGGTCCTTGGCTCGAGGCTATGGAATTCTGGGAGCTGGAGTTTGTTGTGGGGTCTTTGGCTCGAGGCTATGGAATTCTGGGAGTTGGAGCCTCTGTCCCAACCTCCATTGGCCCCCTCCTTTGCTCCCATCTCTACCTCCAGCCTCCTGTTTCATTCCCTCCATCCCTGTCATCTACACCTAAATGTATTCTTCCGAGCACCGGAAGCAAATAGGGCAAAATTGCATCATGGGAAATGTGGGACCTTGGAGGTTTTGGGTGTGTGTGTACCGAGACGGAAGCAAAGTTGCATTCCACACCAGACCAATTCAGAGTGAAATCGAAGTGAGCTTGGAAGCAACTTCTGTGAATTCGCTTGTTACCGAAATCACCAAAATGAGGAGTCACTTTGGATTCAGTGTGGAAGCGCCACGGAACAACCCCCCATAGAAAGCAATCACGTGTGATAATACATCATATTATTGTGTGAATTCGCATTGTTGGACCTGCAGTCACGTTGGATCAGAGCTACAAAAACCCATGGTTTCCAGACCTTTCACCATTTTAGTCGCCCTCCTTTGGACATGCTCCAGTTTTTCAACATCCTTTTTAGTGTTGTGGCACTAGACCATTCTAGTAGAGAAGGCTAAATATTTCACAAAGCTACAAATCCCAGAACTTCATGGCAGTTCAAGTGGTGTCAAACTGCATTAATTCTGCAGTGTAGATGCAGCTCCTCTTCTAATGCAATATATTATGGGGTGGTCTAGTTAGTAATGAGCCCATTGACTTTTTAAAAAACCTTGTCTTCTTGATGGAAATTAATACTGGGAGAACTGGTCTGCTGGTATGGATCCACACAGTGATTTTTTTTTTTTTTTTGGACTCTCATTGGCTATAGGGACTGCCATGATGAATGTGGGTATTTCACAATTTACAGCTACTCTGTCACCTATGAAAACTAAGTTGATCTGGTATCATGGAGACCTGATGCTTTGCAAAAGCATCTTATTTTTTGGCCAGTCACCTTGGAGTGAAGAAAAGTTTGACAATTTTTGTAAAGACCTTTTAGAGACGTTACTTTCAGGCAAAATCCCAAAACTCAGCTTTGTAGGTAGGACATTTTAATTCTTGATGTTTTTGCTGTTGACAGTTTTCCTTCTCTGAGAACCTTTCTCACTCTTATGTTCAAGGTTATATGTCGCACTGAGTAGCCAGCCCCATGTTCTCATTACATTCCTAGACCATTTGAAGGAGATGGAGTGGTTCCTGTCATGAGCTCTGCCAAGAGCAGATGCCAATAGCAGCAGGAGGAGCTGAGGGATAATTGTCCGTATCTTGTTATTCTTTTTCCCAAGGCTTACTAAAAGTGCTCCAGAGTATAACATGGGCTGAAAATGCCATGCTTGAACTAACACTGTAGAATCCACAGTTGTCAGTACAGTACCACCTCTTAAGTCCTACTGAGGTCAAACAGGCTTACTGTCAAGTAAGTGGATCCAGGATTGCAGTCTTAGAACTTGAACTAGCAACAAGGAGAGGAGTGGTTAGTGTATGATATTGGGGTACATTTTAGATCCTGCCCTAACTAGGATTGCAAATTGGATTCCCACTGATATTTATAAAACATTGATGTTGTTCAACTTCTCCATTGTGTTAAAATAGGCAGGGGAGTCATTAGGATAGTGCAGGAGGTGTGGACCACACCAAGTGCCACTCTAAGGGAGAGTGACACCACTGGTCCCCAAGCATCTGCCATTTGGCATAAACAGGCTGCGGCATTCACCTGCCTCCCTTTAAAATACTGAAGAGATGGGATGAATGGGATGAGGCTTAGTGGGAGGAGAAAAGAGGGCCCACAGGTTTTTTTAAAAATTAATTAAAAATAATTTTAAAAATAAATCTTTAAAATGTTTATTGTTTTAAAATTTTCTTCAAAAATTATGTCTTACCAAATTTTCACTTTAAGCCCATGAAACTATGCCCATGTAAATATATTTAGGCTGTATGTATCATATTGTAATTTAAAGATATAATTTTAATTTTGCTAGTTTTTTATGTCACCAGTATTGCCATTATATTCAGTGACACATGGGAATTACAATTTATAAGTAACATTAGGACAAAAAATGTTACTAAGGATTCTGTATGGTGCGGTATGGGAGGAGGTCAATGGGGGTGACACCATGAGTTACCACACTGGGTGAAACCAACCCTAATGAAGCCACTGAAAATAGAACCAAATTATGGTTACCACTTAAAACTTGATGCACATGTTCATCTTACCCAATGTTATAGTTATATAATTTCCATCCAGACTCAATTACAGAAGCAAGAGCAATGGATTATATGTAGAATAGAGAGGTATAATTTGTGATGTCTGATTCCCTTCCCATCAGGTTTAGAGTGAGAAATGTTCATGCCTAAAATGAAAGGGGAAAAAAAAAGAAATCCCATTGCTACCACCTTTCTGTGCCAATGGTTCACCCTGAGGGATCCGTCTTCAATGTGCAACATGGTTGGTATGAGGGTCAGGAAGATTGCCTGTGATGGAAGATACATAGTTGGTGCTGCTCCGACTGCTGGAGTATTGGGCCTGGTGGCTGCTGTTTGCTGGCTGGTTTCTAGCTGTGACATTCTCTACAGTACGAAAGCGAAGGGCATGATTCCCTAGAAGATCTGCCTAGCCTAATAATAACCTGCTGTTTTTCTGGCCTACCACAACATGTGAAGGAATGCCTGAGTGCCTTGCAGGCCACAATATATGGATGCCGGTGTGCTAGATTTTGCATGATGCATTTCCACAGACACATTCATAGGCCTGCTACAGCAGAATTGTTCAGATTACAGTTTGGACAAAAGAAAAAGAAAAAAGAAATAAAGAAGGAATTCAACTGTGCTTAATTATTCTTTTTAAAAATCACTATTCAGCTTCCATCAGTGTTAACATCTACTGAGAAATGCAGCCATCAACAATTTGCCACTCAATGTGTGTTACTTTAATTAGTATGAAAATTAAAGGGCAACTATAGGCCAACGTGAATGATTATGGAAATACATGTGCATCCCATGCAGTGCTCTCATTTAATTAATCGTCTTGTAAACTATATCGAGCACTTTAAGTCACTGAGTATAGAAGCTCTGTTTTTAAATAACTACTTAATACTCAACAGGATGTGGAGAAAACACTGCAGCGGAGACAGCCACATCTCATGTTTCCAAGCCTGAGTTTTTTCCCCAAAGCAGAAAGAAGTCTTAACAACCCATGTCTGAATCCTAGCTCTCTGATGTTCAGACATCCAATTACATTTTCTTTTCCAGGGGTGTGACTGTGTGGGCATGTATGTGATCCAAGACAGAGAACAAGGATGAGCAGGAAAGGTGGGTGGAAGGGAGGGAGAGAAGAGCAGATTTTGTAAACTAGTGACTTTTGAAACTAATTGGCAGTAGTGAATACATGAATGAAGGCCAAAACTGCATGGCGAGCATTTACTACAGTAACTTAAGTCAAGGCACAGGGAAAGAAGAAAGAAAGGCATCTTTGTTTCAACTGTCAAATTAGCTGATGGAGAAATAAAACATTTTTACATGTTTTTAAATGCAGCATTAATTATTTATGCTTACACACACACAAACCCTATTAAAACCAGATTCCATGAATTACACTTTGTGCATCTGAATTGGACAGTGTGAGAATAGTAATCCTTTTACATTCATACTTTGCTTCATTAGAGGAAGGAAAAAGGAAACATAAAAGTTCACTATTCATTAAAGATATTCTGTGTTTGAGGGTCAAACCATACATACGCCTTTACACACAAGAAAGGCGTTCCAAACACTTTCTTTTGGAGACTGCAGTTTATGGTGCTGATTGATTTTTAGAACGAATCTAATTTTAGGGAGGGACCTTGCTAAATGGATAGAAACAGAAAAGCACAATGATTCAGGGCTGGGGCTCATTATCCAGCCTGTAACGAGGTTCTAAATCAATGGCATTACACTGGCTTAAAGATGGCTTAATGGAGGGGATAAATAGGCCAATTGGAAGGGAAGACATTAAGTGCATTGGGAAGTTTCTCTTTCTGAGCTCAAGATCTACATAGGCACAAAACTTAACAGACATTTAAATGCTTCATTTTCCTCTCTCTCTCTTGGTTTCATTGGGTGCCTTCAGGGCTAGACCAATGTTCTCTAAGCTGAGCACATGAGCAATATGTTACTTTACCAACAACTCATTCTAATTAAGCATCAGGATATAATGTAAGGTAACGTCCATGGGAAATCATACCCAACCTATATTAGATAACATTTCTGAATAAGTCCCAATGAGCATAGTGGAACTTACTTTTGAGTAAAAATGTATAGGATTGCCCTGTTAAGTGGCACTCTTCTAGCCACTTATCTGGGAGTTACCCATTGACATTTGCCTAAATACCCTGAACACCCGAGATTTCATCTAATCTTGGAAGATAAGCAGGATCAGGCCTGATTAGAAAGGAGAGTGCCAGGGAACACTACCAGGCTATATTCAGAGGAAGACAATAGCAAATCTTGTCAAAGGAAGCCCTGTGAAAATCATGGGGTCACCATAAGTCAACAGGTGACTTCAAGCCACATAGTGCTTAACTTTACACATCTTCACCTTTAAGTCCTACTGAAAGTGAGACTTTCTTCTGAGAAGACATGAATAGAATTGTACTGTCAGTTGGAATAGCCTCTATTGGGTGCTAACAGAGTTGAGATTTCATTAAGGTTTCAGGCACAGAGAAAGATTCATCGTAAATCTCTCATCTAGAAACGCCAGTTAGAATTAGAAGCACCAATTCCCCAAACCATTCCCTGCACATGGAATGTATATGTGATCCATTTACACAATGGCACTTGCTAGAGAGGGGGGAAAGAACAAATATTACTAAGATGAACGTGAAGTTTATCCAAAATGGATTTTGCTGTTAGATTTGAGGGTCAAAAGCTGAAGAAAGAAAATGTTTCTTGATCTACCTCTATTCCTTTCTTACTGAATGCCTTGTTCAACTTGTTAGTCAGAAAGGCTACAAATCCTTCCTCGCTTTTACATGCAACACTGATATGTTCACATTTTCACTCTATTGTAACTTCTCCCTTCCATCTTCCTTTCCTTATCTTTGAAGAGCACTTGAAATGATATTGGAAGACGGACCACAGTTAAACTTCATTCTTGATTCACTTCTCTGTATTTATGGAGAAAATTGTTGAATTATGTCTTTCAAGAACCAGCTACAAAAATGAAGTATATAGTCCTATAACTCTGATGGAAAATGGCAAATGAAATGGAGGATTTTAGCGAGCAGCAGAAAACTTGCCACACATCTATTGTACAAAAATTTCCAAGGTTCCCTTTCTTTGTTATATCCTTACTATTACTGATAGCCTGACTTGTGGGCCATTTTGTGACCTATAAAGCAGTGCATAGGGGCATATGTTAGGCCCTCACGTATGTCATGGAAATAGCTGGCCATGACTTCTGTTCCATATTAAAGAGTAGCATCATATTCTGACTGTTGTGGCTTTGAACTGGTATAAATGCCATTAGAAAATTATTGGACTTTTGTGGAGGTTCTGTGAAGGTCCTCTTGAGGGTTTCACAAGCTCTGTGTGACAACTAAAGCACTACAAAGACCTGGGAACATTGCCTAGGAGGCTCAATGAGTGCAGTCCTTAATTGTGAGTGGAAAGTTGGAGTGACTGTAACACAATGAGAGGGTGCATGGTCATACCTTTAGTTGCACAGTTGGTTGCAGAAATGGTACAATCTCCATCAGGGCTAGCCTGAAGAAGAAGAGCCCTCCCTCCGGTCCATCTGCCTTGGTCCAGGCCTCAGAGGGAGAGAAGAATGCTGGACCTGATTCCCTCCCTCCCTCACCATTCCCTTCTCCTTTTGTGTCGTGTCTTTTAGATTGTAAGCCTGTGGGCAGGGAACTGTCTGTTATCCCCTCTATTGTAAACCGCTCGGATTCCCAGTGATTGGGCGGTATATAAATAAAACCTATTATTATTATTATTATTATTATTATTATTATTATTAATCTAGTACTGTGGCATAACTTGCATAATTTTACACCACCCAGCTGGTGAATAGGCCTCTCATTGTTTGTCCATGGTATCTTGATCTCACATCTTCAGTTTAAAATAATCTTGAGGTGGCAAATAGTACTGCACTGCATTGTTTACTGATTATGATAATATTGGTGACTGGACCATAACATATTAGATGCTTACAGGCCCGGTTTCAAAAGTGTGGCTAAATGTGAAGTCATAAGCCATAAGCAAGATGATGATAGCCTCTACCCATAAACTCTAGTCCATGGGTGTGTCCTCATGCAGACCTGCCACTTATCCTCAAGAATTGGAAGGAATGCCTCTTTCCTTTTTCTGTTTTGTACTCCCACAACAAGTGTCTCAGTGCAGATGTGACAATCTTAACCACTACAATCATACCATTTGTCTTTCTTCTTTATGGGCCTGTGGCTGCACTGAGGTTTGCTGAAGCACCAAGTGTCTTCATGCAGGACATGTAAGAAAAACATATTGTGACCACATGTGAATTCACTCCTCAAGTCACCAACCTGGTCAGGTGATGTATGAATGTAATGTGAGAATGTGAATATGTGCAACAGTCTAGACATAGAATTACGATGTAGGGGAGATGTCCTGTGTCCTGGGCCCTCTTTTGTCAGGAAATTTTCCTTGCATTCTTCATTTGTGTGCTAATGAAGTTCTGTGGCTAAGCCTTGACATTTACTTGGGGAATTTTATACAAGTTTTGCTTAACATAGTAGACCCTTTAATGTTCATTTGAAGAATTCCTGCCATTTCTCATTGCTACACTTACCGCCTAAGAGCATTACAAAAATGTCAATAATAACCAATCCTTGTTGTCAACCAGTAGCACATTTTGTGGATTGTGCTGAACTATATTTCATTGGGGAAATTGGATGGGCTTTTTTGTCCACCATAATCAATGGTCCATAAAAGTAAACAAACAATGATGCCTGTTATGAGTAGAGTGTGCTATAATGCTCTCCTGTAAAGGGTGGAATGAAAGACGAACCATTTCAGAATGTGACTGCAGTCATATCACTGCAGCCTGCATATGTCAAATGACTGATAGCAACTGCGGCAGCTTTTGCAATTCTCTGCCAGTGCTGTCTTCAGATACCCTTCCAGATAAACCTTCTTGTATTGCAAAGAGGAGTTTGCAGAATAAATGATACCAGAAATTATTGTTTCTAAATGCCTTGGCCGCACATGTTTCAAGAAGAGATTTACGCTTTGGATAGCAGCTTGGGAGAGATCCCCTGGTGGTGCTTTGTTACTGAGTGATTCTGATCCTCCAACACAGATTTAGATGCTTCTGAATCTGTGTTGGAGGTCCAGAATCACTTACACCCAGAACTTGGTAAGGTTACCTGTTTTAACTTCAACTCCCAGAACTCTGCAGCAAACTGTCAGGATGATTCTGCAAGCTGCAGTCCAAAAAATAGTTTTTCAGATTCTGAAAAACAACAGTTGCCTTCAATATGAAAGAGAAAAGTGTCTGCTCAACTGACACTGAAAAAGAGTTGGAGAGAGTACAAATACTTTTTGGCGCTTGGATCTTGCTTAAAGGCATGGTTCTTATGTCTAAGGGTTCCTTCCATTATTATCTTTGGTGACAAAGTGTTATCTCTGGTGGCAAAATGTTGTGATTTGGTGCAGTCATAATATTGCATAGGAAGAGTACAGCTTGAAAAAGTCACTTTTTGTACTGGAACTCCCAGACTCTCCCAGCTAGCACAGCCACTGAAGTTAGGTAGCACAGAGGCAGCAATATAATGTCAATTTCCCCTTCAAATCAAAGTGTTCAGGGAATATGTATTTTGATTCCAAAATCAGTAGTGCATTTGGAAACAGGCTTTAAAACTAGATGGGACTGTATAACCGGATGGTTGAAAACTCCTATGGGAGGGGTACTTTCTATAAAACAGGGTGGGAGTTGGATATACAGTCAGTTATTTCAGATGCAGAATGGCATCATATATGGTCACGTCCTCCGTATAAGTCATCTGCTCTATGGGAAAACACATTGAGAGTGGTATACAGATGGTATCTGACCCCTGTCCAGCTAGCATGAATGACAAGAAAGACATCTTCTTTGTGCTGGAGGAGTTGTGAGACAAGAGGTACATACCTACACAAGTGGTTGGAGTGCCCAATTGTGCAACAATTCTGGACACAGATTGTTCAATTGATGTCAGACATCACTAAGCAAAAGGTACAACCCACCCCGGAATTGCTTCTTTTGTCAATATTTCAATTTGATAATAAATTTCTCCATCATAAAGAAATTGTATCTTTTTCAGTTGCTATAGCTAGATTAATCGCTGCCAGAAACTGGAAAACAGGTCATCTGTGCATGGATCAATGGTGGACGAAGTTCTGGGAATGATGGAAGGAAGCTTGCAGACGATGCCAGGAGAACCTCTGAGGCAAGGAGCAACCAGTTCAAGGAAAAGTGGTTACCTCTTATAGAATATATTAACTCCAATTCTCATGCTCATGTTCCACAACAGCACCACAGGAGATTTTGGTTTGGAGTTTTGAATGAGACCTCAGTTTGAATGAGACCTGTATTTTAGCTTGTGTTTTTAAAGTAGAATGGTGATGTAATTGTGTTTTACCTTTTGTAAACAACATAAATTAAAAATAAAAATAAAACTAGATGTGTGGCTTTCATCATCATCATCATCATCATCATCATCATCAATTTCTCGCCTTTGCCCCAATTTGGAACTGTGATTTACAACAGATAAGAGTTCAAGATCATGTTTCTTTATTACAATCCAAAAATTCTACAACAGTTAAGAATCACATAGTTAAAAATTCATAAAATACAAAAAGTGATTAAACTATCAAAACATTTAAAACCAGTTGAAAATATAAATCTTAAAAACAGCAACACCACAACAAAAGTAACAGATAAGTCAGCAAATCGTTTAGGTGGGGTGGGCCTGGTACACTCAATACTCAAAGGCCTATTGAAACAGAAAGGTCCTGACTTGTCTGCAAAAAAGAGTAGGCAGGGTGCCAGTCTAACTTCTCCGGGAAGGCACTCCATACCTTTCCAGAGTCGGGGGGGCTGAGGAGCCATTGAGAAAGCCCTCTGCCATGTTCCCACCAGATATACATTTGAGGGTGGTGGGACAGACAGAATGTCCACCCACATTATTTCAAAGCAGGTTAGTAAGGGAGAATGCAGTTCTTCAAATAAACTGGACCTTAACCATATAGGGATTTAGAGGTCATAGCCAGCACATTGAGTTTTGTGAAGAAATGAAGCAGCCAATGGAACTGTTGTAACAAGGGAACTGTGTTCTTAAAAGGAGAATGCAACACTTTTTTGGCATCATAGTAGAGCAGGGGTAGGCAACCTTTTTGAGCCGGGGGCCGGGTTGCTGTCCCTCAGACAACTGGGGGGGGGGGGGGGGGGGCGAAGCCAAAAAATAAATAATTAAATAATCTTTTTAAAAAATTAATTAAATAAATAAACCGGGACAAATGTAGGACAAAAATTTCAAATGGAGGACACTTTTTTAAAAATAGAGGACACGCTAAAAATTTGCTGATTTTTAAAAAAATGTTAATATAAATGCATGTTTTGGAGGCTTCTATAGATAATTGCCCCCCTTGCCCGCCACTTGCCCCCTTGCCCGCCTCCTCCTGATAGGCCAAAGGCCCCACGCCCTCACGCAAGAGGCCAAAGGCTCCGGTGGCGATCGGCGGCAGGACCGGGCTGGGGCCAGTCCCAAGGTCTTGCCGGGCCACATCCGGCCCGCGGGCCGCAGGTTGCCTACCCCTGTAGTAGAGGGTTGTGTGTTTAGGACTCCCCCCCAAAGTAAATGTACACAACATTTGTCTGCAAAAACCTGTTTGTGAGTTGGTCTGTAATCTCTGGACCCTCTCTCAGTCACACTGAATACTTTAGAATATGGCTCCCAAGTTAAGAAGGACTGAGTGTGACCCTGATTGTGATTCATGGCTTGTGCTTATTCTGAGCTGCAGAGCAGAGCCAAGGTCCCAAAGTAGTGCTCCTGCATTCACAGATCACAGGCTTCAGTTTGGTTGAAGGTAGTATTTGGACTGGTTGTGAAGTTCAGATTTTCCTTTTCCAAGTGTCATATTAGATAATATGTTTCTCCTATGGTCTTTTTTTGCTTGCCACTTTTAATCATAATATCATTCCAGCTGGATATCAAACATCAAAGCAGTTACCTTAACTTTACTGTGGAGTTTTCCTTAGGTTTATTTGCTGCAGGGACATAAGCCAGGTATCTACTGTTCTATACTTTTTAAAAAACATATATATCTCTGTCAGCCTTTTAATCTTTGGAAATTTGAATGTACATGGAGTATTCATAGGTGACAGGCTGGTTTTGCTGAGACAAGCAGGGATGAAACCATCCCACCACAGTCCTGGGAAGCCCAACAATCTGCTTGAAGCATTTTGAGACAACTCTTGATCCAAAGGTATCAAAGGGTTACAGTTAAGATCAAGAAGAATTAAAACTGATGGCGTGCCAGAAACAACCTGCAATGCAAGGTCATTACTTTCCCTCGTTAAAGCGGTCTCAGTACACTGGTCTGATCTGAAACTTTAATTGAAATGCTTCAAATGATGCATTTATAAGGATGATGAGGTGGATGCTGCCCATTCATTGACCTCTGCAAAGAAAAGTAGGACTATAATGGGGTGAAAGTCTTAAGAGATTGCTCGAGGATAGTTGAGGCCTTTTAATGAGGTAGCTGCTCACTCTTCAGCAGTGGAAAGAACTCTTCAAGATACTACAAAGATGATACTGATGAATGACCAAAATAGTCTAACTACTCACAATAGTTACAGTCAAAGATGCTGCTAGATTCATTCCCCCTCGCACTCTTCCCCCCCTTTTGTACAATCGTCAAAGACAGAGGCGGAGAGATGAAAAATAAGGCCATATTGGCAAAAGGAGCATTGATTTGTCAGAAATTTGGTTCTTAGCCTCTCTCACTCTTTACCACTCTCTGTAGTTGGAAATAGCGTAAGTACTGAAGCAAGTCTGAAAAGGGGATTGCTGCTCATTGTGGTGTGCACACTCCTTATATTTCTCTCTAGCAATCAGATTTTGCAGGATTTTAGGCCATTTCCAAAACCTCTTCAGCCTGCTTAACCAGAGGCTACATGAAAGGTAGGCATACACCATGAGAAGTGAATCCTATTCAGACTCCTTTTAATTTGCTCTTTAAAAGTATAAAGCTGTTGCCAATCTGTAATGCCTCTTCTGTCCGTTATTTTTTCTATTGCAATAGCTTGATACAGCAACAACCCAAGGGTCATGGTGTCAGATACATCATGTATCAGGAACTTAGTCGCTTTGGTACTATTGCGCCATAAGGAGACAAGGCAAGTGGAAGCTAGAGACATCTGTGTGCTGATATTATCGATATTATTTTTAAAAACTCCACCTCCCTGCTGAAGTTCAGTTTTAGCATGATAATAAACTGCAAAGACCACAGTGACCTAAGGGGGAACAAAACTCAAATACCTTCTTGACTTCTTCCTTTTTTTACTTCTGTTATCTCTTCTAAGCAGGGAGGTCCATACTCCTATCCACATGATTATCTTTCCAGCCAGCTGCCAAGTTGTAAAATGTTCTGTTCCTGGGCGGCTGATGGGCAGCCATGTTTAATGCTCTGCCCTTAAATTAAGGCGACACATGACTTTCATTCCTGATAACTGAACATTTCTAATCTCCCGTAAGCCTGGCCTTCTCAATGCCTATCTACAGACACCTCTTCATTTTATCAGAAAAGTGAGAGTCTTGCCAGATTAATACCTTATTGTTTAATAATAGGTGGCGTTTCTTTTTATAGTCATTTCTTCTGATACGTTTTCTGCCGCATTGTGAAATATTTCAGACACACATGAAAGCCATACAGAAATAAAATTGTATTATTAAGGCACTGGCATTTGTGTTCCCAGGAACTGGAAACTCAGAACAGTAGACATCACCATAGCCATAGAGTTGGGAGAGACCTTTAAAATAATCCGTCCGAAAGTCCTGACCAAAGCAGACATTTCTGGCAGAAAGCAGCCTATCCAGTTCTTTTAGCAGTTCATCATAAGACTTGGTTTCCAGGCTCTTCGCCATCCCGATCTGCATTTCCATATGGAAATATTTCAGTAGTCTTCAGAATCCTAGCAGTATACATTTGTGTTTATTTTTTTAAAAGAAAGACTACCTATTTCATCATGGAGTTTCATCATGGTTGGGACACATTCAGAGAAGAGTTCACAATCCCCTGATATCTCACCTCATTCTTAGAATTTTATCACATAAGGCAGTAAATTGGAATTAAAGCAAGATATTTGGCAGTACTTATCACATGATGTCATGTTTGTTCAGTTGCTGCTTTGTATTTCATTTGTTTCTGTAACACACCTTTTCACGGATCGAGAAAACCAATCCATAGCTTCCTGATAACACTCCTATTCCACGAGTCCTCCTGGTACAATAGGTTCCTTCTGCATCAGTAACAATTGATGGCAGTCATGAGGGGGCATGATTCTCTTCCTTTCCCCTCACTATTCCCAAGCAGGCTGAAATGATGATACTCGGTGATTTTCAGGTTTTTTTAAAATTTATTTTTGCTGTGATTGAACAATTATAGCAAAAACAAATCAAAACAAACAAACAAACAAAAATCCCAAAAGGAACGAAGTGAAAACAACCTCAGCAAAGGAACTCATGCACTGAAAGGCATGGAAGGTGGGTTACGGAGCCAGTGTGGAAAGGACCATGCATTGCCAAAGCAGCACACTCACACAATTGCAGAGAAGTGTGATGCCGATCATTTTCAAACCGGTATGTTCTCATTTGCTTCACTAACACAATACTTGCAAGAAAAAAAGCTGGTATGATAAATTCCTGAGTTTTCAATCTTATTTTCTTTTATTTTGAGTATTTAGATCTCACCAAAGGCTCTCAGAGCAGTTTACAGATTGCTAATTTGACAGTTCCCTGCCTTCAGGTTTACAATCTAAAAAGACATGATACAAAGGAGAAGGGAATGGCCATGGGGAAGGGGATCAAGTCCAGCAGATACTGCTGGTTCTTCTTTCCCTCCAAGGCCAGGATGGTAGCAGTTGGAATAAAGGGAGGACCATCTCCCTCTGGGTCTAGGCATGATGGAGCTGTGCCTGCCTCTTTTCTCCCTCTGTGGCCAGGGACATAGCAGTTAAGATGGAGCTCTTAATCTCTATCTCTGGCTGGTGCTGCTATCATCCAGGACTATCTGGCACATACCTTTTGGACTACAGCACCCAGAATCACTCAGCCAGCATGGGCAGTGATGATGTTGATCACACTGATTTTTTAAAACTGTAACCCACCAAAAGAAAGCCTTTCCAAGCTCTGGCCATTCAGTTCTTGAAGAATGGATGAACTTGCCACAAGACTAATCAGATCCAGGTAAGACGCTGCCAGATTATGGTAGAGTCATAAAAGAAGGAAAAGGCACCTGTGTGAGGATGTAGCAGAGGCTTCTTGCATTGCCCCATGCTGCACTGCTGAACACAGTCAGAAGAGTTTAATATATTCAGCATAAGAAGGAAGCAAGCTCCAAAAGCCAACATTTATCTCATTAAAACATGTTGATTGAGACCAGAGTTTGAAATGAAATGCCAGAGTGAATAATTCTACTGTAATTATTTTTTAATGATAGGTTTAACTTTTAATATCATTTTTTCCTTGCTGATCAAACTTTGTTTTAAAAAGGCACTGTCCTGAGAATTATTACCAGCTTGGCGTGACATTGGGAGTATCCCCTGGATGTTCTCTCTTTCTTTCTCTCTCTCTTCCTCCACTTCCTCACTTGCATTTACAATCATGCTTTGCATTAGTGCTGTACAATTAGATAAATTGTGTGTGTGGTATTTGAGTTTGTTTTTCTTCTCCCTAAAAAGTAACCAAATTGGTATTAAGTATTCAAGATGTAATCTCCACAGCAGGAAGCAGCAGATCGGATTCATCTTAAATAACAGAGTAACAGCAGAGCTAAGAGTAGAATGTGTTTTCTTTCCTATCAATTATTTTTATGTCAGCTTAATGCTTAAGAAAGTTACTGAGTGAATATGCAGGAGAAATAAGACCTTCATTTACTCCCATCCTTAATAGAAAAATATTAGGGTTTTGCTGTCACTCCTGAAAATTTCATTTTAGCTACTTATTATCGGTGTAGGTTTGCAACAACAGCCTTACATAGAGGTTTGGTAAACTTGCTTCTCTTGGTGTTATTTCCCTATTTTATTTTATTTTATTTTATTTGTATTGCATCAGTATACTGAGGTATCAGTAGAATATTGAGCTTATTTGTAGATTCAGACAGTGGTGAACATTTCACTGTTTGTGTTTCATGAGTATCGCGCGACTCCTCACCTGTGTCCTGTTCAGGCAACCAGTAAATATCTGAAGTCAGTAGTATCCGAATCCTGTCCACGGTCCCCACACACCCCAAGCTCTGATCTTTAATACAGGAATACCATTTCCAATCCTTCTCTCCCATGGTCACTGTTGAGCTGAATGTAGCTTTGATAACTTGCAACTGAATCTGTGGATGGTCAGTTTGAAAGCACCATGTCTGAGGCAGAACTTGGAAATGTTACTTTTTTTAAAGATCACTCCCAGACCCCCTATTCACCATGGCCATGTTGGCTGGGGGATTCTGAGAGCTGCAGTCCCAGAAACTATCCATCCAAGTTCTGAGCTGTGGGTCATGCTGTGGAGTTCTTTCTGTGGTGTTCAGATTTTTGATCATTAATGGCAATGGCAAACAACCTCTGCACAAATCGTGCCCCTCAACCCCCCATGATTGGTTTGCCTTAGATTATTCATAAGTCAGCAATGATTTGAAGGCACACAACAACAACAGATGCAATCAGGGTATTGTTTTGTGCTGCTGGAGAGGCACATGCATGAACCAGTCACATCTGTGATGATTTTAGTTTCAGCTCTGTGAGAATATTGATGGAAGGGATGAGCTTCTTTAGTTTGTAAAACTCTGCATCTGCATAGAGCTGCTAAGAGAGTTGCTTCATTGCCTTTGCTCCTCTAAAAAATGTAAGCTGCCTTGCTGGTTCAAACCAAAGGTGTTATTTTCTCACTGTCCAGTCCAGTTCTTTTGGGTACCTCTCTAAGAGTGAAACCATTCTAGTCTCAATTCATTTTGTTGCCTAAGGAAGTACCTCTCTAAGAGTGAAACCATTCTAGTCTCAATTCATTTTGTTGCCTAAGGAAGTACAGCAAATGGCAAGCTTGGGTTGAGGGGGGGGGGGGGGCAGTGCTAGCTTTCCATTAGCCAAAGGCAGTAAGGCAGAAAGCACTTGACCAGGTGTCATCCCTCTTCTGGGTGTCACCCAGTGTGGGCCACACCACCACACCCCCTAGTGACACCGCTGTCTTGAAGTGAGTGAAAGTTCACTATAACTTCCTGAAATACTTCCTAATTTGTTTGTTCTGATGTGTCTCCTAAATCAGTTTTGTTGGGTGGACCAATTCAGACACTGTGGTCGGAACACAAGAGCTGCTGAAAAACAATTTTTCCACAATCTGACAACTCCATTAATGAATCTGTAATGTAAAAGTGGTTAATTGTGTTTGCACAGAGATGGGAAGATCATCTGTGTGATTTGAGCTGCACAAATGATCAGTGTGTGTGCGTGCGTGCGTGCGTGTGTGTGTGTCACTGATGTGATGTGGAGCCAGACCAGATTATTACTAGATCAGAAACAATAATATAGTTCAGTTCAGTTCAAGTTTATTGAGCTGGCTATAAGCCATAGCAATATCCTAGAATATTAAAGATATTAAATTGAACATCAGAACATGACCTGGTTTTTTGTGTGTGTATTATTTGTATTGCTTTAGGAAAAACAACAACAGACAGTGGTGTTGGATCTGTATCAACAAATGTGAATAAAGAAATCCTGCTACCAATAAGGGGTTCTGCAGATAATATCTTCCATCCTATCTGGTTTCACACAAGGAAGCATATTTGTAGACAATGCTCCTCATTGCTAATCTCAAACTTCCTGATGCACTCTTTGTATTTGTATGGGTCAATACAGTTTTCCTAGAAGACTGCAAGATTTAGGAATACTAGTTCAAACTGTTTAAACTGAAAAGTGAGGAGGAGAACCCTTCTGTGTGGAAGTACTCTTAGAATAGCTTCCTGCTTTAGGACACTTGCATCTAGATGAGCACATGAGCCCAATGGGCATGTGTACCAATCTCTGTTGTTCACTGCCACATCAGTAGCTGGCTTGTAAAGTAAGAGCTTTGTGACCCAGATTCAGGGTTTGATCTTGGATTAAAAGGGTGACCTGAAGAGCCAAGTGTGGTGCAGTAGTTTGAGTGTTGGACTATGAATTTGGAGACCAGGGTTTGAATCCCATGTATTCTCTCAGCCTCAGAAGATGGCCATGGCAAACCCCCTTTGAAGAAACTTGCAAAAAAAAACCCCTGTGATAGGTTTTTAACCTTAAATCAGACACAACTTGAAGGCACACAAGAACAACCAGCATATGTGACTGAAACTTGACATAGGTGAAGATGAAAGAGAAAGTTTGATTATGCCCACTAGGTTGTCAGGTGTAATAGAAGGCATGGTCTGAGGGTCAGGTTGGATGTCTGAATTGGTAAAGGTGATCTGAGAGGTGTTGCGGGTTCCCTACAAATCAGTTGTTTCAAGGAAGGATTTCAGACTTCAGGCTAAGGATCATTAGTTCATAGCTTCCATGGTAGCCGTGAGTCTGATCAGTATCTGGTCCTATACAGTTGGCAGGGTGCTTGCTTGATCTGGTTTTTACTCAGCACTAAGAAGTTGCCCATGTTTGTTACTAGTTGGAGGTCTGGGGTTTTTGACATTAATATGATACCTTTTCCTTGTTATGGCCATGGCTTTTAATAACTACTTTTCTGTGGAGAGGTAACAATAATAATAATAATAATAATAATGTTTATTTATATACCGCTTTTCCAAATTAGATCAAAGTGGTGTACAACAGGAAGTACAATACAAAGTCAAAATAAAACATAACATGCCTCTCTTCCCCTCAAGATGGTCAGAAGGAGGGCTCTTAGTCTTTCAGGCCAGGCCTCTCTCCCTCTCAAGATGGTGGTCGGAAGGAGGGCTTTTTCTTCTTTCAGGCAGGCAGTTGGAGCTTGCCTGCCTCTCTCTCCCCAAGATGGTGGCTGAAGGTAATGGCTTGTTGGGCGTGTATGCTGCCTCTGTGTGAGTAATGGGAAAGGGAGGAGGAAAGGTCATGTGGGTGAATGCAACAAAAAGGTTTGCTTTGTAAGGTATTCTTCTCAGAATTTCCAAGATGCAATAACTGTACTGGCCACTTGGGGGAAGCAGTGACCATTTTTCCTGGGGTTTTTTTAGTAACACAATGATAACAGTAACGTATTAATAACAAGTAACTCAGCAAGTTGTCTTTCTGTATGGCAGTAACAGTAACAAGTAATGTTCTGTTGAGTACTTGAAGTTATTAGTAAAGCAATGCTTTCCTTTTAAAAAGTAACATTCCAAAACCTGTCTTTACTTTTTTGTCAGCAGAGGGATTTGAAAGAACCCAATTCTAATGGACAGATCATTGGAAAAACAGTGATATGGTTCAGATTTGTCACAGCCCCCTAACACTACAAAAATAGGGTTAAGATTTCTTAGGAGTCTTAATTTCTGCAGGCATGGTGGGTGTCTTATTTAACTGCTACCTCTGATAGATTTCTTAATGGACTGGGACCCAGGGCCTTTTCTGTAACAACATCTTTTCTAGGTTTTAGTATATGGGCTGTGATTACAGTACTATAATATCCCATCAAGCTTTTAATAGTTTTTACTGTTGCTTTCTGGTTTTATTGAGATGAATGTTCTGGCTTCTCTTTTTAATTTTGTTATGACATATCAGTTTCATTCTGTTTTGATTACTATTTCCCCCCAAATTTTGTGCTTTCGCCTTAGAGGCGATGTCTAAATATGTCACGTAAGTAAACAAATAAACAATTTCTTTGTGAATTCTCTCATGAATTGGCCTGACCTGTACCTTCCAAATTGAAGCACAGACTGAAATGTAGTTCCCTACCAATTTTTGTGTTTCCTGGATATTCTGACTCACTTCTTGGCAAAAAAGAGAAGAAGACATAAAATATGTTCAGAGATGCAATACATACAGCTCCATAAAACTACATATTTAAATGTAGATTTTCTACAGATTTGACTCCCTGGTTAATGGGGACATAGGACAGAATGGACTTACAGGAAACAGAGGTCCAAGGGACAAGACTGCAAATTATTCCTATGCAGGCATTTCACTCTCTGTATGTGTTAGGATCTGAGTCCCTCAGAGTTGCTGCCATGCTGGCTAGCCATTTATGGCACCAGCTTTGCTATGTATTACTGGATGATGGGATATTTCATACCTTTGATATTGCTGGGTGGAACGGATGTTTATCTTCCTGCAGCTGGCTAATGAACAAATGTGAGGGAAGGTAATATGCATTAGGAACAAAATTGTTCACAATTAAAATACTCTTCATTCCATTAAAAGAGAATATGATCTGGCCACACACGATTTGTAGGGGTGTGGGCTTTTGGTGTCCTCCCCTCTGAATAACTCCTTAACTTCTACAAAAAAGGCTTCACGGTTTTTACTTGAGCATCTATGGAAATCTATAGAAATGGCATTATCACATATATGGCCATCCGTGGATTTGGATGGTTGTATATTTTGACAGAGGGAGGGTGAATAGATGCAAATAGATGCGAATTTGCACAGGAAAGTGAAGACAATTGTCAACGTGAATGTTTGAAAATGCATACCAATTTGCACAATATACTTAACATGTAGACTAGCCCTTGGATTTCTGATCTGAGGCCAGCCAGTACATGCCAATATGCATGATTTGGATGTGGGCAGGTCCAGTCCTCCTGTTAGATGGAATGAGGTAACCGCTTCAGAGGCAGATGTGGCAGGGCAGTCGCATTACTTGAGGATACCTAGCTATTCCAAGTTATGCACTCAATTTACATGTGGCTTTCATTTTATTTCCTGCCAAGAAGTAATTCCGTATCTGCTCATGTGCAGAGAAAGAAGCTGGGCTTCCACCAATCAGTTTTCTAGCAGGGAAGGAGAGAAGAGAAGTCTGATTTTTGTCTTCTCCATCCTTGGGGATCCATACTGGCAATTCTGGATAGTGGATCGGTCTGGGGAATGGTGTGTGTGTGTGTGTGTGTGTGTACTCATTTGCACACATGATTCTTCTTTCAG
The DNA here is from genome assembly GCA_023333645.1 of Sceloporus occidentalis. Classification (NCBI taxonomy): domain Eukaryota; kingdom Metazoa; phylum Chordata; class Lepidosauria; order Squamata; family Phrynosomatidae; genus Sceloporus; species Sceloporus occidentalis. Next base: position 1,924,578 of record JALMGF010000104.1, on the reverse strand, counting down.
CAAGGGACACGTGTGTAGAAGCTGCTTCTATCCATATTTAGTCCCTAGATGGACTGGTGTGAAAATGTCCCTAATTTCCTTGTCTTACAGTTTCCGTTAGATAATGTTTTAATAATTTCTTCTGGTAATCTGTTGCGCTGTTTAACCATTGCCGAGTTGCACCCCAGAGAGAGATGCATTTCAGCAGCAAAATGGGAGAGATTACTGTATCTATACCAAAAGTGCTTTGGGATTTTTTTTCTAGATTAAAGGCACTATTAACGCAAGACATTATTGGGAGAAAAGGGAACACTTTGCTGCTTAAATACAGGTGCTGTGTAGCTTTCTGTGACAGATGTGTTCCAAGAGAAGTGTTTTGGATTGTGTTGAAAATTTGAAAGCGCTAAAACCTCCAGGCTCTTCAGGGGTGCGCTCTCTTTCTCTCCTAAATTCAATTCCCCTGTATAAATAAAAATTAAAAGACTTTGAAACTTTAAACTTTCTTCAAAAGGAGTGATATAAAAAAGAACATTAATAGGATGAATATAATTTTACACACACACACACCGTTCATTCTCCACTATAAAAGAGGGTATAAGCAAAGAAGATAGCAAAGGTTTTTAGAAACACTAATGGGCAGATTTTATATTTATGAAATTACATAAGGAAAAGGGACACAAGGAGTGAGCCATTGAGCAAGGAATGAGAAGGTAGGAAGCTATGGAAAATATACAGTCAAGCCAAGACATATACAAGGATTGCAAGAGTGAAATGTTGTAGACCATAGAGTCAAATGTGAGTCAAGAAAGATAAAACATAACAACATCCTTTGATGTCACTTTCCTCACATTTTTACCTCTGGTTATTTAAGGGGGGCACTTTGGGTTTTATTATAACCTAAGATTTCCCCCAAATCCTGAATGAGCCTTGATGTGTGTCTGTCTTTCTCTCACGGATGCATAGAAAATGTTGCCAGGAGGAGTTGTTCACTGATGATGATGATTGATAAAGATTTAAAACTACATTAAGTATGTAATCAGAGAGCTGTGTAACTATACCTGTACCCATAATGTGACAGTTTTGAGGGACAAATTCTCCTGTGTCTAAAGAAGAGCTTTAAGTGATGTGAACAGAAACAAAAAAGGCAGAAGGACAGGCTGCTAGCATTTGTATCAGGGTTAGCCAAACCCATTCTAAAGGTTCCAAAGCCAGTTGCAGAGACTAATAGTATTAAATCATGGCGGTGATTAAATTAACCTGATTTTAAAAAGATATAGTTTGGGGGCTTTGGGAGGTTTGGGAGGTTTCAGAGGCTGCTGCAAGGGGCTGCATGGAGATCATGGTCTGCAGTTTGTCCACCTCTGTTTTAGGACAAGACAAAACAACATACACACACCTAGCCCTTACTGAGCCCTTCTCATATGTCATGTGAAGATGGTTAAAATGTTTCCTTTTAACCAACTTTTCTCCAGACTAATTATGCCTAGCTGCTTCATTCTTTATTTCTAGATCCTCTTGTCTGCATATGTTCCAGTCTGGCAATAGTCTTCTTAAACTGTAGTGCTAGAACAGGACACAACTCTCTGTCAAAATTGAACGGAAGCCACTAATTTTGTGATCTGAAAGCGATGCCGTTTTTGCTTGATGCATCCTAGAACTGCATTAGCCTTTTTGGCTGCCATACCACACTCCATATTTAAGTTTAGCTTGTGGCTTATGAAAACCTTAGATTCTTATCGTGAGTACCACCATCAAGCCAGGTGTTACCCTGCCTGTATTTGCACATCTGATTTTATGTACCTCGCTACAGAACTTGACATTTAGCTCTCTGGAAATTCCTGTTGTTAGTTTTGGCACAGTTCTCCGTTCTGTCAAGGTCATATTGAATCTTCTTGGTTTCCCCCCCTAATGTATCAGCTACCCTTCCTGTTTTGTGCCATCTGTGGATTTGATGAACATCTTTTCTGCTCCTGTTGTACACCACAATTGTCTTTCTGTGCCTGAAGGAGTTTTGATTTGTTTTTTGTTATTTTAGTGTGCAGTCAGACACAGAATGTGCTGTTGGGATAAAAATGTGCAGTTGGAAAGCTGAGAAATTTATAGCAGCATGAACATGTTGAAACACTTGCAAAAGTTTTTAAAACATTCAAGGGTTATTGTTGACCTCAAAAAAAGAAGAAAAAATCCAATGTTCAAGAGCCCAGGTTTGATAGAGCAGCCAGAACAGATAGTTAGCTGTATTGTTTAACCAAAATAGTATCACTGAATCAAGGAATCTCCACTGTACTGCAGATAAAAACTACAGAGAAACCGCAACTGATACTGGATGTAACTAAGGAACAAAGCATGCATTGTGCTAAACATGTTTGTTGTTATTTTTGAGTGGCAGGGATCAGGCCAGGCATTTGTGCTGAAGACAAATTTTCTGTAAAACCCCTGGCCTGAAGAGACTGAATTTTTGAGGTGTTTGATACAAGTCCACAGACCCTAACAAGCAATGAAGAAGCTGAGTTGTGACAAGTTGTGAAGCTGCTTGGTATCAGGCCAGGCTGAATTAAAAACACCTCCTCTGGGGTGTCACCTGGTGTGGTCTGCACCCCCTCTCACCCGATGATGCCAGCATCCAGCATGAGATGAAACAAAACCTTTCCCTGATACCATATAATATGTATTTTTGGTTTTCTCAACAACAAAAATGCACCTGTATTTGACTATGCAGAAGTATTAGTAAAGGTATTTTTATTTGTTTTATAAAGAAGACTCAGTTTGTTTCTTTCTCTGCTAGATGTGAGTGGACATGGAACTGGCTTTTGTTCAGCTTCTGCTTTGATAATTTGATTGTTCTGATTGAGAGATCTAGTACTATCTCACATTTGTCAACATGTTTTGGACTTTCTTTCATACATCTTTCCCTGTCTTCTCAACTTTCAGGGTTGAAGAAGGAGGGGCCCTGTGCCATATTTTAGAACAAATTCACTGGTTCTGGAAACCTCTGGAAGGAGGAAAATTAACTTCTTGTAAAACATTTTCACCCTGGGGGCATCAGGGGATTGTGGCAGGGTCTGAAAGCTGGAAAAAAGGCTCAGGGTAAGGACTGTTGTAGGGTCTCAGGCAGACAGCATTTCTTCAACATCACCTGCTACTGGACCCTTTGAACAAGAGTTGCCAAGGAATCAAATAAAGACTTTCTCATGCCAGGATTCTCCCCCTGGCCAATACTGCTGAATTCTTCTCTGCTGTGTTGAAGCTGTGGTTGCACAGGCTGTGCACACCCCTATTGTTATTTCTGGCAAGTTGACTTTGACATATGGGGACTCTATGAATGACAGACCTCCAAGACCAGCTGTGCCACTCAAGTATTGCAAACTCAGGGCTGTGGATACCTTGTTTGAATCAATCCACTTGTAGTTTGGTCCACCTCTTTTTCTACTGTATTACACTTTACCAAGCATTATTGTCTCTTGCAATTAGTCAAGCCATCTCATGATATGTCCAAAGTATGACAGCCATAGGAGATCATCACATTAGTTTCGCTGCCAGGTCAGGCTGGATCTGGGGGCTTTAGGGTATTTAGGGCCCTGAAGTCATATAGTATCTTAAATCTCTTTGGAACATGAAACCAAAAATATGAGAAGTGCTTCTGCCTGGCAGTAAAAATACAATAAGAGTACACTGAGATGGTTAAGAATTTAATTGAATACCTTTGGTGGGCACATATATATTTATGTGCATTCATGATCTGCAATGTTGAATATAATATAGGTCTGTGATAATACAATATGTGATTGTTTGATATTTAATGGTACCAATTGATAATTATCATAATCACTTATCTATTTTATATGTATCTTGCCTAATTGCTGAGTGGTATAGGATCTATGTACTGTACTTGTAACATCATGCGTGCCATAGTTAGTAGGAGGCTAAGTGTTTTTTTTTCTTTTGTCACAGGTTAAGAGATGCCCAATGATTTCTGAATTTTGCCCATTGTTTTCATCATTCTGTGTAAATACACTTTACATATCTTCTCTCTCATTTTTGAGTCCATTGATGTTACCACAGAGCGCCACATCAATCCACTCAATGATCTGGATTAGTTGTTAGCCTTGCCAACCAAAGCACAGGTGACATGAGCACACTGGTATGTGTTTAGATCTTCAGTCAGCTAAAGTGCAGTTCTAGATTGGAATTGCTACCAGTTGTTGAAGTAACAGAAAATTTTGCTAGGTGCACCTGCAAAGAACAAGCATAGCCAGTCGACACATTTTATCATTAACTAGTTTTGAAAAAAAGATGCTTTCAGGTATTAATTTTTATGGGATCTAATAAATGTTGCTCCTAGATAGTTTTTAAACACACACACAGACACACACATTATATATATAAACTCCCTTATTTTGGCCAGTATTCATTTCTAAATGAAGCAGAAGGAATGTGGGGGAAGCAGGCAGGCTGCTGTTTGCAAGGTTTGGGAATGCAGCAAAGGAAAACAAGGAATTCACTTGGGAAATATCCCACAGGAAAGCACAAACGGGCAATATGTTTCCTTTTGCATGCCCCCTCCTTTTCAAATCAACCCCGGAAAAAGGTGTCACAGCCACCGCCTCCCCCTGAAAAATGAGGAATGATCTGAGGACAAAGAAATGCCTGTTATAGATGTCCTTGTTCCAGCTGTAAGCCAAGTGTGTATGTATGTGCGAGTGTGTGTGTTGGGAAGATATTGCTCCTCACCCCCACCTCCTAAATCACCCTGGAACATTTGCTCAGCCCTACCAAGTTTCCCAGGACAGGAACTCTGAGTTTATTACTTGCTCACATTGTCATCAGAAATTAATTTTGCCCCTGAAAGACAAATTGGCTGGTAGCTTATGAAGTTAAATGGGAAGAACAAGCAGGCATCTGTTTCTTCTGCATTTTGTCTCCTTGGTGTCTTACATATAAATGAATCCGAGTGTTCAAACTTAAATTAAGATCTTTGGCTAGATAAACAGTTAAAACTGGTTCCCATAGCTACCTCTCACACATAGCTGTGATTGCATTATAATCCCCTAGTAATCAGGTCTAAATGAAAGAAAGATGATAAGGGTGCTATTTTCAGTTTTCAGTTCTGATTTTTATTAGCTCTCAATCAGATCAGGAGACTGCTTTGCCTTTCATCACATTGTGGCTATGTTTGTCGAATCATTAGAGTTATAAAGTGAAAATCTTACCAAGGTGCTTTTTCCCTCCTTGAGGTGCTCTAGAGAAGGAAAAATCTGGAGATTGCATTGGCTGCTATGAGAAAGATTTGTTTCTGCAACTAGATTGGCATTGAAATGAATAAGTTGTCTTCATTTATTTTGCAGCTGGGAAAGTAGCTAATGAAACTTAAGCAACTGGATTTGAGCTACATATGTTGGACTGCAGCACCTGTCATCCCCAGTCAGCATTATTGTGCTGGTTAGGAGTGATGGTGCTTGTAGTCCCAAAGGTTTGGAGACTGTCAGGGCAAAAACAGGGAAGATGTCAACCATGAAAATATCACCAAAATGACATTTCTAATTGATTAAAATAATTGACAATATGGGAAGGGGAGAGGATGGGTGGTTTGGGTGGTATGATGCCCAATCATGAACTAAAGCTGGGAGCATTAGGGTTTGGTTTATATATTAAGGAACATACTGGAGTGAAGACTATGCCTAGGCTCCTCTGGTCCTGTCTTCTAGCCACAAGGGAAAGATTGGCAGGAGCCCTTTCTGAAGCCTGAGGAAACCATGCATATGTCTGGGAATAGGGAGAAAAAACTGTGACACTTGACAATAGTTCTAACTATCTAACTACAGTGAATTTATTCTGTACATATTGCATTATATCTGGAGTATGTTTTGGCACAAAATGTGATACAATGACGTTAATAATTTAAGAGTTTTTTTTAAAAAATTAAAATGTATGTTTTTATGCTTACATACTTGAATGCATTTTTCATGATGCCTGTTCCTAAACTTCAGTGACATTCTCACTTATTAAAAACCTAGGCAAAGTTATATTGTGGTTATGTCCAAATTATTCTAAAATCTCAGGAAATATTTTTCTTTTTAATGTTTTCTTTTAATGTATTGAATGCAATCCTGTGCAGAATTTGTATGTAAAGAAGAGACAAACTGTTTTAGGGGAGTGGAGGGTGTGTGGGGAATCAGAAGCATTTGTGAAGCTAGTCAATTCTGCAACATCATTAAAATTAAGAAGCTTTTTTTCTTTACCATAAATATTCCAAAGATCTTTTGCACTTAAGGAGAGTGTGTAGGTGGTTGGGTAAAATAAAGCCCCAATCAGTTCATAAAGAACATACACTAAAAACAGCTAGATTTCGTTGTAAAAATTTAATCTAGTGCCACATTAAATAATATGTAGAAGCTCTAATTTTAAAATGCTTTATTCGTCATTAATATTTTAAACTCTATAAGCTAAAATTCAACATTGATTCATTTGAAAGCACAGCAAAATACAGCAATCTGTTCTCAAGGTTTTGTCTGGCTGCATTTGCAGCTCTGTTAACCACATGTAATATCCGGGAGATGTTGCTGTATCTAACAACACACTTGGAAAATAAGAGTAAATTGTAGACCGTGATTATCAACAGATAACAATATCTGCTGTATATAAATAAATGCTCAGCATCAAAACCCATTATTGGATTAGCTATATAATCATGTTTCAGGCGGTAAGTCTGTGCTGACAAATGAACACTTTTCATTTGGCTCAAGGTCCTCATCAGAAACGGAACTAATTTTACATTCTCACCCATTAAGTGAATAAGATGTGGAAAAAAGCTGTCTGCTTTTTGAAGTGTAAATTTGCTGCTACAGGCTGTGCAGACCAAAGCGCTTTTGAAGCAGTGAAATGCGATCATCTCTGGGGACATGTGAACCTGACCAAGTTTCGGTCATTTGTGTAAAAAGGTACAGGGGCAGGGATGAAGGGGAATGTGTATACGTTGTGTCATTTGGCTGTGGTTTTCCATAGATTACTAGGCCATTTGGATGATACTAAATGTTGTGAGATCATACTCCTTGCCTTCTTCTGCCTCAGCCTATAGAAAAAGACGGATGTAGAAGTGCAGATGTAATATTTGAGACATAACTTGGAACACTGATTTTGGACTACATCTCCCAGAATCCCCCAGCCAGTTTGACAATAAGCCATGAGCCATTCAGAGCCATGAATGATTCAGAGCTTGGAAGCCTTACTTTTTTAGTCATGCTGGTCGAGATCTTTGGAGAGTTGAGATCCTGAAGAATGCCACTGAAATTTATATAGGCCAAAACACGTTAGGCATTTTCCAAAATAAAAACAGCCATCAAGTGAGCCCTTGGAGATGTGTCTCCTTCCACCCTCCAAGTACTTAAATGAATGAACGAGCCACCTGCCCGAGACATGAAATCTGTTAACACTTTATAAGGCAACTGGCCATGTGATTGATGCTGGTTACCTTGTTTTTAACCATAGAGGGAATGACTTGCTGCGGCAGCAGGCAGCTCAGTGAGATATGTCATAAATAGTTGCCCCTCTGTTGCTCTGGAGTGCCCAGGCAATGGGGGCATATTGGGGCAGTTTTGGGGCCAGAATACTCAGGGCTGCTCTATGGGTTTTCATGGGTGAGCAGGGATTTGTATCCCAGTCTTCTGAAGTCATAGTCGAACACCCAAACTAATAAACCATGATGGCTCCCTGGAGAGAATTAGCTACTCCCAAATGAGTGTGTATATTTCTGCCTTCAAGTTGCCTGTCAGCTTATGGTAACACCATGAATTTCATAAGTCATCTTAGGCAAGGAATACTGAGAGGTGTTTTGTCAGTTCCTTCATCTGAAATATAGTCTACAGCACCTGGTATTTGTTGGTGGTCTCTCATCTAAGTACTGATGCTGCTTAGGTTCCAAGGTCAGATAGGATCTAATTTTTGTTGTTAACCACCCTCAAGTTGATTTCAACCCATGGCAACCCTGTGGATGAGACATCTCCAAGAACCCCTGTCCTCTGCTTAGTTCCTGTACACTCATACTCATGATCTCCTTAAGAGATTCCATCCATTTAGCATGTGGCCTTCCTCTCTTTCTGCTTCCCTCTACCTTTCCTAGCATTATGGTTTTTTCCAATCAGTCAAGATTCTTCTCATGATGTGTCAGAAGTATGACAACCTCAGTTTTGTCATCTTGGCTTCTAAGAGATTTCTAGCTTGATCAGCTCTAGGACCCATTTGTTGGTCTTTTTGGTTGTCCACGGAATCGGCAGCACTCTTCTCCAGCACCATTGATTTTCTTCCTGTCTTCTTTCTTAAGTGTCCTTGTATGACTTTAACTTTTGTGCTGAGTTGTATATCTTTGCATTTTAGAATCTTTTCTAGTTCTTTCATAGCCACCCTCCCCATTCTTAACCTTCTTCTGATTTCCTGGCTGCAGCCCTCATTCGTATCAATGTTTGATCCCAGGTATGAGAATTCTTTTACTATTTTTGTTTCCTCATTGTATAGGTTGAATCTGTGTAGATTCTCTGTGGTCTTGATTTTTGTTTTCTTATGTTCAACAGTAAGCCTGCCTTTGCACTTTCTTTCTTCATCTTCCTTAGTAGTTGTTCAGGTCTGTGAGATTTTCTGCTAGTACTATGGTGTCTTTTCCATATCTTAGATCATTGATATTATTTCCTCCTATTTTCATCCCTTCTTCTATGTCCAACCCTGCTTTTCTTATAATATGTTCTGCGTACAAGTTGAACAGATAGGGTGATCCCTTTGCCAAATGGGAACCGTTTTGTTTCTCCATGTTCTATTCTGACAGTAACCTCTTGTTCTGAGTACAGATTCCTCATCAGATGTGTTAGCATTCCCATGTCTTTAAGGGCGTTCCATAGCCTTTCATGATCTATGCAGTCAAAGGCTTTGCAATAGTTTATAAAGCACATGCTGGTTTTCCTTTGGAACTCCCTGCTGTGCTCCATTAGCCATTGTATATTTGCAATGTGACCCCTAGTGCCTCTTCCTTTCCTGAACCCCACTTATGCCTCTGGGATTTCTCTCTTCATGGTTTTAGAATTTTGAGCATGATTTTGCTTGTCAGAGAGATTAGTGCTATGGTCCTATAGTTGCTGCAGTCTTTTGTGTCTCCTTTTTTGTGGTTGGGGACATATATTGGTAATTTCAACTCTGTTGGCCATTGTTTTGTTTTCCATATCTGTTGACATATGTCATTAATGGGGCTATCTAAATGATTTGGCAATATCCTGAAGCAAAATTGGACAATGCAGACCAATTTCCAGACTGAATCAGATTGGTCTAGTGGAGTTTTGGAGTGGAAGTGCATTGTCTAATAATTTAGGGCTATTTGGAGGATTGGGCATCCAAAATAAGTTGGAAAAAGCCAGGTGGTGTAATTCCAAATAACCAAGTAGGGAGAACCCTTTACATTAATCTCCTGGCCTTGATCAACATTAATCTCCTGGATTTGTTCAACAGGAAGAAATAAAATGGGCTGTGAAGTTGCAGTGAGGAAGTGTTTTAAAGGCACAGGAGCCCTGGAAAGTTTCAATAGCTGGAGATGCTGGTGTTGCTATTAGGTTTTATCACCACTCTGAAAAATGGGGTCTGAAAAAATATATGGAAACATTACTCTGAAAATACTAGAATGCCATGGGCTAACAATGAAGTCACGTGAATGCTCTGGGAAAAATGTGAACAAATAATAACATTTCCAGAAAAAAGGCCTACTTGGGAAATGTCAGTTCACCTGAAAAAACATTTCCTGTACAACTGTAGGAAAAAGAGAATTACAAGATTGACTGTTCTTTCATAAAAGGCATAGAAAATCATTTTCAGGACACAAGTGCACATGCTACAGATGAAAAGAAATGTGGGTTTCCTTTTAATTCATATTTTCCAAATCAGTATACAAACTGTATATTATTTTCCATACAGAAAATCCAGTAGTTGGAGACTTATTCTGCACAGAATTCATGTATGTCATTTTAGCAGAGAAAACAGCATTTTCTGTACAGAAAACAAAATTTCTGTATAGATAATGGTGTTTTCTGAACAAACTCTGGGGTTATTTCAAACATTGCCATATCCAGAATAATGAAACTATCTCCCACATAGGTACAGTAGCTTACATAGGTTTTTTTTAAAGTTCAGAGTAAAACCCAGAGCAGATCCCATCTTAATGATATGGAAGCCATCACAGTGGTTCTCAGTCTTTGCCAATTTGTCAATACACTCATCCCTCCACATTCACTGCCGTTAAAGGCACAGGACCCCCTGTAAATGTGGAAAAATTGCAAATAACAAAAACACTGTTTTTACCTGAGAGAATACCTCTCTAGGATTCTCTAGGTCCTTCAGTACAATTCTGTGGTCAACATCTGCCAGACATTGACCATAGAATTGCACTGGAGGAGCTGCAAATGCCCAGCGAAGTGTTCTCTCTAGGAATCTCTAGGTCATTCAGTGCAACTTTTGTTTAAAGTTGACCATAGAGCTATGTTGGAAAACCTAGATATTCCTGGAGGGAACATTTTTTAAAAATCCATGAATAATGAAATCTGCAAAAGTCAAAGCCGCAAATGTGGAAGGACGAATGTAGTTGTTTTTTTCGGAGCAGTGTTGTCCAGATGGGATCTTTCACATCAAGTCTTAGTAATGCTGAGTCAAGAAGTTACTTTCCGAATCATGGCAACACATCACATTCGGTATATACTATGGATCATTATAAACTTATGCTTTTGGTTCTGCTTTCTTATCTGACTTTGCTGGGTTTCTTTACTGTTCTCCTTTACTTTTGATGTTTGCTCAACAAACCAGTTTGTTAAGATTATCGTATATTGAATTTTAAGATGTCTTTTAAGATTACTGCAATCCCTTCCCATTTTATATGATCTTCAAATTTGGCAAACAAAAATATACTATAGTATGCCTCTTCCCCCCAATAGTCTTTTTGTGTGTGAGATAATTTTGAGCATTGCTGCAGATGAAGTGTCAGATGAAGAGTTAATCCTCAGAAATGTCCAGAATTTTATCATGTTGTCCTTTTACACTACATTGCTATCACCACTTAATTGGTACTAACTCTTCATTTAACTCAGTGGAACTTTCTTCTGAATAGACCTGTGTATGATTACGCTATTACTAAACACATAACAGAAAGTGCCATTCAGTTACACTAGGTTCATGCAATTCAAATTATTCTGTTCCATATCAAAGTGAAAAGAAATTGAGCTCAGAACCTTGTGCAGAGAAGAAGGGTTAAGAAAAGTACATTTGAAGGATGGGGGGGGGGGAGGTAAAATCATTTTATTAATCACTTAATAGAGAAGTAGAGCCAGAAAGCTTCTTAAAGTATCTTGTGTAACCCACAGTAACAGGTGAAGCCTCTCCATTTAGAGACAATTTATGTAACTCTGGGAATGTGTGTATGAAGGAATCATGTGTCCAGGGCTAATGGCACAGTTCCTTCCCATGGGAATGTTGCCAGGCTAGAGGCCCAACGTGGGATTATCCCACAGAGAAGAAGCTTTCAGTCGGCCATAGATGTGCCAGTTGGCTTTTAGAGTAGGGCCTTGTCTGCACTGGCCAGGATATTCCTGGGGCAGGCTGGAGTATCCTGGTCCCAGAGTTGTCCTAAATTTCCCCCAGTACCTGGACTTCCATTTCTGTGCCACGGTGGCTGTTTGCACATGTCCCCACTGAGTCGCCAGGCACATTAGCCACTGCCATGGGTTGCTCACTTCTGGGGTTAGACCATGGCACCCAGTGATGATCACATGGCTGGGGCCCTCATTCTGATCTCAGAGTGTGCGACTGATGACAGCAATGGACATGCAGGCAGCTCAGTGAGGCACATGTGCAGATGGAGGGCTCCGGATCTTCCTGGAGTAAAAGTTAAGTTTTTAAAATCTGTTTTAAGGGTGTTATACCTGGTTCTGGAGCTGAATGTGCCAGATGTTTGCACCAGAGCTGAGGTTTTGCCCATGTGTCATCCAGGATACTGCCAGAAGTGTGGGAGAACAGCCTTTTGGCCCATACAGACAAGGCCTTTGGGAGGACTACTTGCAGTTACTACAGAAAAGAAAAAAGAGCATGATAGGTATCTCTGAGAAGTGATAGCACCACTTGTAGAGCTTAGGAAAACTCTGGACTACTCTGGACTACTCCAAAATCCCCAGTGACTGAGGGTTTTGGGGAGTTGTCATCCCAAAGGCTGATTGTTAGGACCAATCCTATATCAGCTCCATTCCAACTCCTATGTAGAATCAAATAGAACAATCTTACTTTCTGAAATGGAAATCACAGAGTCATTTATGTGGGTGGGATGACATACCTCTCTGACTTGATGGCTTTCAATTTGTGTAGATGACCCATGAAGTATATGGCAGTTTCTCAATCTGGGCCAAAGAATGGGGTTGGTGGTGAAAGGGCACTTTCCTTTAGTCCACTTTGACTGCAACCTCAGGCTTGTCTGCAACATCTGGAAAAATGAGGCTAAACTGTAAATGATACTGGAAGTTATGGAAAATTTATTTATCTCTGTTTATGTGCCTAAGGAAGCTTTTTTCAACAAACCCTGGAAATAATTTTGAGGTTTCATGGAACCTCTGTATTAAACATATCAGTTTTATGTAACCCCTGAATAAAAAAATAGTATATTTATAGATTGAAAATGCTTACTTTAAAAAAAAAAATCACAATCTGTCATAGAACTCCTAGCAAACTCTTTAGGAACTGTAGGGTTCCAGGGAACTCTGTGTTAAAAACCTTGACATAGGGAGTCATTACAGGATGACAATGGATTCCCCAGGGACATAGCTAGGATTTTAGGAAGGGGGGGGGGTCCAGACTAAGTGCCACCATTATAATGGGGCTTGGGTGCGGTGGCGCAGCAGCACGCACCATTCATTTTTCTAATGGGGGGGGGGGTCCGAACCCCAAGAACCCCCCCCCCTGGCTACGACCCTGGATTCCCCAAATTATGATTGGGTCCCTTTCGTGACAAGTGAAAATGCCCCCAAATTCTGTATAAAGCGTATATTCACAAAATATGCAATTATCTGCACATAACACAACAATCATAAAATGTGCTCTTGGCATTTTGTGTGAGGTCTCAAAATTATATCACACAGTTACATGCCTTGTCCTTGTTTTCCTTTGGATCAGCATCTGATTTTAAGGTAGCACTGGCACCTAAAAAACTCAACAAAAATAAAATTTTGGAAGTAGATATTTGTCTATTTCCTCAAAGCACTAACAGGAGAGCCTTTCCCTGAGGTATTAGGACACTTAATTGAAGTTCTAAAGTCAGCAATAAAATTGTGCAGCCTTCTAACTGATGAAAAAAATAATGGAATTTGTGCTGCCCTTAACAGATTCTTTTGTTTTCTCTTTCTTTAAAAGAGAATTCTAAAGAGGTTATAAAATGAGAACAAAATCCTGTTATTGTCCAAGCACAGAAATTCTTTGAGTTATTTTGGGTTGGAGGAGAGAAAGAGTGTGATTTTGTGGCCCTGGGCAGACTATACTCCTAGTTTTACTTTTCCATCTGCAAAACACAACTGATGTAACTGATGAGATTTACACCCTTTTTTTGGCAGAAGAAGATAATTAATTAATGTCTGTAGAAAAACTTAGAAAGTACTACGATGTTATAAATGATGAAGGTTCCACAAAGTTCATGCTAGCCAAAGGGATTAAGAGAAATAAGAGACTTTTAAAATCATATCAAAGATGAAATTCAAAAGACAGGAACACATATTAGGGACAAGTATTCTAAAATTATTTTGCTCTCCCTTGCTTCGTCCCTCCCTCTCTTATTTGATATGCCATTTAATTCTTAGAGGGCACGAAGAAGTTCATTTCAGGAAACAGTTGACAGTGATCCCAAAATGTTTTCCCTAGCTGCATTTTTAGGAGCTCACATGGGTATTCTGCTAGTCTCTTTCCCATCTGCAAAACACAACTCTCTCTCTCTCTCTCTCTCTCAATCTCTCTCTCTCAGAATAGCTATGTGAACTACTGAAAATGTAGCTAGAGAAAACATTTTGGGATCATTGTCAAGCGTTTCCTGGAATGTACTTCTAGGTGCACTCTATGGACTTTATCACACACAGGGAAACTGGGGGCAAATTGGTTAAATCCTGTGCGGAAATGGGATTTAAAAGTCCGCAAAACACCCGCAAAAGTGGGTTGTTCCCCAAAAGTAAAAAGGAGCAGGTTTAGTTGACTTTCTGTATGGATTAATGTCACATTATTTCCCATTGATACCAATGTCATCTGAAAACTACCTGCTTTTGCGGGTTATTTTTACTTTCTGTTCAGGTTAACCCCAAACGTCGTCTGTGGGTTGTTTTCACTTTAAATCCAGTTTCTGCATGGGATCCCTCCCTTGTGATAAAGCCCTAAGAAATAAATGATAGATCAGAAATTACAGTGGGCCCTTGGTATCTGCTGGGGTTTGGTTCAAGGACCCCCGTGGATACCAAAATTCATGGATGCTCAAGTCCCATTAAATACAATGGCACTGTAAGAGGGTGTCCTTTATATAAAATGACAAAATCAAGCTTTGCTTTTTGGAATTTATATATATTTCAAATATTTTCAAACCGTGGATGCTTGAATCCATGGATAAAAATATCCGTGGATATGGAGGTCTGAATGTATTAGGAGAAGGACAAAGGGTAATTATTCTTGTGTCTCCCAATGAATTTTGCATTTCATTCCCAACATTGCTTCCATGTTTGGTGACTATAATTCTACTTTTCTGCCTAAAGGAAGTTTGATGAGCTTTTAAATCAACAACCACATCAAAACTGTGCATCTGTAAGCTTCTGAGAGCCAGCAGGGTGTATTACTTCGAGCTTTGGACTAGGACTCTGGAGACCTGGGTTCAAATCCTGGCCCAACCATGTAACCCACTGGCTGTCCTTGGCCAAGTCACACTTTCTTAGCCTCATAGGATGGCAATGGTAAACCCCCCTTTGAAGAACCTTGCCAAGAAATCCCCATGATTAGGTCACCATAAGTCAAAAATTAAGGCACACAGCAACTACTAACCTTCTGAAGATAGACTGTTTTCTCTTGTAGAACAGTATTTCTATTTAAAACATTTTAAGGGAGGTATATTGCAGATTTGGTGCTGAATCAGCCAAAGGCAGCCGAATGGTTTGCACCAGAACTGGGGACTGGACCCTGTGTCCCCAGGACTACTCGCTGTGGGAGGAAAAGGTTTTATTTGGCCCATGCAGGCAGGGCTCAGAGCCTTGTCAGGATCCTTCAGCAGCATGTGGAATCCTGTGAGATGGTGTCCGTAATGGTTAGGAGATTCTGTGAGCTATAGTCTGAAAAGTACGTTTTCCCAGGCTGTGCCTACACTGTCTGCCACATCTGCAGCACCCATCGCATTCATCTCCACAATGGTACAAACTTATCTTTGTGTGAATGCCAAAAAAATGTGAGAAGTACAGAGAATTCTGAGCTAGAACACCAGGCTCCATTCCTTCTTGTCAGTGTAAGCCCTCTCCATTTCCATTTCCCAGTGGAGTGCTTTGAAATTTTGCTACCTGTTAGAATGTATGGAATTTGAAAAACATTTTGCCGACTTTTATCGCACTGCGCTAGATAACTTCAATGCTTCCTTCGTCTTCAGACTGAAAATAAGTTAAAATACAATAGATTTAAAATAATCAAGAGGAAATAACTGCTGTGTGAGAGAAGAAACAGTCCCAGACGGAATTCATCATTCTTGATGGCTCAAACGTGTCTTTCCCCCCTTCCTTTCTTCTTTTTCTTTTTCTTTTTGCAGAAGGATAAAATGAGAAGGAGAAGCCATGCAAAGGATCCCATACAGAAATGTGAGATTTAGTGATAGGGGATCTTTCATTGCTGACAGAACTACCTGTAGAAACTAATGAGTCCCCATGTGCATAGAAATAAAAACTGGGGTAGCAATAGCTTTGGGGTCTTTTATAGGCCTTGATGTAATCATTCTCTTTCCTGAGTCAAACTTCCTTTGATTCCATGCCCAAACAAACTAAACAGATCTCATCTAGCAGCCGATCTTTGTTTCCACTGAGCCTGCAGAGGAAGAGAGGAAATATAATCTGAAGGAGGGGAAAACCTTGGCCAAAAAGCATCCAGAGAATATTGAAAAGGTCCTGAATGGGCAAAATGAGAGTGAGAGAGAGGAAAATACTGTGAAACTGCTACTCAAAGCTGAAATATTTCTACATTAAGGAGGCGATCTCTGCTTATAGTGGAGCAGCAACAGTCCCCAGGTTGTAGTTTGGACGCTTTGGGTATCCATCTGTATTATAAGCTCTGGGCAAAAAATACCTAAGGCACAGTAAGTCAGTGTGAAGTTCTATGCAGGATTCTGAAAAACAGTCTTACCACTAGGGTGAAGGTGAAGCAGTCACTGCAGGCACCTGGTTCTGAATGTCATGAAAGGGCATCATATGGTTCGCTATTCTGTTAGCTGCACCACCATCACCTCTTCCTCCTCCTTATTGTCAGAGAGGGAGGAGAGATGTTTTGAGATGTTCTGCCTCAGGCATGAAAAAACTTGACTGACCTCATGAGGCCATGAATGAGATGAGGGTAGAATATAATTTGCTGCACACTATATGAATTTAGTTAGCAAAATAAAAATGTCTTGGTGTAGCCCTGTAGCGACAGGCAACACAAGACTGGTGTTCAAATACCACCCCAGCTATGTATTCACTAGACAGTCTTGGTGAAGTCACATTAGCCATTATCACACAAGCCGTGTTTTCACCACAATCATGCTAGTTAATAAAAATGGAAACATGCCAATTTGAGAGCTGCCATTATTGCATGTTTTTGCAATAGCACAACTAGGGCTGTTTCTGCCATCGTGCTCTTGTCCTGACTCCCCCTTAATGCCACCTTCTTTCCCTTTGCCCTATCCATCATGCTTTTTTGCTTTTGTTTTATTTTTACTTTTACTTTTTAATATAGTTCTGGAGTTATGCTGTGATTTAAGTTTTAAAAAAGAAATACTAAAAAAAGTATGCTTTGGAATAGGGTGAGAGAGATGAGGAGACTGAGACTATGTGACTGCCAGTGTTGCAACTATGAGAGTGCAACATTTCGCACTGGAGGACTGCAGCATGAGTGGGAGCTTATTGATGAGTTTCCCCTGTCAATGAAAAGGGACACCCTTATTGTGCTTGGGAGACATGGCAGCTACAGGTCAGAGGGATAAGTATAATCAGCCCTTGGTATCCACAGGTGATCAGTTCCAGACCTCCATGGATACCAAAATCCACAGATGCCCAAGTTCTCCACCTGCAAGCCCTGATGCTACCGCTGGACTGCCAGCCCCACACCAAGGGGGCCAGGGGCATTCCTCCCTTGCCTCTGCCTCTGCTGCTACTGCATGGCAAGCTCTCCTCCTCCGTGGACAGCAAGCCTGCCATGGACATAGATCAAACTTGCCATCTGTGGAGGAGGAGGAACAAGAGTAGGAAAGCTTGACATGTGGTGGTAGCAGAGGCAATGGGGATTAGGAGTGAGGAGCGCTTCTGGCCCCCTCGGTGTGGGGCTGTTGGTCAATGTCACAGAGAGACCCTGGCTGGGCACTGGGAGGAGCTGGCAATGGAAGTGGGGCTGGCAGGAGTCAGAGCATTGGTGGAGTCTCCCACCCGCCTGCCTGCCTGTCCATGCCGGGGTGGGGGGCGGCAGCAGCAGCAGCACCCCTCCCAGTTCTTGCCCTTCAGCTCATTGTCCATAATGGCAGCACAGCAGCATGCACACACCACCACTGGGGACAAGGGGCTTGCCATCCGTGGATACTCAGTTCTGCGAATGGCAAGTCTGCCGATACCAAGGGCCAAATGTATCACCAAAGGTGCTATTTTATGACTATAATTGTGATTTAAAAGCCACGTGTGATCACCTCCATTGTCTCAGAGCTATATGTTATGGTCAGTAAGATGAATGGTATGACTGTGATACATTCACAAATTACAGCTATAGTGTATAGCAGTATTCATTGTGTGATGAACTCAGAAAAATTACATGTTTGGAAACAGCTTTCAGAATCGTACAACCAGGATGGTCAATGACAATGCTGGCTGGAAGATACTGAGAGCTGCTGTCCAAAAAAGTAATTTAGCTAAGCTCTGACCACGTATTCTTCCCTGCCCTAGAAAATTCATTCTACTAGGTCTGTATAACCACTACCTTACCATACCACAGATGGGATACCATGGGAGAAAGGCAAGATATACATAATTAAATGAATAAAAATAATAATAGCCTTGTTGCTTTCTTGTAAGGTGGGGGAGAGAAGGGGAACAGCAGGGGGTAAGGGAAATAGATCTTAACCTGGTTCCTTAGAGATACTGTATAAGATAGTGGCTAGTGTCTATGTTGGAAGGTATGCTAACCTCATACCTCACAGGGTTATGGACAGGACTGTCCCTACTATTAAGAAGAAGGAAGCAAAACCCAACCAGACATGCCTAGAGAGGCAGGGATAGCCCACCCCCCAATCCTACTGAGTTACCAGGCTATTCCCTTCTCTTGGAAGTTAAAGTTTTGTGTGCCACATGGCCTGACAAACTGTTCTGCTGCCCTTACTTATGGCAGAAAATGTTGCTGCATTGCCTGGAGCAGGGTGAAAAGAGTGTTGTGTTGTGTTGTGTTCCCCTTTCCCCCAGTAAAATGTTTAAGTCTAGCCATGTTTGTGGGAAGAGAAGAAATGAAAACTGTGTGGTACTATGCACTTAAAAACATGTGGCCCAAATGCATACACTATGTCATCAGATTAGCTAAAGATACAAAGTGTACTGGTAAAAATGCACTAATGCAATCTTAGGGACTTTTGGAACTATACAAAAATAAAAAAGGAAAAAAAAAACCCTTCAACTATATAAAGTTCTGTAGCCAAACCATTTCCCTCTCAGAAAGTCAGAAAACCCATTTCAAGAATTTCAAAATAATGGGTGATCGAGATTCTTGATGGTCCAAATTGGGACTGCATGAACATGAACATGATGTCCAAATAATGACATCTGGAAATTCTCAAGTCAATTTTTCTGCTGGCTGAACGTTTTCTAGCTCTTTTGGTTGAGAAACCTGTGAGTAATGTCTGGTTGAATGCTACATATTGACTTTGGCATGATTTAGGACTCATTCTTGGACCACATTCCAATGTTGGGCCAATTCACAAGGTCATCTCCTTCTATATTTCACCCATTGCATTCTATTGTCACCAGTGAATAATATGAAGGAATTAAAGTATGAATTAAGTATTTATTTGGGAAATTTAAAATGGAAGCCCATTGCTGTCTGCCACAACCAACAGATAACCCCAGTAAACCTTGGCAATGGAATGGAGACACTGAAATTCCTGATTATGGGTTGCAGCAACTTACAAGAATAACTGTGAGTCAGAATGCTTGCATTTCCTAAACTAAATAAATGAATTTCAAACAGCCATAGATCAGAGCAGTATTGTCAGGGAGAGTTCAATCAAAATTTGTCCAGATAAACTGTTATTATCACTATTGGGGAAATCAATGACAAAATTGATGTTCTGATTCTTAATAGGTAAGAATTGCCATGGCTTTCAGAGAAACTGCTTTTTGCTCTGGTGTCACAAGGCTTTCCATGTGGGTAAATCAAAAGCAAACCCTCTCTGAAGAAACTTGCCAAGAAAACCCTGTGATGGGTTCACCTTACGGTTGCCATAAGTTGGGAATGACTTGAAGGCAAAAAACACCCACAAAACACAAGGCAAAAGCAGTTCCCATAATGATTTAAACGAGGAGTACATTAGTGCATTCCCTGACAGTGTAGGAAATTTATTGGATCATTTGGAAAGGTTGCTGTTTCTCCCTGCTGCCAGCCTCCTAGAACCTGGAAACATTATCTTTTCAAAAAATTCTTCCCCAAATCACTGAGCCAGTATCACCATTGGTCACACTTGTTAGGGGTATGGGTGATTTTAGGAGTTTGGAATAACTTCGGGAGTAACTCCTCATATCGTCTTCCAAAGTAAGTCCTCATGCTCTTCTCCCACTGTTTGCTTGTGGAGAGTGGTACTCTAAAGAGGAGACCCTCTTCTGTCTGTGGAGGCTCTCTGTGTGATCTGAAAAGTGGGGAATTTAGAGATTTGGTCTATGTTTGTCCCTGAGGACCAATGACGTAGCCCTAAATTGAGTGGATAGGCTTAGAGAGGTCTCCTGTAGTTTAGTTTTCACTGAGTCAGGAACATGTCCATAATGTCACAGGAAATATGGGGATGGAGTCCTGTTTCTTAACACCCACTTCACAATATGATGTAGGGGTCAGAAGGTTGGGTTAAGATTGAGGAGATCCATGTTCAAGTCTGTATTCAGAATTCAGCCATCAAGTTCAGTGGGTGACCTTAGGCCAAACTACTTCTCAGGCTAAACTATATTTTCCAGGGGGATGAAATAAAGGGTCAGGAGGATACCATGTACCTGCTGAACTCTCAGGAAGATGGAGGGATATTAATGTAATAATAAATATATACCCTCAGCATCCTATATGGCTGTAATTCACCTTAAGATGTGTGTATGGGGGGGGGGGGGGATGAAAAAAGAGTTTAAAAAATTAATAAAAGAAATACCTGCAACACAATATTGCAACTTAAGCCTTGTCTGCAAGGGCCAAAAGCCCCATTCTCCCATTGTTCTGGAGTCATCCTATTCAGATGATGCACAGCTGAAACCACAGTTCAGGTACGGGCAGTTCAGGCCATGTCTGGCACATCTGGCACCAGAACCAGGGCATAGAACACAGTGGAGTAAAAAAAACCCTTACCTATTGCTCTGGATCTTCCAGGAAGATCCAGGGGCCCCCATCCCTGTGCTATGGCAGCTGTATGTATCATGTTCTTCTGGGCTGCCCAGCACATCCGCCACTGTGTTCTGAGGTGAGAATGAGGCACTTAGAATGTGACCATCACTGGGTGCCTCATTCTTACTTCAGAAATGAGCAACCCATGGAAGAGGTGGAGGTGCCAGGTGGCCCAGTGGGACGGACACTCATGCAGACAACCTCCATGGTGCAGAAATGAAGGCAAATGTAACAGGAGCAGCTTGGGGCAGATGCAGAGCCAGGATACTCTGGGCTGCCCCTTAAGTTCCCTGGCCAGTGCATACAAGGCCTCAGAGTGCCCTGGTTAAGGCTTCCAGCCAACTTGCCAGGGCCTTTTGGGGGATACTGCATTCTTTCCCTCTTTCCGGGTTTTCTAGGTTCCTCTCCCCTATTCATCCTGGAAAGATTCAGCATTATTTGACCACAGAGCATGCTCAGTACTCAGTGATCAGTTCCCTCTTCAAAATGTTTTTGTTTTATTTTGTATTTCTGCAAGACAAGGGGAACTCCAAACCTTCCAATAGCTTGTGTGTGGATTAGGCTGTTTAGGCTTTATAAGGGTCTGAGAAACAGAAACGAGGGGGGGGGGGGGAGGGAATGCCCTCATCCATTCTCAATATTTGGAGCATACAAAGTGCTTTTATGGAGCCTTTAGAATTGTGCCTATTTATGTATATCATATTAAAACTTGAGTTGCCTGTTCTTAAAACCATCAGGAATATACATTTCTAATAAATGCAATGGAACTGAGTAGATTTATAACTTCAGCAATTTGGGCCTAAAAGAACAACAGCTAAAGGTTTTTTTTAGGGCTCAGTTATCAGCCACCTACATTGTAAAGCTTGAAAATTTACTTCTAATAAAAATGAACATAAAGATGTTCTGAAGCCATCCACAACTGAGCAGTAGCAGGATGATGCTCTGAATTCCAGTGTCATCTTTTATGGAAGCCTTTAGCCTTCCAAATATCAGTGTAGTTCTGCTACATTTTACAGCATTAAAAAAATCTAAGTAATGTGAAATGAATGTGATTCATAACATGCATAATTTTTACTATTCCATCTTAGAAGAAGATGGCAGTAAAGGATAAGTGTGTGTGTGTGTGTGTGTGTGTGTGTGTGTGTGTGTGTATATATATATATATATATATAATTAGGTTTAGTTTTTGTTTGCAAAATATAATTGTTTTGCAAATCATATCACAATTGTGAGAAGATCAAACTGGAGTGGATTTCTTGACAGCTTTTTTTGTTTTAAAAAAATTAATAATAATAAAGCACAGGAAATCTATTAGCAAACAACAGCTCAATTACTCATGAAGCATTTATTTGAATAGACGTGAGCTGCGTGTTGTGTCTTGGCTCTTCCCTAGGGTTAATCTGGATATTAATTTCTATTGAATGCAATTGACAACTTTCCAGTAATAATAAATAGCAGCCGGTCTCCCTTCCCAACTGTCCTCTGACAACACACAGAACCTGTCAGAGCATAAAGCAGACGGAGAGCCCAAAGAGATTTATGACCCAATCTTAACCATTTCTACTCACAAGTATAACCTACTGATTTGCATTGGTATTAATTTCTAACCATCATATTCAAGGGCACCATTTGGGGTCACCAACTGAACAACAACAAATGGTCTGCCTTTTATTTATTTATTTGGCTTCAGAATCAGGCCAATTTTTATTCTTTTTTATTCTTTTTTTGCCAGTTGGCAGAAATGCAAATAACAAATTATTTCTGACTACATCACAGTAGTTTTGTTTTTGGTTTGGGCCATATAATAATAATAATAATAATAATAATAATAATAATAATACTGTTTATTTATAGCCCGCTTTTCCAAAGAGATCAAAGCGGGTTACAACAAAGGTACTACACAATGTACAAATTTACAAACAGCATCCACATAAAAAAATCCATGACAATACATCAGAGTATTAAAAACAAGATAAAAATTACAAGGTTAAAAACCACAACAATAACTAGCTTAAAATGCTAGTGTAACGGGGAGAGAGCAGAAATCACAGCGTCTGGGGGAAAGCCTGTTGGAAGAGGAAGGTCTTCAGCTTCTTCCTGAACAGGTCAAGGGAGGTAACCGAGCGGAGCTCACCGGGAAGAGAGTTCCAAAGCTGCGGGGCCGAGTTGGAAAACGCCCTCTGTGCAGTCACGGTGTACTTCGTATCAGGAACCCTCAACAATTGCTTCCCGGCCGATCGGAGAGTGCGGGGCGGATTATATGGGGAGAGATATGCATTTGAGAGATACCTTTTGCCCTGAATGTGATCACTTCAGGTCTGTTTAGTAACACCTGTTGACTCAATACCTAGGCTGTATTTCCTAGTCCAGAAGGCTCTCTTCCTAAGCCAGATCCAGACACTAGACAACTGGTGACTAGTTGTTGTTAATTGCCTTTGAGCAATCTTAACCATTTTTACTCAAAAGTATAATGCACTGATTTGCATTGGGATTAATTTCCAACCATCGTGTTCAAGGGCACCATTTGGGGTCGCCAACTGAACAACAACAAATGGTCTACCATTTATTTTTTTTATTTGACGTTCATGAGTTAACTGCCCTTGCCTGTGACCTCCCTGATTGACTCTATCCATCTGGCATGTGGTCTTCCTCTCTTTCTGCTACCTTCTACCTTTCCTAGCATTATTGTCTATTCTAATGAGCCATACCTTCTCATGGTGTGTCCAAAGTATGACAACCTCAATTTAAATTATCTTGGCAGCTGAGAATAGATCAGGCCTTATCTGTTCAAGGACCTGTTTGTCTTTTGGGCTGTCCATGGTATCCTCAGCATCCTTCTCCAGCATCACATCTCAAATGAATTGATTTTCTTTCTATTTGCTTTCTTCACTGCCAGCTCTCAAATCCATACATGGTGATGGGATTACAATGGCTTGGATGCTTATAACTTTGGAACTAAGTTGTATAACTTTACACTTTAGGATCTAATTCAGTTCTTTCATGACTGCCCTTCCCTAGTTTTCTGATTTCTTGACTACAATCTCTGTTTTTATCAGTACTAGTATTTATCAGTATTATCAGGGAACCAAGGTACAGGAAATCTTTGACTATTTCGATTTCCTATTGTCTAGGTTGAATTTATGTAGATCTTCCATGGTTTCTTTGGTGCACCTATATCTCTGGTTCTTCTGAGACGTTTGACAAGGGATGAAATTCTCCAAGCAGAAGCTGTGCAGCAATGTTAGGGATGGTCATTCATGTTCTGGGTTTCCCAGCTTGGAACATTATTTTTTAAATGTAACATGCTGCTTTTTACTAAAAGAGTACCTCACTGCCATAGTTGCTACTAGCATCATAATTATGTTTAAATTAATTTTAAAAACTCTTTAAGACATAAAAATGGCACAAAATTCTCCAAAATGACCACCAGAAGTAATATTTTAGGAATAATGAATAAATGCCACTCATTTTGTGCTAAATCATTTTCTCCTCCCACCAGCAAATTTCTTCGACAACCACTTCAACATAAAATAACAGAAATACTCATACTGGGATGGAAATGATGAGTAATTTAGGTATCTGAGTGATAATACTGAAAGGAAGCATTCAAATTATGTTTCTATGCAAGTGTGTGTATGAAAAAGAATTTAATCAGTTACAAATATGAAGTAACATTTAGATTCTAGAACTGCACCTTATGCTTTGGATCAAATATCATCATACTCTTACAGTATAAAGAAAGCATACTTACATAAAATATATGGAATCACTTCTGCTATATTTAAGAATGATATACTGGCAAGAGGCAGTTATTCCTCTGCAGACTCTTGAATTCTGTTCCAAGTTCACACATGCATCTGCTGTAGTTTTCTAAAGAAATATTTAACATATCCTTTTTGGTCAGGATGACCAGACATCCTCCTTCTCCAGGACATGTCCTATATTTCAGCTTTTGGTCCAGGAGGAATTTGAAAATGCTATCCATTTAGCCATGAATTTATATTTATATTAGTGTTTTTAGCTTTTATTTTGTAATGTACTACATTTTTCTTTGCTACATTTCGTGGTGATTTGTTCTCTTTTGCAGTTAGGATATATGGTTGCCCTGTTTTTGATGTTTTCTGAATCTGCATGGTGATGGTACAGAAACCTGGAAAAATCATGGTTTGGGTCATTCTGTTGAGGAAATTACTTTAATCAGACGATCTGGGTGAGGTCCCTGCAAAGCCATGATATGTGCTCCAGAGAGGTTGGAAATCTTCCACAATACATTTTGGGGCAGATCAAGACAGAGGGAGAATATCTCATTGTATGACTCTCACTTTAATTCTGGTTGAATATTTCTTTGTTTTTGTGATTTCTTACACATAACCACTGCTTTTTTCTCTTAAGATTAGGAGGTCACAAGAGTGTCATAAAAATGTTAAGAGCTTCTTCTGCTCGATTGAATGTTTACTAGACCCAAACCAGTGGGCCTTTCACTTTTCTCCCTCTGTAGTAGAGGATGTTTATGGCCACTGGAACAGAACAGGAGAACTCTGCCCTCCACGCTGTAGTTATGCAGCATCTGAGGCCATTCCCCAGGCTCAAGAAACCATGTATAAATTGTTGATAACAAGCATCATTGACTGCTTTGCCATGTAATTGGTTCCTCCCCTTCCTCCTTTCTCCCTTTACCTGAGTGTTGTTGTTGTTGTAACTACATACTGAATTTATGCTAGCACAAAACTAATCTATTATGTGCACTCCTGATTTATTCATTTATTTATATATTTAATTCAGAGGCTATATCATGTTACCCATCCAATATGGCCATGATGCTCAGACAAGTTTACAATGGATTCAAAACAGCAACAAAAATACATAATGTCAACTAAGTGATACAGAAAACAAGAACAACTGGAGACAACTGCAACATTCAAATTGAAAAAGAACCAGGAAAAGGCAGTGTGTTTAAAAATGCCACTATCTGTCAGGTCAAATGCATGCTGAAACAAACGCTGGATATACACTGCAGAATTAATGCAGTTTGACACTTTAACTTCCACAGCTAAATGGTTTGAAATTCTGGGATTTTGGTGAGACATTTAGTTTTCTCTGTCAAAAAGCTCTGGTGTCACAACAAGAATCCCAAGAATCCATAGGATGGGGCCATGACAGTTAATGTAGTGTCATACTATGGCTCCATTCTCACTAGCGCATTTGCCCTGGGTAGATCTGGATCAGATTTGCTAAGCTGGTACAAAATCTCTCTGGAACGAAGTTCCCACTACCTTTACCCCAATCAAAGCTCCCGGTGTAATTTACCCTGCTAATGTTCACATTTCCAGAAGTTGTGCTTTAAAATGGAGCCTCCTTGTTGTCAATCAAATTTACTTCTGCTGTCGTCAATAGTGATGTGTCATGCAGCCATTTGTCACCGGCATGAGTGCTCCCCCCTTTAAAAAACATTTAGTGGCAACATTCACATATTCTGTCAAATTGTCAAATTAACAACAACAACAAAATCCTTTCTGTGAGGGTGAACAGAGGTCCTCCATTCCAGTTTTAAGCCCAAGAGGAATTCCAAAACGTCTTCCATTGAGGTCCTCCATTCCTGCTGTATGCCCAGGATTAACCCCAAAATGTCCTCACTGGTGATCTATGCCCAGGATTAATCCCCAAATGTCCTCCCTGGCGTTCTCCCTGGCAATGCCCAGGATTAACCCCAAAATGTCCTCCCTGGCTTGTTTTAGTAAGCCATTATAAGTAATTGTTGAATGTGAAGACAGCTAGTGTCCCCATAGCATGGAAGTAATGAGTTGCAAGTCACCTCTAACAAGTTCCTTGTTTCAGAAAACATGGTGGAACTAAGGCCCTGTCTGCATGGGCCAAAAGGCCTGTTCCCCCCTGTACTTGCATTGTCCCAACACCAGTTCTAGTGTGAGCAGTGTAGATGACATTTGGCACATTCAACACCTGTTTCCAAAAGAGGTTCATCATCTTGGACATCTCTTTAAAATTCAGACCACAACCTGGAGCAGATTTATCATCTACTGATTTGGAAGCCATGAGCCACCACTAGACTGTTGCTTCTCCACTCTCCATCTCCTTTCGGAAGTTATGAAATTGTGTACATGCATCTCTGTTACAAAACAAAAACCATACTTTGTGTTCTGAGCAGGGCTATTCTTGTTAGCAAAGCTGGCCTTTGCCTTTCCCCCACATGAGCACAGATATGGGCTATGGGATCCCATGCCTAGCGTGATCTCCTCTTGCAGAGGACATGAACATGATATCCTTTTACAGCAGATGAGTGCCTGGGACAGTCTGAAAATCTGAGAGAACTTTTGTATTTCTCACAAAGAGAAAAGCAGCTGCCAAAACACTTAACCAGATGAAGATGAGGCAGAGCAATACAGCTTGTTTAATAGAGGGTGCATTGCAGTGGCATCAGCAATGTAGTGGTTGTGCTGAAAATGCCACATACTGGAACTTATTGCAAAAGTCTTTAAGCCAGCACATTACTGGTGGGTTTTTTAGTTATGTCAGGGCTACTTGAGTTAAAGCAGAAAGACACTATGCCTGAATAAGTTCCAGTTCTGTAGTTTAATGGGACAAGTTTAAAAAGACAGAAGGTAGAGCTAATAAAATGATTTTTTTCCACAACAGGATTGAAAGCCCTTACTTTTTTTTTTTAAAAAAAGGAGTTGAAATTATATATTGTGTGTCAACATCTTGCCACCATAACCCACTGAAACTGCATGTCAGTTTAATTGATCTAAGCATGCATTAGAGTTATGCATGAAGCATGAAATGTACATAGACTAGAGGTGTTGAGATGATAGTCTTTTCCTTGTAAAGTCAGAAATTGTAAAAATAGCATTTCTTGTGTTTTTAATACGACAGCTGTCCAGAAAAGAAAAACATTGCTCTTTATTTGAAAGGAACCATAGGGTTATGATCTAACACGTTTATGAAAGAATTTTTCCTGAATTTTAAAATACCAATTAGATTACATTAAATAACAAAGAGGTGAGAGGACAGATAAATAGTATAAGAAATTGAGGGATTTTGTGATGGAGTTCAGAATAAAACTGATAACACACCCCAACAGGAATTATTGTTCATCATAGGTGATTTGAATTCTAAAGTAGGAAGCAGAGAAGTTATCAAAGATTGTAGGAAAATGTGGACTAGGATTGATAAATGAAGCAGGAGAGCTATTAGCAGAATTTTGTGAGGCCAACAATCACATCACAAGCACATTCTTCATTCAACCAGAGAAGAGACTGTACACATGGACACCACCAAATGGCTAATATAAATATCAGACAGACTACTTAATTGGAAGCAGAAGATGGGGAAGCTTTATTCGTTCTGCAAAATCGAGACCAGGGCACAGACCACAAACTACTAATATCAAAAACTAGATTGAAGCTAAATAAATCAATAAATAAATATACAATAACCTTCATGCTGAAATACTTCCTAAACAATATCCTACTGGAATGTAAAGATATTGTAAAAATATATATAGAGATTTGCAATGTTAAGTCTAATTGACTGGGAACCAGATGAATTACGCACTGAAGCCAAGGACACTGTCAGTGAGGAATGCAGAAAACTGCTATCTGTAGCCAAAAAGAAAGAGAAAAATCAGTGGATGGCAGGTAAAACTCTTCAAGCAGTAAAGGATAGATGAGAATCAATATGGTGACAGAAATGGGGCCAGAACCCTGAATGCAACTGTTTAACAACTTTTGTGCAAGGATAAAGAGAATTAGTATAATAATCAATGCAGATAAATAGAAGCTGACATCAAAAAAGGAAGAACAAGAGACCACTTCCACAAGATCTGAGAAATCAAAGGAAAATTTAAACCAAGGATAGGGATGCTCTACGACCAGCACAGAAACACAATACATTACCAAGATAAAATAAAAGATGATGGAAGCAATACACAGAAGAGCTATATAAAAGTATGAATAACACATAGGAAGAAGATCCATACAAAGATAAACTTCAAAATTTGAGAAGTGAAAGCTGCACTCAGAGAAATTGGGAGGAATAAATCACCATTCAGGCCTGTGTGGATGTGGCCTGGGTTACTCTAATATGCTCTACATGGGGCTTCCTTTGACATTTCAATTGATACAAAGACCTGCAGCTAGACTGTTAAGTGGGGCTGGTTACGGGGACCACACAATTCCTTTACTACAACAATTCCACTGGCTGCCAATATGTTTTGGGGTACTATTCAAAGAAATGGTTATGACCTATGAAGTGCTATACAGTGGTCTCTTGGTAATCACTGCCATAGCTTACTTCAAAAATGCCTGGGAACTGTAACCTGATGACATTGCTGACAAGTCTCTGTTTGAGACCTGTAGGTTCACTTCCTAGAATCATGGTTCTTAGCATTCTCTGGGATAAACTGTCTTGAATTTATAACACAGACATGACTCAAGTCAGAACAAAGCCATGTGATGTAAAATGATTCTGGCCTAGCAGCAAAATTATTGAATATCTCCCACATCTTCTGGTAATGAATGACAAGAAGCCAGCAGAGACAGCACAGGAAGATACAGACTTGGCTAAATTCACTCATGGAGTATGAGGGCAAAACTATTCTTCTTTCCATTCAGTCATATCCAACTTGCTGTAATTGCATTTTTTCTCCAGATCTCCCCCAACATGTACTGCAGTTCATGTCTAAATACAAGAAGATGTTTATATTGCATACATTCAGCTTTAATTGGCCCTTAAAAGAAGGTGTTGATTAGAATCTGCTCAACATCAACAGCTAGCTCGCACAACATTCTGTAATTACTGTTTATTAATTTAGTTCAAGTGGCACAGTTGAAAGCCCTGCTCAGATGGGAGAAGTAAATTGTCACTGGTATTGAATATGCAAATGATCTGCCATGCAAGTTTCCATGAAAGATGCTTAAAGTTAAAGGCAGAAAGCATTCCAGTTTTATCTAGCAGCAGCACATCCATTTGGCAACCAGTAATACTACTATTACTAATTTAAAAACTTTGCCAAGACTGGTAAACTTATTATTTTATATGCATCATGGGTATAACCTTCTTTCTTTCTTTCTTTCTTTCTTTCTTTCTTTCTTTCTTTCTGCAAGTCATAACTTATACACAATTCATGAAAGGATGCTAGTCCTTATGCCCAAAGTAGACATGATATTGATTGTGCAATCCACTCTTGCAAGCCATTCCCCCGCTTATAAGACTGCAGATATAGGAACTGTTTTCGACCAGGACCACAGCATTAGATTGGGGTGGAGATCCCTTCAGCCCTTTGCTTCTGCCATGGACATCCAATGGCTATTTGTTTTTGGGAGGAAAAGGATAAACATCAGCATCTTTTCTGGGGGGAAATACTGGGGGTGGAAGGCTGCAAAACTGCCAACGCATTGATGTGCCCACTAGTGCACCACTGAAATGGCCTTATTTCACTAGGGGTGCATCTACACTGCATAAATAATAGAATTTTACATCATTTTAAATGCTGTAGCTCCACTCTATAGAACCCTGGGATTTATAATTTTACGGGCTTTAGCCTCATTTGTCAAAGAGTGATAGAGTCTCACAATATTACAAATCCCAGTATTTGGTAGAGTGGAGCCATGGCAGTTAAAATGGTGTCAAACTGCATTGTTTCTACAGTATAAATACACCGATAAGTTTAAAGCTCCCCCTGAAAAAAAAATTCAAAGAGAAAACTTGCCCTTCAAACCACTGTGTTAGCACACCCTGCATACCCTGTGCTGTATTTTGGGGTCTCCATATTTCATATCTCATAAGACAGCATGTTCTTAAGAGGTCTATGACCTTTTGGGAACACTAGGTCAGATACCAAGGAGGAAAGGAATGTGTCCTGAGGCATATGCATTTCTAGGTAATAAGACAAACTTAAATAGTATACTAATTGCTCCTTCCTCCCCCCAAGTAATCTGCATTTCCTCTTGCACTTTGAGACAATGGATCTCTTTGCACCCAAAGCAGTAAACCAACCTCTCTGCCTATGACCTGTTGTGTTCCCAGCCAGTCTTCCCTGTCCATCCATCCTGGGGATATCGCGATCCAATCACTGTTTTTGTCACACTGAAATTAAAGCCGTCAACCAGTCTGGTATCCCATTGTTGGGAATGGGAAAACCATCAGGTCTTTGTTGCAGTGCTAGAGATCATCAAGCACACCCCCAGAGGCTAATTAGCAGGTATAAATATTGGTCCAAAACCTAGTCTCTGCACGCTCACAGTATGCATAAACTTGTCCCTCTGCGTAAGCAACTGTACCTCCTAGTCTAAACTACTCCAGCTTTCTATGGTTTACTTATCAGGCAGGTAATTATCACCCCTGCAAATGCCTCAAATTTTGCAATCCCATTTCAATATTTCCATTTCGTTTAGCTTTGTTTACTGTGTCTGTGTGAATTGCTAGTGTGCATGACTGCACTCTGCCTTTTTTCTAAATAAGACTCTCTAAATCTGCCCCCAAACCTGGAGTTGTCCTCAGTTATTACTGGTATATACAAGTGCAGATGTTCCTAAAGGTTACCTGCAAAAGCTAATTTCCACAATAATTAAAGTAACATCGTCATATTTGCTACACCCCCCCCCCCCCCCAATTTCCTCATCTTTCTTTGGGTAACAACAGAGCCACCACAACAAACCATGTTCCAGTTTAAAAAAATACACACACCAAAACCTTTGGAAGAATCTTAGTATACTTCCAACAAATCACTACAAACAGGCCTCACAGAATGGAATTAGTAGTTGTAGAAGCATCAACAACTAGCAAAACCAAGTAAGACTCAAGAAGCTGTACTGTGAAAACTCACTCTTCTTTAGACAAATCTAGAAGAGCCCTGATATTCTCAGATGTAATTCAATTTTTTCCAGGTCCCTCTCCTCCTCTTAGGTCTAATCTGCACTGCAAAAATTAGCACTGTCTTAACTGTCACGGCTCAATGGTATGGAATCCTGGGATTTAGAGTTTGTTGTGGTGCCAGAGCTCTCTGACAGAGAAGGGTAAATATCTCAGCAAACTATAAATCCCAGCATTCTATAGCATTGAGCCCTGGCAGTTAAAGTGGTGTCAAACTGCATTAATTCAGCAGTGCAGTTTAGACTTTAGTCATGTAGGCAGGGATAACAGAGCCCATTTCTTTCTCTCCCAAATAAGTAGTTCAGTTAAACAAACATATTCATTGCCCCTTGCTTTTGATTACAGACTTTAGCTTCCATATAAATTGATGTGAGTTGGGTGGGGATGTCAAAGATTCTGGAGAGATAAAGTTCCCTGGGGTTCCACAGAGAGAGGTTATGTTAACAGCTTCATTCTGGGATGGCGATATGTTCTAAGAGTTGTGATTGTACATTGTACCATTACCAGCATCATGGTAATGTTGCTCAGTGCAGTAATTCTACTCTCCATTGCTCAAATTACTGGGACAAGGATAGCATGGGAGACAGGGCCTGGCCTCTGGAGCTTTTGTGCCTGCCCCCTTAGTTGCTGTTTGAGGCTCTGGGGGTGTCTGTATGATTTAGCTAACATAATTAGGAAGAGCTGGGCTGAGGCATATGGATTTCATTTTCTCCCATAATTTGAGCGCTGCCATTTGATCTTTGAACTCTTGTGTCGCTATTGTCACATTTGTCACAGAGACTGAAAGCTATAATTATCTTTCTAATACAGAACTCCTTATGTACTTTAAAGCAGTGGCTCCCAACTGATAGCTCACATACCATTGGTGAGAGGCAGACATAGCCTAGGTCAGATGCAGGATTTTCATTGCAAATACAAAACGTAGAATCCTGTAGATGCACTAACCTTGTGGTAGCATTTTTCTCCTGGGTACAGCAGTGGCAAGGGATGGCAGAGGAAAGCTACTAGACCTGAGCAACCTATTTCTCTAAAACCTTACCTCCAACACCACCTACTCCAGCATGGTTCAGCTAACATAGCAGGATTGACTAGTTTAAACCAGGTGGCTTTAAACCATGGTTTAAACAAATGACTTTTAAAAAAGACTACTCCTGTTGTTTTTTTTAATTGATTATTCATTTTTTTAAAAATGTCTGGCAATTATTACTGGATTTCCATCCCTCTTACTGGAACAACAATGATTGTCTGAATTTAAGCATTTACTCAGGCGTGAGAGAGCAAGTGGTTGGAGGAGTGGTAGATGAGGAAGAAGAGAGACTGAGTGAATAACTAGTTCTGTGTCCCTTCCTAAAGTGTCTGTGTGTAGTGCACATGGCAGCCACTTAGTCTGCTATGTTGTAATGATGGCTGCATCCGCACTGCATCTGTATCTGCTCTGCTCTGGTGCCACAACAAGTCACCATTCCCAGAATTCCATAGCATTGAGCCATGGCAGTTACAGCAATGTCAAACCAGATTATTTCTGCAGTCCAGATACAGGGTTTATGGCTGAATGGACAGAGTGTCCAGTTTAGGCCCTCTCAGGATTAAGGGGGTCAGAGATGGAAAATGAGTGTTTGGAGTGGGGTAGACATTTTTTCCCCTTTGCAAATGATTTTATTTTTCATTTCTGCTGTCTCTCTCCCCCCGCCCCCCAACAAAGTATATGGACTGGGGAAATCAATCACCCTTAAGATCAAGAGGGGTGGGATGTTACTGTTAAGGGATACAATCCTATGCCCACTGGGAGTAATAAATTATAGTGTGTGGACTTGCTATTATAAACTGTAAAAGCTATACTACAGGCAAGGTTGTGTGAAATAAATGTAGATGCTTACCTTAGCTTGTAATGCCACCTTATGAGAAGCAACCTGATCCTTGAAGGTACCACAGATCGTTAACTTTGTACGTTTTCTTCTACGAACACAATTTTTCGTTTCTATCTGAGCAGCAGATCTGAGTGTAGTTGAATTCCATGCCTTCTGAAGAAATGTAGAACTCCAGCCAACATGGCACTTTCTTGGCCTGTTGGAATACAAATCCCAGCTTTCCATTTGGAGTGTGTGTGTATGAGGTGGTTGTTGTAGTACACGGCATCTGAGCAGGAAGAAAGTCCTAGGGAAGGCTTGTTTTGGTATATCTTTATATATTTTTTTCTGAATTCAAGGATGAAATATCTGAACTATTCGTATGGAAGAACCAGAGAGCATTTTCTGGTATGTTGCAATGGTGCACAGCAGCAACAGTAATGGTAACACTTTAGTAACAGGTACTACAGTGCCAGTGACAAGCAATGATCTGTTGGGTAATTGGAGAAATGAATAAAGTAACTAATTCTTTAAAAAAAGTAACACTCTATGTTCTGCTCAGAACTTTTCACATGCTAGTAATAACTTTGAAAACTTGGATTTACTTCCAACAATACTATTGTAATTTTTAAAATGTCCTTAAAACCTACTATAAATGATATGCATAATAACAAAATGCCGTAAACTTTTAAACAGCCTCAAACACATCCTTTTTGGAGATTGTGAGTTTTTTGTATCTGTCATGGTGTGACCCGGGGTTCTTAACAGAGTGATTGATGGGATGCACAGATATAGAAGGATGAGACCACTGTTTTAAAGAACAGATGGAGCTTGTTTTGGTACAGTTTCACTGAGGGCTAAATTTACACAACAACAACAATAATAACCAAGGTGAGGGGATGCATTTATGTTATTAATACACATGTATATCATTTCTCTTTTTTTAAAAAAAAAACAAAAACCAAAATAGCTGCCTCACCTTGTCCCTTCTAACCCTTTTCTTCTTCAAAGCCTAACTTTTCACTCAATGTGCAAATATGACAAGTTGTTTGAGAAATTATAGGTATTTATTTTTTATTTATTTATCACTGCAGTGATGTTACTCATTTGAAAATATGCTTGGTAAAGTGGAAGGCAATAGAAAAAGAGGAAGACCATAACACAGGTGGGTTGATTCAGCCAAGAAAGCCACAATCCTGAGTTTGGAAGACTTGTGCAAGGCAGCTGACTTCCAGGGCTCATGGAAGTCTTTGATTCATTTGTTGTTCTTGTTGTTGTGTGACTTCAAGTTGTTTCCAACTTATGACAACCCTAAGGCGACCCTATTATGGGATTTTCTTGGATTTCCTCAGAGAGGTTTGCCATTGCCTTTCCCTGAGGCTGAGAGCATATGATTTGCCCAAGATTACCCAGTGAGTTTCATGGTTGAGCTGGGAATCAAACCCCGGTCTTTAGAGTTGTAGTCCAACACTCAAACCACTATACCATGCTGGCTCTTCAGAGTCACAATAACTCAAACAACAACAACAATAACAATTTATTGTGGCATCCCTCCGGAGGGAAACGGGGTGCCTCCAGCCAGTCCCTTTGGGGTGGTCTGGAGAGCCCCTGAGTTTCCATGACTGAGCAGAGATTTGAACCCTGTTTTTCAGAGTCTTAGTCCAATGTTCAAACCACTACATCACACTGACTCCCACTATGTATGTATGTATGTATCTTGGAAACAGTGGCTAACTGTGATTTCCAAAACGATTGTTAGAAAATAAGCAGGAAGTTAATCCTAGCAAACATAAGGTAGGGTCTTGTAAGTTTCGTTTGTTGGACATATAGATAATAATTGCTCTGAAGTACTGTTGCCCTCTGTTAGTCAACAAAAAGTGAAGTAAACATGTTCTTCATAGGGTTTCATGTGATAAAAGCCCAGGATTTTTGAAAGCCCTGTTATAGGCTATTGCTTAAAGGGGAAAAAAACTATTTGAAAAGTCTGCCATTACAAACATCCATAATAGCATGTAAATGGAGCATTGAATCCATTACGTGATATTGAGTAAATAATGTATATGTAAAAATGTCTGAGTAATTTATATGATCAGCTATAATGACATCTTAAAACGGATTGCAGACCATCTCTTCTTCCTTTCTTGCACAAGAGAATCCCCAACCCCCACCCCTTTCTAAAATCCTGAAACAGTAATTTAAAAACTTGCTGCAATTTCAGTATTTTTAAAGCAATTAAGCGTTGATTTGGATCCCCCAGTTTGCCACTTTTGGCTGACCATGTTTCCTACTATCCTACCACGTTTTACCACATTCTTCAGAGAGAATGAACAAGAAGCGGTGGTAAAATCAGATAAAGAGAGCTTTGAATATCCAAATGCATCTGAGGAAGTAAACTTTAGTGTATAAAAACTTGTGCTGCCAACTTCTTTCTTTCAGTTAGTCTCAAATATGCTACAAGATATCTCTATATACTGATTCTACAGCCTAACAAGGGGTTGGCTTGAGGACTCTGTAACTCCTAAAATCCCTCAGCTACCATGATCACAAAGCCCACTCCCAATTCCTGGCAATATTTGGTATGTTGTTGTGATTGTGTGCCTTTAAGTTGTTTCCAAGGTATGGTGATCCTACGGTGAACCCACCACAGGGCTTTCTTGCCAAAATTATTGCCCAAAAGTTACACACTGAGTCCTAAGACAGATGGGTGGGAAGTGCCGTTCTCGGGCCAATTTTAGGGCTCCAGAGTGCGCAGCATCCGCACGTTCCAAAACCCTAACACATATGGATGGCACCATCCTTATGTGGCGTCATCCATATGTGGTGTGCATGCATCCACACCTCCAGGTGACACGCACTGATGATGTTGTCCCCACGCAGCAAAAAGAACCCATTTTTTCCAGGTTCTTTTTGGTCTGGAGGGACGCCACACAGTTTGGCTGCTGTGGCATCCCTCCGGAGGGAAAGTGGGTGTCTCCAGCCAGTCCCTTTGGGGTGGTCTGGAGAGCCCCTGAGTTTCCATGACTGAGCAGAGATTTGAACCCTGGTTTTCAGAGTCTTAGTCCAATGTTCAAACCACTACATCACACTGACTCCCACTATGTATGTATGTATGTAGTTATAAATAAATAAAAACACTAGGTGCCTTTTCATAACATCCAAAATTTGCTTTATGAAGTAACTGCCTCATTCTGCCTAATGGGACCTACTTTCAGCGGCTTTTAACAGAAGTCCATATTTCTGTAGCAAAAAAGTGGTGATAGTAGGGAGTTGAAGTTAAAAAGTCTCCTTCCAATAAATGCCTGTTTTCATCACTGAGGAAAAGTATGCCTCCATTTTTTGGCAAGCTAGTGCAAGGAGAAGGGGGATTCCATACATCTGGTGCCTAAGTGACAGGCTTATGTGTGATACCAGCCTGGAGTACTCTGCATTAAAAAGAAAGTTGTCAACTCATGTGGATCTGATTGCAAAATTAAAGCTGTAGGCCTCAGTTATTTCAGGAAAAGAAAATCAACTACAATGAGACCCCGAGGGCTTAAAAAAAAACCCCTTCTGACATACAAGCCAAAACTTGCACATCTCCAACTTTTGCATTCTGTGCTGCTTTGAACTCCAGGCTGAACTTTCTTTACTCTTGCAGCTTGTGAGTTCTGTCTCATTTGCTGATTATTGTGCCTTTAGTACAATCTAGGAGCTTAATGTTAAATGATATTTTGAAAAGGAGACTTTTGTGTTTGGCTTGATATATTTCTTGATCTTTGGTAATCAACGACATCTGGATTAATTATGTATGCTAGATGTCTGGTGCAATGTAACTTTGTTTTAGAAGAGCAATAAATTACCCAGTCCCCCCCCCCCCCAAATAGTTTAGGAGGAATCAGCAGTTTCTTCTTTGAATGCCTTGATTCTTACCAGCAATATGGAAACCCCAAATGGTGACCAGAGGTAACAGTGACTTTAAAAATCACCCTGTTGGAGGAACATCACATTTCAACATTAAGTGTGATTAATTTGAAATTCAGATTGATGGGATTCATTTTATACAATGTATTTAGGCATGAGGACAACATAACTTTGGCCTGGTACAGACTGGTGCAAAGCGCCGGCCTGGGGCCAATTTTAGGGCTCGGGAGAGCAGAGCATCCACACACTCCCAAGCCCTACCGAGCTGTCTGGGTGCCATCACATGGCTCATGCACCGATAATGTGCCTCGTGTGCGCACAAGGGATATCACCACACCACTGCAGGGCACCAATGCCTCCTTTTTCATGGCACATCATTGCTGCAATGTGTGATCGCCATGGCAACGATCCGCGAGAGAAAGAGATGGCATCTCGCCGCACATCTGTATCCCCCCTTCGTTTCTTTCTTGCATGGTAAAGGCAAGCTTTTGTCATAGCTAACTTTAAATAGTAACTATTTTATATTAATATTGAAGTCTCACCTTGCTTGATTGCAAGTAATTTTCAATTTTGTCTTGAGAGTGGATATATTATCCACTTCTCAGATATTGAACTAGCTCAATTATAGTGGCGATTGATGCCAGTAAAAAAGAGGGTACTCCGATGTCACTTTGGAGCTTTGCAGACAGGGTGACACAGCTAGTCTCTCTGATTTCTATTGGCTTAGCTCCTCTGGCGTCACAGAAAGTCTGGGATATTATGAAGATGTGTACATTCATGAACCTGCAATAAATTAAATGCCATTGTCATCATCCAATGGAATTCACCTTGCAAACACTCATTGATTTCATTTGGCTTGAGCATGTTTAAACTGTGTGATGGATTGTGGCTTTCAGGTACTGCCTGTTTGCATGGACATTTCATGGAAGCAAAACAGCTGAGCAGTTATCAGAAGACCAATCACACATTGCAAATGAATTGAATTGTGCATTATAATAAACCACATTAGTCCACTCTGATATAAAGAGTTTTGCCATTTATCCAAAATGCTAAGTATTGAGAAATGTTGGGATATGCTACAGTTATTGCAGGCAAATGAAACAGTGAAAACATGGCTGACGGACTCCCCATCCCTCCCTTCAATGCCTGCCTTGCTGTCAAGATCTTAGTGGTGGTTCTAGTTTTTCTCTTTGTTCTGGGACCAAGAAGAATGCAGTTGGTGATGCCCCCTTAGAAGTGTGAAATGAATGATTAACCTTTTGACTTTGGCAATGTGGTTTCCCCTTGGAGCTAAACGGTGGTGTGAAAGGAAGACTGTGATTAACGTTGGGATGTCTCCATTCCAGATGTTTGGGAGGGGCTGAATGAAACATTAAATACTTTGTTTGAGTGGAGAAGATGGAAACTGTTTGGTTACTAAATCTTTTATTGTTGTCAGACAAATAAGCCAGCTGAAAAATGGGAGTGTTATGCTCGTGGATGCATCTTTTAATTGAAAAGGGCTTTGTTATGTTTGTTCTTTTGGGAGTAGATAAAAGAGAGGTTTATTGCAATACTTTATTTGGGTTTGAGGAGCCATTTGTCCAAGTGCTGAGCTTTATTAATAGCCCTTTGTTCTTGTTGTTAACAGTCATACAAAGATATTATTATTATTATTATTATTATTATTATTATTATTGAGTGGGATACTCATTTTCGTCCAAGTTCTATCAGTGAAGTAATCATTTTTGGCTTAAGACCAGCTGCCATTTGCTTGCTTTATGAAAATATAACACCAGCATCCTATCGAAAGCTATTTTCTTTTTAAGCAAAGGCT
The DNA here is from genome assembly GCA_023333645.1 of Sceloporus occidentalis. Taxonomy (NCBI): domain Eukaryota; kingdom Metazoa; phylum Chordata; class Lepidosauria; order Squamata; family Phrynosomatidae; genus Sceloporus; species Sceloporus occidentalis. The sequence continues at coordinate 1,885,284 of JALMGF010000104.1, read as the reverse complement.
TCACTCTCAAGCTGGATCTCAGTCTCTGCTGTAAATGCATTGATTTTGGTCTTTAAAAAAAGAAAGAAAGAAAGAAAGAAAGAAAGAAAGAAAGAAAGATAATGTTATAACATTTTGATTACCCTTTCTGCTCCTATCATTCACAAACCATCTTTTCTAATTATGGCATTAGGACATTTACATAAGAGGGGAGAAAGGGTCTTTTAACCATGTTTCTATTATGCTTGGCACTTGCGTGAAAGGATATTATATTCGTGTGCATTAGAGATTGCTTATAAAAAGATCAAGACAATAACAGCAGATCAGACGATAAAGGTTCCCTTTTCTCCTCGCAGACAGGCTGTCTCTGACTGAAGAATACAGTTCATCAAAAGTGTCTGCAGGTTGTCAAACTCAGTGAGATTTGGGGACACTCGGAGGCTGCCATGGCCAGCAAGAAGAATTTTCTGTAGGGTTTTGCCATCACTCACCCTTAGGAAATAATCACTCACTACATTCTGCATGCTCTCATGATAGAGCTCTATTGGAGAGAAAAGAGCCATTTTATCAAAGGACAATATATCCCTTCTCTTGGACCAGGCTGCTTCCATTATCAGGCCATAATAAATCATATTTATGTTCTCAGTTAATAAGACTGATTATGATGCAGGTTACGAAACAGACATGGGAAAAAGCAAAGCAGGTGAAAAGATGTTTTAATGAAAATATGATAAGAAAAGCCACTTTTTCTGGAACATTTTATGCTATTATTCGTAATGATCACAGACAATTTTTGATGCATCTTCTTTAGCAATGGATTAAGCTGCATAAATTGGCTCACCGGTTTACACATTGAAACCGGGAGGGATGGGGTGGGTGGAGAGAAATCAGAGCATCCGTCTCATGTTGTTCAGAATCATTATATACATTATAAGCATAAAATGAGTTTAATGTATGTGCTTTGAAATGAAGAAGAAAACAGAAAATCAGGGAAGGAAGTCTGATTTTAATGTTGTTCGAAATTATTCAAAAAATTTCTACTCATCTTTGTTACTGGCGGTACGTTTCCCATGAAATTTAGGAATGTCATGTACTGCTTTCATCTGCTTCAAATTAATATACTGCTTTTCCTGCCTTTCTCAATTTCTTCAAAGTTTTTTCTTGCAGTACAGTACAAAGAGACAAAGAAAGATAGATTCTACACTCAGTATGTGAGCATAGCTGTTATTAATGCTAATGGGAGTTAAGTGTGTATTGCAAGAAGAGACTATACTCCAGTGTTTAATAGTGAAAGGGAACTTTCTTTAAAAATTGACATTTTTAGCTCCAGCAAATTCAATGAATTAAAGCGCCAGCTTCCCTGAAGTTATGTTAGGAATTAGAAAAACAAATTAGATAGAAATTTGGAATGGCATCAGCTATAAATTAAAGCTTTGTGGCCCAGAAAAGATGGAATAGGTTGACCTGGAATACTTTTTCCACACTGGCTAATACTAATACAAATCCTAATATTAATACTAATTCTAATTCTACTAATGACAGCAATGATCTGGGTAACTTCCTTAGAACAGAGTTATTTTAGGCATGCCCAAACTAAAAGTAGAATCTCAGATTTTTCTTCCATTGAATTGAAGATAATACCTTGCTGTACCATTATAATGAGTCTGCAGTCAGTTAATGGCAGATAGTGACTCCCATGTCAGTGGGACAATGAATCTGTTCAGGGTTTTAATCCAAGTTTTAAAGGAACTGTCCAAGATGCCAAACTTATTACAGTGGACTTTGAGAGAGCTGCTACTTTGTTCTACATATTGCCTATCCATAGTTAGAAAACTGGAAGGGCCCCTTAAGCCCCTATTTCTTCTTCTACTCATACTATAAACTACTTCTTTTTTGTTGTTGTTACATGTTATCCCGAATAGCTTGGGATTTTGATACTAGAAGGAGCACATCTCCTTAGATACTACTTACTGCCTGAGGACAAAAGGAAAAGGCCTTCCCTGATGTAGAGTCCTGGTTGTGGAATGACTTCTCCTTGGAGGCCTGGATTGTGCTGACCTCAAGTAAAAGTGTGGCTTTTTGTGAAACCCTTTGGGGCCTGGTTGATTTCATTCAAATTCTTGTAAGCACAAGGCTTCAGACTGTTATAACTTGTTAAAGTTTAACGTGCTTTCAGTCTATATAAATTGCTCTCTATTGCTTTACCTTTTAAGTTGCTTAAATTCATTTTATTTTTATACCTACCTGTGATCCCCTTATATAGGGTGGGATATAAATATTTAACAAACAAACAAACATAAAAGTAAAGGATGTGTCTTCTGTGAAATTAGACACAACTGCAGCCTCCTATTTTGCTGGCCCATCACAGAATTTTTTCCAAAGTGCTGATAGAAATATAAACTCATGGCTCTGATTATGAATAAGATCTGACTTTTGCAATCACAAAGCATATTTTAAAATGTCATCTAGTTACTTTTTTCCAATGTTTTGTTGCAATCTAAATTATAACTGCTTTCTTAAGTCCTAGAATGCTTTATCAGAGCAGAAGATACAGATTCAGGATTAAGTTTATCTTGCTGCACCTACCCTGTATTGACATGTGCTTCAAGAATAAGATGTTGTATATATGACAAAGACAAAAAAAAAAGCAAACAATATTGATGTTTGATGTGGAGATGAATGTCTCCCAAATTCTCACTGTTGGGTGGATCTTAACAATATAGCTTTCCCAATTCCATAAAATCTGCACTTTTTTGTACCTACTTAGAGACCAGTGACTTTATTTTTCTTGCCAGTTTTCACTAGCCTCCCATGTCTGTTGTTATGATTGATCATTGTCCAGCCAAGAGAGAGCTGCAATGGAATCACAAACAAGGAGAGAAAAGAAAATACTTAAAGGCATTAAGTGCCTGGGAGACCCAAGTGTCATAAAGGTAATTTATGGGAGCAGGGGGTGGGGGGGTGGAGGGTAAAAGCTACTTTTGCACAGTGTTGCTGTTTGGTGGAAGCCTAAGACCTTAAAAGCAGAAATAAATAAACACCTTCTCCTTCCCTCTCCCATCTGTGCTTTCTGTGGTTGGCATTTTCTCTTCGAGCTGTTTAATGCCGTCAGCATCCTTAGATGCAATGGTGTTCTTGGCCAAATGTCAATCATAACAGTTGACATTAAGAAAAAAAACCCCTAACAAATAAAAAGGCAATCTTGCATCATCTTTTTGTTTTGGCCCCAGCTCTGTTTTTCTCACCATAGTCTGACAAAAAAATTACTGCCTTCAAGTGTATTCAGCAATGTCACCATATATCTCATATCTATGAGGGCGTTCATTTTCAGCTTTATTGGGATTATCCACAAAAGGCACTTGACAATGACAAAGAATCTATCAGAAATACAGTGATCAGTGCACTGAAACCTTTTGTGACAAAAGGGACATGATGCCTGCCCTCCAAGCGGAAGCCATCATTTGAGGAAAAACACCTGAACCATTTACCTGAATGGATATAAAATGAACAGACATCTAGTTTAAACTGAAGCAGGATATTAGCATTGTTTAAATTGCCAAGACTAGGCCCAAAGGGCCATCACTCTGAAGGGACATACGTATACTGTAACATGTTTTGAATTTCTACAGAACACAAAAAGTTACCTTTTAGGGCTTTAACTCACAGAATCTTCCAGCCAGCATGTAACTTTTGCCAAGCTCTGTAGCTAGCCAAAGGAAGAACTAAGGGAGTGTTGCTGTGTGCCCTCAAGTCATTTCCAATTTATGGCAACCCTAAGGTGACCCTGTCATGGGAATTTCTTGGTAAGATTTGTTCAGAAGAGGTTTGCCATTGCCTTCCCCTGAGGCTGAAAGTATGTGATTCACCCAAAATCACTCAGTGGGTTTCACGGCCGAGCTGAGAATCAAACCCTGGTCTCCAGAGTCGTAGTCCAACACTCAAACTGCTACATCATGCTTGAATTTAAAAAAAAGATATTGCTAGACATTACTCATTACCTTCAAGATTATCTGTGTGTTCATATTTCAACATGTAGCAATATATATGCATATATTACATATGTACGCGTATGTACGTTACATATACAATTCTTGGTATTTACTAAAGCAGAATCATTTTATTCCTAATTTGCCTGGTTTCATCAAAGTAGGAGTAATAAACATACTTGAAAATTAAGCGTATGAGTGCTCAAGAGTACCTGGAATCTGTATTCCTTGATCTGGCAACCCTATCCCTGGTCCAAGGTGCACAGAACTGGGCAGTGCTTCTCCACTGGTGAAGGAAAACCTGCTCAGAGGTGTTCCTTTCTTATTACTTCACCCATTGCTAGTCTGCTTCTTGAATAACTTCTCTCTCAGAGAAAGCCCTGATTATCAAGTGCATGTTACATTTCAAAAGTGATTAGTATGATAACTGAAATACAACACAGAACTCACTAGGATGTTGCATTTCATATTATATTCCATGATTGTACAGTCAGCCCGCCATATCCATGGATTCTTTATCCACAGATTCAACCAAGCAGGAATAAAAATATTCAAAACAAATATAAATTCTAAATAGCAACGGTTGATTCATATGTTTGTTGTGTGTGCCACCATGTCATTTTTGGCTTATGGCAAACCTAAGATGAACCTATCACTGGGTTTTCTTGGCATGTTTCCTCAGAGGGAGGTTGTCATTGCCATCTTCTCAGGCTGAGAGATATGAGTTGCCCCCATCCAGTGGGTTTTAATGCTTGAGTGGGGAATTGAACCCTGATCTCCAGAGTCGTAGTGCAACACTCAAACCACTACACCATGGTGGATCTCATTTTATATAAAATTATATATGTCTCTTTTATATAAGGGACACCATTCTACTATGCCATTGCATATAGTGGGACTTGAACATCCATGGATTTTGGTATCCATGGTGGGTCCTGTTACCAAACCCCAGTGGATACCAAGGACCTACTGTATGAAAGGCAGGTAATACATAGGTGGTAGGCTGTACACAGAATGATCAAAGTTGGGAAAAGTTACTTTTTTGAATTACAGCTCACAGAATCTGCTGGTCATTCTGGCTGAGGGATTCTCAGAGTTTTGATCCAGTAAACTGACTATTCAAAGCTCTGTACTGGATGCAGATCTACTCCTTCCCTTGGGTACAGTGAGATGGCTGCTTCAGGCAGTGGATTTTATGTGTGTGTCATGAAAGGGCAGAAAATTGGGGAATTTCATGGAGTTGTAGTCCCATAAGGAAACTTTTTTCAAAGTTCCAAGTTATCTGCTCATCTACCCCAGACATGTCTACTCTGACTTGGACTTCTAGAAAATTACCAGCTACTTGCACCTTCTAAGTGGGAAGATGTCAAGGACTTGAAACCGTTTGACATGCAAAATATATAGTCTACTACTGAGCTATAGGCTTTCCTCATACCATAAATTACCCTGGATTTGTGGCCAGTAGGAGAAATGAGGACTCAAATTTGTTTTAGCTTAAACTAAGATCCTCCAGTCCAATAGTTCCTGGCAACTATTTTGAGTATCAGGAACCTAAGAAAGTTTCATGTGAGTATGACTGAAATATAGCTATGAGGGAGCTAGTGACAAAGATGTGCTTTCCTGGATTGACAGGACAGACAACACCTATTAGCAAGATAGATTGAGCCTAGGAGGCTGCTAGTTGCTGACCATTTATCTAGGGCAATGTCTTTCAGCTATTCACAAAACTTCCTACATGCCCACCAGTTCCTTACTTAAATATTTTTTTGAGAGTGACAGTCAGAGAAATATGCAACCAGACAGCCTCCAGACTGCCAAGACAGGCCTTTAGGTGAGGTGACAGACACATCATGTCAGGTGATAGGTATTTCTATTGGCGCTGGAACGTCTTGTTTTCTTGTGCCCTCTGTCAATTCGGGGAAAGATATGAATATTGTGTTTTGAGCCGACGTACATATGCATAATGGTGTAATTGAAATGGCATGTTTACCATTCTGTTTCATGCTTGATTGTGCTTTTTCAACACCTTTGCACACACTGTTAGAAGTGGGATTATAATTAAAATGTTCTGTTGAACACCTTGTTCGGTTCAGCGAAACTCACAATAGAAATATAAGTACTTGTTCTTGGTGACTCTACAATGACTGCACAATAAAGCCTGGGAAATCTCCTGAGCACATTGTTTATTTTGTCAGATCAGCCAGCAGAAGGAAAAAGGTGAACAAAATATACAGTATTTGCAGGAACCAAGTTTCCTCCTGTCACATGGGGATGATGATACAAGAACAAGCTTTCCTTGATAGACTATGCCTTGAAATGAATCCTACTTTAAACAATGGCTATTGATTCTTTGATTTTTATAGGTCTATTATCACATTAAAGATGTTTTCTACAATTAATCATGAGTTTTAATTGATTAATTAATTTAGCCAGTGGAGCAAAGCCAGTGTACTAGATTGGGTCAACTCCTAAGAAAAGAATGGAGGCTTTGGCTGCATCTGCAGTGCAGAATCAGTGCAGTTTGACACCACTTTAACTGCCACGGTTCAATGCTATGGAATTATGGGATTGGTAGTTTTGTGAGTTATTTAGCTTTTTCTGTCAGAGAGCTCTGGTGCTACAATAAACTACAAATCCTAGGATTCCATAGCATTGAGCCATAGCAGTTAAAGTGATGTCAAACTGCATTAATTCTGCAGTGCAGATGCAGGCCTGGACTGGGTGACCTTGGGCACACTGCTTTCCCTCACTTTGACCTACCCCATAAGATTATTGTGAGCCCCATATAGATATAATGTGCTAAATATAGCCGAATTTCCATATGAATAAAAATAGTATTTTGAAAGGAAAAGGTGTGCTTTCTTTGTTTTAGATAAAATATGTGTGAGTTGTTGCATTTTAATAGACAACCCCCCCCCCCCCATGGTATAATCTAAAGAAGATGGAGTGCCTCTTCTGAAATAGTGCAAACTTATGCATAAGCATTTAAAAGTAAAGGTAAAGGATGTGCCTTCATGCCACCTCTTGACTTATGCCAACCCCATGATTTTCAGAGGGGTTTCTTAGGCAAGGAATGATTAGTACTTGGATGGAAGACTGCCAGGGAATACAAGGTGCTGTAAGATGTATTTCAGAGGTGGTTTGTCATTGCGTTCCTCTGAAATGCAGCCTACAGCACCTGGTATTCCCTGGTGGCACCCCACTCAAGTATTAATCATGCCAAATCCTGCTTAGCTTCTAAGATCAGATGGTATCTGTGCCTTCAGTGTGTGAACCTCATTGAACCTAGTGGGTTTCATTCTTGAATTAAATAGGGAGCCCCAGATCCAGAAAAGTTTTGAATTGGTTAATGTGATCAGTTGATTAAACGCTAGTGTTACATAATAATATTTTGATAGTTTGCTTACTTTCTAATTTTTATTAGATGGTGTATGCTGTGAATTTTAACTGTTAACTGTTGTAAGCTGTCTTGAGTCACAAAAGGTGGGACGATGATAATAATAATAATAATAATAATAATAATAATAATAATAATAGCAGCCCTAGATGAAAATCATATATTCAGGTGTCTCACAATGAATTCTGGCATCTGTTTTTGTGTTATCATCCCATTTTATGTTGGTGCAAATAGGGAAATCCCATACTTGGTGTACAAGGGCTTCATATTTTCCATTCATGAAAGCAAAAAGGTGACAAATACATCAGATACCTTGACTACTTGTACAGTTAGGCTAGTACCCAAGAGACAATGACTTTCTGATAGTAATGATAGCTCAGCTGCTCCTTGCTTTGACAATGGGACTTACCTTGGTGGAATATTCTGAAATGGATGTTTGATGATCTCTGTGTGGAAGAATGCAATGTCTTATATATTGCTTTGCTCAGAAGAAAGGTTGCTTAACTATTGGGAATGATATAGCTGACATTAAGACTATTACATGTCTTGGTATGTTCAGCTGAAATTTAGAAGTAGGCAACATTTCAACTGAAATACAGGAATTAAATATGCTTAACTTTTGACTGGGTTGGAATATAATATTCCTCCCTCCAAACATGTATTTATGTTTTGTGTGAAATGGTGAAAATCTGTACTAATGCGGTAATAGTGATAGTGATGCTGCAAGGGTGGATTTCTTTTGGCTTATTTGTTTGTTTTGGTACTGTTTTAACTAGACTCTTTAAATTGAAATGCATGTAGTGCAATGTGAGGATGGAACATGTTACTCAATTCTGGATTGGAAATGGCTTTCCCAACAATTGGAAAGAATAATAAAGGAGTTACGTTTTGAAATTTTCTTTCAGTATTTGAACATCCCAGAGTGTTCCAGAGGATTTTTCTGTGCAGAGAAACATGTGACATTTTTTGTGCAAATGCCCATAGTTTTTGTGCAGAAAATGTGTTTCATGTGCAGGAACCAGTGTTTTCCATGCAGAAATATGTTATGTTTTTGGTGCAAAGAGCTACATTTATTTATGACGTTTCTGCATTGTTTCACAGCTCACAAGGGCACCTGAGATTATGAACAAAGGAAAACAATGAAAATAATACAAAAATAAAACCATTCTAAAACATATTTAAAACACTCTTTAAAAAACTTTTTATAGAATTCTAAAAACAATCTAAGGTGGGATACAGACTGCCCCTTTGGGGCGGCCTGCACCTGCCCCTTTCCCTGATGGATCAGGGCCTCAGTGGCCACAGTGGCACCCCTGGAGGCCCCGATCAGCTGCTTTTCCAGGCCTCAGGGCTTCATGCCCCAAGGACACCCCGACAGTGGTGGGGAGACAGAGAAAGGGGGCACTCTTTTGTATCACTGGCGCAGCCATGTAAAGGCTGCGCCAGTGATACAAGCAATGGAAGGAGCTCTGTTTCAGAGCTCCTTCCGGCACTGCTGAAAGGGCACCACAAGCGCCCTGTAGCGGTGCATGTGCGTCACGCCTGCGCCACTCCATTTGGAGGTGGCGCTGCCGTGACATCGTAATGCCCATGTAGAGAGGGCACTGACATTACTGCGCCGCGGTTACGTGCTAGGATTAGGGGGCTTCTGTAAAGGACGCCTTGAGGCAACCCTAGCATGTATCCAGACCGGTGCAAAGCGCCGGTCTGAATACCGCCTCAAATACAAATGTTAACACCGAGCAATTTCAAATATTAAAAGCCATTTGGAACTATTTTGCCTGCTTGCTAGAATCTTAAAAGAGATGGAGCCAGCCTAATTTCTTTGGGCAGGGAGTTACACAATCTGGGTGCTGCTACATACAAGGCCCTGTTTGGTTTACATACCAACCTAATTTCACATAGTGCTTAGATATGCAACAGGGCTTCCTCTAAGGATTTCAAACTTCAGGCAGGTTCATATGGGAGGAAGTGGTGTTTAAGATATCCTGACTGCAAGCTGTTCAGGGCTTTGTAGGTTAAAACCAGCACCTTGAATTGAGCTCAGAAGCAAATTGGAATCCAGTGCAGTTCTTGTAAGACTGGTGTTGTATGGTCTCTAATATACACATGAACACTGATCTTGGTGGAACATTCTGAACTGTTATTACAAAGGTAGTTGCAAACTTTGATTTGGCTAGGGGTTCTAATCCAGCCTTTAATCTAATGTTGTAGGTTTATTTTCACAGATCTTCTTGGAGAGGGTGCAATTTCAGATCCACAACTCCTGTTATGAAATCCCTAAATAATGATGGCATTAAAGAGGGTGCATTCCCTGAATAATGGCTGTAGAACAAGGGTAAGGAATTGTGCAGATGTTGTTGTACTACAACTTCCATAATCCCCCACCATTGGCTTTGTGGCTATGGCTGCTGGGAACTGCAGTCCAGCAACTTCCAAAGGGTTGCAAAATCCCCAGTGCCTGCAGCAGAACCTCAGTCAACCAAGCTGAAATTGACCAGAGTGGGGTGTGTGAGACAAAGCAGCTAACCTCAGAATGACTGGGTGATACATGCACATCACTGCTCCTTAGACCATGGGCTGACAGAGATGGATGCATAACTTGAAAAGAGGCAAAACTAAATCTTGCATGAGTGCATTTCTGTTTGTGAAGTGGTACTTCCTCCCTCCACATATTCTACCTTTCCAGTTGGCTTTGGAGGCATCCCATCTCTACGAAACAGATTTGGGGTGGGCATGTAGTGACTACCATGGGGTGAGGAAATCTAGCTGTGCCCATTCTGCTGATGGACAGGGACATCTGGATACAACCCACTGCATCTGATATATAAAGTCTGCAATCAATCACTCAGACAAACAAACATTGCTAACATTTTCAACTTTCATTTTGTACCTCTCCAAAGTTAGATTGTGAATCAGACACCAAGAAAGAATTTCCAGTGTTATCAACCCATTTTTATGCATTTTGTGAGTCTAGAACTGCTGCAACTTTTCTTTCTCTCACAACAAAAATTAAATAGGCCTCTCCCAGAACATACACCTGGAGCAAAACTATTAAACTAGGAGGTGCTGTAATTGTATAATTGCTGCTCAGAATATGAATTCTTTTCTTTAAAAAATTGTAATTATTCAATTAGCAACTGAAGTAGCAAGTGAGGCTGAAAACAGGCAGGTGGTTTGGCAAACAGTGCAGAGGAGATAAAAGAGGGAGGCACAGTGATGCTTTTGTCTTACTGACGTACTGTTTAATAAAGATGGCAAAAGCACACCAAATTTTTTTTCAGATATGCACAAATACCTTCCCTTTGACAAATCTCTCTCTCTCTCTCTCTCTCTCTCTCTCTCCTTCTCCCTCTCAATCTCTGACCTAAGGTTTTCAGTGTTCTGCAATGTTGCCAGATGCCAACTAGGATGTGGGACAACACCAAAGACTTCCATAGTCTTCCAAAAGCCCAGTTCTGATGGTATAAAACCTAAACAGCATTCTGTTTTGATAGTTTAGCACATCATCAAATGTGAGCAAGTGTGTCTCTGTGTGTGTGTGCCTTCAAGTTGTCTGTCACCTTATGAATTTCGTAGTTGTTTCATAGTCAAGTAATGCTCAGAGGTGGTTTTGCCAGTTCCTTCCTCTGAAACATAGCCTACAGCACTAGGTATTCATTGGCAGTCTCCTGTCCAAGTAGTTACCGAAGCTGACCTTGTTTAGCTTCCATGATCAGGCAGGATCTGGTGCCTTTAGGCCTCTTGTGAGCATGTATAGCCAGTGATCTGACTATGGTTGGCATCATCCAGTGCAGTAACTCATGGTGTCCTCCCCCCCACCATTGCTAACACTTACTTACTTGCTAATTAGCTTACTTGTTGTTCACCGCTGTGATCTTTGGAATAGCGGTATATAAATAAAACATATTATTATTATTATTGATCTCCTCCCGTACCATACCATACCAAATCCCTAGTAATATTTCTTGTACTAATGTTACTCATAAATTGTAATTCCCGTATACCACTGAGTGTAGTGGTAATAATTGTGAAATAAACATAGCAAAATTAAAATGATACCTTTAAGTTACAATATCATAAGCACAGCCTAAATGCATATACATTTCCATATTTTAGTGTGATTAAAGTGAAAATTTGAGAAGATGTGATGTTTTTAAAGAAAAGTTTGCTCCTTTACACCTGAGGCCTCTCCTTTCTTCATCACTGAGCTTCGCCTCACACACACCTTTTCTTCTGCTGAGCACCAGGGTTTTAAAGGGATATGGGTGAATACCACACTAATTTTTGCTCAAAGGCAGACATTTGCGTGTCACCTAGTATTGTCCATACTCCCTGCACCTCTCTAGTAATGCCCCTGGGTATAGCTGGCATAATAGGATAGTTTCATCTATCTGCAAGTACTCAAGACTGGAAATGTTAGAGCAGATGCTTTACAAGTAGGAAGTTTCAATGTCAAACTCCAATGCCTCCCGTTAAAGTACATTTGCTACATCTTATATCTTACATGATCCGTCTATTTATCTCTTAGTTTCTCTAACAAATATAAGAAAGCAGAGCTGGGATTGACCTCTTCCTGAGGCCTTGAAGGACCACTTCTAGTCAGATCAGACCATTGTGCCCTGAGCAAATCAACAGTCTGACTTGGGAAAGCATTTAATTTTCATGGAATGTATGTTGTGAGTCGTGCAGCTTTATGTGCCAGATGGTCATAAACAAGAGATCATTGCCTCCTTGTCATCAACAGACTTACACTTGGAGAATGATGCTGGTATTCTCCTTCCTACATTCATGAGACAGCGAAAACCTGTATTCAAACATGACACCCGACATACTGCATCTCCTCCCAATGCCCTCCCAATTGTAACATTGCTACATCTTAGGACCTCAAATACTAAAATTAATAATAAAGTACCATTTCATTATTTAACCACTCCTTAGAGTTAGGGTTCAGGCCATAGTTCAGTTTTTCTTGGCACATATGTCTCAAGAGAAAATGTTCCGACAGCCAGAGCAAATTTCAAACATTGATTTCGGTGTTTTATACAAGAGCCAGCAGATGGCGCCATTTATCATTTATTGACAGGACTTTCAACTTGCCAAAGAGCTCTTTTCCCCCTCCCCTTTAATTTAGAAAGTATTATAACCACAGTGTTTTCAACTTATTATTATGCATGAGTAAAAATCCCATGAATGTGTAAAATTTCTCCCACATTCCCCGTTTTTATAACATCATTTACATTCCATATTAATAATTAAAAATCTTCTGGATTTTAATCACTTTTCTCATCACTAAAATATCTAATGGAGCAATCTCTCCCCCCTTAAACCCCGTGAAGGTGAAATAGAGGGAAACTACTAAGGCGGATGTGGGAAGGGAGACTAGAAAAGTTAGAGGTGTGCCTCAAGTGCCTCTTGGTTTTGGATCCTGTATTTGACGAAAAACAAAATCCAGTTGCTGGTTTTTGTTTTAAAAAACCCCTCCAGATTTCAATAGGACCATGTTCATAATGGGAAAGGCACATATTTTTCTGTGTGTGCAAGTTTAATTATGGTGGTGTTTGTCTGATAGCTTGTTACTGTAAATAAAAGAGATAAAAGGAGCCCTTCACTTGAGTAGCTCCAAAGCTGTGAAATATGTACCCAATTAAAACTATTGGTGTAAGAGGCTAATAAAGTACATGTGCCTACTAGACGTCTTATTCTAATGAATCTTGGCTAATTTGCTTTGACTGATGAATTTCGGCGTTAGTAGTAGGGTCTGAATAATTATGAAATTTATCACAAGATACAAGGACTCATTAAGTATTACACCGTTCCGGCGGAGGAATGTTTTCTTTGTCATGGATGCAAGATTTGACCAATACAATTAGAAGGAGCCAAAGGGTGCTAGGCTTCCCTGCTGATGGAGGTAATGTTCACGAGGCCCTAAGAGGGAGGGAGCGGGAAGAGAGGTAACATCATGGAGAAGACACCTGTATTTCATTAGGAGACACAAATTCATCACGCCAGGTATATGCTGGAAATAAATATTAGTTGCAAAGATACTTCTCATCACATTTTGAGGGAGGAAATGGGAAGGGAAGAATTATGACGATGCTTATGATCTTTTAAGGTTCAACTTTTAAAAATTAGGGTTTGAATCTACCTATTGCTCAATCTCCACCCAAGCTGTCTTTATTCTGACAATGTATGTTGTGTGTGGTTTTTCTGTTTTTACTGTTTCGGTAAGTGCTTTAAACAAATCAGTGTTAAGAACATAAGAATGCAAGTTATTTCTCCCTCTGCTCTCCCATCTGAGCAGCGTTTTATGGGCTTGGCATGTATCTGCTCTGCCAGGCTTTAGAAGCTCTCAGTGTGGCTTGTCTGATTCTCAAAGACTGGACTGTCTTTCTAGTTTGCTTACCTTCTCTTAACTTTTTAATACATGAAATGTCTACCTATTGTAGCCCCTCTCTCAATTACCTAGTCTACTGTCCAAATCACTAGCAGTTCTCTCTTCTCTCTTGCTCCTTCAAGCCATAAGGTGATAATCCTTCTGCAAATAATACTTTGTTGTTGTTAACTGCCCTCGAGTCAATCCTGACTCATGGCGATCCCACAGATGAGACATTTCCAAGCCCCTCATCCTCCACTGCTTTGCTTAGGTCCTGTAAACTCAGGCCCAGGTTTTTCCTGATTGAATCTATCCATCTGGTATGCTATTTTCCTCTCCTTCTACTCCCTTCTACTTTTCCAAGCATTACTGTCTTTTCTATTGAGTCATCCCTTCTCATCATGTGACCAAAGTACAGCAGCCTCAGTTTTGTCATCTTGGCTTCCAGGAAGAGTTCAGATTTAATCTGTTCAAGGACCCATTTGTTCATCTTTTGGGCTGTTCACAGTATCCTCAGCACTCTTCTCCAGCACTACATCTCAAATAAGTTTGTTTTCTTTCTGTCACCTTTCTTCACTGTCCAGCTCTGGTCAACAAATCCGAGAGTCTTTCTGGGACCATGCTGGCTTTAGCAATGGGTAATAATTTAGTTTCAGCTGATTTTTTAAATAATAATGTACTACAATTAATCTCTACCCTCAACCCCCCCCCCCCCCCCCCCAATATTCAGAAGGGAAACAACTTGAGAGTTAAAGGATTTTCATGTTGATTTGTTCACCTGGGCCGAGTTTTTGAGTATGGATTAGAATCCCTATGTAAGCAACTATTTTACTGTAGTTCTGGCACCCCTTTATTTTCTTTGTGGGGCTCCTCATCTTTAACATCTGCATGGCAGACAGGTACAAATGGTTCCTCTTCACTGGGGAGAGAAAGAATCTTCATAATTATTTGTTTTCTGGTTGAGCAGTAAATGGGTTTCCCAACATCTGGGAGACCCTATTTGGAAGAATATTAAAGCAGCAAGGCTTTTGTGCGGTTCTCTCCAGTACACTGAAATGGTGAGAAGTTTTGCAGAGGAATTATTCTGCAGAGAAATATATATTGCTGTTTTTTAAAGGCAAAAACATTTTTTTTTTGTACAGAAAGCAGGTTCCATGTGCAAAGAATACAGTAGGACCTTGGTATCCACTGAGGTTTGTTTCCAGGACCCTGTGTGGATACCAGAATCCTAAGATCCACAAATCCTATTATATATAGTAGCATAATAAAATGGTGTCTCTTAAATAAAATGGCAAAATTGAGGTTTGCTTTTCGAATTTTTTTGGGAAATATTTTTAAACCATGGATGGTGGGATCCATGGATGCAGAATTCTGCTGGAAAAATCTTTTCTGCACAGAAAACTTGTTGTGTACCCCCCCCCCCCCAAAAAAAAAAAATTCACGGAGAAAATCCTGCATTGCCACATTGTCTTCTGGATTGAGATGATGGGATGCTATCATCATTACTATGTCTGATGATGCCACTCCCTCACCTAAAAACTGACATTTTCAGCAAGACAGCACCTCAACCTGAGGGTTACTGCAAATCAGGGTGCTGGGAAGTGATGTTTGAAGGGCTTTCCCGGTTGAAGGGTGCATTGAGAGAAGTGGTTGCAGCAGGACCCTGAGGTTTCTCTCCAGCTTCATGTTCTTAATGTGTCCCATGACTGGGAGAACATTGCATACATTGTTTCCCAGTGACCCAATGGCTAAAAAAATATGTTTGGTAATAAATGGCCATAAATGTGAACCCCAAAGTTATGAAGCCATAAGTCCAGCTGACAATCAAATAATTATTGGATAGGATACCAGCCCATGTAACTTTCTCTGCAGAAGAGTTCCTCCACAACATTTAGGGATGTTTGTGCATGGGGAGAATGTACTATGGAGAAATATTTATTTTTTCCCTCAGGGGTAGAAAAGTAAAGTAATTATTTATCCTTGCACGCAAGAAAAAAATAATTGAGGATTTACATCCCAACTACTATCCATGTTGGGATTAGCTGCACCTCTTTAATTTTGCCAGTACAGATGGGGTAAAATGAGTTTCAGTTCATTTTCATTGCAGGGTTAACCAAAATTAGCAATGGATGGATGGAAAGAATTAGAGGTTTATAAAAATGTGAATGTTCAAAAAAGTTCAATAGATAAGATTTCCCCATCTCGAGCAGTCATATAACTTTGAACTTTACCATGCAAGGATTAAAAAGTGGAATTATATCAGGATAGTAGTATCTGCAGATGTATGTTATCACACACAGTGCTGTGTCTATGCAGTAGCTGGTCTGTAGCCCATCCATTGCTGGATCAGTCCTTCTCATTGATGGGCAAAAGTCGTCAATGCCTCCCAAACCCATTGCTTTTCCACTTAATGGGTGACGTTGGAGAATGCAGGTCTGATATGCAGGCAGCCATGTGGTATGAGTGGGTGTGATTATGCTTGTCTTCCCCTCACTATTCCTATGCAGGCTGTTTTCTCCCCCCCCCTTTTTTTTTTTTTTCTTCTTTTATGCTCAATGGATTGCCATGATTGTGCAATTTTACTAAAAATAAAAATAAATACAGACTGAAAGGCATGCTGGGAAGGATATTGGGAAGGTGGGGCTATGGATGCTGGCATGCAGAAGACAAAGGCCAAGACAAAAGCAGCATCGTGGCAGCTTTGAACAGCTGTGTAATGAGGACTGTCCCCTACCCACCCTATACGTTTGCGTTTTCTGCACTAACACGATTGTGATGCCTTACAAGCCTGGTGTGATAGTCCTCCTCCCACCTGTGATGTAGGAAGGCAAGGCAAGGCAAGGAGCATCACAGGCTAAACTAGCCAGGGACAGATAGATAAGGGCCAGATGTACCCCTGGCTGCTGTTCATCTGGTGCGCATCAAACACTGCTGTGCCGATGTCCCCTCTGTACCTTGCAGTCATTCAGAACAGCAATGATGAGCTTACTGCAATATAATCTGAAGCCATTAGGAAACAATGCAAAATCTATTATGTTTTTAAAGTCTCATAAATTCAAAGCCACTTTTGTTATTTTGAGGCGGAGGGGAGGTGGGGGCGATGACTCATGCGTTTTGAACACTGGAGGCTGGTAATGCTAGGACATTTAGTTACCCCAGCTGTCAGGCAGTCTGAGCCAGTGAGGAAGGATTTGTCACCATTTCTGACGTTAATTGTCACATTTATCAATTATGCTAAGAATGGATACAGTTCCTCTCTGCCTCTTCGCTCCCACTTTTTCATTGGTCCAAGGTGTTCAGTGAACACTGTAGTCTGATTTAGTGGCTGAATGAGATGCCCCCCTCCAGCCTTAAGGGAACAGACGGAGAGAAGTTATGAGAAGATATATGAGAACTATAGTTCTGTTCAGTAAAGTGGACAGTGGTTGGATTGTGAAGTTAACCTTGTGAAGTTAATTCGGACCAAATGGACTACAGTTGGCCCTCTGTATACACAGATTCTTTATCCATAGATTCAAGCATCAAAGCAAACCTTGATTTTGCTACCTATCTATCTATCTATCTATCTATCTATCTATCTATCTATCTGTCTGTCTGTCTCACACACTATGGACGTTATCACAAGGGGAACTATGAGCATCCATCCCAAAAAAGCAAGCCCATTTGCTAATGGTTATACATAAAAGACCCCAACAAGGATTTAAAAACACGATACTTAGAGTCAGAATAGAATCTGGGTATCAAAAGGAGACAAACAAATCCCCATTGCTCGCTTATTAATAACTTTACGGCACATGTTCAAAACTGTCATTTCCACAAGTGCACACACACACATGCTGCAGGGAGGGGAAGGGACACCAAGGAATCCTCTTTGCCCCCAAAGCCCCAGAAACTGTGTGAGAGGGAGGCAGAATGAGGCTGCCCTTTGCAAACTCCATAAAACCACAAAGACAGACAGACAGACAGACACACGCACACGAGAGAGAGAGAGAGAGAAAAGAGGGGGCCTGCCTGATTCCACAGAGGCCTGATCCTCCCCAATGCCCTCCATTTCCATGGCATGTCCTCCATTTCTTCCTCCTGTCCAGGAGGACTTCCAAAGCATCCTCCCTCTGCCTTCTCCCAGCGGCTGTTCCCTTAATTAGAGAAGGAAAAGTAGCAGGGCAAGGCTAAAGAGGGGAGTGTGTGTGTGTACCCCTTTAAGGGAAGAGACCATTCTCCCTCTTTGGCACAGCAAGGCACCCTGGGAAACAGGAGCCATCCGAGGTTTGCTTTCCACACAGCTGGCATTATGTGATAAGCAACTGCGAAGTTGTCTCTAAAGCCCTGAATGACCCGGCATTGGGGCCACTCTAACTTTCCAGTTTCCCTTGTGTGATAAAGTCCTATGCCATTGTATATAATGGTCCTTGAGCATTAACAGATTTTGGTATCCACTGGGGGTCCTGGAACCAAACCCCAGCAGATACCAAGGGCCCACTGTATAACTCAGCTGCCATGGCTTAGATTCTGTGAAGCATGATTGAACAGCTGGGGCTGAAAGCTGCCAAAAAATAGTCTGGGAATACAGAAATGTCCTTTGGTGATTTTATACACACACACACACACACACACACACACACACACGTGAGAACTACAGCAACAAATATTGCAACTTCCTGAAACATTTTCCCCTTTGGAAGAACCCTGTGGAACTCGAAGGTGATTTTTTTTAGAAGCTGTTTTGTCTTGGTTAGGACAGCAGACTTTCCCATGCGGCAGGTGACTTCCATGTCAGTGGAATGGGTTTAACTACAGTTAACCACTCCTGGGCCTCATTCCCACTATAGTTTAAACTGGATTATGATTCCAAATGATCAGGTTTAAAGCACTATGGTTACCACTTAATTCGAATCACTGAAGTGATTCAAAAAGGGGGGGGGGCACGGTTTTTACCCATTTTTACACACTTGGAAGCTCTGATAGCCTTTTGGGTGAAGAGTGGTGTATAAATACTATACATACATACATACATACACACACGTCAAAAAGACGCTGGTATAAAATGCGGTGGTTTAGGGGCTGAATCAATTTATTTGGAAATAAATTGATTCAGCCCAAGTGGGAACCAGGTGTATTTGAATTGGATTCAAATTCGTCCTGGTGCCCACTGGCAGCTGCTTCCCTGGCCTCCCAGCCACACCTCCATGCCTGCTCTGGCCTCATGACCTGCCTCTCTCCGTCTGCCCCAGCCTCTCCTCCGCCCCCGGCATGGCTAGGAGGATGGAGGGAGGCATGCCGGGGAAGCCACGATTGTTGCTTCCTGCACCGATTCTTGAAACTGGCACAAACACAGCGGGCACCACTGTGTTTGCTGAACCAGTTTCAGGAATCGGTTCAGGAATGAATTCAAGAGGTAAGTGGGAATTAAGCCCTGGTTTTAACCGCAGGAGGAATGGAAGACCATGTCTTGTCTCTAGCAATGGTTCCCAATACTTCCAGTGCAGCAAAACTATGGCCCGGAACAGATGAGCCTTTGCAGTGCCCTCGTCACGTGCGAGGGTTGCCTGGTGGGCAGAGTACCCACACGCCCGGCAACCCTTGCACATGACGAGGGCATCACAGCTACGGTGCACCCACCAGACAGGGCGCGTAACAGTGACGTTGCAGCTGCGCCGCTTCCTGATGGGGTAGCGCAGCAGCGACATCATTGCGCCGCTTCCCGATGGGGTAGTGCAGCTGCGACATCATTGCGCTGGCTCTGGAACTTTGCGGCGTCACAGCAAAAAGGCACGACTTCCACGCCTTGCTCCGCAGCAGCACTGCACAATTTAGTTGCTGTGGCACTCCTGCGGAGCAAAGAGAGGCGTTGCGGAGGTGCCTCTTTCTGGCAGTCTGTACCTGCCTATTTTTAGTCATAGTCTAGAATAGAATAGACAGCCTTGTTTCCAACAAACTTTATTTTAATAGATTCTCTTTTGGCAATTTAAATGGCCAGTATGGATGAGCAGATGTGGGTGGTGTCAGGACTTGGAGATGTTTCTTTTGTTCAGTACAAAATGTCACATTTTTTAGACTGATTGACTGTACTAATTGTAGTCTAGAAAAGTAACATTTCCAAGTTCTGGGTAATTCGCATCAGGCCTTTAGTATTTACTTAAGAGTAACATTGGAAATATAACTTCTACAGCATTAATGTAAAAGGTAGTATGGCTTCTGAGCACTTCTAGCCCTGTGTTGGGCCTGGAACTTCTATGATCAATTGCTGTGTCCTGATCTGCTTTGAATTGGCAGCTGTTAAGTCATAAGTTGTTAAGTCAGCTTGTAACAAATGTTAACTTTTAACTTTTGGTTTTATGCCATGTCCCTCTTCCCTCTACTTCAGCTTTAATGTAGTGCCAACACCATGTGCTATTCTGTATTCTTTTTAATATATAGTGATTCAGTAAATAGCCAATCTGAAAAATAAACTGAACCAAAGCCAGTAACATAGACACAAACATTCAGGCCTGATAGTTGCCTCAAGCGTTAAGGTAGCCCCCTTAAAAAAAATCAATATTAGTTTTCATATATGGCTAACATTTCACATGGAAACTTTGTCCCATGCTCAAAGAGATTCAACTGTGTCTTTGCAGAACAAACTTCCCCCTGAGTGTTAATCAGTCCTAATTTGGAGAGTCCATTTCTAAGGCTGACAGACAAAGGTCATTGTCCAGGCCAGCTTGATGCTTTGTAAACCCTGCTGACAGCCGTGGAAAAGCAAAGTAATGAAGCAGAGATCTGCCATTTGGAAGCCAGAGGAGAGGCGGACAATGTGTTTCCTATACATTGCTATAAAAATGGCTGTGTTTAATTACGATTTACCTGGCTGGATATTAACCTGGGGCCTCCAGGGGAAAAGCTCTCTATGTTTGTTGAGTGATCCCTTTGTATCTTCTTATCTACCTTGTAGCTGCTCTGGTGGGTTTTTTTTTTAAGTAAGACTTTGCTGGCTTCCTTGAATGAAGAGGATTAAATGACATATCCCATTCTTGAGATACTAGTTGTCTCCCTAGACAAGAGTTGATATCATTTTGAATGAGGATGGGATCAAAGCGTTGTCTGCTCCCAGGTTCAGTTCCTTGGCAGCTTAGGAAGTGATAGGACTCATCTGTCCGAGAGCTTGGAGGAGAGCTTGGAAAAGTTGCTTTTTTTATACAACAGCTCTTTACATACCTTAGGCACCATGGCCTGTCCTTCCTCACTGATACCAAGGCCAGAGTAAGATATTGTGGGAAAGCACGGGTGCTAGTGAAGATAATAGCAGTGGATCTCCTCTTCCTCTCTCCCACAGACAGATCCAGCCAAATACTTCTTTTGCCACCTGAGGTGAAGGACAAGAGGATTGTCCCTTCCCCATTCCATATATAGAGGTTCTTCAGCATTCCAGCTGAATATTGGCTATGGAACAGCATCATCCACTACATCTGAGGGCAACAGAACAAGTCATCGGAGTAGAATAAACCATGTTACACCCAGTTTTGTTCTGGAAAAGAGGTGCATGGTCAGAGATCTCAGGAAAAATAGCCAAGGGTCTGTCATTTCTGTCCCCTTCCAGCCTCTGAAGGAGTTGGCTCACTCTACCTAATGGCAAGGCCAGCTTTAGGCACAGAAAACCAAGATCCATCTTGTGACTTTATTTTGTTTTAGATTCTCCTGCCTCCACAAATGGCAAACAATCAGTTAGGCAAAGGTAAACTCAGATGTATACTTATGCCAAACTATGCAGTTTATTTTGTTACCACGGAGAGTATGAGGTTGGGAAGTAGTGGAAGTGCTATTTTAGTGACAGCCACTCATTGGCCACAATGTCAAGTTCCACCCTAAGCATGCCGTTCTGTTTCATCATTCCACCAATGCACCACATTCAATGCAACATATATTTGATGGAATGTAAAGATTTCCTGTTCAAGTTAAGTATTGTCTTAACCACATAGTCTACCTATGTCCTTCAGTAGTCCTGCCGTTCTGAATTCTGGCTTTGTTCTTTGGATCTGCCTCCTGGTTTGTCCTTCAGTTTCATACCCTCCAACTATCCTGATTAATCCTGATGTCTTACTTTTGCAGCTGCTTTAAAACTGTCTCAGCAGTGGTGTCTGAAAGGGCTAGGATACTCTGAGAGCAACCTGGAGTACTCTGGCCTCAGAGCTGCCCTGACCCTCCTCTGTTATCTGGGGCCCTCTGTACAACACCATGTGGCTGTTCATACATGCATCCCACTGTGCATGGCTGCCACACTGGGGTAGCACAGCAGGACATTTTTTCAACAGCCATCCGGTGTTGAATTGGAGGGCCTTGGGTAATTGTGGGATGTATTTAAGGGTGATGTATTTAAATACAAAGGGTGATGTATATAAATCTGTTATATACTCGTGTTTGGTACCAGAAAGGCAAAATATTATCCCGACTGTTTCCATCACACTCTGGAATTGGGTTCTACATTGTTCAGACTCCCCACTGAGAGGACAGGGGAGGCATTTTATTTGGCCCATAAAGACAGGCCCAGTATCTGTTTCCACTTCTTAATTCTCCCATTTGACTTCAGCTTACTTCATTTTCTTCAAACTGAGTTCAATTACAAAGTAGTTTCCACTCAATTGTTAGAAGAAGGGAGAGGAGAGGAAGGAGTGGAATTTTGCCCTTCCCAGGAGGCTCAGGCAAAATCAAGTACTGCAGCCTCAACTAGCTTGTGTGTTCTTCCTCATTAATACTTTTTTTCCATCTTGATCACACTCTGATATTGCACAGCTGGCTATGTCCCACTTTTCATCTGTGAAATGCTGGAAGTCATGCTGTTCTGACTTGCTTGTCTACTTTGAGGTCCTTACCTCTTGACTTTGGCCCCTTGGTAGAACCTCTAGTTTCTGGTTCCTGGCTCATCTCAGACTATTGCTGGCAGTGCAACTCTGCACAAGAATTCTAAGGTTTGCACTACACTTCTGAGACAGCTGGAACCGTCTTCCAGTGCATAGTGTACAAAATGAACATGGTGATCTACAGTGGACCCTCCACCTTCACTGGGATTAAGGGTGCAGGATACCCATGGAAGTGGAAAAATCACAAATAAAAATCCACTTTTTTTTACTTGAGAGAACACCTATCTAGGAATTTCCTGTGGTCAACATCCAACAGAGGTTGGCCATAGAATCATGCTGGAAGACCTTCATCTCAACTCTATGGTCAACGTCTGGCAGAGTCACACTGGAAGACCAAGAGATTCCTAAAGAGAACATAATACTCAAATTGGTGAATAATCACCTATTCAAAAGTTAAAATCTGCAAATATGGAGGGCTGATTGTACTTTGGTTTGATGGTGTCAGGTCAGGAGCTCCACCTTGAACAGCACCCTGGCTTCTGACTCAGACAAGAAAGAGATGGCCAAATCTAGCAGGATATTAATGGCAACTGACAAACTCTGTTTCTCACGTCTTCACTTGCAAAGAATGGCTGTTGGACATTAGAAAGACTAGTGTCCTGTCCCTTTGTAGGGCTTGCATTCTTTCCCTTTGGTTCATATGCTTCACTTTTAGTATCTATATATTATTATTATTTTTTTAAAAAATAGTTATATCTTACCTTTTTATTTAAAAAAATCATGCTGGCATACAATAGCTTTGGTGTAAACAGTTTTAAATTTTAAAGCAGTGAAAAAGATTTATCTTCCTAAATACACTAAAAGCACTAGATCCCATCTGATTTTGGAAGCTAAGCAGGGCCGAAAGGTGGATGGAGACCAATGGATACCAGATGCTGTAGACTATATTTCAGAGGAAGGAACTGGCAACTCCACTTCTGATTATTCTTTGCCTAAGAAAACCCTATGAAAATCTTGGGGTCTCTATAAGTTGACAGGCAGGTTGAAGGCATGTATACACACGATAATTCAACACTGTAAAAACATATTAAACAACATGACAATCCAAAACAAGTGAAAAACAGTTTGAAACCATGTTTCTAAAACCACTGGGTTCCAAAGGCTTTAATAACAGCCCATGTGAAGCCAATGTCAGCACCAAGCAGGCCTTCAAGGGCAGGGTGTCCCACAGTTGAGTGCCACAACAGAGAAGGCCCTCTTCCATGTCTTCACATAGTGCATCCTTTCCACTGGTGGAACATGGAAGAGGGCCTTTCCCACAGATCTCAGTACTAGGACAGGCACACACACACACCTATATACAGAAAGATGTTCCTACAGTACTGAGGTCTGAAGCCACTTATGGCTTTAAATACCAGCAGCAGCATCTTTAATTCAGGCAAGAATCATGTTGGCACCCATCTAAGAGAGATGTTCTCTATCTACATTTGCTATGATTTTATTATATTGTTTTTGTTGAAATAATGACTAAGAAATACAGTACAAAGAGACTACAAAAGAGTAGTTTTGGATTATAGCTCCCAGAATCCCTAGACAGCACTTACTGTGCTATCCAGGAGAGTTATAATTCAAAAGGTAACTTTTCTAAGCCCTGTCAATACTGCTATTTCTACTTGTTAAAAATGGCTGGTGACCTTTGGCTCCTGCCCTCACAGCAGACCTTTATATGGCTCTAGATGTCTTATACATAGATATTAATTATGTAACTAATGTTAATGGATAATTAATATGAAATAGGTCGCATCAGTGCATTGGAGTGAAGGAATTTAGCAGGCTGGGACCGTGTGAAGTTTCCACTAGTCATTGGGTTCTTAGTAGTAGCCCATATTCATTGCAGGAGATTAAAATCCGACAATAGTATGCATTAAACTTTAAAAGAAGTTGCAGATTGTTTGATAAAAGAAGGGCATAAATGTATGATATGCAGGCATAGCACATTGGCAGCTCCCTCTTGAATTAATTTTTTGCTCCTCATAGTGGGGGTTAAGTGCTTCATAAATCATAATGCTCCATTAGAAGCACATTGAAGGTGGGAAAGGTGTTCTCCAGCTTCCTAACTTGGTTGTCTTCCATCAGTCATAGTCCTATTTTCAGAAACTCCTTGGATATTCCTTGAAAGCACCATTCTACAGTTCCATAAAAAACAAATCAAAAGCCTTTTCTTTGTTGCTCATTGAATCCTGAGTCTTGATTTCTCAGAATCACATAAATAGCTAATTAAAAGAAAACAAACTGGGGAATGAGGTGATCTGATCACCTAGACACAGGAGTTTATCACATGAAGGAGATCAGGGGTTTATCCCGTGAATATCCCAGAAAAATCATGTAATTACTTGTAACAATTTCACACGACATCATGTGAATACAAAGGAGAAGTAAAGATCACAAAATTATCCATTCTACAACTATCATTAAAGCAGTAACAAAGGAGCATTAATGCACATCTTTTTACTTTTGGGATTTCAGCCACAATTCATTTCGAGTATCACTTTATTTGTGCAATTGCATGTGATAATCATTTGTGCAATTACTCGCCGTTTCCACTTCATTTACAGGATGCTTTAACTGCGCTTTAATGTCAAAATCAGCCCCAGTGTGATAAACTCTTTAGTGTTCTTCAAACTGTGTCTCCCCAGGTGAGGTGCTGATGCATCCCAAAACCCACGATAAGGTTGAAAACATAGTATGGATCCTTGGGAACTGACTCTAAACTGCAGAGGTGTTGTTTTTAAATCACAAATTTCAAACATTCTGAATCAGCTCTTCTAGATGCCCAGTATTTCTTTTTTTCACTCTTGAACTAATAGATGGACAATTTGCTGGGTCTCCAGACAGTGCTTCATTTTTAAATTTTCCCCTTGATTTGGTGCAATGGAAGACTATCCTTTAAATAAAGAGTGGGGACTCTGAGATCCTCTGGAGAAGCCCTTCTCTCCATCCCAACACCATCACAAACACGGTTGGTGGGGACACAAGAGAGGATTCTGGAACTCCCTGCCCAGGGAGATCAGAATGGCTCCCTCCTTGATGGCCTTCCGCCGGCAGCTGAAGACCTACCTGTTCACACTTGAATCCCATTTTAGGAGAAAGGATATTGCAACAACAACAACATTCTTAGCAAAAAGACAAACCTTTTGGCGGTTTCAGTACAACATTAAAACAATCTGTTTTCACCAGCTCTGAGTTAGACTTCCAAATTTTATTTGTGTGTATATATACATGTGACAGTGTCTCTCTCTCTCTCTCTCTCTCTCTCTCTCTCTCTCTCTCTCTCTTTTAAACCCTCAACTGTGCTTTACCTAAGATTTCTTTATTAACCCTCCTTAACTTTTCAGGCTGACACCTGTGCTAGGCTATATGGCTTATAAAATTTTAAAGCTAATAGTATAACAATCTCAAATAATGATGCTCTGGATGTTCAGAGGCAACTGGGGAGAAATAACTTAGAGAATCACCGCAGGAGGAAAGAGTTTGTGTGCTTCTTCTGGTCTGTTTAGTGTTTTTGCTGTCCCAAAAGCTATGCACTGCTCCATATATGTAACTTTCCGTATCCTCAGCTGTAGGAAACAATTGGCACATCTCTTCAGTTGTTGAGTACAGTCCATATACCTTTTCCTTCACAAACTGCCTGTTCCCATATGAATCTGCCTAGACTCTGGAATTGATCTCCGAGGTCCTACTCCATCTATTCCTCTCATGAGATTAGGTAGATTGTATAAGAAATGGGACATTCTTGGTGATGGCATGAAGACTATAGAACTATTTTTCTAGGTCAGAACCAGTGGGCACTATCTTTTGGATGACAGTAAATATTGGTCTTGGATGATTAGTAAACCCTTTTTTAAAAAATTGACATCTCTTTGGTATGATATACCATTTTAGAACTGAATGCTTTATACTCCTTTTTAATATTTTCATGTTTGTTTCTTGTTATTTTTGATGCTATTGGATGGTTATCAATGAGTTTTTGCTGATCCTATTGTAAGCCGCTTCAGGTGCTTTTTTGTTTTTGTTTTTAAAGAAAATTGGGATATTGGGAACTTTTAAAAATGAATTTTACATTGTCTTTCTCTTATGGGAGATAAAGCAGTTAGCAAACCCTTGATGCATTATTATTCATCTCCCAGACAGACTAGTAATCACTGTTACTGTAACTGTCAATTGTGTGCATCACATAGGCGTGTGCATCACAACTGTGTGCATCACACAGGTGTGGTGACTGAGTACAAAGAAGAACACAAGACCTTTTAAGAGGTCCAATTTTTCTCATCATAGCATGGTGACCTGCATTTAGCTTGTCAAAATTTCTGCTTGCTAAAGTAGTTCCAGGTCCTTTCTTTCCTTTGCCTTCAACCCTGCTCCTTTCAACTCTTTGCCATATATCCAAATGACTCCTGTGTGTATGGCTACTTACATATGGAGTTATCATTGCCAGGCTACACTATTCTTGTTTGGAAACCACACATCATCTTATTTCAGCAAGCATTTGAACTGCCCAGTTGTAAATGTTCTGGAATTTAAAATCTGCTGGCCTTGTTGGTTTTATGAATATGATTATTATTAAGATTGGAGAACCCATGGGCCTACCCATGTTGCTGGACTCCAATTCCCAGAATGTCCCAGTAGCCTGGTCAAGGCTGAAAGGATCGTGGGAGTTACAACATTAGGAGATACAAAGGTTTTCCAGCCCCGAATTCTATTTTCATATTATAGTATTATAATGTAATCTGTCTTGATGATGAATTTATAAAAACAGAAAGACATTATTTGTCAAGACACTGACAATAGTACTGATCAGTTAGTTATCTGGTTGGAGAATTCTCCCCCCATTTTTGCTCCCTTTTAAAGAGCTGATCAGTGCATTTGACATTACCTAGTCAGAGCCACAACTAATGCCAGGTTTCCCTAATGCCATGGTCTTCCAGCGGATATTTTTGGCTACAACTCTCCAGCATGCAGAGAGTCTCCATGCTGTCTCTACCAACTTGGCAAACAGTCAAAGTAGTTTAAAACATCTGAGAGACACTTCTGAATATGGGAAGCAACATTAAAACTATTGTCTTCACTGACGATGCATCTACATTGTAGAAATAGTGCTGTTCGATATCACTTTTAAGTGCTGTTTCTGCATCCTATGGAATCCTGGGATTTGTAGTTTTATAAGGTTTCTGCCAAAGTGTGCTGCTGCCTCACAAAATTACATATCCCAGGATTCTGTAGGATGGAGCCATGACAGTTAATATGGTGTCAAACTAGATTATTTTTACAGTGTGGATGCACTTTGAGGGTCATTATCCTGGAACACAGAACAATACCCATGTTGAAGAAACAGAATAGATCCAGGATTATCTTGGCTTCTTTGCACATGGTGCAGGTCAAAGCTGCTCCTACTAGGTTATGCCTCAAACTGAACTGTTGACATAACCTTGGCCTGCTAGTACTGAGGCCTTCTGTGTTTGCCTCTGAAGGAGGCACTGTACAATAGCAACCATGCTTGCGAAGGCAGACTTGGAACAGACATACCTAAGGAGATTATCACATGAAGAAAAAGGTTGGGAGAGAAGTGGGATGCTCCTGTCCTTATTGCGTGATTGCAAGAAGATTATCACACAATGTCCTGTGATGTTGGGCTCATCATGTCCTTCTCCATCAATGAAGTGGAATGGTCCTGTCATTTTTCATTAATGGTAGTTTCTCATTAATGAAAAGTGACAGGATCATTTCACTTCATTGGCAGAAGAAGGATGGGATGACCGTGATGTTGCAAGACATCATGTAATAATCTTTGCTTAATCATGTGATAAGGCTGGGAGCATCCTGCTTCTCACCCATCCTTTTTCTTCGTGTGATAATCTCCTAAAACATATCATCTCTCTTATGCATCTCTGCATGTTCTCCAGATGACTGAGCAAGAGTGCTCTGTTATGGGTAGTACTAGCTTATGGGTCTAAGTAATCTAGCATTTATTCCCATAATTATCTGTTCAAGAAGATACCTCTGGGAAACCCAGAAATGGTGCTCCTCAGCAACTGATACTGGGAGGTAGACTGACTCTAATACTTGAGGTAATGTGTGAGCACCATGCCTTTCCCCTCCATGAATAACCATAACCTCTCCTGAATATCTATCTTTCATACTGGGATGCTCAAAGAGGCATTTTGAGAAACAGACTGATTTAGTGTTGTGGGATTGCCTCCTCTCCTCATATTCACTGAAGCCAAATGCTGTAAAACTTTTATATTTGGACTAGTTTTCTGAGGGAAGACTTAACACTGGCAGAGGCTTTCTGGTATATTTTAGAAGGTTTTAATAGGAGTTTTAATTGAACAGTGATTTTTTTAAAAAGTAGAGAGGATTTTTTTGTCTCTTTTTATTTTCTCTTGGCTTTTATATAGTGGGTTCCATGTTCCATTTCTGATTTCTTTTTTCTTTTCTTTTCTTTTTAAAAAAATATCCTACAGTCAAGCTATGTCAAGGCAACATTATAGATTAAAATTAGAAACTCAGTGGCTTGGATCCAAAGGGTTGTATGCATGTACTGTACTTTGTGCATATGCTAAGAGACACTATTAGAAAGCACTATTATTTATTTCTTTGCTACCTTACACTCCCCCCAAGAAGTTCAAGGCAATATACATCTGTCCCCTTATCTTCACAACAACATACTGCAAAGTAGATTAGGTTACAAGAATGCAATCAGCTAAAGGACACCTAATGAACTTTATGATGAGTGGGAATTTGAACATGGATCTTCCCAGTCCAACCCTCGAGCCAAAATACCACATTCTCCATTACCATCCATCCCCTCATGTTTCTAAAAGGCAATTCCTAATAAGCACAGAACACTTGGGAGTGGTATTTCATTTATTAAAATGTTTGTATCCTGTCCTGTATCTAAAGATCTCAGGGCAGCATATGATAAAATAAATCTGACCAATTCAAAAAAGTTTTTAAAATAAAATAAACAAACTAAGAACATATTAAATAATTTGACAATTTAAAACAAGTCTGTTTACACCAGGTAAACCAGTGTAAACCAATTTTAAAACCATGGACATGTGCCGATTTGTATAAAATCAATTGGGACCCTAAGGCTTTAGTAAACAGGCAATTTTTTACTTGGTACCAGATTGACGGTAGCAATGGCATGCCTTCCAACATTTCACAGGTAGACATCAGGACACGAGTGGCCAAGTGACACTAAAGTATGGTAAAGACAGCAAAAGGTATTAATGATGACAAATGTTTAAGCTAGGAGAGGCTGCAGCATTTTATTGTTGCCTGGGCCTGCTGGAAAGGGCAAGATTCCTGCCTCTCCTCTCCTCTCCCTCTGAGAAGTTGAACACAAACTGACGCTGTGAACTCCATTTGCAACAAATGAAGTAAGCCATGGACAAAAAGGAAAGTGGGAGGAAAAGAGAGAAACAGAGACATTTTAACAGTTGCTGAAAAAGTGGGATGACAGAGGATTAATCGGGACTATCTTTGCTGAATTGAGACAGTTGGAGAGTATGCAATGGTGCCAACTGGGCCTGTAAGCCAAGTCCTCCCTCCAGTCCATCTCCCCTGATCCAGGCCTCGGAGGTAGAGAAGAACTGCTGGACCTCATCCCCTTCCCCTCCACCATTCCCTTCTCCTTTTGTGTCGTGTCTTTTTAGATTGTAAGGCTGAGGGCAGGGAACTGTCCAATTAAAAAGATTGTATGTACAGCGCTGTGTAAATTTACAGGGCTTTATAAATAAAGGTTAATAATAATAATAATGTAAGGGTATTGGACAACTATGGCATCACAATAATCAGGGTGCCACCCCTATTTCATGGAATGTAATGAAATGCAGCCAATTAACCGAAATAAGAAATATGCCACTGTGTATGTTGAAGTTCCTGAGAACTCCTCTGAATGTTTCTTCAGAAGCAAGGACAGCTAGGGGCTCTGTTGTCATTGGGGCAGTAAATCCATTCTGGGTTTTATTCCAGTCTTTTCAAGAGTTAGTTGAAAATTCATGTGGTAATACACACACACACACACACACACACACACACACGTTTTCTTCCTTTTGCCAGGTAGCAGTTGTAAAGCTGATGAGAGCAGCCCATTTGATTTCAGAAACATGCAGCTCAGGAGTTGCAAGGATGGAATGAAGAGAAAAATAGAAGCTTTTCAGATTTTTACAAGGGAAAAAAAAAAGCTAAGTCTTATGAAGAGGGAGACAGAAAGACTCCCAGCTACTCAGCCAAATGTAATTGTCCCCCAACATAAGCCAGACCCTGTCAACGTCTCGAGGAAAGCAGTGACCGGGGGGGGGGGGGGTTCTGTCTTATTTGGTGATACACAAACATTAAATTATTTTATATGTTTTAATTGCAGCAGGGGGGATGTATTTGGGGGCCTTAGTCCAAAAAGGAGAAAAGGGGGTAAAAAGGGAGGGAGGCTACTAGCTGTTCCTTCTTTTCTCCTAGGGATTCTATAGCTTCCTTCATTCTCCACTTCTCTCATATTACAGAAAGAAGGTAATTTTTTCCTGGCCATTTACTAAAGCTCATTAAAGACCGGAGAGAACAAACAATGCTACTCCTCAGAGGCTACCATTCAAAGTCACACTGCAATTCTCTGTTCTAATACTTGAGACATATTAATTATTCCTTAGTGAAAAGTGTATAATTCCTATTCTTCATTTCAACTGGGTGGGGGTGGGTTGAGGACAAATAATAAGAAGTTTCTCCATCTGAGTGAAAAGCTGTCTGCTCTGAAGGGAAATGAAGAAGGGGGAAAATGTGTGTTCGAAGACGAGTAAAAGCAATTATTCCAATAATAATTTGGAGGATATTAATGTCTTTCTAAAGTAGATTGCTTTCAAGTAAACACTGAGGGCGAGGGAAGCTGTTTTATTTATTAATCATCCCCAAAGTTCATTCTTATAAATGATCAACTTTGTTGACACATAATGGATTTAGTTAAATGGCAACTTGCAAATGTCGAAAAACTTTGGTAACCAGAGACTAATTTGTTTAATGCACTGAAAATGTTGTGCAGACATGGAACTACATATTAAACTTCAAAGGCAAATACTCCAGAGACTAAATCATCTTAAAAGCAGGAGTGCTGGCAGCGCTGTAACACAGCGCACACACAAAAAAGGATTTTAAATTCACCTACATTTTGAAATACCAGTCATTCTCTGAATTCTCTTCCTTCACCTCAAGACCGAGGTGTGATGTCTATGTTTAACGTCTGAACAACCATCTAAAAAGGGCAAGATTTTCTTTTGTATCTCTATTAATTAGGCCTGTCTCCGTTTGTCCAGCACTGAGTGCTGTTGACATCACCTTTTCCGTATGCTTTAAAGAGTCCCAGGAGAAATCTACTACTAGCTGAACAAAAAAATAAAATAAAGTGTGTTGGGAGAGAGAGCAAGAGCAAGAGAAGGAGAATGAATACATTTGGAAACCATTTTATTTCTCAATTACCAACCAAAACGTATGGAAAAGATTTACGCTCTATCTGATTTACACCATAATTATACTTTGAAAGCTTGGAAATAAATGGCATGATCCTAGGAATCATTAGTTACTATACCCAATGTAATTGGTGTAAACTAATGAGTTTACTGGATGGCTGACCCTTAATTACTGATTAAAGTTAAAGCAGGACCTGAGCCAATCAGAAATCAGTTTGCTTTCAAAAGCACAGAACTTTGTGCTTTTTTCTTTTAAAAAAATACATTTCCAAGTAAGCTGCTTTATGATTAGCTGAAGCGCATGACACAAGCCTTTAAACAAAAAGCAATCACATGCAGCTTCTTAATAACAAGTACAGCAAGCTACTTTTGTGAATTAATGTCCATCTGACAAATGCTAGGGGGAAAAACAGTCCCACAATGTATCAGTTATTATTTATCTATGTAGCCCATGCCATTCTAAAGGTTCAGGTGATAACAGGTGTAAAAATCAATGTTACATTAAAATAGATTGTAATGGTATTATCTAGAACAGCAGTCCTCAAATAGTTTTGTTTGCTTTATGGATCTTTTGAAAACTGCTGTAGGCACACTGTTTGAACAACTGCAAAACAAAAAGTGAAATTAAAATGTAATAGCTACAAAAAGTCCTGTGTCACCTAGTTGTGTGCCTTCAAGACATTTCCCACTTATGGTGATCCTAAGGCAAACCTATTATAGGGCTTTCTTGGCAGGATTTGTCCAGTAGGGCCTTTGCCTCTTTCTAAGGCTGAGAGAGTGTGGCTTGTCCAAGATCAACCAGTGAATTTTCAAGGATGAGCGGGGATTCAATTCCTGGTCTCTAGAGTCATAGTCCGATGCTGACACCACTACACCACACTGGCTCCCTGTGACATCTTTAAGACCATCAAATTTTATTAAGCATAAACTTTCATGCTTATGCTTTCATGCTTAGACCAAATGACTCTTCAGACAGGATTTGTTGTTTTTGCTACAAGTCACTAGCATAGTCAGGCCCTTAGAAATTTTCATAACTTGCCCTTCTAATCTGGTGGATTTGCCTGACTTGGTGGGCAACATTCTGTGAAGTTGCCTTGTACTGTACTATGAAAACTATAGGCCTAGACTGGGACTTTGTTAACTTGTTCAAGAAGCTAACTCCAGTCAAAATGGCTTTGAGATCTGTAGACGGGGGGGAAATATAAAACAAATGCAGCGTCAAAGTTTATCTTTTTCACCATTTTGCAACTTTTCCATAGACCAACTGAATGAAACTAATGGAGTACTAAAGGTCTAGGGGTTGCAGTTTGAGAACTGCTGATCAAATGAAAATACATGATAGCTGCTCAAATCACATGCTAGGCCAACTCCCAGTTGGAAAATACTTCCAATGAATATTCAAGGCCAGCCTACATGTGGCTTCTATTACAATATTTTTCTTAAAACATCCTTTACATGTTGCTTCTATAACTGGAGCTCTGCTTATTATGTGAATGTTCAGTCTGTCAAAGTGCATTTCCACTTGGAATTTGTCTTTATATTTCAAAATTGCAACAAAATTTGACCTTGTGGGGCCAACCAGCAACCTATGCCATCTTTCAGGACACTCCATTCCACCATTATCACAGACACAACAGCACTCAGAGCTGGAAGTGGTCTCATAAAAGGCAGCACAGAATCTCTCAGCATCACCCCTTCAGTGGTGGCTTGACTAGTCTTACAACAGATCCAGTAGGCATTTTTCAAGTAACGTTCCCCTAATTTCTAGGCTCTTTGGCCCTGAACCAGGGCTTAATGTGATCCAGGGCTTAGCATTGCAACCTGTGTCTGTTCTGACACCTAAAAAGAGTCATTAATGTATATTCATGCACTGCTAAAAGAGATAAAGATGTTCCTAGTAATAGACGGGCTGTTATGGAACCTTTCTATTCTAGCCTGTAGATTATTTGATCATTGGTGCTACATGTTGCAATGGTGGCATCATAAGAAGACTTGGATGTTGAGCAATCTCCTGCACTGGATGTAAGTAATATATATGTTGACTGTGGATTTGGCTACATCTCCCCCATCCCGACTGTCCCCCATCAAGGCTTTCCTTACACCAACAGGCAAAGACCTTTTAGGCAGGTTTGCTGATAGATAATGGTGGCCGGTTCCCCACCCTCCCTCCCTTGTTTAAGATGGTGCTTTGTTACGACTTTCTTAGGA
Source organism: Sceloporus occidentalis (assembly GCA_023333645.1). Lineage (NCBI taxonomy): Eukaryota > Metazoa > Chordata > Lepidosauria > Squamata > Phrynosomatidae > Sceloporus > Sceloporus occidentalis. The sequence goes on along the minus strand of JALMGF010000104.1, from coordinate 1,850,986 downwards.
GATGGCCTGCTGTGGCAGTAGCATAGGTCTCGGATCTGATGGGCATGGTTTCCTGTGCTGCGGAGCACTGGATCAGGAGTCCCCCTGGGACCCAGGGGTGCTGAGGGTTAGCGTTGCCGCCAGTGTGGGAGTGACATCGATTCAGCATTCCCTGGTGACATGGGGCAAAGATGTGCTTATGTGCATAGCCAACTCGTTAAGTGGAGCACACTTTAGGCCACTTACCCCTCTGTCATCCCAAAGCCTGGCCATGATCAGGCATTTCAGTTCATCGACCAACTCGGGTTGGTGGATGGCAGATCCAGACCGCATGCTTTCAGGCCAACTCTCTTTCTACTGGTTGCTGTATTCAACAAAATTGTGGCCTTTTCTTGCCAATCGATTGTTCTTTGTGTTATTTTACACCTCTCCCTTCCTCAGCAATGCCATAGCATTGAGCCAAGGCTGTTAAAGTGGTGTCAAACTGCATTGATTCTGAAGTGCAGATGCAGCCTAAGTTGGGTCCTCCCAATGTTTTGGACTTTGAGAAGCTTAAGCCATCATGGCTGCACCAAGGCTTTTCTTGAGATTTCCTCAACTGGGGGGGGGGGGGGGCATTTTTCAGAGGAGTGTCCTGGAGCAATGGACCCGGAGCAATGGATGCAAGCTACAGGAAAAGAGATTCCACCTCAACATTAGGATGAACCTCCTGACAGAAAAGGGCTGTTCGACAGTGGAACACACTTCCTTGGAGTGTGGTGAAGTCTCCTTCCCTGGAGGTCTTTAAACAGAGGCTGGATGACCATCTGTCGGGTATGAGAGTTGTCGGGTACGAGAGTTCCTGCATGGCAGGGGGGTCGCACTGGATGGCACTTGTGGTCTCTTCCAACTCCATGATTTTATGATTCTATGAATTTTATAAGCCAAAACCAGAACATTAATTTGTTTCTTTGAGATGTCAGCTGAAATAAGGGAAGAATAGTGGGTATAGAGTTTCTTCTCTTTGACTTACAGGCTCTTAAATTTATAATCTGAGGCTGCCATGATACCAGAAACAACAGGCCTCCCTTTCTTAACAAAAAGAAAATACAGACTGTGCTTAAATGGATTAGCTGCTTTCTGATTGGATGAACCACAACATAAATCTCTTTCTTAAGCCAAGGAGAGTGCAGCTACTCAGTAATGGTAAGATGAGCAACTGTCACTTTGCTGCAGCTGCATACATCAAGACAAAATAATTCCATTTTCATCAGTCATGTAGTAAAATAGAAATATGCAAAGTAATTGCAAGAGAATCACAGGATCCACGCACCCACTCTGAAAATAAATCCTTTGTCTCTGTCTTCATGTTGACTTTCCATAAATCCCACAACTTTGCCACAGTATCTTTTTAATAACGGGAAACCATTATTCTATGAATGCATTCTTTCCCATGAATATTGCCTTAATTGCAGGATTGTCAGCAAGACTTTCAGATAAAGCAGAGCTAGGAGTATGATATACTACTCCCATCATCCTTCACTAGTGCCTAGGCTGGCTGGAGCTGATGGAAACTGGACTCCAATAATGTCTGAAGGTCCTCCAGCCTGGCAAAAATTGGTACAGGTGAGCAACATACTACACTACATACTCCTGTTGAAGCACTATTTATGTCATTGGACACTGATTTCCATGGATTGCAGCCAAAAGCTGTGGTTGTCAGTGATGCTTTTAAAATGGATTTGCACAATTTAATGCTACCTCTCCTCGGACCAAACCAAACAAAGCACACTAGCCTGCCAGGCACTTGACACTATGTCCTCATTCCCACTACAAAATAAATTTTTTTTCAGTCGAATCGATGAAGCGATTTAGTGCCAAGTAGACATTCACACTATTCAAGCCATGATCAAACCTACCCATTTCAATTTAATCTACTTCATGTTCAAATTCAGGAGTGGATTCATTCAATACGGAGTCACCTCACAGGGACTGTGTTCACTCTTGGCTGAATCAATTTATTTCAAAAGAAGTTGTGAATTCTGCGGAACTGGAAGAACTGATTTAAATCGGTTTAGTGCTGTGCCCTCCTCGCCAAACTATATCAGAAATATGGTGCAAATGCGAACAAGGGGCATTTAAACCAGTTTATATCGGTCTGAAAACTGATTTATTATGTAATGGGAATGAAGCCTATGTTGGAGTCTCATTCAAGCAGCAGCCACGAAACTATTGAATCGCTGGGGCAGGGGAACCATTAGCAGCTATTAACTGACCAAATTGGAAGCATAGGCGCAGTACACATGGTGCTAAAGCGCTGTGCTCGTGCCGTGCTAGGGTTACGGGATTATGCGGCAACCACACAGTCCCTAACCCTAGCATGTACTGGCAGCACAATAATGGTGATGTCCCATATACATGAGCACCGCCATTATGATGTAACGGATGCATAGTGTTCACATGTTGCACCTTGCCAGTTACATCACGAGTGCGCCATTGGCGCACTCATGACATAACTGGCATGGGGGAAAAGAACCTGGGAAACCACATGGTTTGCTGGTTGCGGCTTCTCTGTGGAGGGAAAAAAGCCGCCGCCGCTCCAGACTTACCAAGAGGTATGTACTGGGCCATAGTTGCTTTAAAAACAACAACATCTGAATGAGCCCCAAAAATTGGCTGTCCCAGTGGCGTTTTACATAGGAATGAGAAATAAGATCACTTTCCCAGATGGACAGCAACTTTGTTTCCTCTCACAGCTGAGATGAGCAGCTTCTTGGTTGCCAAGTTGTTTGCCCCTCCATGTACCTGGCAGCTAACAAGCAGGGAAAGAGGTACGCAGCTATGTATGTGGAGCACTACACTACACAAGCATGATGTAGTATCTGAGCCCATATATATGTATATATATATGTTGAATTAGGCAGGATTGAAAAGAAAATGTTTGTTACTTATGCCTATATTTTGTAGTAAAAGTACCATGTTTTACTTTTCTGCACAGGAGGTTTGTTTTTTCTTTTCTCTTCACTTTAACATTTTTTTACAAAACCAAAGGTTTTGTAATTGGGGGGAAAAATCAAAATGTCTCCTCCCCTCCCCCATACACATAAGGTATCCCAATCTTCTCAGAACAAGCATGGACTTAATTCATGCCACGTCTCAGCCCTGGAGAAGTGGAATAAGTGCTATAACTGTATTGTGAAAGAATCCAGTATGTAGGTATCCCTCTTCCTTGGATTTTCTGAGCTAGAAAAAAGCCATAGGAAATCATGTTTTTGTTGCAGCCAATGCTTCTGTTGAGAGCCTTCAAGTTGTTTCCGACTTATGGCAACACTAAAGTTAAGCTGTCATGGGGTTTTCTTGGCAAGAGGGAAGTTTGCCATTGAAATAGCATGATGTAGAAGTTTGGGTTTTGGACTAGAATTCTGGCGACCATGGTTCAAATTTCTGTTCTGACATGTCAACCCACTGGCTGTCCTTGGACAAGTCACAATCTCTCAGCTTCAGAGGAATACAATGACAAACACTCTCTAAACAAATCTTGCCAAGTGATAGGTTTGCCTTGGGGTTGCCTTAAATCAGAAAGGACTTGTAGATGCTCATCACATTTTCCATTGCCTTCCTCTAAGGCTGAGAGTTACTTGCCCAAGGCCACTCAGTGGATTTCTTTAGCTGAGTGAGGATCTGAACCCGATTTTTTCGAAGTCCTCCAACCTAGCAGTTTGAAAGCATGCAAATGTAAGTAGATAGATAGGTACCACTTCTCAGTGGGAAGGTAACAGTTTGGTGCAGTCATGCTGGTCTCATGACTACCAGAGCTGTCCTTGGACACAACTGGCTCTTTGGCTTAGAAACGGAGACCAGCACCGCCTCCTACAGTCGGTTATGACTAGACATTCATGTCAAGGGACTAGCTTTATCCTTTAGCCCGACTCTCAAACCACAAAATATGGTACATTTAGAAATGGAAGATAAGATCCTCAGAACTCTCCTATATACCTTTTCATAAGATGATTTTAGTCCAATATCCCATAGCTCTTTAAAAGGATCAGATGGAATCAACTAATACTCAACTTTTTTGAAAAAAAGGTCTGTAGGTTTTGAAAGTTCTGCAGGTCAAAGAGAGGATCATTAAGGAAAAGACCAGCATATCCTAACCTATCAAACAGCTGTACCATTCATGATTTAGGGAGGGTTATACAAGCTATGATGGATTTTGCAGACTCCAATTAGATACTGCTGCTGTATTGAGAGAGAAGAGTATAGCACACAAACAGTAAAATTCTTTAAGAGCTGCTCAGTATGATTCATCTTGAAATAGTGTTGAAGGTGTATACCATGCATATGTTTTAATGCAGTCCACAGGGGCCACCTGTATCTATCTTGCTTACTAATAGGTGCAAAGCAGGTGAAATGAGGTATCAATCCTAGATCTGTCTGTGCATGAGAGTGTTTTCAAATTATCAAAACTTCACAAGGGTGTCATATATACTCTTTCTGGCAATGTTATAGTAAATAATTCATTCCATTTCTGGGCTGATAACTGGCAGATATTCTAATGATGCTCCAGAATTTACTATGGGACACAAGTAGTAAGAAAGAATTTTAATGCTGCCCTAAATATTTATCTGGGCAGAGAGAAAGAGAAACAGTCAAAATGAACCAGAAGATGGGTATGTATTCATTTGGGTACAATGCTAATGTCCTCTTTGAATTTTTAACTTGCTTGGCAGAAACATTTAGAAAGCTAACGCTGTTTAAGTTTTTATTCTTCCTGTGGAACAAATTATTCCTGGATATTGTTCTTTATTAGCTACTCTCTGGGCATATTTTCTAAGCTCACAACAGACTGCACACTGAAAGAAAGGGAGGAGAGATGCAACTCTAATGGAGAAGAATTTTTCTTCTGTATAACACTGTCTTAAAATTAACTATAAAAATGTATGCTCAGTCTGCAATTTGAATATCTTCAAAACATATTCACTATTTTGTTGTCAGTGTTGAAACATCTGTTGTATTAGATTTTATTTCTTGAACATTCTGAAGTAAGGCCAGACTTGAAGAAAGAGCACTGATTTATTAAAAAAAACACCCCATTTTGTTATGAATTGCTTTGTGTCATAAAGTAGTAATTATGTTATTATAATGTGTACCTTATCTTAAGACCCTGTGTGATATGGTAGTTTGAGCATTGGACTATGACTCTGCAGACCAGGCTTTGAATCCCCATTTAGCTACAGTAACCCACTGGGTGACCTTGGGCAAGTCACATTCTCTCAGCCTCAGAGGATGACAATGGCAAACCCTCTCTGAAGAACCAAGAAACCCCCCCATGATAAGTTTGCCTTAGGATCACTATAAGTCGGAAATGAATTGAAGGCACACAACAAACCGTGTGTTTACCAAAACCTCTTGAACTGACTGAATTAATTGGATTTATTCCTTTTAAAATCCAGATCTATTTATTCCCTTGTGCTGCTCATTTAAACTATTATTTCATATGGGGACATTGGGCAGTGTATCAAGGTTCAAAAAGGAGAGAGATGAATAAAGGAATTCAAAAATGGGGGTGGCCCATGTCTCACACTGAAATCCAAATGCAGCTCTTAAATTAAATAGTAAAAAAGTGGTATTGTTTAGTGGTGGGCCAAACACTCTCACAGAGAATGTCTGGAGGTTAATTTGGAGGTTGTACAAAGGAAAATTGGGGCTGAAGTCCAGTTAAGAGGTGAAGGTGGAGAGGTTGGAAGTGAAGTGTAGATAGGGAGAATTTTATAATTGTACATCTGTCCCTGTAAAAGCAATGACACATCTCTGTGTAGCCTTGCACCAGCACTGGGTATGGGGTGAGGAGAGATGACAACCACTGGCCACTGAAGAATTTCAGGTTAATGTGGTGAATTTTGTACCTAATCTAGTGATTTTAGCTGCATCGAATTCAATTGGCTGTCTCCTGAATTTGCGGCCAGTTTAAAAGTGTGTTATGGTACTTTCATGAGCGCTAATACATAAGTTAAGGCCTGGTACATACTGCCCCAAAAGGGCGGGCTGGAGGCATTCATTTTTCCTGGAGATCCGCTGCAGTAGCCAAACTGCATGGTGTCCCTCCACCCCAAAAAGAACTTGGAAAAGCTGGGTTCTTCTTCTGACGCCGCACAGACATCACAGTGTGCCAGTGGTACACTCGTGATATAGGTGATGCACAGTGATGTCTATATACTGTGCGTTGCTTACATCACGATGGAGGCTGCCATTACACCACCGCTGTGATGTCCTAGGGTTAGGGACCTTGCGGTGGGTGCGCGGTCCCTAACCCTAGAATCGCCGCCTGAATGCCGCTTCTTGGCGGTATGTACCGGACCTAAGATACATTGCTGTGACTTTTTAAAATCCCTCATTAACAACCTTGTATTATTCAAAGATATAGCTGGGTTAGTCTGTAGAATCAGTATATAGAGAGATCTTGTAGCACCTTTGAAACTTACTGAAAGTAAGAAATTGGCAGCATGAGCTTTTGTAGACTTCATCTGAGGAAGTAGAATGAAGTCTATGAAAGCTCATGCTGCCAATTTCATTCTTTCGGTTACTGGTAGTCTCAAAGGTGCTACAAGATCTCTCTACTAACCTTGTATTATATAAAACAATTCCCTAGCCAATCTTTTTGGTTATTATCATATTTGTTTTACTTGAATTTTTCCCTAAGCTAGATCTCAAGGCAGATATATATGGTAATAACCAAAAAGATAGGTGTTTCTGATATGGTTGGAAACAAAGCACGGAGCAATTTTCCAAGTTGTGGTTTGCTGGACCTGGGAATGGCAACATTTTTCATTTCCCACAGTAAATGACTCCTGGTTTGGACAGGCCTGACTCAAACTATTGAAAGTTCTTGTGCAGCCCGATCCAATGCATATTTAGTTTCATTGGCCCCTGCTTTGGATGATCTGTACATAGAGTTGTGACTTAAATACTCTTGAATGAATTAAGTTGTTCTATACCAGAGTATCCAAGGTTGCATACTGTACACACAGGCCTGGGGTTGAACTCCATTTAACTTAGGACACATCCAGACTGAAAAGTCCCAGATTTTGTTCCTGTTCTTTCCAATTTTATACTGGGGTAAAATAAACTGACCTGTGGAGTTGCTATAAAAAAGTCTTTGATTGTACCAAGAACTAACAGAAACTATTCTGGGATAAACAGAACATGTATGGATCTCCAAAATAAAATTGGAAAGAACAGGAACAAAATCTGGGACTTTCCGGTCTTTTTAATCAGTCTGGATGCTGTTAAGTACTTTCAAGTCAATATTAACTTACTGAAACCATATGAATGATTGACCTCCAAGATCCCTGGTCATCCTCTTCCCTGTCCAGATCAAATCCGTGACTTCCTTGGTTGAGTCTATCTATCTGGAATGTGTTGTCCTTCTTTTACTGTTGCCTTCTGCCTTACCAAGCATTACTGTCTTTTCTGGTGAATCATGTCTTCTCATGATATGGCCAAAGTATGGCAGGCTTTATTTAGCCATCTTGGCTTCTAGGAGTGTTCAGTCTTCATTTGCTCTTGGACATATTTATTTTCTTTTTGGCGGTCTACGGTATTCTCAGTACTCTTCTCCAGCTTCACATTCAAACTGAACTGATTTTATTCCTATTACATTTTTTTTCACTGTTTATTGGGTTTATTTGTAACTGAATAAGCATAGGCTAAGCTGCCTATTACAAATCAGCAGATAGAGCAAAATGAGCCAAGCGAAGGTGCAATTTTTAAAGGTGCCATTGATGGCCATGAGAGAATTGACCATATTTTTAAATCTCTCCTGTTAAAAACTTAAAATTCCCATCTCTGACAAGATAACATCATTCTTCTGCATTTTTCAGACCTGGGAGAAAAGCAACATAAATCAGAGTGCTTCTCTTGACATGGAGAAATTGAACAGATCTCAAATTATTTCAGATGATGATGATGGCTTCTGAAATGCAAGTATGTCCTAGAGTTACATTTATACTTGAGAATATAAATTTTTGAATAAACACGAAAGAATCTTGTGACACACCTTAAAGACTAAGAAGTTTTATTTGGCATTAGATTTATGGATTGTAGTCCCCTTTCTCAGATGTTGCCTCAGGTGACAGACAGTCATACACATATTTTTGAAGCAGTTGGGGGAATTAAAAATGCAAAAGTTATAAACATTGGCTAGAATCATGTTGGGGCCTTGTCTTTGTAAGACGATGTATGTTTGTAAGAATAAAAATTGTACAGTTGCCTATGGTTCATGTCTAGTAGGGGGCTGCGATTACATTACTACATAGCAGAGCCAGCAAAGTGTCTGATGTACAGTGTACAATGTGGGAAATGTTGCACATGACACACTGATATGTATCGTACACCAGTGTGCAGTGGGCACTCTTGCTGGTGTCCCATTGCACACCTTCACAATTCAGTAACAGGGTTTCTTAGCATCTCCACTACATAGCTATGTATAAATAAAGTTACATAACATAACAGGTTATATAGGATTCCAAATCAAAATAATTATCATCACAGCAGTTGTGAGATAACAAGAACATCCTAGCATAGATAAACAGGTACATATGTCTAATAATCAAAATCAGATGCAGGCAACTGTGCAGGGGCCATTTCCCCTCCTTGAACCCACCAGGTGGGCCTTCAGTGTGTCCAAAGTAATACAACATCACTTCCAGCTGCCATTTGGGCTATTTTCCCTCTATTTGGGTTTTTTTTGGGGGGGAGGGGAGTTTTGAAGGCATTTGCAGGGTAAAGGGAAGGAAACTGCTGCATTTTTAAGTGGTTTGAACTGGTATGAGGCACAAAAACAGCATGAAAAATGGCCTCAAATTTTTGTTAAAAATATTTTTGGTGTGGCTGGTGGCTTTGGGAAACTTTGGGTGAGTGGGGGGTCCCAAAGGCTGGACTTAGTGGTCCCAAGGGTTGCATGCAGCTCATGGCCTACACTTGGCCTGCCCCTGAGCAAAATGATGAGTAGAGCCAATAAGAATTTCTAATCTAAATTGCCTATACTCACCTTTGAGGCCTTTCCAGACAATTGTAATTAAGCATAACTACTCACTGTTGTGAGAACTGGTGTGATATAGTGGTTTGAGTGTTGGAACTAGAACTTTGAGAAACCAGGATTCGAATACCTGCTCAGTCTTGCAAATCCACTAGGTGACCTTGTGTGAGTCATACTCCCTCTTGCCAAGAAAACCCTACAGTTGGGTTACCATAAATTAGAGTTGACTTAAAAGCACACAACAGCAAAAGGATAAATGTTGTAGATTGTAAACAGCATTAAAAATTAAAAATAGGAACAGGTCTACCTTCTTCCTTCTTGAAGTTCAAGGAACTAGCAAAAACTGGTAGGTTAAACATGAATTCCTCCACTTCTAGGGGAACCTAGGAGTTGAGGTGTAATTTAAAGTGAAGAAGGGGCATATGATACAATGGAGTGAGAAACTTTCCATTACTCATCACTTTTCTTTGAGTTTAGTTCATATCGTATCTGGGCAATAAGTGCAATTTAGGAGTAGAAAAGCACAATCGGTTCAATGGCTAAATATCACTCACCCCCATGACCTTATTATTATTATTCAAGCACCTGCACCCAACCCATACACAATTTGACCAGACCCACATTTAAAATCAAATCTAGAGATGTAATGTGTAGTTTTGACTAGGAGATTTGATGTGACTTTAAAAATTGGACTTTAACAAAATGGTCTCCCTTTTAGTTCTGCCTGGTGATTGTTTGAACCTGTTTTTAATTGTGTGTGTGTGTGTGTGTGTGTGTGTGTGTAGTGCAAAATATATAGTTTTTTGTGTAAAATGCACAAAGGCAAACTTTCCCCACAAAAGCAAGTTTCACAAAATGGTTCTTTTAGCAAAAAGTGTGAAAAAATCACTGAAAAAATGTGCAACCCCTCTTGTAACCTCAGCCAGTGAAGAGAGGACTTTTGAAATTATTCATTCTTTCATGCAAGAATGAAACAAGCGAAGATTTACATCCCTAAAAATGACACAGTTATGCAGAAATATGAAAAGTATCAGCTTCTTTTCTAGCAGCCAAAATGCACATTTTATTGGTTTTGTTGAAAACATGAGAAAGTAATTTGTTATCCCATTATGTTTTCCAGTCACATGAATTCTATTACATGTTTCCTCTTTCAAAATATGATACCACATATTTTGAGATATTCTTTTGGTCCAGCTAAGGCCAACATTGCAGAAATAGAGAATGCCCATAGGTGGCACTGTGGATCAAGTACACCTTGGTTTATTATTTATTTGCTAGACAGTGAATTATACAGTAATCATTTATTTTCCTCACATTCTCAAAAGGGATACTGCTAGTCTTTGCATCACTATCCATAAAGCAATATCGCTTGCTAAAATCTTCCTGCTAACAAATGTTAACGTATTACTTTGCCGGTTTTAGAAACTTTGTTGCTTGAGGTAGCAATGTGACTTTATTGCTAAGTCCAACATTGTGAACATATTACTTTCACATGTCACTTTACTCTGCCACTGGGGCTGTTTTGGTCAATATCAAGACATATGAAAACTCTTGTGCTTTTATACTGCTGTGGCAATTATGGGCTTGCACATGTAGCTGTCTCCATCTCTGCCCCACATAAATATCACCAGACCAAAGCCATACCTGACTTCATTAAACACTTACCCACTGATAATGCAGTTTTCCAGTTTTGCAGTAAAGGGCAACTGTTTTCGATTGCTACAAAACTGGCTCAGAGAAATGCTTATGTTCCTTTGATTTATTAAAACGTGGAAATACTCCGAGCCAGACAAAGCAAGCCCTTGGTTCTCCTGTGTTAAAGACAGGCCATGTGGGGGCTTCCCAAACTGACAACATAGCTCTTGATACCAAAGCAGGGCTAACTCAACCACAATGGTGGCTAGTGGTTTCCATACCAATTGAGCCACTCAGCCTATTTTGTATTCAGCATCTTGGGCCAAAATAAATAGTTTTTTGAGCCGGAGCGATGAAGCGATTTAGCGACGAATAGATGTTTGCACTATTTGACCCGTGATCAAACCTACCTGTTTCAGTTTAATCCACTTCGTGTTCGCATTCAGCAATGGATCGATTCAACATGGAGTCACCTCACAGGGGTGACTGCACAACAGCATCCAAATCAAATAGACAATGCATTCACACTTGCAGTGAATCACTTCATTACAAAAGAAGCAGGTAATGTCGTGGATCCGGAAGAACCATTTTAAATGGGTTTAGCGCTATCCCCCCCTTGGCAAACCATGCCAGAAATTTGTGCAAACAAGGGGCATTTAAACCAATTCAGATCGGTTTGAAAACTGGTTTATTATGTAGTGGGAATGAGGCTTTGGATAGATCCTTTAGAATTAAAACTGAAATCCAGAGTGGATTCACTACCCCCCGTGACATGGAACTCACCATTTGCCATTGGTCCTACTATTAGACCAGGGGTGAGTAACAGGCAGCCTTTTGGATGATGTTGGACTCCAAGTCTGATCTTTCCTCACAATCTGTTATGCTAACTAGGGCTAATGGGTGTTGCAGTCCAACACATCAGAAGAAAAGTTGCCCACTTCTGGATAAGGCAGAGGTGTGTGTGTGAATGGCACTAGTACGGTAAGAGAACATAGCTACATGTGCAGTGCTAAATTGTGAGTTTAAAATGATGACTTATAAATGTGGATTGTTTTGATACGTGTACATCTTATTTGTCCTTTTAAATTGATGCATGTTTTAACTGATGTCTTTTTAACTAATGTTATTTGTCTATTAATTGTTGGTGTTCCCCGCCTCGATCCATGGGGAGAGATAGATAAGAAATCAATATTGTTGTTGTTGTTGTTGTACTATTTATCTTGTTTTTCTTGTTGTTAACTGTCTATATCCTGTATTGTCCTACAAAAAAGATAGGACTGAAGGCAGTATAAAAATTAAAACAAATACAACTAACATGTTCAAAAGGCTAACATTAAGCTATAATTAAAGCCCTGATGCCATTAAAAACAATTTAATATAATAAGAAACATTTCAAATACAGTAGAACTAAAAGTAATACAGCAGCCTATTGAAAGGCCTATTCCCCTACCCCAAAAGAAACAGTTGGTTCTCTAAAACCTGTTTAATAAAGTATTTTGGCCCCGAAGGAATCACAGCAAGCAAAGGGAATATTGTAATTTCTTTAAGGCTGCATCTGCACTACAGAAATAACCTGGATTAACACCACTCTATCTGCCATGATTCAATGCTATGGAATTCTGGGAATGATAGTTTGTTGTGGCACCAGAGAGAATTCTCTTCAATACAATTTTGAAACATAATAATGCACCAAAAGTTCTTCATTAATCTGACAGGGAAAAATACCAGTATTAGAGAATATTGTGCCAGTACTTTTCAAAGTTGTTTATTTTCCTTGTAACTGGAAATAACAACAATAACAACTTAAAGATGTGTACACTGGCCTTCCAGAGACTTAAAAAGAAATATATAAAAACAATTAAAAACAGATTTGGGCAATCACAAAACCCAAGAACTAAAAGGGAGAGATTTTTTAAAAAACATATCAGATTAAAAACAATCAGCAAGACCTAAACTGTATCTAAAAGGCCCGGGGAAATTAAACAAAAGGAGAACAAGGTAGATAGGCCTCTCTGGGAAAGATAATTCAAGTTTTGGGGTGTGAGTGTGTTTTTAAAAAAGATAGCTGCAGGCAAGGGTTTATCCCTTAGCCTTTTTAAAACTTGGATCCCCAGATATTTGTTAACTATAATACCTAGCACCCCAGCCAACATGACCAGTAGGTAGGGATCATGGGATATGTAGTTTAGCAACATCTAAGGTACCAATGTTGGGAAAGTCTGCTTTAGAATAGATCTCCCACCTGCTTTACTATAAGTTTCTTCCTTCCTTGTAGGGATTTGCCAATAGACCTCAGGCCCTGTCAGATAGAGAAGTGTCCCCTCATCCCTATTTGTCTATGTCCTCTTGCTACCACATGGAAATCATGAAAAGTTGTGCACTTAAAGAGGAGAGTGGATGCTCTTCATTTCTCCTCATGCTGGGATGAGAGGAGTTAAAAGAGGCCTTTGCTTTTGCAAAGATTAGAAAAGGTGGCCCATCATCATGTTTCCCATCCAACATTTAGGGTGTCAAAGCCATAGCCTCTTCTGGTGTGGCACCTGCCTTCTAGAATGGCTTCTCAAATAACATCTGCCTGAATCAAATGAAGCCAGGTAGGGGAAGAAAAAAACCAACAACTTTCATGGCTTCCATGTCAGCAGGGTAATAAATCCATTCCATGTTTTAATCCAGAGTTTAAAAGAACTAGCCAAGATGGTGAATTCCATCCCCCAAATAAGTTTGGGATCTTGAAGAACTCCTTCGAATTCAGAATAAATGCCAGAGTGAATTCAGCACCCTGCTGACACCAAAGCCACCACCTGCCAGTGCCCAGCTTCACGGGCAAAAATCCAAAAAAGAGACAGTAAAACCCACCAAGGTTAACACTGGACAATGATTACATAAACATTTCATCTGTGCACCATCCACTCCAACTGTATATTTCTGGCTGAGTACTGAGTACTGTACAGTATTTCACTTTTATGTACACTGTGGGGCAGGACCCCCCGGGGTGAAATATGAGAATTGCTCAAGGAAAGCGTGAGTCTTGGAGGCCTTGATTCCCCATCCTCTTCCCAAACTTTTTTATATAATAATAATTAATAATTTGTTTTATTTATATACCGCTATTCCAAAGATCATAGCGGTGAACAGCAAGTAAGCTAATTAGCAAGTAAGCTAATATGCCCCCAACAGTCTGGGTACTCATTTTAGCGACCTCGGAAGGATGCAAGCCTGAGTCGAGCTTGGGCCCTTTTGCTGGTCTTGAACTCGCAACCTTGTGGTTTCGAGTGAATGGCTGCAGTACAGGCATTTAACCACTGCGCCACCAGGGCTCCTATGTAGAATTTACACATGCATTGAGTTAAATATTGAATTTACTTAAATAAAACTGTTCTAATTTGAACAATGTTATTTCCTGTCAAAATATGAATATGCATGGATGCGTGAATGAAACTATGCACATTACATAAACAAAATATTTTTACTCCTATGTCAAGTGGGGGCATGCATGTGATGTCCACATGTAGCTGTAAAGGGGCGAGTACCGCTGCTGTACACTGATTATTTTAAAAATCACACTGTGTGTGTGTGTGTATATATTTGTTGTTTTTAGTTGTGTATCTTCAAGTCATTTCTGACTTATTGCAACCCTAGCGGTTTTCTGAGGCCGAGTCTGTGTGACTTACCCAAGGTCACCCAGTGGGTTTCCATGGTCAAGCAGGGCAAAAATAAGTTAACTTAATAAATAAAGAAGTTACATTATAATTGTGATTTAACTTGTCACTCCTTTTTTGGTGTAACTGTAAGTTACTTTTATAGTTATGGGTATGTGGCTTCAATAAATAGAGGAAGAATAGCTGGCTTATATGGCTGCATCATAGTCTGCCCCAGATATTAAGATGACAATGAAGCGAATGAGAGGAGAATGTGTTTTGTACCACAGGTAAGTAGTTTACCAGAAAAAGGAAATAATTTTTTAAAAATGTAACCATAGCAGTAACTACTCCCCCCTGCAACTATAACTATAACCAGTTATGTTTAAAAAGCAACACTGAGTGTCCCCAGCAATCTAAGAAATGGTTGGTTTCAATCTTTTTTGCAGTCAGTTTAGGGCAGCTTTCTTAGTTTCTTCATCCCATTCCTTTATTCTCACAATAACCCTTTGAGGAAGGCTGGGCTGAGAGACCCACAGCCATTCAACAAGCTTTGTGGCTGAGCTAGTATTCAAATATGCAAGGGTGCAAAGGGTAAATGACTTTCAAGCAAATTTTCCATGGAGCTCCCACTCTGTTCTGCAGTTTTGGTGGGCAAGATTACACACAAAAGCTCATTCTGTGTAAGGATGGGCATGGGAGCTTTAGTTGTGCTAACTTTCTGTATTTCAGTGCTGTCCATGTATGTCAAACAAAGCAAGTCATCGTTTCTGGTTTTAAACCAGCAAAGGGCAGGGGGTTGTGTGTGCACATCAGCATATAGACCTAACAATATAGACAGGCCATTAGAGTCACATTATTTGTTACATGCAGAGACCATTGTACATACCTAAAGCTCTCCCTCGCCACTGCCTTTGCGAATATTCCTTCTTTCAAGGATGTTTGCTTATAACTTTTGTTATGTATGGGACCTGACAACTGTCCTATGCATGGAATTAATATTTCATTTTTCCATTAGAATTTTATGCTACTGGGTATTTAATTCCTTTAACTGGTCCTGACTCTGTTCAAGTGTGCTCCGCTGTTTGTTTTAAAGAACGGCAGTATTGCCTTTTTAAATGGCACAATGCGCTGCTAACTGCCAGCTGAATGTAAAACATATTCCTCTTTTAAAATTTTATGGGGTATTAATAACAGCGAGTTACAGTAGCATTAATTTTTAAGCTGAACTCCCCATTGATTTCAACAAGGGGTACTTAAAAATCAATGGCCACCGCTTTGATGAGAGGGACGCTGCTCACACGGATGGGTTTTTTAAAAAAGAACTTTTCCAATCAGAGGATCACATTTTGTCGTGAGGAGTACACCACATGAGGAGCTGGCGAAGTGTTAAGTGTGCGTGCATCTGACTGAATCCAAATTGTTCTCTGAAATTTCTGAGGGGAAAAGCATCCAAGTAGGCCTGACCCTGTATTACTTTAATATCAACATAATCAGCACTAATACCTCTGGCTGCACTCTGGAGTAGTCCCATTCCATTGACCCCAGCCTGCCTGCTCTGGAGTAAGTGGCTTCAGGAGTGCTCCCTTGATGATCTGTACCCTCTTCACCCGCTTGCTCAATGGAAAGAGTTATACTTATTCATTATCAATAAAGCAGCAGTCCTAAATCCAAATTAACGGCACTTTCGTGGTTTACGGGTGGGAGAGGGACTTCTGGAGCATGGAAGTTTTGTTCAAACAGAACAAAATCTTAGCATACATGAACCCTCAGATTCAAAAGCCATGATCAAAGAAGGCTTGCAAATACCCACTTACCTGCTCATCTATAACAGGTACGTGAGCTTTCTGGACAACCAAACAGGAAAGCTGTTTCTTTTGGGCCACAGACTCTGAGAAGTGTCTGTGAATGTGTGGTGTGGTACTTTTTCTCATCTTATTTGAAAGATTTAAAAAAATCATCCTTATTATTAACTTAACTAAAGGATTTTTGATAGTAATTTTCTTGGTACGGATGACCTTAGGGCCTCATTGTATGCACACTATTGAAGTTCTGAATGTATGTGCGTCTTGCTTAATCAGTTATTATTATCAAGTTATTAACATGAATATTTTTGTCATCAAGAACCTAGTGTTTATATTAAAGTATATATTCAAGTGTTTACATTAAAGTCTGGCTTGGGTCCAGACTAACTGAAAGGCAGTATCTTCCTATGGTCCAAGACACACTTATCACACGGGGAAAACTGGAAGGTTAACCAAAGATTAATCCAGGGTCATCCAAGGAATTTCACGTAATTTCACAAAAGATTTTCAAATGACATTGCACACAAATGGAATGTAATCTAAAAGCAATCATGAGACAATCCAGGAATAGCTGAGTTCGGAGAAATAGCAAATGTATAAACCCTTTTCCACTGCAAATTCGCAGTCAGTTCACATTTGTGTTAGTATGAAATGCATGTCCAGTTCGGCCATGGGATTATTGTCGTCCATGGGATCGTGTCCTCCCTGCACATGCACAAATATGTCAATTTGAAATCAAGAAGCTAACTGGTACGTACTCATGCGATGAATTCATTTGCATTCACACTGCTTTCTCTTTTGAATGGACATTGTTCATCTCTGTGTGTGATAAACTACTATGTAATTTCTTGCATTTTCAGATTGCCCCCATTTCTTCTTCTTTCGGGACGGTGATACATTCCTCCGCGTGAAAAAATCCTGTCTCACCATCATCACAAGTACATTTGTTGAGGACACAAAAGAGGTCTTCTCTGTGACTGTTCCCAGGCTATGGAATTTTATCTTAGGCCCAGGACAGATGGGCTCTTTGTGGTGTGGCGGCAGAACCCTAGTCCCCCTAGGGTTAGGGACTGCATGGCAACTGATTTTGAGAACTGGAACTGTGTGTGTAAAGCACAACATAAAATATTATCCACAAAATGGTGCAGAATGCTGGAGTTGAACTTGGGGGAGTGAAGTTCTAGTTCCACTGCCCCATGAAATATGAGGAGGTGACCCAGAGAAATATGTCATTAACATTTTTGTGTAAGCTGAACATCAAGTGAAATAAGTGGTACCATTTTCGGCCCAGAATTCTTGTGGTCCAGTTTACATCCATAGATCAAATGTGAAGAAAAATCTTACAAAGGGCTGAAGGACTCACTTGAAGAGATTGTGAAAATCTGGCTCTATTCAAATCAGTGATTCTTCCAAGTAAACATATGTATGTGCCTTCAAGTTTGCCTTTCATCTTAAGGAGGGTTTTCAAGCCATGGATGGTTGGATCTGTGGATACAGAGGGCCAATCGTAAAAGGCTGGCCCTGGCTATGTCAAATGTGATATTTATAAGGAATGGGGTTAGGCTTTGGAGAAATTCAACACAGATTCGCATCCCCAATAAGAGGCATGCAGCATCTAGTAACCCATCTCCAGAAGGCCCAACTAAATAAAGAGAAGGGCTAGGAGCTAGGGTGGCACAGGGCACTGAACTTGTGCCCAGGCGACTCAGGTAAGAGCTCAGCTGCCTGTTGTCTGCTGTAAAGCCCACTGGGTGGCTCTGGCCCAGCCAGAATCTGTTATCCCAGCCCATTCATGGGATACTCATGCAGACAGATCAGAGCAGAACTGTAAAGTGTGGGCACCCTGAAAAGTGCATGATTTAAACAGCAAGAGTTGACAAGAAAAGAACAGCAGAAGAGCTTGGATTCAATTCATAGTCGTTTGGGTCAAGTAATAAGGAGGCTTCTGGTGCAGTGTGGTTTAGTGAGGACTGTGACTCTGGAGACCAGGGTTTGAATCCAACCTCGGGCATTTAAACAGGGTGACCTCAAAACAAGGGGTCATAACCACAAAGGAGGACCAGGCACTGTAAAATGTAGGATATTCAAGAAGAACGTAGGACGTTACCAAATAAAAGCTAAAAACCCTCACAGAAATGGAAATTCGTGCTTCTTATTAGGCTCAAAATGGAGGACATTTTGGAATTCCCCCTGGACAGAAGGCTGACATGTCGGCCAGTCCTGGAAAAGGAGGACCCTGTGAGTAAACCCCCTGGGTGACCTTGGGAAAGTCACGCTCTCTCGGCCTCAGAGGACAGCAATGGCAAACTTCCTCTCTGAAGAAACTTGCCACAAGAACCTTAGGGGGGTGGCCAACATTTGGAAATGACTTGAAGGCCCCCCTCAACAACAACAAGGAGCCTCTTCCTCTTTTGTGTGGAAACTGAAAACAAACCTCACCAGAGTTTTATTCCAGAGGAAACCCACAAAGGCTGCCATTCTGTGACCAAGGAGGAGAAAGTAAACCTCCCTGAACTCAAGGGGACTTAGGCTGCATCCACACTGGAGAAATAACTCGGTTTGGCACTGCTTTAACTCTTTCTGGCACAAGGCTATGGAATTCTGGGAGTTGGAGTTTGTTGTGGACCCAGAGCAGCTCCCATCAAGAGGAGGAGGACGAGGAGGAGAGGGTGACCGCAGGTCCTCCGTTTCCCGGACACGTCCTCCATCCTACCCTTCTGCTCCAAAATGCATTTCGTATTTTTTTTGGCATAACTAAGCAGGGCGAATTTATATTTCTATATGTACCCACACATATATAGATGTATGTAGTTTTTCTTGAGTCAGGTCCCCTCCTCTTTCTATATCTATACATAGAGATAGGTAGATATAGTTGTACTGTATATGTAGTTTTTCTTGGGTCAGGTCCCTCCTCTCTATATATGCACACATAGATGGATAGATATAGATATGTAGTTTTAAGTCCCCTCCTCCCTCCCTCCCTCCTTCTCTCTATATATACACACACAGCGAGAGAGGGGGGGGGACCTGACCCAAGAAAAACTACATCTCTCTCTCTCTCTCTCTATGTGTGTGTGTGTGTAATTTCGCTGGCATGCCCTCCCCTCCGTCCGCCCTGGAGCCGGAATAGAAAAAGAGGAGGTCCCCATCCTCAGTCTCCCCGAGGAGGAGTTGAGGGAAGGGGAAGCAGGGGCACCAAAAAGCAAACCCCAACCACCAGGAGACCCTCCTTGTTTCCCTTCTGCTGCTGCTGCTGCTGCTGCTGCACTGGGCTGTGTGGGGCTCCTTCCATCCTTCCTTCCTTCCCTCCCCTCCCTCTCTCTCTCTCTCCTCCTCCTCCTCCTCCCTCATTCCTTTGTCCTCCTTGGGATTGGCAGGTTTTATTATTCCGCCTGAACAAGCGCCGGGGAGATTGGTCGGGGCTGCAGTGACGCGCGGGGCTGAGCCTCCCAGCAGTTGGGACGCGGCGGCGGCTGTGTCAGGAGGAGCCCTCGCCTCGGGAGGGAGACAGGGAGAGGGACGCCCGCAGACTCAGCTCCACAGCCCCAGCCCTGCTCTCCAGCCCTCTCCCAGGACTTTGCCTCTTCCCGGAGGACTTGTTGGCTTGGCACCCAGGAGCATCTCAAGGGTGGGAGGAGGAGGAGGAGGAAGAAGAAGAAGAGGAGG
The DNA here is from genome assembly GCA_023333645.1 of Sceloporus occidentalis. Taxonomy (NCBI): domain Eukaryota; kingdom Metazoa; phylum Chordata; class Lepidosauria; order Squamata; family Phrynosomatidae; genus Sceloporus; species Sceloporus occidentalis. The sequence continues at coordinate 1,831,247 of JALMGF010000104.1, read as the reverse complement.
AAAAGGTTGGAAGAAGTGTCCAAACTTAAGCCCTCCGCTTGCACAGAAGCCTTGCAGCAGCCGGAGGAGGAGGACGACCAGCAAAGGAAGGAAGGAAAGAAGGAAGGAAGAAAAGAAAGAAGGACTAAAAGAAGGAAGGACATTTCTCTCCCACCGCCTCCGCCTCCTTCTCCTTCTCCGGAGGGGCTCTTCTTTGCTGCTTTCCACAAATCCAGATTGAAGAGCGAGCCTTTGGGCTTCTCTTCCCCTCTTCTCTCCCTCTTCCCGGCCATCTCTCCAAAAGAGGGGCCCCCAACGCCTCCGCCACGTTATCCACGGCCTCTTGCACCATAGAGGGGAAACAGGTAAGGCTTTGGGCCCTTCTCCTCCTCCTCCTTCTCCAAACCTTTGGGCTCTGCTTCCTTTTTACAATTGTTTTTCGCCTCCTCCTCTTCCCAGTGGCCAGAATTGGAACCCAGATCCAAGCCTTGCTGGAGAAATAACCCGGTTTGGAACTGCTTTCAATGTCTCTTGGCTCAAGGCTATGGAATTCTGGGAGTTGGAGTTTGCTGTGGGCCCCCCAATAAACTCCAGCTCCCGGAATTCCATAGCCTTGAGCCAAGAGACATTGAAAGCGGTTCCAAACCGGGTTATTTCTCCCGTGTGGATGCAGCCTTGTAGCCTCCCAACTGGGCTCTTTTCTGGCCTTGGAGGAGAATCCCTCGCCCACTTTTTCTTTGTAGGCGATACTCTTTGGAAACAGTAGCAGGCGGAGTTGGAGGAAGAGGAAGGAAAGAAGGGAGAGGGGGGAAAACAACAACAACACCACCACCACAAATCCGAAGTGGGGCACTGGATGATTTCTCCCTCCTCTTCCTCCTCCTGCTGCTTGTTTTGTTCTCTTCTGAGGCTCATTAAAACCAAGCATCCATTTTCTGCTGCTCTGTGTGTGTGTGTGTGTGTGTGTGTTGTTTTTTACGCACCACAAATTGCAAGCTCTTTGCCTCGCCCCTCCCTTGGTCTCCATTAAAATAAGCAGAGAGACACAGAGAGAGGTGTGTGTGTGTGTTTTGCCTCTAGCTGCCTCCTCTTTTGTTGCTGTTTCCTCGCCTCCCTTCCAGGACCCCAATGGCTGGCCCTTAGTTGCAGTCACCCCCAGAATAAGATGCTATGGTTCTCTGATTCTAAGCCTATCTGGAGTGCAAAGCCTTTGCCTTCCCTCTCTCTCTCTCTCTCTCTTTCTCCCTGCCATCAACTCCAAAGGAAACTTGAGGAGGGCTTGTCTGCCTCTCCTCCTTTTAGTTATGGAGGGAGTCACTTTCTGGTCAGCCCTCTTGATTCATCTCTGTTGAGATTTAATCAGCATTAAGGTATTGCTTGTCCTTAAGAGCTTTGGCTTAATGGGGTTACTGGGTGCTTCTGCAGTCTAACGTTTCCTTGGTGGAGAATAGTTACTTTTCTTTTCAATACAGAGGGGGTCAGACCAGTGGGGTTTAGATCTGGGGGGATTTTTTTTGAGGGGGGATCTTGAAAAGAACTGGAGATTTGTAGCCTTTGGAATGGGTTTGTGTGTATCTATCTTTGTGTGTGTGTGTGTTGTTTTTAATCAGAAAGTCAGAACTGCAGGTTCCTGTTGCTGGAAATGGTCACAAAAGGCCATTTCGTGAGCGAAATGCCTCAGAAATCAATTTACATAAAGGTATAGGATGCATTCAGAGAAATGCAATGCAATGCTAATGGCTTTTAGAGTGGTTCACTTTCCCCCCCAAGTCTCTGGGTTTTTAGTTACAGTCTTAATTGGTGCAGTTCGCCGTCTGGTTTATTGTGTGGTCAACTGCACCATATGATCAGGAGTTGTATTTGGAAGGAAATCCCCTTTTTGTTTTTGTTCCTTTTCCCTTTCCCCTTAAGCCTGTTTTAAGGAAGTTTTAAGGCACTGTTGGAACCAAGTTGGGTGAATGTCAGGAAAAAAGTTTGCTTTCTTTCTGTTGTCTCCTGGGAGGTGTGGGTCTGTGCAAGTAGTCCCATGCCTTCAAGTGAACATGTGCAGTGTACAAAAGGACAAAGCTAAAACACACACAGACAGTAAATAACAATATTTTTAATCATATAAAGGAATGAAGAAACCATAGACTCTGTTGGACTCTGGGCACATTGGGCAGTTTGGAGTAAGCTTTGGGAATGGGCTTTTTGGCTTCATTCCCCAGTGGCCTGCTTTGATCAAGAATTTATTTGCAAGTGAAAAAACACACTTTTCAGTTTGTGTGTGTCCTTTTTCCTCCAAAACCCAGCCCCTTCAGAGGCAGCCATGCTGACTCTTTCCAGAGTGGGGCATACTTGCTTGTTCTGTGCTTCTTTGCTGTTACCTCCTCTAACTTTTTTTTTTTAGGGCAACAAAGCATTTAGCATTTAAATTGCTGATCAAGGACAGATTAGTGAGACAAAAGTAGATTGTGTTTGTATAGGAAGTTAACAGGCTTCTTAAAGTCTAGTGATCTATTATTATTCAGTAAAGCGGTCTCTTGCAGGGGGGGGAAGACCGCCACTTCATTTGATCTGTTTTCCCCCTGAGAACAGTAAATTGGGACAATTGCAGTTGGGCCCCTTGTAGACAACAATGGCCTGGGAAAGGAGACCTTGACAAACCAGTTCCACAACTTCACAGCTTTTCTCCAGGGCTTGTGCTCGCCTGGCTTGTAAAATGGAGCTAAACCGGCCTCCAGAACGGTTTCCAAGTGGAGGAGTGCAGCTGTGCTTCCCAAGAGTTGTCTGTTAGCCATTGTGGCTGTTGTCCCGCCTCCTTTGGAGCCCTTCTTGTCTTAGTGTTGGTGGGCCCCCCGACAATTTATAACTGGGAGGGCCGTGTAGACTGTGTGACTCCAGGTGTGTGTACTTTCCTGGCAGCAAACAAAGCGGGGGTCACTCTTTTAAGTTTGACAGAAGCATTGCAGGCGAAAAAACTGTCATTGGGCATTGCTGGCCAACTTGGAAAGGGAGGCGGCTAATTAACCCAGAACAAAGACTCTGAAAAGTAAACAAGCGGCTGTTCCCCATCCTTCCCCCTCCACTCCTCCTCCTCCTCCTCCTCTTCACATAGTGCTGCATTAGACAGGCAGGCTGCAAGGACTCCTGGTCTGACAAGTTAACCTTCTCTTCGCATTTTTCTTTCTTTCCTCCAGACCATGGTGAACCCGGGCAGCAGCTCGCAGCCTCCCCCGGTCACCAGTGGCTCCCTCTCATGGAAAAGATGTGCAGGCTGTGGGGGAAAGATTGCTGATCGCTTCTTGCTCTATGCCATGGATAGCTATTGGCACAGTCGGTGCCTGAAGTGTTCCTGCTGCCAAGCCCAACTGGGAGAAATTGGCACGTCCTGCTACACAAAGAGCGGCATGATCCTGTGCAGAAACGATTACATCAGGTGAGAGAGGCAGAGGGAAGGTAGGCCCAGTCACTAGTTCCTGGGACCGTGTGCATCTGTATGTAAATCTGGGTAACAACTGCATCCCTCCATGCGAAGTAGAGAAAAGTGAGGGGGCAGAAACAACTTTGCCGGTAGTTCAAAACTAGAAGCCTAATTTATCAAAGCAGTTCCTTTCATGGGTTATGGTGGGCATATTGGACAGGCGAATGGTCCAGTGGGAGGAGTAAGTGGAGGAAACTTCTCAAGTGTTTGTGAACTTTTAAGGGGAGTCCCAGCTTTAAACATTTGCCAGAGGCTGTTGTTGAGGGTGAGGATTGTGTTTGGAGACCAAGTGCAGAGCTAGCTAGGGCTCTGGTGGACATGCAAAAACAATGAAATGACTATCTTTTCATTAACTGTTGTATTATTATTTGCATTAAACACCTTCAACTGGAACGGGGGGGGGGGGGCGGAGTGACTCATTGTCTGCATTCGTTGTGAAAAAGTTGATTCACTGTTGGAAAGGCCATGGATGCATCTTACACAAGAAGTACATACACACAGCCCAATAGCTTTTGTATTGTTGTGGGGTGTATCTTTTAGTGTAGAAAAAAAAATTACATGTATGTATGGATACATGCTTAAACTTTTATAATTACAGCAAGGCATTCTTCATCCCTTGCATTTTACATTAGAAAAATGTGTTATCTCCTCCCTGCCCCCAACTAGTTTTGGAGCAATTAATGAAAAGAATTTAAGGGGTCAGGTGCCCATTGGATCTTTTCAGGTGAACTCAAGCTCCTTTAAACTCATTTTGAAAGGAGGCATTTTGAAGGATTACACATCTAATTTGAGTAAATGACTTGATAGACTGATGCACATGGATGCTTTAAGGAGGTGTTCTAGTTCAGCAATCAGTAATTAAACAGCCCCCTTCTACCGTTTTTGGCATAGAAAGAATGTGAGGCAAAGGCAATGTTGGGTGTTGGCAGTATAGTCTGGGTCTTCACACTTCAGAATATATTTGAGAAAGTATCTCAGTTCTTGGAAGAGAGAAAGGAAGCTGTTTAGTGGTTGAAGTCTTCTTGTGTCTTCACGTCAAATGCTTGGTTATAAACATTTTTGAAGCATTTTTTGCTTGGAACTTTAATATGACTGGATGGAGTAGCTGTATTTAGTGCTATATTGAATTTTGGATGGCACCAAACTGAATGTTTGCTTATACCTTCTCCTCATTGTAACACTGTCCCCTTTAATCAACTAAACACAATACAGGAAACAAAATAGCTATAGAGAGGTTTTTAAGGGATTGCGACATTAATTTTGCTAAGTGTCTGGCTTTTTAAAGTAAATGCTCAAAAATCAGTATGTGCAGGCTTGCAGTGATGCATTCTTGATCCCTGTCCGAAGTAACTGCATAAGCGAGACAGAATTCTAATTAAATAGAGCAGAACGGTTAGAAAAAGAGGTTTGTTTGAAGTGGAAAAATTGACACTACTGTTCAGATTCAATGAACAGTACAGATTTCGTCCCTCTGTACTAAAACCATCAAACAAACCTCTTCTGATCACTACTAATTAAAAAGAGAACTTGCCTACTGTATCCCTAAGGCAAGTTCCGAACAGCTTATTGGAATCTCTGCCTCAGGTTTTTGTGTGGCCAAAACTTATTACAGTCCTAGTATAGGCAGTTATAAATAGGGTGCTTTATCAGATGGCAAATTTGAACTGATTTTGTTCCATCCGCCTGACTTTTCAGTAGAACTAATTGAAGATCCAACACAGTTCAGTTATATCAGGTATACACTTTTGGAAGGCTGTCCATTCCATAGCAAAAAAGCCTACCGTAGCAAGTTCACAAACTTCCATGAGGTACATCTGTGACCCCGATGACTTTCTGACATATGTAACTGGATGTCCTAATCTACTGGCAAAAAAGATACTACCATTTCATCAGCATTATGCAATGCATGTGTGTCATTTTAATTGAGGAAAGGGAGAGAGAGGTTCAGGATTATTCTTTTAGGCTGCTAGCAAAAATTCCAAAAATGGCCTTAATTGTAGTTACAGTGGGATGTTTTTATTAAGCAGAAAGAAGAATTTATTTCCATGACTTTGAAATGAAAGGACGGGCTGCTAGCTTACAATAGGACTATAGAGACTCTCCCACCTCCTTTTGAAGCAAGGAACATTAAAACTGTTTCTGAGTTGGTGCTTTAGAGAGTCAGTATTACCTATTCTGTCTAAGAATTGCAGCAGATTTGTGTGTGTGTAGGGAAATGGAAGTCCACTGACTCTTCTTTGGCCCTTAACTTATAAGGACAGTACCCTAAGGAAACTGGAAGCTATGGAGGGAGGAAGGGAGGAGGGTGACGGGCAGCCCTCCCAGCCATGAGATTCTAGATAAAGCAGCAGTGTGGCAGTGAATCTGCACAATTAAGAGCTTTAATTAGTGTCTCCTCCATTTTCTCTTAGTTCTGATAGGTTTTATCTAATGAGATCTCGTCCCTGGCTTAGATCTGCCTGGAATGACGTGTCCGAAATGAATGAGAGCTGTGTCGCAAACAAAACATTTAATTAACAAAATTGGCCTTGGAGAGAGCAAGAGAGAATTGGCGAGGGTGGGATTGGAAGGGGGGGGATGGAGAAGCAGAATAGGCATTTCTTAAAGGGCTAGTGCCTGAGAACTCTTTCTGTACAAGTGTCCTTTAATATGATTCTGTGACTCCTTATGCCCAGGCTGGAGGGAGAAGTAGATGGCTTTTGGGATGGTGATGGTGGGGAGACAGAAGGGGGAACTGCAGTTTATTAATGTCCTGATCAAATAGTCTGGATAATGGGTGGAGCAGGGAGTTCAACAGCCATCCCC